>VYXB01003401.1:429150-1029150 GCA_013397135.1 Pachyramphus minor | reverse complement strand
TGGGTCACACAGCCAAAAATAATACTGACAGTCATAAAAGAACTTCATAGTTCCTGAGAGTTATTGGCAAAGACCAGTAGCTGCTCGAGAAGTTTGCTTAATTTCTTAACAAATGAGTAAAAATCAGCAAGAAGATAAGACTTAAGGTAGTTATTTACTCAGCTCTGCAGTATAAGTATCTGACATATTATTTGAATGCTTTTCTCTTGACCTTCATCCACAGCACCCCCTCTTAGAGGGGATTTTTGTCAGATTGCCTGAGGATGCAGGATGGTTACATTTACATAACAAAACATGGCCTCAGACATTTAAAAAAACTTATAAAAAATTTGTTAATTACTCCTTGAATAATAGCTTTTACTCCAGTTGATGTAGATCTAAGCTGCTTCTAAATACAGCTTACACTTTTTTGAAGCCATATAAAATGGACATACAGATACGAAGGTTTGTCAGGGAATTCAAATTTTTAACCAGGTTTTCACTTGCGAGTTTCCTTACCTGGATTTTCCTTAGTGACATTCCCAGGGGAAAAGGCTGAATAGTAAGGATGACTGTTCTGTTCTGAGTTCCTCCAAACACTGTTAACAAAACTGCTGCAAGCAATATGTTGGAAAGGGCTGGTGCTGCTGAGGCCAGGTGAGGACAGAGCTCCCCAGGCAGCCCTGCAGGGCTGTACAGGTGAGAGCAGTTGGTGTCAGCTCGGGCTGATGCTGTGCTGGCAGAGAAAAAGGGACTGGGACTACTTTGTTTGGACAGACTCTCTTCTTCCCCATCACATTTTTTGTCAAAGAGAGTTTTTCTTCCTGCAGGGATCATGGTTACTGAGAAAAAAAAACTTCCCCACATGGTGATACTTTTATCACAACCAAAACCACACAAAGTGTTCAAGTGCACAGTTTCCAACTGGCTCACGTGAGAGCTGGCGTATGCTGCAGCACATCTTTTCAATATTTATTTTTCAGTTTTTATTTCTTGTTTCTGAAATTTCAGCAAAATTCAAGTTCAATTTTCAACCAAAAAAAAAAAACCAAACTGATTCAGGTCTGAATCTGAATTTACTTTGTTCCCTCTTCTCTAGTCGTTGCTGCACTGTTTTATAAAAATTGTTTATTGCTAAGTGCAGTGCAAGCAGGAACAATCTAATTTCTCACTGAAATGGTTTAGAGTTGCATTTTTTTTCTGTGGAAAAAGTGCTAGAGCTGACATAGCAGTATTAAAGGAGCAAAATGGAATAGTGCATTCATGGATCAATGAGCTAAGTGGAGAAGATCATGAGGAAACTAATTTATGGAATGTAGCAGATACATTACCATGAGTGCACACTATGTGTGTTGTCCTTGGTGATCCTGAATGTGTCAGCCTGTGCAATGCAGTGGGTGTGCAAGTGCACATTTCTCAATATTGTGCACAGATATGGTATGACTTGGTTTGCTTCATAGAGATCTCTTTGCAGGGAAGAAAAACCTCCAAAGGTTTTTGAAGGATAAGTCTGTGCAATGACAAAGAATGACAAAATCACCCTTTTATAGTACTAATAGGGGTGAGTCATAGGGTTGATTGTTGACAAAAGAATGGTCGCTTAGAGTTGCTACAGTAAATTAGTTTACCATTTGTGGAAATGCCATTCAGGGGCACCTGAAGAATGCAGGGACCTTGGAAAGATGCTTTCCTCGGTGAAAACTGCAGGTATTTTCAGGAGAAAGTAAGCTTTACTGTGGAGAGTTGTAAAACTGCCACAGGGCATAAACAATGTTTGAAATGCATTCAAACACACTAGTCATGAATTATAAATGTCATTGTGACCCTTCCTCAGCAAACTGGACACTGGGGTTAACTGTCATCTAGTCAGGGTTTATGACCCAATGGAAATGTGCATGTTGGCTTCCTTTGTGGTTCTGCAGCCCTGGAGGAGCTACCAAGAGCACAAGGAAAGATTTGAAGAGAAGAAAGAGATCAACTTTCTAACTTTATTTTTTATTGCATTAGTCCATTAAGGAAGGGAAAAAAAATCACTCCTATAAATAATAATTAAAAAAAACCAGTTTAGCCTGTGAACAAAGAAATTGTCATCATTGCTTTTTTTGTTCCTGTTATAGCTTTTGATTCATATGGTGTTAATATCTTTAATGCTTTGTACATTAATTATGGCAAAGCAAACTATAAAGCTTGTGCCCTTTTGTAAAAAAACAAACAAAGAACCCAAAAGGAAATGTGCCTTTAATGCTGATAACTTTATTTCTGTGATTTTTTGCACAGCCAAGAGACTTTTTCAGGAGAATACAAATTGAAATAGAAACTATGATGTAAACAACCTAATGTAGGTTGATAGAAAGAAGAAAGGCATATATGTCTGTCTGTGATTGTATGTGATAAATCTCAAGAGAAATGAGGGTATAATAAAGAGTTGAGGGTATGATATAGTGAGCCTCGGGGCGGGGGGGGTGCTTTCTGTGTGCTTTACTCCCTAAAGCAATGTTTTCCATGCCTTTACTGTTCTGACATATATCTAAAAGTTGCTTTTGCTAAAACAACTGAAGGTTTCTTTTAAAGTCATCAGTTTTGCTAACATTTACAGCATATAAAGCCCAAATGCAGTTGGGCTGTGCAAATAAGTTGAAAATAGAAACATTTCTGAGAGTGAATGGGATTTGAAAATTGCCTGGTAAAGCCATCAGTGGCTGGTGTTGCTATGAATATAACACACCTCTGGTGTGCTTGCTGTATAGATCTGAAAATGAGGTGAGGTCTGCTATACCCCAGCAGAAGCTGGAATGTTCAACAGATTATACATGGTAACTAAAGGGTGATTTTTTAATTGTTTTTTCTTTTGATCCTGCGATGTTTATTCTCAAACCAATCTAACTGTCCTGGAAAAATGATTTTACTGTTTTGGAGGATGTGCTGAGAAGCCAAAACACCTGTGAAGTGTGCTTTGGAATCCCTGTGTTCTGTTTTTTACATTTGCTATGTCTCTGGGAGAGATGTCCTTTTTGGAAAGTTACCTTGAAGTTCCCCTTTACTCAAGCGAGATTAAGGTAAAATGCAAATAAAGGATTTATTTTTGTAATACCCCGAATACACAGCACAGTTGCAAGTGTTTGTATAGAAGATGTAGATGAAGGAATAAATGGGGTGATGGAGAGGTAAATCTGAAAGTTCTATCTTTTGTGTATCTGTTTGATTTGCTGCAGCTGCTTTCCCAAGGGATTCTTTTTGTGTGTATCTCCTATCTCAGGCAGCATTTATCAGAAAGTGACCTCTTGAATGCTTCGGATTACTTGTCATGGTTTCCATTTCTATACAGTAATTTTTTAGGATGCATATGTGACAAATGGTAAAGGTGACTTGGAAGTAGCCAGTTAGTAATAAATTACTACTTCACCCTGCTTGTGCTGAATTGAATGCAAAACCACTTAATGTTGTCTGGTATATCTGTAGTAATCAAATCAATCTGTGTGGAGATCCTGCATTTACAATTTTAAATTGCACATTTTGGGGGAGGAGAATCATCAAACTTGCTCAGTAGTTTCCTATTCCTGGATAGATCAGCCCATGCCCTTCCCATCCCCACCAAAGACAGAGGAGTTTCCTAGTTATTCAACAACTCTGTGTTTAGTTGGCAGCTGAAGAATTCTGTGGGGTTTTGTTTGATATTAATTCAAATTGCAAAATTCACTATTTTCTGTCTGCAGTAAGTGAACCTGAGTCACACAGTGACTGTGGACCTCAGGCAGTACAAGGAGAGCTGACCCTTCAGCATCCCCTGGGCATCAGCAGGAGTTTTCCAGCTGAGTTCTGACTGGAGCTCCTGTCACTGGGGTTGCCCCCACAGGCACGTTTTGCCCCATACAGGGAGTGTACAGGTTACATTTGAGGAACAAAGTAAGCAAGTTGGTGTTGGGTGCACTAAGGAATGCTCTCTTTGCAGTGCTCTTGTTTGGAGTGCACCACTGATTGCAGATGGGAGGTAGATGAGTTATTGTCAGATGATTTTTTCAGTTAATGGTTGTGCAGTACTTTGAAGAGGTAAAGTGCTATATCAGTGTTAACTATTATTATTATTATTCAGTTCCATAAAGATTACAGAGCAGATAAGGTTTTTATGGTATTTTTCCTTTTTTTTTTCCCCTTTTTCCAGTGTGGTTGAAAGCAGAATGTGAACAGGGCTCTCTGGCTGTGGCAGTTTAAATGTGTGTGATTTAAAAAAAGATTAGATGTGATGTTTCTAACTATCTCATTCAAACTCATTCCAAAACACTTCATCTTTTGAGTGAAACAGTTCTACTGCCTGAAAATTAATCCAAAACAAGATTCTGTGCTAGCTGTGAAGCGCTGGATTGAGCTAATTCATTTGTTGGGTCCAATCCATCCATACAAATGCCTGTAATACAGATCCTGCTTCTCGTGTCATTGCCTCCTTGAGACTATGCAAACCATGCACTGTTTTATCATCTTTAATAAAAATTGAGCCAGGGCTAACAATTCTGCACTGATTTCTGAAGCCAGAAGGAAGGCAGGGAGAACAATAAAGCTGTAGAGGCTCGATTATTTATGAATTTCAACACCTGACAGTCTTTTTTTCCCCAAAAAAACAATAACAAGGATGAAATGCTGCTCTTCTGTAATCGTGCCCATAGCAGGCGTCACATTATACTGCATCTCTCATCAATATGTGTTAACTTCAACCTTGTATTATGACCTTCTTTCCAAGTCCCATGGCTTCTGGAGAGAGAGCCAAACACAGATAGATTTGGCTTCTTTATTCCCTTTCTGGAATGCTTTACAGGCAGCAATGCATGTTCATATATTTTGCCTCTTCAGTTTGAAGCAACGTAGCTAAAACAAATTTTCAGTGAGAATTGTTGCAGAATTTAGCCAAGAGAAACAGTTGTTTTGACTCTGAGGGAGACTTTGATTCATGATTTTGAGTCAGTGCATGCAGTACACCAAGGATCTTGTATTTAGACACTGAGTACAAGCAAAGTTAATCTTGAATATGCTGCCATTTTTTGCTAAAAAAAAAAATGATGTCCAGCTTCTTACTATGTAGTTTGCTGCCAGTTGGAGTGTGCTTAAAAAATGCTGCTCTTCAACATATGTGGTTAAAGTTCTGATAAAGTTTCAATACTTGACAAAATCCTGACAATTTTACTGAAATTTTATTTTGGAGAGAGGGGAAGTGTTTCAGTGAGGAGAAACAGTAAAACACCATTTTTATTATTTTTTTTTTTCTGTTGGGGAGTGAAAGTTTTAAATTCTGTGATTTATCATATTGAAATTTTAAATGTTAAAAATTCACAGTGAGGGAAGAATTCCCTTGACATTTTCTTTCCCAGAAAGTAATGAAATTTTCATGATCTAGATTTATCTTCTGCACAGCTTTCTTTTAAAATGAAAAGTTGTTATTACACTACAAAACACAAAAGGGAGATTTCACTTTGGAAAAAAAAATGTTATCCTCAGTGACAGTTATGATTTCTGCCTTAAATTGATTACAGTTGTATATGTAGGGAGGACTTTTCTCTCAGGTGCCCAGTTTCAGGATAAGAGGCAGTTTTATATTTAAATCTAAAAAATTCTATGTAAGCCTAGGAGAGGTCTCTTGTACTGTCAGGGTGATGGGCCATGGGCAGAGGCAGTTGGAAGAGTTCTTGGAGATGCTCAGAATCAACAAGATCTCACCCTGAGTGTCCTGTCACAGCTGTCACTGATCTGAGATTGGAGGAGAGCTCCATTAGATGGAATATATTCCAATATATATGTATATATTCCATGTAATTTATGGGTACATAGTCAATTCTTCTGATTTTTTTTTTTTTAATGTAAAATATGACACTTGACAGTGTGAAAGAGGGGAGGCTGTTGCACTTTACATTGTTTTGGGGTTTGGGTTTGGCTTGTTGTGGATCTTGCTCCACTTCTTATTTTCACACTGTTAAGTATCTTTGTTTGTTGTGCTGTTGAACTTAATTGAATGGAAGTCTTACAAAAATAATCCTTTCTGTGCCTAGACTAAAGGATGTGGGTGGATGAAAAGAGGACTAAAGATTTAGGCCTGGAATAGCCCTAGATCCATCAGATAATGCGGTGGTCAGGTCTGAAGAGGTGGGAAATGAGTACAGTTTGAGGCAAAACTTTCTCGGAAGATGTTGGATGATTTCCTTTCAAAAATGTAGTGGCACAAACAAATGTGCAATTTAAGTGAGTTGAACTGCAGATAAAGCAGCAAGGTTCTAAACAGCTCAAATTTGCAAGTGTGTTTCAATGTATTTTATGCCTTGTGAATCTCAAACTACCAAGCAGCCTAATATGCTAATACTGTGCAGCAAATTTTTATCTTATTTTACTTGTTCCACAGTCAGTACATTTGGCAGCCAACTTCTGGCATGTGAAGAAAAAAGTGAATTTGTCATTAAAGACTGAAACTTGTCCCTAAATTCTAACAGTAATATAAATGTAGGCAGGTTGAACTGGATATTGTACAATGCATCCTCTGCTGATTAATTTGTCTAATCTAATTCTGTCTGATCTGGTACCTGACTTATTTAACACTGCAGGCCTGAGTTAATAATGTCTTCAGGGAATTGGACACTGTGCTGATTTGAAACCGTCTTATTTGGAGGAGTAAGAGGGGACAAGGGCTGTCTTTATACTTTAGGACCTTGGTAATAAGTTGCAGTAGTCCATGTTCCTACTGTTATCCTTAATGTAGTTAGTTTTGGTATTATCAAAAGAGCAATTAACACCTGCAGATATGATCAGAGATGGTATCAGAGAAGAGGAACTCAATTTCACACTGAAGTTTAGCTTAGACTTTTTTATCTGAAACATCAGTATGAAATTGGGTGCACACCACAGTTGTGATCTGCTATTTCTATTTCTAGAGGTGACTTGTTAAGTCGTGATAAAAGCTGCAATTACTATAAATAATGTTTACATTACAACTCAGTGGAAGTAAACACAGACTCAGGGTAAGGAGAGGGTACTCCTCCCTGGGAAGGGGTGAGCCAGGCAGATTGGCTCTCAAATATAGCAAGATTTAGCAGAAATGATACTGCAGAAAACAGTTGTAAAGTTGGAAAAACAAGACCTCTAATTAGTCATAGCTGTGAAAATTTGTAGGAAATCTGATCTGAAGTGCCATTCACTTTATATGTTCATGTGGAGGTTCCTTGTGTGTCCATTCTGGATGTGTTCCAGCAACAAAATATGAATACATGAAACATAATGATGGGGAAGGGGAGGACCCAGCTGTAGTGTTTTGTTGGATACAGATACATTACATGCAAATTCTCAATGTTGGTGTCATTTGCCGGCAACTAATAGATAATTGCTTCTAGTCAAGTGAGAAACTGATAACTCGTGTATCACTCACCAACACCATGTAGAAAGAAGTGTGTTGGAAAGCTGAGAACAGTACTTGAAACTGTTGATGTTTTCCTTTCACTTTTGGCACTTGTTCTGTGTGGAGTTTCATATTTCACCAGGGATCCCTGACACGCTGCTCCTTATCAGGTTTGTACCTTGATGCACAAGCTGTGGTTGGGTCGCTGTTTGTAGTGAACTACCATGCACACAGGATTTGTCACCTTCCCTGTCTCCTCAGCTGTGTGTTGCCCTGGTTGGAGGTGAAATACTGAACTCCTGTTTGGAGGAGTCAAGACAAACAAAGTGGTGGGGGCTTGAGGCAAAGATGGCATGGGTAAAATTGAAGGGAAAATATTGTTGGTTTTCAGATAAATGGGACTCCACCATTTCAGGTCAACTTCTCCTGTATTGCTGCTGGATGTACATTGTCACTCCTTGACACATATTCTGTAGTGCCATGGAGAAAACAGATTTATAACTGTCCATGGGCTGAGAAACTTGAATGCAGCCACAGCAGTGGATTTCTGAGCTGTGGCATTTACCATCCCAAAATAACTTGATGTAGAATTTGTTCCTCAAAGCCCCCCTGTCATGACCACCTGGAAGAAAAGCCTTTGAATACTCTGACACTTGTGCTGTGTGACATTTTTTGGTTTTTCTATGGCAGCCCAAACAAAGCAATAAGGATGGTACCTTGGATGAAACCCTCTTCTAGAAACTGGGAATTGCATCCAAGTTGTTTGTAGAAGTGTCATGTGCATATACCAGCAGTGTGGCAAAATGAGTTTGGAGAAGTAAGAATGCAGGATTTTGTAGTGACTAGTGTGTTTCATAGTTCAGGTTGGCTCCCCAGGAGTGCCCTGTCTCCTCTCAAATCACACATTACTCTTGCTGAAGATGATAGGGGGACAATGCTGAAAGAATAAAACTAACAATTGTAGGTCTGGAACAACATTCTCAGCTCCCTCCTTGTCCCTCAAACATGGAGATGCATGAACTATGTTGAGACAGTTTAATTGATACCTTACACTGGATTCAGAAGTATATATGTTATCAAAAACAATGAGTTGGGAGAAGTTTACTTTTGTAAAATGACAGAGTTAATCAGGTGCAGTAAATGATAAACCTTATTTAAATATTGATTTATTTAATTAATTGAATTTAAATCTAAAATTATTATTTATTTAAATGGTTAAAGGACACCTAGAAAACTAGACTGTCTTCTCCTGACAGTTGGGATAGGTGTACACCACCCTCTTGCCCTGGCTGAGAGCTGGCAGGTACAAGCCAAGGCTGACTGAAGCCAGGCAGCAGTGCTGCTGAGGTGTTGTCTGCACTAATGTGCCCTTACCTTTTTATAATGGACTGCAGGAGCAACAGACTTTTCTTTTCCAAGTTGAAGCTATTTTTTGTTACAGTTCCAGAGGACGTTGTTGTTGTTTGTTTGTTTGTTTGTTTTTGAAAAGCAGTGAAATCTGCTTACAATAACTTTCCCAAGTGATTTGAAGAGAAATAGCACCCTTAGTTCCTGATAAAACACAGGAATAGTTTTTGGCTTCAAATGAGGGAGAAAACTCTCTGAAAACAAGGAAGAAACCTCCAAGATGGAAAACTGTTTCCTCTTCCAACGTGGCAAATAATTACAGCGTGCTGATTGTCTGGTTAAAGCCCCGCAGCTCCAGCCCCTGAGCCCCTGATAAGGTAATCCTACAGGCTCTCTAATGGCCGTGGGATAATACCGGGGAGGAGATGGAAGGACTAAGCTGCTTAGGGCAGGCACTGCCTTTGTTCTGTGTCGGTGTAGCCTCCAGGGCACTGGGCTGTGACCAGAGCTCCTGGGAACTCTGGAATACTGATCCTGTGGCAGTGCAGAGCTTGGGGGATGCGTCTGAGGGGTGTTTGTTCACTTGACTTTTTTAACCAAAGCCAAAACATACAGCCCAGCCCCCACCAAACACCCAAACCTATTCTGACTGCGGAATAGGCACTGATTATTTCCATTGGATTTTTTTTTTTTAGTTTTATTTTAGGAACTACTCTATTTCATTTGTCCTTCAGTCTAGGTTTTCTATCTACCTCAAATACCTTCTCAGTATTTCATTCTGTTTAACATGGTCAAAGGAATGCTGCCTGAACTCAGTACTGCATACTCTTGAAAATCTCTGAATAGGTTTTAAGGTAGACATTAAGGTTAGCTTCAGACAAAAACCAAACCACTAAGTGAAATCAAGGATTTAGTAGAACTTTTTCAAGATTTGAAACGTCTTAAGAGAGCTGCTGGAGACCAAAATAAATTACAAGTAATAAAACGTTGGGGCAACATGGTTTCTTAATATATTCATTTGCTGTTTATGTAATATTGCTGTGCAGATTTAGTATTTGATGGAGTTCCACAGAGACAGAAAAAGCCCCAGAACACCTCCCCAGCAGATAGAAGAGCTCACAAGAAAAAATAAAATATTGCTCCTGTTGACCACTAGGTGATAGCCTTGCTCAATTTATTCATTTTATCAAGGTCATTTATATAAAGATTAAAAATGTTGCATACTGAAGCTCTTAAAGAATTGGATTTATGAAAAATAGATCTTTTCTTTCATGAACATCAAACCAAACTTTACGGTTTTTCTGGTTTATAAATATTTATGAGTCATAACACAACCTTTTCCATTGCTGTACTGGATTTATTTTACTATGATTAGTCCCCAACAAACATACAACTGTGCACAGTAAATGCACATATACTTATCTTATTAGTCTGCCTCAATGACACCAATGCAATTAAAACGGTTGAGTTTTGGTGTAGACTGAAGCATTGACATTTTAAGTTTGATTTTTGTCATTATTAGTCTTCACAGCCAAAGAGAGACTAAGATATTTTTCCTGGTGTTACTAGCTCATCTCTTGTTTAAAGGGCTAATTTTTAAGAAAAATCATCTTTTTGTGTATTGAAACATTGACACATATAAATGTTTTGATTTTGTGAGAGGACTCTTTCAAATCAGGATCGTAAAAGCACAAAATATGTTTAACACTGGAAACATTGAGTCTTCACAAAATTGAAATTCCTTCTTGAGAATTTAGTAAGACTTGTCAAGACTTGACCAGCAGTAGCCTATGTGGCTTAATAATTAAGAAATACCCGACATTAATAGTATGGAGACAAACCCAGTAATTTTGAAGTATGTTCTTTAGATCCAATAATACATTAATTTTAATTTTTGTAGTACTATTTTATTCTTAAGATTACTGTATCTATTAACATAGTATTTTTGAGCAGTAATAAAAACTTCTTGATTATTTCTGTTCTAGAGCAAGAAAGGGGTAAATATTTGTGAGTGCTTTGCATTGCATTCAGTACAGCTTTACTCTCAGTGTCTTTGCTTGGATGTGCTGACAGTCTGACATTGAAAAGTATCTCTCTACATGCCTACCTTTACTTTCATGCCAGAAATCTCATTTGAAAGCAAGTATGGGAATAAACTAATTCTATGGAAATATTATGCATACTATTGTAGTGTTAGAAGTGAAAGCAGGACTCCAGAGAACATGCTGAAATCCATATTCTATGAAAATGTGTCCTTTGAAAATAAGCATTGTTCGGGTTTCATTTATTTGTAAATCATCTGCTGAATGCTCACACCAGGATCTTCTCAGCTTTGCCAGAATTCAACTGCCCACTTCTAAAATCACTTTCACATTCTTTCCTGTGAACCTCTGGGCACCTATTGCTCAGGAACTGGGTGGAATTTTCTGAAGGAACTGTTGTGGTCCAGAGTCAATGATCCATTAATGATACCTGCATTCCTGTCCCTGTCCTGGCAGCAGTTATTCTTCCTTCTCCTAACAGCCTTCAGAGTGTGCTTTCTAAAAGGTAAACAAATCTTCTGCAAAGGTTGCTTTTATTACTGGCTTGTGCTTGGGGTGCTCACTCCTGGTGCATTGTCAAATCGATGTTGAAATCAGAGAAACTTGTCTTACCTGTGGCCTTGATGAAAATAAAAAATACAGTGCCTTGCTTGCTTTGGGGAAGTGACTTCACTGAGACCATGATTCAAAAGACAACAAATCCTGTCTTCCTTTGCTCAGTAGAAAGCTCTCCTTGTACTCCAGAGGTGTGTGATGGGTTTTAATGTGTGGTTTATAGCTTCATGAGGTCACGTTCTTCAGTCATACTCAGGTCTCAGTCTTCTGTCAGAAGACCCCTTGCTTTTTGCAGGCATGACCATCTTAAAGTGCAGCTGTCCATCTGATTCTCCCCTGCCATTGTTTCCATTGCCTCGTTGTCCACAGAAAAAAAAAAAAAGAGTAACTTAAAAAAAGAAAGAGTAACTGTAGTAGATTCATGGGACTCGGAGCCCCTGGGAGGAAGCAGCTTGAACTGGCTGCACCTGCCCATGGAACCAGAGAGGGAACAAAAGCTGCTGAGGAGTCTGAATTAACTGAAAGAGAAGTTAACTGGCTTGGAGAAGGTGACTTCAGAGAAAACAAAGAGCACTTTAATTTTTTAGCTTGAGGAATGTCAGTCTAATGTCAAAGCCATCTAGCCCATCAATGTATGCAAGACTCAGCTGAGAGAGGATGGGAAGGCAAAAGTAGAAAAAAGTAAGGAAGAAGGCAAAATATTGCTGTGACACTTTGTGAGGAGTCAGGAAAAATGAACATGTGCAGCCCTGGATGGCTCGGCACTCTGTGATGAGCAGCTGGGAGGAAAGCTAAGTGGCATCTGCAGTTGGGGATACATTCCCGTGGATCACACTCTCCATTCAGAATAGAGCTCATTCAGATACAGGCTGATGACTGATCTCAAACTTGCTCTCTTTTTTTTTTTAATCTTTTTAATTTTTCTTTCCAGTTCTTCCTGCTTACCCCAGACCCAGCAGGCACTGGAGAGCATTGACTAATGCTGTGTCAGTAAAACTGCTGGACCTTGGACTAGTGCTGTGATTTCTTACATTTAGGTGGCTGAAATTCCATTTTCTAATATCGGTGGATGGTTAACTTTACTAGTTCTGTATTTGGGTCTGAAATAGGTTTTTTTTTTTTTTTTTTTAAATAAAGGGGGAAAAAAAGTGCTCAGACTTGTAGAGAAAATGTGAACTCAGAGGGGGAGATACAAGGTGTTTTGCTGTCATCCTCCATAATTCCATTTCATATTGCAGTCCTGTGATGAAGTGAGAATGAATGAGCTTTTACTGGTGCCTGTAGAAGTCATGTTTCCATGTGTTTTTCCTGGTCTTGTGCTTCTGTGAGCTGCTCTTTTCTTATTTTGTTAGGTATTGGGAAGATAAGACTGGTAAATGATATCCTGATAAAGCAATATGGCTCATATCCAAACCTGATTTAGAATTCATCTTGACTTTGTAGCCATGCAATGACTACTTGTATAATAACTGAAAAAAAAAAATTCCTAAGAAGTCCTAAAAAGTAATGACCTTGTGACTCAGTGGTGCCAGTAAGTAAAGACTCTGAGTAGTAGGGATGGCATGATGATACTGCTGAACTGCAAAATTATTAGAGGGTTGGACCACAATATATGGGGAGAAACTGGAAGAGCTGGATCTCTTGTTTCGAGAGAAGACTTAAGGGAGGATCCTGTTCTCCTTTTCAATTACTTTAAGGGATTTTACAGAGAAGATGATGACTTCTGGAGGGGTACAGCAAAAGGGCAGAGGAAAACAGGTACAAGCTACAATAGGAGCAACTCCAGTTGAATGGGAGGGGAGGGGGGATGGTAGTCAAAGTGATGGTAGTCAGCCACTGGAGCACATTGCCAAGAGATTTTGGATAATTTCCATCCACAGACACATTCAGAACTCTACTGGATACACAGAAACCTAGTCTGGCTGTGGGTTAAACTTGAGATGATGTCTAGAGCTCCTTTCAAATCTAAATCAGTCTGATTCTAGTGTCCTAGAGAGTGTGCTTATCCTGGCTGTAGTCATACCACCTGGAACTGCCAGTGTGAGAGCCCATAGCATTCTCCAAAGACTTGCAGTATTCCAGAGTAAAACTGCTTCCTGCTGTCAGGCTGCATGGTCTGAAGGGCTCAGCAGTGTTATAGCACATGTCTTTTTAGGAAAAGCATCCTCAGGTTGTGTAGTACTGCCTGAAAAGGATCTCTTGGAAGATATTTCACTGCTTCTGTGAAATACAGTGCCCCAAGAGCTTCCTGCTCTGCACAGGTAAAGCAAGGAGCAGGGTGGGCTCATTTCAACCTGAGCTCCAGAGAGTGGGGTGCAGGCTGCCACAAAAGGACTCTGAAGGTGATTTGCAGCACCCCTTTGGAGAGGATTGGTGAATCCTTGAGCTCAGCATGAGCCAGTGGAACTCTGCTATGGCTTTGGGCACAGCATGGCAGCACAGCGCAGCTCTGGGGTTCCCGCTCAGAGGGAGAGCGGTGTCCAGCTGGCTCCAGCCAAGCATGGCAGCATTCCTACTGCTTGTCCTTACATCCACCTCCTGAAAGCCATCCTGCAGTGCTGACCCCAGTTCTCTGGTGTGTTTCCAAGAAAAATTGGAAAGCGTTCATCTTTCTGCAGGGTTTGTCTGGGAAGCAGTCACTTTTGTATGGATTCTGTGGGAGGTGTGTCTATATTTTGAAATTCCTTAGGTAACCAGCTAGGCCTTCAGAAGAGATGCTGTGGCTTCTGGCACTCATTTGTTAGAAAATTTATTAATGACTGTACAGCACATCATATTACAATTTTCACTTTTGGTGTGTGTCATCCTGTATTTTCATGTGTATATCACTTCTGGTTTAGATTCTAATTACAATATACGTGCAGCTCTTAGAAATATGAAGCTACCAAGTATTTCAGTTTCTTAATTCTTTCCATGCATTCCACTCCACTGAAGCTGCACAGAAGCAGGCTTTCCTGTCATTTTTAACTCTACCACAAACAATAGCAATTTCTCTGCTTCAACAGATTAAAAAAACTTAATTATACTGTACTTGAATGAAATAATCTATTTCTTCTAAGTCGTGTGTCAAAAGAAGTACTGATCTTTTGTGTTATCCACATCTACCCAAATGTCTGAGGTGTGTCCAAAAGAGCCTTAAATAACAAAAAAAGCTTATTTTTAGAGGCTGTACTTCTCATCTAAGACAGAGTATTCATTTAGGGAAAGAAATATCACATTCAACCTAGTGTCATGAACTACCATCCTTGAACTCATGAAGGTAATTTAGGAATGCTAATGATCAAAGCATATATGTACTAGCTTTTGGAGGATTTGATGTCGTCTTAAATAATCCAAATTATTTGCCTTCGTAGTTGGACCATGAAAACAATTCTGGGTTTATTAATAAATTAGTGAAATATGGACTTTTCCATCTCATTTTTTTTCTGGAGACGTTTTATCTTAAAACTGAGGTGTGAACGATATCTCAGGTAACACTTACTCTCAGTGGACTGAGGTTGTATTTCCATAACTGATTTAAACAGGCCTTTAGATTTCTTAATTTTTAAAGTAAAGATTTTTCCAGGCTACAAAAGCTTTGTGTAAAACTGTTTGCAAATAAATACAGTATCATAAACTTTTAGTGGTTTTGCCCTTTTCCCAGAACCAGCTGAAAATCCACTTGCACTGGTACCAGATGATAAAATGTGACAGGTTCTGACTCCTAGAGAATGCCACATCAGATATGTAAAGCTGGAGGTTCTTCAGTGTTTCAGTCTGCATTTAGGAGTATGAATGACTTGAAAAGTATCTCCTTGAAAATCTCATTCAGAAGCATTATTTCCATGTCAGGAAGCTTTCTTACTTTGAATTTCAGTGAAGGGTTTGTGCTGTAAGTTTGTGTACTCCAATGTCCTGTTTTCTGCAGTGATAACAAAATCCAGCTGCTATCACACACGCTTAAAGGATACTTTGCTTCAAGACATATACCTTGTCTGTTATATTGCCATGAAATTTAATGTATAGCACAGCTGGTTGCTTAATACCATTGTGCATGAAAATAAAGTGATTGTGAAGTGGTAACGGTGTTGCTGTTTCTGTTCAGTGCAAAGAAGCACTGGGACAGGGAAGGGCTCCACAAGAGGAACAATATCAAGAATTATAATAACCTCATCTGTCTTGGTCTTAAATTTCATCCTTATGTATGCAGGAGGAAAACATTCATGAGAGACCCATGACTTGTGTTTCTCTTGTCTAATCAGTAATGATGGCTTAAGTCAGGAAAGAGAATTAGTAGAAATACAATGTGAAAGATTAACAGGTGGCTGGGGTGAGAGTCTGCAAGTTCTGGAACATGTCCAGGTGACTTGTATGAAGGTGTGAAAAGTGTATTAGGGAGGGGGAGTTAGGTTAGTCTTAGAAGATGGACTTAGGAAACCCCAGTTACTGACTGAATAATGTAATTGGTACCTGTTACTCCTTTCTCTATTAAAAAAAAAAAAAAAATTACTCTGCTTTTAGTATGTGGAAGAAAGTTAGTGCCTGATACTGAGCAGAGACTTTCAAGTGTGGCTTGTCCCAGACTGTGTGACAGGAGACACGTGTCCTCATGGAGTTAGTGCAGCCATTCAGGTGGGAAAAGGCTCTGGCATGGGAAGAAGTGGCTGCTGCTGCAGAAGGGAAGTATGGGCACAAAAGGGCTCATTTCTGTCTCACCTAAGGGAGCACCAGAGCAGCCTCAGCGTTAGTGAGGGCAGCAATCGAAGCCTGATAGAATGCTTCATTAATACATGTGATTGCTTCATTAAACACCCTGGCACGGCAGAATAAATGTGCCATCCGTGATAGAAGCTGCTACCTAGTGATGGACACAGGGACAAAAGGGCAGCTTCTGATAACTATGAAACAGCCTGAACCTGCTTTTAGAGCAACTTTTTGACAAAATAGGTGAAAATTCTGGTAGATTAGTCTTAAGTGTGCTCAAACACACCAACACATCTTGCCAATCACTTGACCATACCACAAGATTTTCTAATTTCAGGTTGACAGAAAAAACCCTGTCAAGTGCGGTTGTTTTTTGTTTGTTTGTTTGTTTTTTTCATTGTGTAACTGCACAGCATGCTAGACCCAGGGTCACAGGAACTCTTACCTGTATTAACACAGAATTAAATGTTTCAAACCAGCCATTCAAGCTTAGAATGGGAATATAAATTCCTGTCAGATTAATTTAGGCCAGTGATTTCCACTTCCCACTCCCCTTAGTTCTCCTGCCCTAAAGCGTCTCATGTAAATCATTAGTATTTCATTTTTTAACTTCTTATGTCTGTAAGTAGTATCACAAAGTACTCTCTGCCTGCAGCTGTGTGCCTCCCAGGCACTCTGTAGCAGAAATAGTAAATAAGCAGGCATAATAGCTGCTCTGCCCATGTAAAAATGTCTGTCTTAACATGAACCTCTGGTGGGGAAAAAAACCCCACCTATTCCAGAAGAAGACTGTTATTAAAAAGAGTATTGTACTATATTGTTATAACTAAGAATACTTATTCCTGAATGAATCCATTCTAATGCTACATAAACAATCTAAATCATTTCTGTTTTGACAAGGAATTTTCAAGCTGCCTTTTCCTGACATAATTTTCATTTTATGTTCTTTCAGGAGGAAGCATAGCTGGTTCTCATCAGAGTACATCAAATACAGCACTCCTTCTGGTAAGAATCTCTGATTATTTAAGTTGTATTATAAAATGTAGTTCTCTGGAATCTGACACATTCAACTGTTTTTTATTTTCAGTAACTGCATTTAACAGTTTCATCTCCTTTTCAGCAGCACTTTAATTCTTTTCATTTCTTTGTTCCTGTCTCCTCTGCTTTCTGAATTTATTCTGCAATTTCATGAACAATGCTGTAAATCTTTCTGCAGTGAGTATTTCAGACAGTCACAAGCAGCATGTGGTATGTGAAATCCAGGCATTCCAAGATCTACTTTTATTTATCCTCTTGTGTTTCCATTCGATTTGTGAAGTTTTTGGCATCATTAGTGGTGTCAAAATTGAGCATGTTGCCCTAGCAAGACAAATATAATAATGACTTTTTACTGGAAAAGGAAAATGTTCAGGAGACACCTATCTGACTCCTCTGTGTTTTGCCATTTTAAAGAACATACTACAGGGATTTTTAATCCCTTCTCTTTTGAGGTGTGTGCTGTGCTTCTAGTTCATTGATCTTTGCACCAACTTTACTTTTTTTTTTAAAATTAAAGTGATGCTATTGATATTTAAGATGGTTTTGAAAGCACTGTCTATCTAGTTCTGTCTTATTTTTCCTTCTGTGTTTTGGATAATGAACTCCATGTCCTGGTGTGGAATACTGTTATTGCACTTAGTCCCGATGCCACAGCAAATATTACTTCTGGATTATGTGACTGGAAATAGTGCTGGTACCTCAGGATCTACCATTTTGCCACTTCTCTTGCTCTGTAAATCCAGAAGCTGACTGAGGAATTTCATGTGTAATTTTCACAAAAAATTAGCAGTGGATTATTATGCAGCTGACTGAGCTCTATTTGCCCATCTTTGCAGGAGTAAGAGCTGTGCTTGTCATTCTGACACTTGTGTTCCCTGTTGTTATGAATTTATTCCCTTTATTTTATTTCCAATCCTAAGAAGGCACTTAGGAAAAAAATAAAGTGAATGTATTCTTGAATACCTATACTAGAGGTCCAACTATTTGAATTATTCCATGTAAGAGAATGATGTATTTGAGTAGGAGAAACAACTTCTATACACACAAGACACATCCACAAAACTGTCTTTGTGTGTGTAGCCTTCCTTCTTATTTGAAAATAAATAAATGGTAGCTTCTTACACTACACAGAACCACCCAGCACATGTGCTTTGGCTGCTTTGACCTCTTCTGATAATTCCTTGTGCATTGCTGAGTTTGAACAAAAACTCATATGTCTTCTGACTCTTAGAACTGCTCGGATGTATTGGATCTACATTTACAACAATTCCTTTTTCTTTTCCTACTGATAAACTGAAAAGGGGAGGAATCTACTGCTTCAAGTTGTTTCAGAAGAGCATGAAGGAATATATTCTAGATCAGGTGGTGGATCAGGACACATCTCTTCCCTTTGGCCCTTCTGTGTTTATAAGTGGAGTGTTGAACTTGAGTATGGGGTGGCCATGAGGGGTCACAAAGGCCCAGACATAATAGCTGTGAAGCATATGTGCAATTCTACAGCAAGGGAGCAATTCTTAAATGCATAACTTCGGAGAATTAGGCTTGCAAATGTGAATTATCCCCTCCTAAATACTTGCCCTCATATTTCAGTGTAAAACATTTAAGTGCATAGTGTGTAAACTCATTTCAGATTTAAAAACAAATGAACAACAAAGCCAAAACAATACAACCTTCTGAAAATTATGTACCAGCCCTTGAAACTGACTCTGAATTGTAGAAAAGTTCACAAGTTGACAGTGGTTCTGTCACAATGCAAATATTTGTAAGAAATAGAATGTTGCTACTGAATTGAAAGTGCTGCAAGCGAAATATATGGAGAAGATTAATAGACACAATGCTTGATGTCAAAATGCATTTTTTTAGTTTTCTGGATCTATAGAAACTCTTTTTTCCTCTGTTCAGAAATAGAAAAATTGAATGCTGACCCCAAGCAGACCCTGTCACTTTAGCTGTGTAAGCAGGGGGGTGGGGGGGGAAGCTTTTTCATCTTTTCTTTGCTGGTGATAATAAAAGTTCTATTTCTTTTTAATTTGCCAGTCTAGGAGAAAGGATTTTATTTATTTATTTATTTTCAATGAATATGTAGGATGACTTGAGTTGCTGAACTCTATTTTTATGCCCACTTTCTATTACAATCAGACGATTTATTAAAAAAAAAAAAACGACCCAATTCTAGTCGTAACTGGTAGTGCAATCTGTGGTGAGAGCTGCCTTCTGTTGTCTGTGGGGATGACCTCCTGAAGCCCTTCCAAGCTGAATTATTCCATGATTCTCTGATTCATACCAAAGTGCAGTTCTGTGAGCCTAATTTGTAATGAATGGTTTGCCATCAATCATAGCAGTCTGAACTATGCTGTCTGTAGCTCATAAAAAGTTCAACTCCATCCAATAAGAGCATGCACTGCAAAGGGAAAACATGGCATGTTCCCCCTGCTTCCCCCCCAAAGTTTAGTAACTCTGGCATTAAAATCTCCTGCTTAAAGTTATGCTTTGTGCCTGACTTCAAGTTTTGGGGAATTATGTTTATGTGTGTGGGTAAACATTAAACATTAAGATTTATCCTCTGTTCTACAAAAAATAGTTGGGTTTATAGCTGAGTATTGACCAATACTGCCTGTGATCAGTCTATTCACAGATCTGTCTGTAAAGCCTAATATACCTAAATGCCTGCCTAATATACCTAAATCCTGGGGGTAAGCAAACAGAAGATTCAGATGAATATGTAGCCACTCACTAGCCCATCTTCCTTTCTGTCAGATTCTTATTTGTTTTGTTTTGTCTCTTCTTTTAGGATCATTATTTTATCCAAAATACCACCATCTTTTTTCATAGCAGAGGGAAAAGTGGGGAAAGCATTTATATTTTTTACTTATTTGAAATAGTGTGTAGAGGAACCCCTCATTCATCCAGAATTACTGACTATGAGTGAATGTTCAGATTGATTGAACTTAAACTGACCTTTATGCTGTTTTCTTGTGGCTTAGTTCAAAAAACAGTCTTTCTTACCTTTTTTTCCCCATACAAAGTAAGCAGTCCAGGAAAGCATGTCTTTTATGGCCTTGAGTGAGTTTGTGACAGGATTTGTATTCATATGTATAAATCTAATCCAGCAATAGGTATTATTAATCCTTGTTAGTATTCCTACACCATCATTCATCCAGTGATCTCCTATTACAAACCGTTAATTGACAAAGCTGCAAGACATAACACTTGTGTTCAGTGTGTAAGAAATACACAATGTGTAAGAAATACACACTTCAGACTGCACTGATGGGCAGTGTCTTCCTCTGTGTGCCCTCAGATGATCAGGATATCCAGCTGAAGCTCCACTGAGAATTCAGAGAGCTGAGAATGCCATTATTATAACTGGCATTTGGCCACTATGCTTGGGTCAAATAACACTCTCCCAATGGCATGAAACAGGAAAATTTTTGTTGTTCTTGAGAGTTGGGATCCTATTTTCTGCCTTGAAAAAAACCCCACCAAATTGCAAAATAAAACAACAATCCCAACCACCCCCAAACAAACAAGCAATAATCCAAACCAACCCATGTGAAACTTGGAGACTAGATTGTGTCTGCAATGACAAAGTATCACCTGCTAAATGATGGATACACCTGTGCATTACTCAGGTATTGATCTGAGGTCTCTCCAACATTGACTGAAATTAGCTCACAGCATCTGATGGAAGTTTAGCTCAAGACACATGATAAACTCAAATGCCTGGGATATTTCAAATACATAAGTTGATATCAGCAGGTGACACTTTATACCACTGTGATTTAAATCCCTCACAAATCGTTTGGCATCAGCAGGAAAGAGAAGTAAGTGGAATTATTAATAGGATATCGAATGAGGAAGCACCTGTTTGTCCAGATGTTTGTTTAAATAGATATGTTTACCCTTCTACTACATAAAACAATTAATGATTGTGTTTAGTCTTAAACTGAGTATTTTTCAAACTAGAGATATATCAGCTTTAAATTATGAAGATCCAAAAGGCACAATTAAGAAAAGAAAGATAATGTTAATATTAGATAATCTTTACATTTCTCAAAACATCTGTGGTTGCAATTCCATTCAACTAAAATCTGGCAATGAAAAAGCATTTTCAGGAAAGTCCATTTCCCAACAAGTCCATTGGTTTTGATGCTATTAATTTTACTGTCAACTTCAAGAAATGTTTAACTGGACGAGAGTCAAGATCTTAAAAAATTCTGTCCTGACCACATACAATCACTGTGGGTTTGCTGTCCCAGAATACCTTGGCAAGGGGTGGGATATGGGATGTGCCATATTCCTGCCTGTCTGCAGCTCCTGGGGGAGGTGGGGTGTGTGTCCTGCTGCAGGATGTCTGAGAGGGATGTCCTTGGTTCCAGCCCCTGTAATGCAACTCTGTGAATACTCGTGAGATCAGCAGGAGAGTCTGGGACATTTCCTAGTTAGAATCCAGGCTCATATTCCTCCTCTGCTGACCATTTCTTTATCTATACAGGAAGAGCTGCTCCCAGCAGGATATCAAGGCAGATACTTTATGTATCTGTGTGTGACGTGCTGATGTAAGGTTGGGGAAGGGTCAAGGAAGGGGTTGCACCAGTTCTGCCGTGTCACTGCCCTCATCAGTGTTGCTCCCTGGTCTGATTCTGAAGTGCTTCGCTCATTATTTGTAAGCCATTTGCATTTTAATAACAGGAAGAAGGGAATAACCCTGTTATGAGGGAATTTTCATGTGTTTACAAGCAAGAGAATTGTAAGTATGATTTATGTAAAGGTGTAGGTGAATCTTTCTTAACTACAGCATGTGAAGCTCAAGTGTTTGGTACTTTCACAGTTCCTTTAATCAGAGAGAAAAAAAGTTTGATTCCTTCCTTTGAGAGAACCTGGCAGCAGCCCAGTTTTTCTAGGATAAGGCCAGAAGTAAAACACAGCTGCAATGTTTGTCTGCTACTCTTTGTGAGCCAAAAATTTCCCAACTTCCCTCAGTTCGGGTAGTTTTTATGCTTTTACTAGGAAGAACAAGAGATGCAGGTCATACTTGTGAAAATAATTTTGGTTTTATCCTATTCAAATTTATACTTTGAGCCTTTTTAAGAAGAATCCTTATGTGCCAAGCAGATGGGCAGGTTTATAAACCATTTAGAGGCAAGTAATGTAGTGGGACTTGTATTTCTACAATTAAATCTCTTGAAAATCCTAACTTAAAAAGACTGACATAATTTCATGATTCTTGATGTAAAATGGAAGATTTCTATTATTTGTGATGATTAAATTCCACAGAAACGCTTCTATGAGGTTGCTTTTAGAAATCTTAAAACCTCAACTTTTGCTTCAGTCACATTCCATATCCATTTATACACTGAATTGTCTTTGCTACATAAGCGATTAGTTGAGAAAATTAAAAAATATTCCTGTAAAAGGAAAGAAAAAGAAAAGGAAAGATGAGTAGTTAAAAGGAATACCATTACAGATGTAGCTTTGCCATTAAACTCTGATTTATTTGCTATTTTGCTACTGAACATAAGATAAAAAGGCATATAAATAAGAAGTATTTCATGCGAGAGATAAACCTTAATAGGATTATGAGTTTAATAGCAAAAGAAATAAAATGTAACTTCTCAAAGTGCAGAAGAAATTCTAAAATTTCTCCTTTCCCTTCAATTAAAGGTGGGACAGGGTGGTAGAAGGAGAGTTGAGGATTTTTTTTTTGAGGGAATTGCAGTGCAGGTGAAAAAGAATAGGCCCGACTCTCTGGGGATTGAACTTTGAAGCAATCAGTGGAAATAGGAAATAATGTTCTTGTTTCTCTGATCCATAAATTTAAATTACAGTAAAAACGACTGATGCTTGGACAAAGCAGTATTTTCTGATACGTATTTTGAAACAAAAGTCTAGGACAACATTTTTCAGTTGAGTTATGAAATAAAAGCTTCTAAAGTTCTGGAAACAAATAATTTAATGAGAAGCGATTTTTTTTATTATTATTTCAGTTTGGCATTTAAATGCAAACAGTTCTTTTTCAATGAATTTAAAGTTAAAATGTCACTTCGTTTTGGTTTGGCGGTTAAAAAAAACCGAAATGACATTTCAAAATGAAATAAAAATATCATTTTGAATCAATGTTAATATGAAAGGTCACTTGGTTTTCATAGCCAAAAAATCCTTCTGGAACAGATTATTTCATAGTGAAGCAGGAATTACTATTTTTTCAAAATGTCTTATAGGAAAATGTAAATTATTTTAAATGTATGAACATCAGCTTTGTTCACACTATTTGAAATATAGTGTGAAATATGTTTTCTGCTATAAATTGTTTGAATTCCATGTCTCTGCTGTCTTAGAAATACTTCTCTCTGCACTTGAAGCTTGGTTAGAAATGGGCTAGTGTTACCTGTGTGGCCAAAGGAATCTCCTTTGCTGTCATTTCATGGTTGAACATGGTGTAAGGAGGGATTGGGGTCCCTCTCCTTCTAATCTCAATGCTACAGTAAATTCAGAGCTGTTGGGCTTTGTCTGCACAGAGCTTCATCCCTCATATCAGGGAATGTACAAATAGAGATAAGATTATACTGAATTGTGGAAGAGGTGTTATTTTTTTCCCTTCCCTTCCCATATGAGGCAGTCTCATACCTTGCTTTGCAGTGTACTCCTGCTTGTACTACAGAAATATTTACCATTTTGCTCAGCTTTTGCAAGCAATTACTGAAGATGCAATTTTGTGCTTAATGAGCAGCTGAGCACTGAACCTTTAAAAAAAAAAAAAAAAAAGAAAGAAAAGCTTCCACTCTCCAAATATTAATTAATCTTTCGAGTTAAAATATCGTAACCAAAGCATCCAATTTTGAACACCTTGGCTTTAAATGCTTTTCATTTTCACATGGTCAGATTAACCATTTTCTTTGAGGGCTCACATGCAGCATAGCATAGAGAAGCAAATAAGCCCAAGAAGCCTCACAGGGTTTTCTTATTTGTTTGGTTTTGTATCCTTCCTTTACTATCCCCAGTGCCCCGTGGTTTTCCATATTAGGTTGTTATTAGTCCAGCTGTAGCTGGAGACTGCCCAGCTCTTACCCTTCTACTGCCACAGAAGGTCTTTGACTGGTGGTGTTTTCCTGCTGGTTTCACCTCAGACCAGAGCTGGCTGTTGGTCCCTCAAGTTTTTAATCTAACCAAGAGCAGAGATACTTTCTGCACCTCCCCCTCTGGGGTAGGCAATAGAGGAGGAAGGGACTTATAACCTCTAGTGTATGTTTCTAGTTAATTAAAATGGATATTTGGTGGAAATATATTCAGTTTTGGGTTGTTTTTCAAACTAGTTAATAAAAGAAGATAAACTATTGTAGTTCTTAACAGTTTGCTCTTGAAAAGACAGAAAAGAAACACTCCAGCCGAGTCTGTAAGTCTTTGAATTTCTTTAGGAGCTTTTGAGTGCTTCTATCCTTTCTTGGTTGTCATTGAACTCAAACAGTAGATGTACAAAGCCAGTGCTTTAAACATCAGGAGAAAGAAAAAAAATAGGTGTAGATAAATCAAATTGGATGATACTTTGCATTCCTATGGTGGATTGTGCAGAGAAAGCAGACCCGGAGCCATGTGGGTGCTCAAGACTTTGCCAGTAAACCAAGATGCAAATGCACCATGTAGGAGAATTGAATCTAGTTTAGGATAGGCCATAACATAAGAATCAATTCCAAAAAGAAAAATGCAACCCAATATATAGTGTTTCAACAGAGAAACAAATAGACAAAAGAAATCTTCCAGAGTGCCCACCCACCCTGGCGAGAGGAACAGCAGCTTGTGCTCTGCTGTGATGGATCTGTCCAGCAGGGAGGGGGAAATCCCTGCTCTGAAATGCCTGGCAGGGAGAGGCAGAGCTTACAGAGGGGCTGTGCTACAGCAAGGGGAGCCTACAGGTCAGGAAGAAGCATTCAGGTTTTTGTTGGTACAGGAAATTTGCTAAATTGGGTACTGTGGCTGTTGGCAAGTGGACCCTTTAAGAAATACTGACTCTCCCCTTGTGATCCAGCTTGCATTAGTGTCTGCAGAGAATGAAAAATGGTTTTTCAATTTTAGTACGTTGAAGGCAATGCTATTAGTGATGTCAGCAGCGGGAAAAGTACTGCAAAGGATGTGATTATGGCATGTAGTAATTCTTCACTGACACTGATGTACCTGTTTTGCAAAGCTGGAAACACACAGTGGACCAACAGAGTTGCACAGTGTCTTGTTTTCCATTTGTTTTCTTCTCAGCCTTAGATGCAAAAGTACAACTCAGTGGGAGTGGTTTTTTCCTTACTTTGCTAGAAACAGCAAGAAAGAGTAATGTGGAGTCTCATGCCCTTGTGGAGGGATGTGTCAGTTGACTTCCAACTAGTTCATTCTGGCAGTCAGTCTTTTATAATCAGGAGAAATGAAAAACATGCTAACAATAGTTCAGAGCTGCATAGTGATAGCAATACACTGAACATGGTATCCACAGGTTTCCAGCCATGTACAATGAAGCAAATGTCATGCTCTCTCCCAATAATTTTCCTATTAAAAATGAAAACACACCATAAGATTCAACTAGGCAGGGACACATATTAGTAAGATCTTTGAGTTGTTGTGAGCACTTTGAGCCATAAATAAATAAATAAAATACATTCAGCTTGTCAGCCTCTGGGCAAAACTGCCTTCTGTTGTCGCAGCCTCGTAGGTAGAATCACTATAAAGTGTTAGGAGAAATACAGAAGTGAAAGTACTTCAGTATTTGTTTCTCTTTTCTTGCCCTTCTATTGGTGCCTGAATTTTGCATTCATTGCATGGCTCTGTTTGAACAAGCCAGAGGACTGGGATATTGATAAAATGTTGATATGGGAGGTGTGTGTGTGTATATAATATATGGGACATATATTTGTACATATGCTTTTCCTAGGGAACCTGTATGTGCTAAAATGTGCTCAGGTAGGGAAAGCCCTTGGTCTTATTCCCTTTTTTGTTTCTTGATGCCTTCTTGAAACAGGGTAGAAGTATAAAAACGCGTCTTGAAGATATTACATTTGTAAGAAAGGTAGTGTAATTTTTTTTTATTTTATTGGCTATTACATTATGGTGTCATAGATTCAGTGCTATCTAATCTTAGAACTGTACCATGCAGTGATACCTCTATGAATTATTAATTCCTGAAAGGGTCATGTCAGAGAACACTTTCAATGGGATGGTTTGAAATGAAAGTGCAGCACTGGGCAGAAAAGTGACTGCTTAAATGGGAGAAAAACTCTTAGCTGGCATAAAGACTATATTGTGTTGTGCTATATTTGCCTTTTTCAAGAGTTGTATGTGTGCACGTTCTGCCCTCAAAGGCTTGGGGTTTTTTACTTTTTCCTTTCTTTCCTTTTTTGTTCTTTTAACTTCTCTGTGTTGCAGGATCTGAGTGTGCTTTCTGTTTCAGTCTGTACTGTCAGCTGAATTCTAATCAAAAAGTAATAGCAAAGTCAAAACTAGGAAGATATAGATAATAATTTCTTGATAGTACTTGAGGCTAATAATATCCTGAATTCCAATATTTTTATTATGAGAAAAATTAAAATATTGTTATGAAACCATCTATAATTACATACAGTGTCTATTTTATCCACTGGAATTGAGAAGCAGGGAGACTGCTGTCTTGTAGAGAGGATCAACAGCATTTTTTCAACTGACCAGCAAGAAAGGGATGTACCATTGAACTTGCTTTGATGTGTGCTGGAGAACACGGTGTTGGCATTGGCAGTGTGGGGCTGGCCATGTTCTCAAGCCAGGCACTGATATTTCAGGAGCTTCCCACAACAGGTCCAGGTACCTCAGTAACTGCACTGAAAGGGCTGGGAAGTGCTCACACTGGCAGTGCTCCAGCTCTGGGGAAGGAGCTGGACTGACACTCAGCTGCAGAGATTAATTTGCATCTTTAACTGGTGAGGCTGTTTCTGAAGTGAACATCTGACCACAGCTTCAGATTTATGAGACCACCTTCTGTGTTGTATTTAATGCACTGACTGCAGTTGGGTGAAACATTCACCTGTGACTTCTTTGTAGTTGTTTACACAGCCTATGAGAGGCTTCTGGAGGGTATTCTTTGGACCTGTTATGTCTTTATTAGATACAATTATTTCAAGATTTTTATTTTATTGTTAAAGAGAGATTCTATAATAAATAAAAGTATACTTCATTTGTTCTCTCAGTGTAATATGTGAATTTAGCCCCACGGTGCAGATACTGTAAAGCAAATTCAAAAATGTCCATGTGTTTCAGTGGCTTTGCTCACATCTTGGTAGGCAGAAATGAGGGTCTTGTGTGTGATACATGTCTGTGTATTTGTAATGTATGGCCATATGCTGGCAGGGATGCCATGCCTGTCTTTCAACATGAAATAGTGCTGTGGGTTACAATTATATTTGTTAAGGGTGTTTTTCTTGTTGCCTTCTTCTCTTTGAGCACCTAATATATTCTGCGTGTTTATCGTACTGATGGTTCTTCATAGCAAGGCAAAAGCTCTAAACTCAACTTCTCCTTTTATGAAGGGAAGAGTATTTCTCTCATTTCACCTATCTTTCAATCCTGGAGGATCGGGTGAGAGGCTTTCCTTCAGGCAAATATGCCAAATAACAACATAATCCTTTTTGTAGCTGCACTATCAGTATTTTTGATACACTGTTCCCAGAGCAAACTCAATTTTCTTGCTGTTAAAAGCTCTGTTGGAGTCAGTAAGAATTTTGCTGGGGTGGGCAGTAGGGAACAGCCCCCTCAGCTGCACAGCACAGCAGGTGTTGCTGCAAAGTGCACAGACTGCTCCAAGCTTGGCCAGGCTTGTGCCTCATGGGTGCAAACAGAACCGTGGGACCCCTCAGCTTCTCCTGGAAAACCCCACAGCAGTTCAGGTTTTGCAGAAGTGCTCAGATGTGAGACTCCTCTTCAGTTGTTGTTCAGGCAAAGTTAAGCACTTAAACATCATCCTAGGGTTTGTTCATTAATGAATTTATTTATGTGTTTTGCTGTTTTTTTCCCTTTGCAGTGTGTGGAAACCTGGTAAGTTCCTTCTGAAGTTATAAAGCCAACAGAGCAGGGGACTAGTGATGACTTGTATATCTAGCAAAGAGACTGCTGCTACACTAAGTTCTGAGTTACGTGCTGACACAAACGGATTGTTGGGTTCCTCTAAGTTTTTGCTAATGAATATCTGTTATTGATGGGGAAAACCAGTTTGTATGAACTCTGTTCATCCTCCTTTTTATTATGACTTCTAGGTAAATTTATGCCCGCTCTGAAAGTTAGACCTTGCAAAGGAAAACCTCTGAATGTGACATAACAGACAATGGCTGCAAAGCCACTGGAGGTGTTTGTCCTACATGCAGATTGGCTGCACTCTATGTAGATAAGTAGGATATTTTAGTCATAAACAGATGGGACATGAGTGACATTTCTGGTCACCTCTGCAGACTAATGTTTGACACTGCAAACAGAAGTAGGTTAGAACTTTGTTGATGTAAATGCACAAATAGATCTGCAGCTTCTCACATTGACCTGCAAAGATAACAAGCAGATGTTTTTGGCTTAATGTTTGCTTGTGAATATTATTACCACAGATTTAGGTAATACATTTATGCTGGCAGAAATAATGAACATGATTAAAAGACCTCCTTCAGCGAGTCTTGTCCCTGCCCAGCGAGTTCCTGTTGAAACTTTATCGGCAACTTGACCTTGAAAGTCAAAGATAATGGTCCTTTCTGACACTTCATTTACCTATCACTTTATTAGCTGAGGGAATCTGGCATGGAAACATTAACTAGACATAATTAATTTGCATTGATGACATCAATCAACATCTGTTTAACTAATATAATCAAGTGATGTAATTTGTTCCCAAAAATGATAACAGATGTAGTACTCTATGCCCAAAGAAAAAGGAAGAAAAACCTGGGGGAGGGGGGTGTTATGGGGAGAAAGGCGTATTTTTAGCTGTTTAACTATTGCAAAAATGCTTTTCTCGTTACATCTCCTTTCTATCCACTACTATAAATTCCCCACTCTTTCCATGTGGAGAATATACAGTGTGTATCCACTCTTATAATAAAAGAATAGTTGTGCTACACTATTGACTACATGATGGATAAAACATGGAGGGAGGAGGAGGGCAAACAAATGTGGCTTCAAGTGATATAAAACTTAAACAACACAGGCTGAGTAGAGGTCTGTGATAACATACACCAAGCTCTGTCTTGGAGAAGCTTTTTTCCTTGTTATAGGGTCAGAAATGGGGGTCAGCCAAATCTGCAATGATAATATGAGCATCTTATTGCTGTAGTTGTGTTAGTTGCTCCTTAAAGGGACAAAATACAGGAAATAGAAGATACTCTGAAATGCACCGATAATTGTCTAAATGTCTTGCATAGTGATGAAAGACAGCAGGTATCTTTTGAAATGATCTTTTGATAGAGACTATCATGTTAAAGGGTTGTTCACAAAATTCTTTTTCTGTGTAGCTTTCTTTGCCTGAAAAAGATCCTGATTAGAAACTCAAGGTGGAGGGTGGAGTTGTTCAAGAGATTGGGTTCGTTCTGTAGAGAAATTGTTAATAATACTGAGATTAAAAAGTATTTCTTTAAAAATTACTCCATGCTCATGGTTGAAATAAGGTGGTTTTTTGTCCATGAAAAATACTTGTCTGTAACTCGAAGTAAATATAGAAAGTCATTAATTCTCCCTAGTTCAGAGATAAAAATGTGGCAAAGCAAGTCAGCACAAAACAACAAGCAAACAGAGGCAGGAAAAGTTCTTTGTCAACAAATACCAAACATAGAAACAACACCAACTTTTACATTTCCTTTATGATATTTTTCTTGGAAATACACAGTTGTATGAAAGACAAACATTTCAGTAACACAGATAGTAAGCAGATATTTTGTTAGAGGCAAAAGAAATTACTTAATAGGTAAAATAGATTCAGCTGTTCATGTTTTTTATAATTCTAAAGCTCATTTTAAAATTTCTTTTGGAAAGACATGGTCAAATATTAGAATCTTTCTTCTTTCTAGAAATAAACAGTATAGCAGTATGAACCTTAGAGGAATTGAAGGGAATGGGTCATAGTGGCTCTGTGATCCTGCTCTCACTGGTGTGTATTCCATAACTCCCTGTGGACTGAGACAAGTGATATTAGGGCTCTCCTACTTCTTCCATTATCACTGATCACATTTAGTTCTCTGGTTTGCTTGCTTTGATCTCCCCTCTCTTATTCTGTTCTTAACCAGTTCTTCTTCTTTACTTTCCGTGTTTATATCCATGTCCTTATTTGTGATAATTTGCAATGGCTCCTTGTCCTTGTTCAGATGGTTGTGTTTTTGTGTGCTGGCCACTGTCTCATTTAGACAGCAGGATGCTGATATAGGCAGGTGAATTGCACATGTCTTTGTTGAGAGTTCTGGGTCTAAAACACTGAGTTTGAGGCCAGGGGCTGTTGGAGTTAGTAGAAGTCTGGATCTAACAACTTTCTTCTAATAATTGATTTGATTTTGAGAGAGGTCATTTGTTTATATAATTGACCTTCCTCTTTTTTTTCTATATATACTTTATTTTCCCAGCTTCAGTAGCCATAAACTTTGATCCATATGCTTGTGATCTGGGTAACACATGCTTGGAGCACGGGATGATTCTGTCACCCCGTGGGGAAAGGAATAAAACAAGGAGTTAATGTATCACTGTGACTAACTAAGCTGTGGAGTTCTTCTGCAGAGCAGAAGTCTTTATGTTCCAATATTCATAAACCTCAGCTTGGTAAATTTGAAGTTATACCATCATTTATCTATTACAGTAGCAAGGAAACTGTTTACTAATTTGCTGCAGAGAAACAAAAGGAGGAAACATAACCTCCAGCTGATATAATAAATAAATCATTTATACAGGGCACTATAAACACTTAGCTGTTTCCATTCCTGTTTCTTTTACTGAACTATTTTCCTCGTTTTCTGTCTATTTCTGGATGCTGTTCATATTAAAGGGAAAAAGGTCTCTATCTCCCAACTTTATTTCCTCATTGTTATTCATTGGTCCAAAGAAGCAGAGATGGGCATCTGAGTTTATTTAATCAGTAGCTCTCTGCAAGGGAGGCTTAGGAATCATCTCTGTGTATCAGAACTGATATGTAGCAATGCCCGTCAGAAGAGATTAGTAGGACCATGTCGAGGTGGAAGCAGCAGGGTAGAATGAAATCTGAAACTGGGTTAAGTAATTGGGTTCTTGTTCAATAAAAGTGCTTGTTTGTGTGTTGTAATGAAAGATCTTTGGTGCAATGGATGTCAGAATCCAAATATCCTTCGGATTTTCTGATGGATAAAGTGATAAGGGTGAAAGGGATTTAATTTAGGACTGTTGAAAAACTTTAAAGAGATTAGAGAAATTGGTAAATGTGCTCTCTCTCTCTTATCATGGTGGCTTTTGTGACTCACCAGAACTAGACTGGGTGAGGAGAGGGACCCAAGTTCAGGGTTCTGATTTGGGGTAGGGCTGCTTTGGGGATGATGCTTCTTTTAATTTCCCATTTGAGGTGCAAGTGTAGAAATGATACTTTCTACACTTTGTTTGTGTTGTATTATTGTAGGATGACTCTACAATATTTTTTTTTTCCAAATCCATGGTCTGTAATGCTAGCAATTTTTATTTAAACACTTATTTTTTTATTTCTTCTTCTCTTCATTTGAAACAAAGTTCTGTAGTAAGTGTGGATCTGTAATAGCTCCACTGACCATGTCTCTTAAAGCTAATATCCATTCTTTTTGTGGTATTCTATATAGGTGTGGTATCTTTGCAAAATTGTACTCTTGTGAAACTTTAAATTCTCCAGATTCGTTTGATGTGTTTATGTAGAAAAAATAACAAACATAAGAATGGAATGCTGAGGAAACAGATAATGAAACCTTGCCTGCCTTTGAGACATTGCTTGTAATATTATCTCTCTGAATCTTTTTTTCTCTGTCTGAACAGAACTACAATATCTAGGTTGGACCTAAGTTTTGTCTCGAGCATGATTGTCTATAAGGGATAATTTTTCCATTACTAAATCAGCTTTGGAAAAGATATCAAACTCCTTGGAAATAGATGGGCAATTATTTTTTTTCCCCAAAGTTGATTTAGTGTACTTATCTTGCCACAGATTCAGAAGAGTTAAAGTGTAGACTAAGACCAAAGGTCTGTAGAATTAAAATGTTTGTTTTTTTTAAGCACTAGTCCTTGGAAAACTCTCCAATTTGACACATGTGCACACATTCGAGGAGAAAAAGCCACATACTTCAAGGAATGTAAGTGTGAAGCACTTGCCTTGACTTGTTTATGCTAATGCTTGTTTTATAATGTTGGTAACCTCAGGCACAATGACATTGCTCACACCTCTTGTCTGTGGCATCCTCTTTTCTTCCCTTTGTTCCTTCAGATTACAGGATGCATTAGGGACACTTTTGTTTTCATGGCTTTTGCTGCAATTCCAAGGAGTAGAATCTAGAAACCAACAGAAATCTTTCATGCTTGTTTGTTCTAAGGATTCTTATAGCAAACACTTCCAGAATTGTATTATGAAAATAATCAGACTTGGAATGGTTGTGAGGTATCTTCAGGAGGATAAGATTTTACTTCTAGTTAAAAAAGCCATCACAAAAAAACTATTTCTTTCAACCTGGTTCCAGAGAATACTCTGCAAAAGATGACATACCCTGCCCATGTTGTGATTATCATATTCTGTCTCTGCACTTGTCCACACGGTCATTGTAGTGGGATAGTCAAGGATTTAATAAAATTTAAGGGTAGATAAGTTCTTAAATATTTACAATTTCTGCAGAGAAGAACATCTTCTGAACAAGTCTTTAAATCTGACATCTTACTTTTTCTGAATCGAGCTTTGTCTAGGGTTCTTTGTATTTTACTTTCCATGTGAGTATAATCAGAAGAAACAGTCTCGAAGTCAGAAACTTTTCTTTGACTTGTGAGGTCAAGGATGGCTGCAGAGCTCATTAATTTCCACTGATATTGAGACCAAGTGCTTCACTTTAATAAGTGTATAACTGTTGCCTTTGCCTGTATGTGTAAAAAGAGATTTTTCAATATTTATTTCCCTTCTACCAACATCAAACTCTACTTCTCAGCTGACAAGTTTAAGTCAGATGATCAGATTGTCTCTGCTTATCTCCGTCTTAGAGCTGCAGGAGCCAATATAATTAATGTCCCTGTTACAGAGGAGGGAACTCCTCTGCCCCCTCAGCTTATGCCAAGGCCATTTTCTCCCAGCCTGGCAGTCAGGTGTGGAGATGAGCTGGTGGTAACTGATAGCACAGGAAAAGCCCTGCCCTTACAGCTGTGTACCTGGGTGCATGATGTTCTTTTTGTCACTTGGGGGTGGGCAGAAAAACTAGTGTCCAAGGAAAAGAGGCGTCATCAGCAACAGTCTGATTAGCGGAGTAAAGGGATTTCTGACCCCAAAGGAGGGAAAAGTTTTATTTCTCTCCCTTGACATGCACTTTAATTGGTATCTTGTATCTGTGTGCTTAAACTTTATTCATGTTTTTAGCTTGTACCCTCCAAAGTCCAGTCACATGGCAGGGGACATAGGGGACACGAGAAGTGCACTCACCTCTCAAATGGGGAATGCTTTTCTTGCAGCCCTCTGGAGTGTCCTTTTCCCTTGTTTTGACAGTGACTCCTGGCAGCCTGTAGCAGTAGCTTGTGTGCTTGATAAATGGTGGCTCTCACAACAGCATTTGCATTAATATTATACTGATTTTTTTAGTGGGCTGGGTGTATCAGGTACTGCTGATATGTATGACTAGTATAGCTTTTCCAAGCCATGCTGCTACTTATCTCTGCTTTCCTCAATTAATCCAAACAATTAAAATTAAACACTTTTAGAAAAAGCAGAGCTGAGTTTGGCATCCAAGCTTGTATTTTTCAAAGAGAGTGGTTAATAGCTGATAAAAATATTTTCAGGTAGAAAAGTGTACTTATTGCCTCTTTTGTGCATTTTTATACATTTAGGATAAGATTGTTTCACGAAGTATAATATTCCTCTCTTTCATTAGCAGCATATTTTCTAAGCTTTTGTTCACTTGAACATTACAAAATTACTTGATAAATAACTGCAACTTTTTTTTGGGTCAGCTAGTGCAGAAAAAGAAATGCATTTCTCAATACTCTGCTTCCAGAGATAAAGAAAGTGTATTACTACAAAAATTGCTTATGTTTATTTTGGATGTTAAAAAAACCTAACAAAAAACAAACAAACAACAAAAAAACCCTACTTGCTTCAATTTCATGAAAAATCAGCTCTGAGGAGGAAGTGTAGTTTATGGTGAAAATGGGGTGATTTGCCCTGCATCAATTTCTGTGCTTGTATGTCTGTGACACTTCTACAGTGATGAAACCCACCCAAACCAGCTATCAATATGCCACCTCAATAATATTTTTGGGAAGGATTTAACCTACATTTGAGTTTGCTGTCAAAATATGACTCAAGGTAAATTCTAGATAGTTTCATTTCTTGAGCTAAAGATTTCACAGGTAGCCAGTGCCAGTCTGACATCCTCACTCAGTCCAGGGACTGCATTTCTGTTTGTGTCACTGTGTCCTCTTCCCATCCTGTAGGAACAAACAACAAAAAAACAAGTGCTGTCACTCACCTACTGTGGAAAAGGAAAGTCAATACTTGTGACCAGAGACGTGGGCTTGCTTTGTTCTGTGGAATGAAATTGTTAATGCACCAAACTCTGTTATAAAGTGTTTTTCTTATTCTTACAAGAATATATGGCCTATATTAAAAGTAGGCAAAGTGTTTCTTAGCTGGTCAACCCTGTACGTTATTATTTCTAATGATACAGTGCCAAAAGCTTTACACACCTAATGAGAGGGGGTTTGTCTCTTAAAACTGACATTATTGAACACCTTCACAAGGCTGGTGCTGATTTAAACCAGCTTATGTTCTCAACCACAATATTCAGCCTGTGGTGGTTAATCCACAGACTGTGAATGAGCTGTCTTTGTAATGAAAGAGATGCTGAGAAAGATTTCTGAGTACCAGGAAAAAAAAAAAGTAAACTTTAAAGTAATTGATGTAGAACTCAATATTTATCCTGTGCAAGATTCAGTGCCAACTGTTTGAAAAATATGAATAGGGAAATAGCATGGAAAATAGTGCCTTTTAATACCTGTTCTGCACAACTGTGTAAAGCTTTCTTTGCTGCTTCTCAGTGCAAATTCCTACAGTATTTTACTCCTTCTAACCGCTGTTTCATCAGTGGGATGAGTTATTTTCAGCTTTCTCAGCTTCAATCTCAAATGCTATTAATATTATCAGCTAAGCAATGACTCTAAATTCTGTCTTTTACTGGTGGAAATATGGATGCTTCAGATAGCTATAAATAATAGCCTTTCCCAGGAAGGAAAGGGAAGGAAATATTCCCCACAAAGTGAACAAGTAGATGAGAAATTGCTCCTGTTCCCTTCCTTTGCACTTGTTGGAAAAAAAGGAAATCTTGTTTTAATACCTAAGTATCATACAGAGGAGGAGAGTCACCTGCAGTAGCTCTCCAGGTACTATAAATCATTTGTCAGAGATGTAGCTAACAGACATTTGACTATTCATAATTACAGAAGGTCTGTTAACAAAATGGTGGGGGGAAATAAAACCTGTAGTATTAACATACAGGTAGAAATATAGATGCGTTTTTGTTTGTTTGGTTTTTTTTTTTTGTTTTTTTTTTAGGGAAATAGCACTGTAAAGAATATTTTTCCTTACATATTTATCAACACTTCTATTTAGGGAGAAATAACTGGCACTATTAATACTTTTGTGAAGTTGAATGGGTAGTTCCTCTACAAGTTGAGTTTCATCATACAGCCTTTATGGAAATAATTAAGTAATGTTTTAGTATTATAGGAAGCTCTTGTTGAAGATGTAGAGGAGCTGATTATCTTACCTCTGTCATCCCACAGTGCTTAGCAGTCTATACCAGTACTATATTTTAAGCTGTGCCCCAACTGGGTAGCAGCTTGTTACACTGACCAAGAGGAGATTGCCTTGTAGACATGACTCCTGGAATAAACTGCTGTTCTTTAGGGGTAAAAAACCAAAAAAAGCCTTGAACTTTTCTCATATTGTTGGCAGTAACCATCCATCTGGTTGCATGCACTGCAGGATGAGCTGTGACAGTGGAGCTGATTGAGCCCTGCCTGCCCCTGAACACCTTCCTGGCAGAGCTGCTCTTTCAGGGGTACCACGACAATCTCTGTTTGAGAAACCCCTGGAAACAGAGAACTGTGCAGATGGTATACAGAGCATACAGGGAAGCATTATTGTCTGTCATTATGTGACCGGGTCTCTTTTTTTGGATACTGTTTTTCAAAGCAGCAGAAAGCCCACTTTAGAGGAATTGGAGAGAAAGAAAATACAGGAATCCCTTTGTGTGCTAATCCCACCAGCTGGTAGTGAGGGTTTGGACTGTGATTTGATGGTGATTCCAGAGCTACCTTTCTGTCAAGTGCTGGTGCCAGATCTGGAGTATTTCAGACCATATTTCAGACCACAACATTTCTGCAGATGCACTGACTTTGCTGAAACTCATGGGTGCTGTTGTTCATGAATTTATAGACCTGATAGACAAGAGAGGGTGGGCTGGGAGACAGTGATGTACAACTGGCACTTGTTTCAGGGCCTTCTGTGAGTTGTGTTATGCCCAAATGCCATCAGACCTGGGCTACTGTGGAGGAAAGCTGAGGAGGGCTTCTATGCCAGTGTATTTAAGGGTGATTAAGATTGGATCATAAAAAGCAATGAAGATAAAATAAATGTCTTCAGCAAATGTTGCAAGTTGCTGCTTATGTACCACCATTACAAAAGCTGATGGCATATCAGTTCAAGCCTTTAAAATTCTGCTAATCCAAACCTTGTCTGCTCTTTTCTCTCCCCTTTTTCTTCATTATACTGCTCAATCATCCAAACCATAGTCTTTCTTGCTCTGGAAATTTCAAATAAGATGAAAAGAGAAATAAAACTGTAATCAAGACAAGTTTGAAGGAAAAAAAAAAAAGAAAATTCCAGCTAGGGGAGAGAGAACAGGGTATCATACAAGCACTCAAATCAAAGAAACAGTGAATCAAGAGATGCCTGTCTGAATGCATGACACAGGAATTTTTGTGATGTGTAATTTACACAAAGACACAATTTATATAATGTAATAGCTGAGAGCATGCAGTTGTGTGCTATCAGATGAATAATTGGGATTCCACAAATCATGTGTCAGGAGCTCTGGAAGGCAGCTAGGAAGAAAACAGAAGATAGATGAATAGTCTGTTAAAGAGAGAATTTTATTTATAAGCAGCATATGAAACAGTTTTGACTGCATTTTTCAGTACAAATTGATGTCTGAAAACTTTCTTTTAAGGTTTTTCTTTATAGGAGAAAAACTTATGTGCAGAAGGAAGCTGTAGTTGAAGGGAGTTAAAAGATACTTCTAATTTAATCTGGATAAAAACCAGAACACATGGAATTGTTTGTCCATGTCTTAAATTTTTTGAATGCTCTAACAGAGGACACCTCCAAGCTTCTTTAAGCTAATGATCAAGCAATTGATGTGATTATCAGTGCACTGGAGGAAGCTGGTTTATGTTGCCTGTTTAGTTGATTCAGGAAGGCAGCTGTCCTGGATTGTACAACAACTTGGGAAAATAAAACTATGTTAAGCTGAAAAAATCACCTCTTATTTAATTATTGCTTGAGAGAGCTATGTTATGATATGGGACATTATAAACTGCACAACACCCCTAATATTGAATAAAAAGTGTAGTAAAACAGCTCTGCCCCAGGTGAAATCTCAGTAAGGCTGTGCCATGAGGCACCATATCTGTGCAAGTTTTAAAACTGTGCAGAGCCTCTCCCTGGTGACTGTGGCTGTCATACAGGGTGGGGAGGGCCCTTTCTGCAGCTGGATGTTCTTCAAGCAAAACATGGGCAAACTCCCTTCCATTCCTTTTACACTAATGCAAATATCAGCTGAATCTGTGTGTAATTTAATTTATAGAGAGGTAATTGTAATCTGAACTTTGGGTCTCAGATGTTCTTGGTTGGTCAGTTGTTGTGGGGGTAGAAATGAGGGAAGGGGAGAGAAGAAAGTGTTTTTGGGAGACCATTGACCCAGGGATGAGCTGAGTTGGTCAGAGCGTGATGCTGATAACACCAGGGTTGTGGGTTTGATCCCTGTATGGGTAATTCACTAAAGAGTTGAACTCGATCCTTGTGGGTCCCTTCTAACTTAGAATATTCTGTGATCTGTTTGCTCCCTCTTTTTCTGGAGGTGTAAAGGTAGAGAGTGGAGACAACACTACAGCAATGATTTTTTTTCCAACTTGTTTGACTCATAATTTTCTACAGTCTTCTTTAACTAGTTATTCTGATAAGTATTAAATGACTTTGTTTGGCTTTACTAAATCGTGTGAATGAAACACCAGTAGTGACTTTCATGGTCAGAGTCGTGTGTGAAGGTTAGTGGAAACCTGCAATACAGAAGAGAACCGAGTTACACTCCGTTCTGGTTTGTTAGCTTTCCTCATTTTTAGAGAGAAAAGGGGAGGAAGAGATGAGACTGCAGGAGCAATAGGTATGATATAAGGTCCAAGACAGCATAGTGATTTGGAAAGTCTGAGTGACATTGACCCAAATATAATCTTGCTAGTAGCTCTCTGGATAGGAAAAAAAAAAAAATTGATTTTTTTTCCCTGAGCTGCTGCTGTATGATTTCTTAACTCTTGAGGTTTTGCTTTGGCTGTATTGATCTCTACTGATGCTTATCTCTCAGAGTCTGCATGAAGTCTACCCCAAGGAGTTGTCTGGCCAACCCTTGAGTCCATCCTGTGCTGCCTCCTGTTGACCTCACTTAATCCTTCTGGCTTTGTCGAACACCAAGTGCTGCTAGGAGAAGTCAGCCCTTCCCCCTGGAATTATGTTCATGGCTGTTGTGTACCAGACTTTGCTGTCCATGGAAACCTTTGCTTAGGAAGGCTTTATTGTCACCCAGGCAGCTGAGGCACTTTGGATCAAGGTTGGAATTCCTGTGCAAATGTAAGGACTTAGTCCCAGGTTTAGCCAAGGCAGGTTTTCTTTTGGCTTTGGTTTGCATTTTCAGACTGCAGAGGTGCAGATTCTGAGCTCATGATATTGTAAATCAGGAATAGCTCTTCAGAGCATAATGCATCAATATCAGTATAAAACCAGAATAAAAGTGATCAGTCTATTCCTCAAAGAGCTAATTTTATAAGGTGAAATCAATATCTTGTGACAATTTTAAGACAAAAATATATTAACTGATTTATTTAGCAACTTTTTAAGCTCGCAATGCTTTTTTTAGCATTTTTACTTGGAATGAGGGTTATAGATCCCAATTAATAATAAAAGCAGAAGGTAATTGGAGCAAACTATATGTGTGTGTATATATATTTTAAATATTTATGGTATTCCATGTATTAATATGTAAAATCTGAGGGCAGAGGAGCAAGAGAGACCAAAGTATTATTCCTTTTACTATGGTGTATCTGAAATAAGTAGTATCTGACTCAACAGCTTGTTAATGTCATCTGACATTGTGTAGGAGATATGAAAAATCAATGACAGAAGCAGAAGTGTGTAAATACGTATAAGACAGTATAAACAACTGGCAAAAACATATTTCACAGAGAGCTCGTGCTGTAGTGTTTTGTAAAAGGCATGGCTGGGCACTGAGATCCAGGGAGGTGCAATTGCACAGTGATAAACTTCTTAGTATTGGCCCATTCAATCGCTCTCCAAGGTATAAGTATTGTCTGTGACCTAAAATCTGTTCCCTGCCTCCACAGTAGGACAGAAAGGAATTGGTACCTTTGCATTAAGTAAAGCAAATGATCATAAACTCCTTGTTTATACCCTTTGCTGAGATAAATCAGAATTCAGGGAGGAAAAAAAAAAAGGCATTTTAAGGTTGGATTTTCGAAATGCAGTGATGAATTTGAGAGGTGTTTTCCGAAGTCTGAACTTCATCAGAATTGTTGACTCTGCTACAACTCCCTCTATCCCTGTTATTCATATAACAAAGAATTGAGCTGAAACACTTTCTGTGCCCTTAGTCAAGCCTTCTATGAGAATTCATGGGAATTAATGTAGATCCTCTCTCAAATCTTTCTCAAGAGGGTACATTTGTGCCTTGATGCTCACAGTGTGTGAAACAAGTGCAGGATTTGGATTAATATTTTGGAACTCTGAAAGACACTTGTTGTTTTTCAGTATGAAAGCTCTGTGGATGCTGTTTATCTGTACAGTGACTGCAGAGATCTGTGTGAGTGGAAGCTGAAATGTGTTTACTGAACTGGATGGAGAAAGAGGCCTTCTGAGGGTATTTTTAGTTCCTGGCCTTTTATGGGATAAGAAGAGACACACATTAATCAGTGCATCAATCACTGCTATATGCACACAGGACAATATATTATTCATAGCTATGGCCTGAAGATAACAAAACTCATCTCAGTTTCCATAGAGCTGAGCCTTCATAATGTCTCCTCATCATATACAAATGACATTTGATTAGCACTCACAGATAGAATCATCTTTATGTAAACTTTATGCTGCAGTAGGAAACTGCTCTGTTGCCCCTCTTGGAGATAAGGCTAAAAATACATTTCCCTCAAGAGACTGGACTTTGAATGTGAAAAATGAAAAGCAGGTTTAGATTTTTCGCACTAAGTGCAAATGCTGTTTGATGCTCTCAGACAGGCTTCATGGTACCCTTTCTGCCCAAGATAACGTTACTGAGTGTGCCTCTGGAGCTTTAAGATGATTTGGGACAAATTATCTTCTGCTGGGGCAGTCAGCTGACTACTGGGAGGTTGAACCAGTAGAACTGGGCTAATTTTGTTGATTCCACAGCTTCCTCTGCTTCCAAACAATATCCGTGCTCAAAAGTTACCAGCTCAACTGCTGTTATTTTGAATTGTGTGACATGCATGATTTATTTTAGTTTCTTTAAGGAGTGGTAAAAATTTTTTTTATATGCAAGAGCTGTAAGTGGACAGAGGATTAAAAAACAAGTGTTGCTTGTGTATAAAATCAAAATGTGAACTTTTAGAGATTGGATTTCATTAAGCATTTGTAAAGCTGGAGATGTTGAGTTGTATGCATGCCATAGTCAGACTGCTAAATGTATTATCCCTTCCCCTAGGATTCAGAGAATTAGCTGGAATGATTCTAGATTATTCCAGTTTTAAAAAAATGTGTCACTTAGAGTCATAAAATTGCACCGTAGCTTAGTCTGAAGGAACTGTTGCTTGAAAGTGTTAATAACTTCTCCATTGAAACAGTGTTAGAAAAAGAACTTAGGAAAACATTATATCAAATATAAATTAAAATGGGGTTTTATGATAGTGTCAAACTGCATCAAGGTTTTTTTATTGTTTGCTTTCAAATTTTTAATTTAGAAATGACCTTTCAACAAATAAGCACGTGGCAGTGAAAAACGATGTCACAGGAGCACGTTCTCTTTTCCAGTGCAGGTTGAACTACATATATAGAGTACAAGCAAAGTGTAAAATCAATAAAGGAAGTTGATTGTTTTGTAATATCCCTCCATTTCCCCAGCAAGTCATAATGACTTGTTCTGCCTTTTGCAGTACAGAGTGCATTCCTGCTGTTATAAGTAAGAAAAGGTGTTTGCAGAATACTTTTCAAATGTGTCGATGGAAAAAATTGACCACTTGAAGGTCATTAGATTTTCTGTTTGTTTTGTTTTACTGGTGTTTATAATTCAGCAGTGAAAATAAACTTCTTAATCTGCTTACATAACAGGCATATTTTAAAAAAAAAGTAGGAAAAATTTCACCTAAAATATTTGAGAAATGTTAACCAGTCACATAAATACAACGAAAGGATCAACTCTAAAACAGTTGTGTGGGAAGAGCTCTCTTTTATGATGTACCAAGCTGAATTTAAGGATATAAGTCTGTTATCTGGTAAAAAGTTCTTTGCAAACTTGCACATATTAGTAGCGTTGAACTTGGTGTGGATGTATGAACCTGAGAGCTCATTTATTGCCTTCTGTTTAAACCTTGAGGTCTAAACTTTGTTGTCTCACTGGAGGACCTTCTGTACTGGGGTTTTTAGGGTCAGCCTGCAGGAGGAATTGGAGGAAGATTGATCCTGCTGTGGGAATGATGAACTTGGTTGGCATCTTCTGACTGCTTGTTGCATGAAGCTGTAAGCACGTGAGGGAACAGTCTGATGAAAAGCAATGGGAATGTCCAAAAAAAAAGAAATCAGATTAAACCTTTCTACCTTTCTGCTGTGGTGAAGGGAAATTTTTAGCAAGTCACAGTCCCTATTGAGGAATATTGCAATTGTTCCCTAGGATATGTCCTAGCCATGCCTCTGCTCAGTGTTTTCATACATGACCTGCATGATGAAATAGAAAATATGTTTGGTACATGTGTAGGTGACACTGAACAGGGAGGAATTATCGCTGTATTTAAGGATACCATTAGATTTCAGGGAAGTCGTGATGAGCTTGAGACCAGTTTTATGTTGTTTTTTTGAGAGAAAGGAATAAAAAAACCAACAACCAAGGATTTTGGGGTGAGGATGTTGACCATACCAGTTCTGAGGATAAAAACCTATGTAATTAGGAAAAATAAACTCTGGAAAGAATCTGAGTGCATAAGAGTGATCTGTTGCTCAGTGGATCATGAAGAAGACAGACACACAAACATGGTCATAGTGACACCTCATGAGTAGAAGCATAAAGTTAGATCATATAACACAAACCTTTTCAAAGTGCACTTCATTCGGTTTTAGGCATCATACTTGGAAAAGTAAGACTGGTATTACTTGGAGAAGGTCTAGGAGAGAATTAAGAATAACCATAAGCAGCAAACTCAGTATTTCCCAAGAGGAGAGGAATTGGCATTTTTGTGTTAGAATAGTGGAAACTGCATAGACTCATCAAAACTCAAATGTGTGGTCATCCACTGCATAGAAAAAATGAAGATCTATTCTGATATTTATTTGGAAAAAGCAGAGAATATATCTTGAAGGAAAATTTATATTAGTCCTATGAAATCCTTTTCTTGACAGTAAGAGAGCTGAAGCATTAAAATATTGCTTTGGGAAACTGAGGAAGCATCATTATATAGAAAACCTTTTAGAGCAGGTTATGCAAATTTCTTTCTAAGTTATAAGCTACAATGAATGGATTAAATGGTCTAACACCCTTTCCACCTTACTTTTTTTTTTCATATTCTGTGATTATTGTATCTTTATGCATAAGGATATGGTGTGGGTAATAAGTCTTTTTGGAAGCAATCTCTATCTCCCTGAAATCACCAGAAAGAAGCTCTAATCCACAAATGACTGGAATACATTTATGTCAGTCATGATTTTGAGCTTCTTGCATTATCCTTCAGCAAAGTTAAGTGAATAATTTGTCCTGGTAAAAATGTTAATGGAAAATGATTACTCACTCTGCAACTCCAGAAGTAGGCACAATCCTAGGGAATGTATCTGGCCAAAAATAACTGGGGAGTGCTTGTACAGTTTGGTTAGAGAGGTACATCAGACTTTGAAATTACTCTGTCATTAGTGTGTGTGGGATTTATTTATTTATACTCTTGTTATATTTTTCCTGCATTGGCTTATGCTTTTCATTTTATTGGGTTTAAAGGATGCCAAGTTTAACATTTTTAACTCCTTTTGAACTACAGATTGTGGGAATAAATTCCTTTTTATTGCCTTACTCTTCAGCTTGTTTTCTCTGCTCAAAATTACAGTATGAACCAGTGCAGGTCAAAAGTTTTGTTTTATGAGAGTTGAGCATTCTCACCATTGAATACAAGAAGAAGAAAATGAGTTTTGCTTACTTATAGGGATGTTCTGCAGCAGGCAATCCAAATACATTTTGATTCAGTTCAGATTGGAATGAAACTAGAGAAATTAAAGATCTAATATTTGGTATGATGTTTAGGGCTTAACTATGCCCCATATCAACCCTGCAATATCTGTTGCTTCTGTTCATCTCTTAAAAAAAACACCGTAAAACCAAAACAATCTTCAAGCTTCATGTTGGAAGGGGATTTCACAATGAATAAAAAGCTTAGTAGAAGCTGAAGTCTGAAATTCTCCAAAAAGCAACTTTATGCAGATTTGTAAAATCACAGGCATATGATAATGCAATACTATTTCAAATTACTTTGCTCTCCCTGCTGGAAATGTAGGATCCTCTAAATAATGAGCAAAGTGTGGTGTGAAAAATTAGGTGTTTTGGAAACATTAAGTGAAAGAGATTTGCAGAGTGAATGAAGTATCCTGCCAGGATGCAAAATTATTTCAGGCCAAGAAAACTGAGTCCAAGCTGTTAGACATACTGTGGGTATCCTGTTTGGGCAAAGGAATGAAATGCTAGATTGGAACATTCTCTGCAGCACTCGAACCCAGCTGGTATTCCATTTCACTTTGTGGTTTCTAGCACAGTCACACTGACAGAAGTTTTCAGCTACACTTGGCAACCTCCAGAATGCTGTTCTCCTGAGGGTGATGAAATTTGCTCCCAAAATCACGTCATGAAAGGTCATGGAGCCAAACGTATCAATAGAGTCTGCCTGAAAGTGTTAGGTCTGGGAAAATGTGATCTGATCACTGCTCTTAATGTAGCTCTCTGAATGTCTTAGTGAGCTGCTAATTGCATATTAAACCAGAAATATGTAGGTGTTTCTTTTTTTCTTGGCCAGGTCCTGCCTGATCTCACTTCAGAAACTGTAGAGGAAACAGGACCATAGCTACTCCTGGTCAAACCCAGCAGTGCATGATATATTGCATGAAAAAGTAGTATAAACCATATAAAATCCATGTAGGTCTGTGAAACTGCTCTTTAAATGCCAGTAATACTGTGTATGTAAGAAATACTGCATGCCTAGCATTTTAAATAATGGGGATCATGTTTTAATTATTGTGTTAGATTGAAGTAATCTCTGGTGTTGTGCAGCTTGTGGTCATAAATTCTGACAAAGATATTGTGCTGAGTGGTCAGACTTGTTACTGCATTTTAAAATGCTGCAGGCAGGAGAAAAAGTAGAAACCACAGTTTATAGGCTCAAAAATCATCATTTGTCAGTAGACAATAAGTTTAAAGATATTCTGTTGATGTTTAAAACCTGAGAGAAAAAGTTTGTTACATGCGCAGAAATTTCATTTTGGCAGAGATAAAATAAAGTTTTAAATTAAACTGAGGTAGTGAGAAAAATTACTTAATACAAATTACTTTTAGAAACTGAGCAGGATGTCAAGAATAGTTACCATAATGTGCACTCATAAAGCCATTATGAACTTGGTTGACCACAACAAAATTAAGCATAAACAGCATTTTAGACTTTTCACTTAGATGTGTATGGTTGTGTTTCATCAAAAGCTGATTTTAAGGATGAGCAATATCAAATCATTGCTCCTTATCAATCCTGTAGGCAACCTAATAACTGCTAAATCGTCAGCTGAAGGCATGTGGCAGGTACTGAATCTGGAAATGCAGGTGCTTTTCAGATGATATACGGGAACTGCAGGATGATTAGTGTGTTGTGTCCGATGCCAAACTCTTAGAGAGAAAACTGCTGTATGCAGCACACATTTGTGCAACTTGGCTTTTTTTCTTAGCCATGGAGCTATTGATTCAGGCTTTGAATGGAGAAAGACTGTGCATGGAGAATGTCTGACTTGCAGAGTAAAAGGGTAACACCTGAGCTCCAACTGCAGCTGAAGCTGCCAAGATGGTCCCTCTCGAGCACACAGAGGGCAAAGGGAATGGCGCTTGACATCTGTGGCTCCAGAGACTGTTTGGAAGTGCAAGATAATTCCCTACTTCTTGCCTGCCCTCCCTATTCCTCTGCCTGCTGTTGTGGTTATTGGTTGAAACCTGAGAGACCTGACAGAACCTGACAAGGTGTGTGGCCAGGCCGTTGAAATGCAAAGGAACGCTGAGGCAGCGGGGTCTTCACGCTGGAAACAGAACAGATAAAGCACATCCCTTACTTACAGCTGCATCCTTTGGGATTCTGCAGCTTTATTAGCTCTAGACATATTTGATACCTGGTGGCACAAAACATATTGTTTTGCTAAGGAAGCTTTTACCTGTCTGAACTGCAAAAGCCGTGTCCAAACCCAAAGGATTCCTTAACTGAAACTTCAGTGGGAGTTTTTGTATATGAAAGCCTTTATGGACACAGTGAGTCACAGGTTTGCTCTAAGGAAGGGTACTGATCCCGTCCCTCTTTGTTTTGGAAAGCATTGAAGTATGTAAGACTTGGCTAATTCCTGAAGAGAGGTTTTTCCAGGACTTTTTTCATCCAAAGAGGTTTGGATACTTCTGATCGGAATCTAAGGATTCTGTAGTACTGTGTCCAGCCCTGGGGCTTCCAACATGAAGGATGTAGACCTGTGACTCCAGAGGAGGCCATGAACATGACTGGGGGCTGGAACACCTTTGCTGTGGAGACAGACTGAGAGAGTTGAGTTGTTCAGCCTGGAGAAGAAAAGGTTCCCGGGAGATCTTAGAACCCCTTTCAGTACTTAAAGGGGATCCAAGAGAGCTGGAGAGGGACTTTGGACAAGGGTAAGCAGTGACAGAACAAGGGGGAATGGCTTTAAACTGACAAATGGCAGGGTTAGATTAGATATTAGGAAAAAATTATTCCTTGTGAGGGTGATGAGGCCCTGGCACATGTTGCCCAGAAAGGTTTTGGGTACTCTAACCCTGGCAGCGTCCAAGGCCAAGTTGAACAGAGCTTGGAGCAACCTGGTCTAGTGGAAGGTGTTCCTGCCCACGGCATGGGGTTGGAACAAGATGGGCTTTAGGGTCCCTTTCAATTCAAACCATTCCATTATTCTATGGAAATTTTGCATGATGTAGAGTATACTCTGAGGTTGTTGATCACCTTCTAAATAGGAACTTACTGCTTAAGGAATGACTGAAAAGGAATGACATGCTAGTGCAAGTGGGCAAGGACTTAAAATCTGTATTTTAATAGCTGTTTAAGGCTTTGGGGGCCCATTTCTTCTGAATTTAAGTATTTGTTCTCTCAGCAGTTGAAAGAAAATTCTCTATGATCTTAGGTGGATAACCATGGCTATGACATGCAAGCTTAATGAGCTTTGTTACTCAGTACATAAGTATCAGTTAATTCATGTCTAAGCTGATTATAACTGTATTAAAAAATTCCCTTCTGCGCTGAAACAAAGATGCATCTGCACTTCCTTTGACGTGTACTAGAATGCATTTCCATTTACATGGGAACGAGTGTTATGGAAGGCAGCAGCAATAGCTGTTACTGAAATTTCATACTTGAGGATAAATAACAAGCATCTAAACTGAAAGACAGGGCAGGGTGCATCATGGTTTTCCTTGGTTTTGGGGAAAAAAAAGAAGAAAAAGGAAAATATTACACAAAAGTTGTGTTTATTTCATAGTTGTGTGACTCTGGGGAAGTAATCATTGGCAATAACCAGTCCTGTGGTTTTGCTAAACTGAATCTGTTATTCAGAAACATTTCATTTTGTGTACCAATGTCGTAGAATGTCTTTTTAATTCAGATTGATTATACAGACATTTCATTTGTATGGACACAATCAAGGCTGTAGTTTTAGCTATGATTGGTTACATGTATTATATTGCTCCTGATTCTAGGGTGAATGAACACTTAAAACACTTCTGCTGTGATCTTCATTATGAATGTAAAATTAATTGCCCACAAGTCTTTTATTTCTCATAACATCTTCTGATGTTCAGTTTCTATTGTTGGGCCCTGGACAGGCTCCCCAGGTCATGGCACCAAGGCTGAGAGAGCTCAAGAAGCATTTGGATTATACTCTGAGGCACAGGGTGTGACTCTTGGGGATGGTCCTGTGCAGGACCATGAGTTTAAATCGATGATCCTTGTGGATCCCTTCCAGCTCAGCATGTTCTGTGATTCTGTAATTAAAATTGCTGTCCCAACAAAAGCAGAAGAAGCCAAACAGTACCAAAGTGAGTTTGTTGACAAAGTCACCCTTGCAAACCTAGAACAATTCTTGGCACGTTAATTTGAGTCTACTTTTCAGCTAACATTGAAAATATTGGTGTTTCAAAGCTGTCTTTGTCAGCCACAGTGTATTTTGGAGACATTAGAAATTAATAATTAGCAACATTGATGCTAAAAATTAATCAAAACCTCCATCTCATGTTAATAAAGCATTGCTTTGCTGTCAAACTGAGAGACCTCGGTGCTCTCAAATACCTTTGTTTGCTGTGAAAATGTGGTTGTGTGTGGTTAGTCAGTGGGCAGTCAATACAAAGTTACTAAAGGAGTTCCTCTGAAGCTTTAGCAGCAGAATTTTCAAGGTGGTCTGCACTTCCCCTATTTTTTCTTTGGCAGAACCCCCAGGGGCTAACAGTGCAGACCAATGGTAGGAGTAAGGCATTGAAAATAAAAGTTCTGCAGCAATTTAGTCGGCAGGGCAAATGATTGCGGCCACAGTGTCAGGAAAAGGAGTGAGGAGGGGAGGACTTGCTCGCTTAGTGAGAAGCAACGTGGTGTTTTCGTGACAGAGGCAGTGAACGGGACCTAAGGCTGTCAGTGGTGTCACTTGGTTGACCTTGCTGGACCTGCAGTTTCCCTAAGATGGAGTTGTGCTGAATATGATTACATTTTTCTCGACTTGCTGTCCTGCAGTGTCCATTCAGCTCCTGTACAGTATGCACAACCTTTCCTCAGCATTGTGTAGCTCACAGGGTCACTGTAACTGATCCACGTTTATCCTAAATTACTTTTTATCAAAAAAAAAGGGTCTTGTCCTCTGACACATCTACTACTTACACTAAAAAGTACTTTGATCATGAACATGTGTTAAACATCCATTCCTCTTTAAGTTTTCTCCTGGAACACCTGCTGTAGTCCAGGTCATCTTTTACTGTGCTCAGGTACAAAGTTCTGCAAGTTAAATTATATATATATATATTAACACTACAGGTTGCTGAACAGGCTTGCTGAATAAACAATCAAGCTTCTCCTCCAGGAACCCACTGCAGTAGTGAATGTGTTATTTTTAAAGTTCTGCAGAAACCTTGCTCTGATTACTGTCTGGAGGACTTGAGCTATACTTTTCTGTAAACATTATTTGACTCATGAGGCATAAGAAAATACTAAATGAATTTTGTCTAGTGTATGTAACCCAAAAACCAATGTGAATTTCACGTATCTAGTACAGTAAAATGTTTCAATCACTTCATATAGTCCAAATCTCACAGAAAATGATGGAAATCAGGAATTTAAAGCAAGAAATCCAGAGAAAGTGTCATTAGTTTAGAGAACATCTTCTGAGCGAAGTATCAGGTAAATTATTCATTCTGATTTATTTGCTCAGCTTGAAAACCTTCTGTGATGTTACATTTTGGCTCTACAAATGTAATAATTTGACTTTTAGGGATATCAACTTATCTTCCTCATTACATCATTGGACTTTTACAAAATCCTCCTGCTTTTTATACCAAGTAATTGTTTCTATCAGCATTATTTTCTCCCTTCTTATCCATCATGTCTCTGAGAACATTTATTTCTTTGCCAGCTCTGTTTTACGGTGTCTGCATCATATTAATAATGGCACAGATGGAAAAGTTCTGTGAGGTCACTCAGTACAATCCATTTCCTGATGCAATGTTGGGCTTTTATATATTTTCCAATATATGAAGCCTGATGGTAAACGAGTCAAGTGACTGGATTTTTACAATATCATTCAAGTCTTAATGCAGGTTTTTTTTCTTCTATCTTTCTCCCCTTCTACCTTCTTACATTTCTTGCAGTAGCTAAAAAGTGCTTCTTGACAGATAAGAAATTGCATAGGCTTATGAAATCTGTGGCACAGTGTCAAGCACATCATGTTCTTAACAGCATTATTAATATGTTAACAGGTGGCAGCTTATTATTGTTCAGTGCTTTAAGTGTAAAATATCTCATAGTATTTTTTTTTTCTTTGAATTCACCTTTGTAGTTTCCAGTTAATTTGATTAACAGCTTTGGCTGATAGCTTCTTCAATTGTTTTATTTCTCAAAGATAAAATGCCGTAGTTTGAAATTCTTTTGGTTTTGATTTAGCTGCAGCACTTACTTTGGCTTTTTGTACGCTCAAAATCTAAATTGAATGATTTTTGTTTATCAGTGTCAAATAACCCTTTAATCTTGATTGCCTAATGAAAGTGTCAGAAAACAAGGAAATGAGAAAGGTAGGGAATGTCACAGCAAGTGCAGGTTTTGCTTGCTCCAATTGTAAAAAGTAGCTTCCTGTATCTTGTCAGCAGGCATTGCATCAAAATAAGAGATTTTAACAATTTACTGACTGATGTAGCCACTTTTATGCTTTTTACAAGCCGGCTGTTTAGAGTGGTGAAAATTGCCACAATAGAGATCTGGAATAAAGCAGGAGATAAACTGCTCTGTTCAGACCAGCCTATGCATTTGCTCCCCATATCATCTCTTTGAATCTTCACCTTCTGTTAGAGTTATTTTGTTAGAGTGTTATACTGATTTTTCTACCCCAACCACCTGATTTACATATAAAATATATAATGATCAAAAAATTATGAGAGGAAAAGGCTGTAGGGGGCTCTGAGATGACCTTTTCAAACATGAAGAGACTTTTCTCCCTCTTGATGAGGGTGTGACCAGGTGTACCAGGAGTGACCTGGTAACTTGGGTTTATGCCTTCAATTCTCAGCTGCTCCTCAGTCCCTTCTGCTCACCAGGACAGTTGTCTGTACCAGCCCCACTCTTCTGGCTTTGCTCAGGGGGTGCTTACACTGCAGGTCTGACTGTTCTCTGCAGTTTTTCTTCTCCCCCCACGGGCACCAGGTCACAGACACGCATCTGTGGTTTGTGTGTCAGGGTGATTTTCTCTTTTTGCTCATACAACTGATTTTTCATTTTAAGTATCCTGTGGAAGCTCTAATTCCTTAACAAAGGCTTAAAGTTAAAATAATGTAAGTATTAATATACTCAATAAATTAAGCATTCAAACCCACAGACATACTTCTGTTCAGAGTCAGTCTAATAATGTCAAAAATGAAAGTAAGTTGTGGTCTGGTGACTGTCCTGTCAAGTGATATTGACCAAATGACTTAAAGTATTATGGCTGTTTCTTTTCTCATGTTTCATTTAAATAAGATCTACAGGAGAAAAATTCTCTCCTCCACAGTGTTTGCAGAGTACCTAGTGGAACAGAGCATTGTTTTCTTCTGGAATGTAAATTTCCTTTGCAAATATATAACAAGGAGCCTATAGCTATTGTACACACAATTCCCTAGTAAACTTCCTGCTCAGAATGATCTTCATTTGTGCATCTCAAACTGGCAGAGAGCCAATATTGATTCCTCACTCTCTTCTTTTCACACACACAATGTACCCCTGAAAATACAGGCCAAGACAACCCAGATGGGCAGTCTTGATTTATAGTAAAAATTCTACTCATATTAGAAATTCTGCCTGGTAGAATGTTAGTCAAATTTTATTTTAATAAGGCTTCTCTATGAGCAAATTGGCTCAGTGCAATAATGTATTTTCAGTGTAAAAGTGTTAACATGATTTTGCTGATGCCTCTATTTTATTTAGGAACTAGCAAAACCTCTATCTCTGGAATCAAGTGTTTTACCAACATAGTGTTGTACCTACAGCAGATGTGATGATAGTTATACTAGGTGACATTTTTAGGGTTTATTATAATTTGCAGAAGACACCTATTCAAACTATTTGAAATGTTAAGTATATGTTATAGTTCCACAAGCACTTAAAGGTAATCTAATCCTGCCTCTGGAGGAAGCTTTTCCTTCCCTTCCATCCGTTTGAGCTGACTCTGAAATGAACCAAATTAAATGTTGCAATGGTTTAAGCTGCCCTTATTCCTCATTCCCTGGTTTGATTTGAGGCCCGTCGGTTCCCTGTGTGGGTCGTTTCAGAATGGTTTGAAGACTTGCACAAGGGAGACTGCCAAGAGGGGAAGTGAGATACAAGTAGCTAAGCAAGAAAAGGACACCTTTTGCGTCTGTGCAATTTCTGCCAGGTTAATCTACTTGCAAAACTTAGTGTTACTTCTGATATGCTCATACAGTGTTTGTGGATGAAGTGAGGCACGGGGTTATATTTAGGGATCCTCCAGCTGTCTCGTTAAAATTTCTAACACATTTTAAGAGTCACACCATGTGCCTGAGAGTATCATTCAAACACTTTTTGAACTCTGCCAGACTTGGTGCTGTGACCACTGCCCTGGGGAGCCTGTTCCAGTGCCCAATGACCCTCTGGGGGAAGAACCTTTTTCTAACATGCAACCTAAAGTGCCCCTGACACAACTTCAGGCCATTCTTCGGGGTCCTGTTCCTGCTCCCCACGGAGAAGAGATCAGTGCCTGTCCTTCCTCTTCTCCTCACGAGGAAATTGTTACTGCAATGAGGTTTCCCTTCAGTCTCCTCTTCTCCAGGCTGAGCAGACCAAGCGCTCTCAGCAAGGAAAGGGGTTTCAATCTCCAGTTACTGGGGGAGAGTGGTCGGGAATTTGAGTTTATAAAGAAGGCAAAGCCCCCTAAGAGGTGCTCAGGGGACAGAGGAGAGGGGATTTGGAGGAAAGTCCTGATGAATGCAGGTAGTTTTGGTAGCCTGCACACCAGGCAGTGCAGATCCAGCTCAGTGGTGTGGGAGCCCTGGCACACCGAGGGGTTGCCATGGCTACTGGCACTCCACGAGCCAGGTGTGGAAACAGGGGAAGAAAAATGTAGCTGCTGCATTCAAAGTTATGACACTTGCTATTTTTCTGCTCTTTCTTTTAAAGGTTGTTAACTGTAATTTTTCACCCAAAATTGGCTCTTTTGGCGAGGCTCTGTGTGGAATTTAGACACTCCTGTGCATTCTGTGTGAATTCCTAATTTGATGTCATTGGTTTTTTTGCTTTGGGTTTTTCTGGGAAGGGTTAGAAGACAGGAGAGGAAAGTGAAAGAAGAAAGGGATTTTACTGCAGGACTGATCCTTTGCTTGCATGTGTTTTGTTTCTGATACAGAGTAGGTAGTGTTCTTATTTAAAGGTTAAATATCCCACTTTTTAATCCAAATTAATATGGCAGAGGCTTTTATTTTGATATCCAGTATACTGAGTTAAATCTTAATAATGATTTGTACCCAAAAATGTTAAATGAGAGCTTTTTGAAGAATGCCTGACAGCCCACTTTGTATCAACACTCACCTGAATACTGGGTCAGATTCTGATAGATTCACCAGATAGCTACAAGAGTACTGTAATATAATACATGGAACATGATGCTGACTGAAAACCTTTCACCTGTCCTAGACTGTGAAATAAGTAATTACTTGCAATTACCCTGGAAGTGGCAGTTTTATTCAAAACCACAATTTTTCTAAGATTGAGTGAAAGATGTATAAAAAACCTAATTGTGATTCTTGCAGCTGATGTTTGCTCCAGAGTGGCCTTACACATGAATGCTTAGTGATTATTTAAGTGACATCCTTTATTTAAAGAATATAATGCCCTTTCTCAAATGCAGTGTATTGAAATTCTTGCTGATAGGGAGAGAAAACAAAGGGAAATCTTCCAATTAAGTGAAAATGTGAGTGTTTGCTAAATGGAACAAACGGAGCCGATGATTTGTTTTGCGTGGGTTCCATTTGGTTCAAATAAAATAATTGGTGAGAACTATTTTCTTGATATTGTGAAACCACACTATTTCTAAGTATTTGTGGTGTTTTGAATGTACATAAGTACATTCACATCCCCAAAATACTATAGAAAGGATTCTATTGTTTAGCCTTGTAATTGTGATTTCAATAATATTTTAATTGGGTTTATACATTGTTTTCACTACTAAATTCCTTAATACCTTAAAGTAATAAAATTATAAGCATTAAAAACAAATAAAAAGTCCAAACTTGTCACAGGCAGGATTTAGGACTGTGCTGGGTGTTTTGTGTGTTTGTACATGCATAGCTAAGGATGTGCTTCTCAGGGTTTGACTCAAATTGCTAACAGGGTCAGATCACCATTTTATCTTCAGGCAATAGTTGGTTTTAAAATGCATCTCCTCTATTATTTTCTCTCTGTGATGTCAAGAGAAAACAATCATCTTGATAACATCAACTAAGTAGTGCTTCTGAGATGGTGCTGAAGTCCAGCATCACGATTTACCCACAGCATTTGAGCAGCAGTTACTCTGCAAACACCATCTCTTCGCAGAGCACAAGGAGGAGTCTGAGTAGTTGCTTGGGCTAGTGAAAAACTCTATAAGTACATTCACATCCTTCATTAAACATGCCCTTCTGAGCATTTTGGGTCTGAGATTTTCAGCAATATACCTGGGAAGTGTAGTAGTAACTGAACCTTAAACCCTTTGCAAACCCAGCATATGGTGGTACAGTTTATTTTTTCTCTACAAAGCCCTTGGTGGAAATAACCAAAAAAAATTTTGTCCCATGTCAAAATTGCCCTCATAAATATCTTGCTGACTTTTGTCAGGCAATGCTATCATCGTCTCTTATCCTTTTATTGATACTTTATGAAATACCCTTTTTCCCTCTTAACCACACAAAGCTCTGTAGAAATGACTCAAAAGCCCCTATCCTACACAAGGGTTTTATGTTCCTCCTCTCTAATGTTTTGAAGTGCTATTACAGTGTATAGAAATTCTTTGAGGTTTATACTCCACTGATATTACAGAAATGTGTCTGTCAACAGCAAGGTGGGAGAGGGTTGTGCAAGGAGAGTGGTGTGGATGTGGGATGGGAACCAGCAAAACTTTACAGTCATCAGGACTTCAGTTTATTCTGCCCCTTACATGTTGTTATAAGTTTTCCTGCTCAGCTGACAGTTGGCCCTATTCCAGGGACTTCCTTGCACTAAAAGTCTTTTGCTTCTTTCAATCCCCTGTACATTTGTTTATGTTGGTGCATTGAATGAAATACAAGTAATGCATGACCACATAACTAAAGATTGGATTCTAATTTTGCTGGGAATCCTGGGTAATAGGAACACTCATGACTGTATAAAAATAATCCTAAGTAAATGAACAAACGGTAAGGTCAAAACTGTAGCTCAGACCTTGATGACCAAAGAATGCAGGAAATAAGCACTGTTAAACAGTATAATCTACAAGCAGTGGTTCAATTACAATAACAAGATTTTTTTGTTCTAGATTCAAAATCTTTAGAACTAATTTGCATCTAGATGTAAAGCAGCTCACTGATACATGGAGTCTGGGGTACAAATTGCACTTGGAGTGTACCTGACTTCTGTGTGAGTTTACCCTCCTTGCTTCTCTGCAGGTCTTTAGTCAGCTTGTCACTTCCAGCTCATGTGTCTTCTGTAGCCACATGTTTGACAGGTTTTGTCCTTGTGGTGCATTTAGTTTTCTCCAAAGTTTCTTCCTTGTTAGTAGCTGCAGTTCGTCAGGCCTGTGTAAAAGCATGTAGACAGTATTTCTTTTCATGTATTTTCAATTCTGTTTATTTTTTCATGCAAATACACAACTTCCCTAGTTTTGCCCTTTGAAAGAACTGTAGCATTCCAGAACATTTCTTCATATGGTATGTTTTCAGTGAATTAACAATTAGGACATGTGTAAATTAATTTTAGCTCATAAGATAGTAGAGTTCTAAGACTGACTGGGATCTCTGAAATCTTTCCAAATTAATCCTTGTCTCCTCTGATATGCTAAATAGATTGTTACCCAGTCATGCAAAATATATTTTATACAAAGTTAGAAAATTGTATACAGTGATTAATTTAATTATGGGTGGACAGCCAAGGGCTTACCTCATCTCAGTTAACTCCAGTGCACTGAAATTAGATCTGTGCATAGTTTTAAGAAGTTAATTTATGGTCATAACAGAGACCGAAGGCTTAATGAAATTGTGCATTATTCAGAAACTGTGTTTATTAAAAGTATATAGATGTAACAATTTCTGACATTTTATATATTTTTGGAATTCTATAAGAAGAAATTTAATTGAGGAGATATAGCCCCTCCCAAAATGTAAATATCCCTTAATTCACTTTTTCTGGATCAAAGGGATAGCTGCTTGGAAGACAGAATCATGTGGCAACTAGCCAAAGACCTTCCAGTGTGATATGACTAAATTATCAGCCTGTTTAATCAATGCCACATATCCTCCTGCTGTAATAAAAATGCAGCTGCAATTCAGTTTAAAAAGTTGCACTTAGTTTGCCATATCTTTCTATTTGGTATTTTTCTCTCCTTTTAAGTGACTGCTCAAGTGATTTATTATGAGTGTCTTTCTTTTTCTCATCAAGGTTAGAGATGGTTGGTGAAACCTGGAATTTATTATTCAAACTGTAATTTGTTGATTGCGGCACATTAATCTTTCCCAGGTCATAGAAATACAAATCTGCTTTGCACAGAGTAACAGAGTGAAATTGCCAACATCTGGTGAGAAGCTCTTGGGGAGTTATCTCCATTTTCCTCAGATCTTTACAGGGGTCTCTCCAGTTCCTCTTCACTGGCTTTCTTATTTATTGCTATATCCTACTTCCAGACTAGGGCAATATTGTAATATATTTTAGATTGATGACATCAAATTGCTTTTACTCTTTTTGAAATGTGATTTTTCTGTTTTTCCTGAATGTACTAGAGAGGCTGTGCTACCTCACTTACATTTAATTTTGTTGTCCAGTGACCCTCCTGTTACTGAAGTGCTTGTGTGGAGGAGCCTTTGGGATAAGTTAATTAGAGCAATTCAACATAAGATGTTCCTGCAACACATACTGTACAGAAACTACATATCAGTTACACAACATTTTAGCTGTCCTTGTATGTCAGTAAAATGCTGAAAGCAAACCTCCAGCTTATGGCCTTGACAAGGTTTTATGCTTTATAACCTTCCCCAAACTTCATGTTCTATGAATAGTCAGGTTTCCATCTCTGTGTGTGTGTTGGACCATCCTGGCTCCTGCAGTTCTCCCTGTGCCTGTCACTGAGTGGCACTGCCCAGTACCACTGCAATTTGATATCTGGTCTCCAGTCAATATTGAAATTATGATTGCTGAGTGTCATTAGGTCCCTTGAGAAGCTCATTCTGGCTCTGGCTAAACTTCAAGTTTGTTCAAAACGAGCTGAAAGACCACTTTATTTCAGCTTGGTTTGGGAGACACCTCTTGACCATATTGAAGGATGTACAAACTGCACGTAGGATTTCCTGTTGTTTTCTTTCTTCTGGGACTGTTAAAATCTTAAATATTTATTATGGAAGAAAATACAACCACACAATTTCAGTTCATCTTGGAATCCTGATTTTCTGCTAGGACTCTTGCTTTGGTGACTAACAGTTTGAAAAATACCAGTGAAATCTGACATGTGGGCCAACAGCTGCTTTAGTCAAAGAATGATCTGTGCAAAAAATAGTCAGGAGCCTTTGGTAAATTATGCTGATGTAGCTGGTACTCTTAGTAGTAGAGACAATAAGGATTCATTACCAAAACTTCACTTTTACCAGCAGTGTTTTCTTTGTTGAGTAATTTACATCCAAACCTACAGGGACTCCAAGCACTGAAAGCTTCCTTTATCTTTCTTTTTGTTTGTTTGTTTTTTGGATAGGGAAGCTGTATGTTTGCCTCCAATAGTTACTCAAATCTGAAAGGTTGATGCCAGCAAACACAAGCAGTCATCCTCCAGACTAGAAAATATTTTTCTGGGATGTTATGATTTCTTGAACCTCACAGAAATTTGTTTGCTGTAATCACTGCAAATACCATGGCGCTGCCTTTCTCATGTGTTGTTTTTAGCCCGTGTGGTGCAGCGAGTCCTGAACACCAACAATAACTCCCGTGAGTGTCAGGGTGGTGGGCAAGGACAGCACAGGTTGGCAAATCTGATGCTTATGCAGGGGCACAAGGCTTATCAAGGCATACATTTATGTTCTGAAATAGAATCTGGAGTAGATGCTCTGTAACAACTAAAGCCTGCAAGACAACCAAGATTTTGAAGCAGTTCAATTTTTTTAATAAGCCAAGATCCCTTATTTATGAATGCTTAGATTTTTCCCAGTGTGAGAGAGGCTACATGTCATGTTTCCAGACAAATTGTTGACTGATGATTTTTTTCCAAGAAATACTGGCTTAAGAACAGTGATTATTATGCACAGTAGGTATAAATGAATTATTTATCAAACATGTTCCCATTCTCAGTGAAAACACTGCTGATCTGTTTTTCTAAGTGCTTTATTGTAGTCATCATTTGCACACAAAGCAAGTCTTTACTTAAGTAAATGTTTATCACCATTTTTATGAAAAATGAAAGATTACAAACAGAATAGATCATGCTGTTTTGATCATGTGCTTTTTTTTTATAAACAATGTACTTAAAAAAACCCGAGAATCAAGGAAAGAAAAACAGCTGTGGAACAGATATTTAAAAAAAAAATAAAAAATGAAAGAAGTTGTCCAGATGGTGAGTGAGTAGCAGCAGTTACTGGCCCTGCTTCAGATAAGAGCTTGCTTTTGGGTCATCCAGATTTCACCTAAGCATCCCATCCAGTTTTGCCTTCTCCTGGGTGGAAACCTTTCTGCCTCTCATATTGGAACCTTTTCATTCTTTATAAAGAGTAACTATTAACGATGAATTTTTTTATCCCTGGAACTTCTGTGCACAACATGCTTAGCCAGTCTCTCTCTCTCTCTCTGACCTAGTTAGTAATTTAATTTTAAGTGAAAAAGCTGAAGTGCAACACCCTGAAAAAAAGAAAAAGAAATTTTCTTTACCTTTCTTGTCTCAAAGACTAAGAAATACTTTATTCTGTGACTCTGTCATCCCGACTGATTTCCCTGCTCACTGACTGTTAGCTGTTCAGAGGCATAAAGTGCTGTTGTGAAGAATTTTGAAAGGTTTCAGTTTGTCTTTGCTTGGAATAAAAAAGACCTTTTGCCACCCCGTTCATCGTGAAATATTTTGAGTGCATAAAAAAGAGTAGTTGGTGAATAATCACACCATTTCATAAAACTTACACAGACAAATAATTCTTACTGTGCAGCACTAAAGCAGTATTTTAACTCTGAAACAAAAAGTAGAATTTCAGCTTTGTGGGGACTCATGGAATCATATACTCACTTAGTCTGGAAACACCTCTCAGATCACCAAGTCCAGCTGTTAACTCAGCACTGCCAGAATTGCCCGATGTGTGTTGATCGCAGTATTTTTATATGGAAATAATTCTAATAATGTCATAAGCACTAAAGGAAAAGACTGGAGGTGTTAAAAGGAACTGGGCAATTAGACTTCCCTATGTAAGAAATTTACCTGGAGAGAATAGTTGAAATGTAGTTGTCTGTCCCCTGGTTGGCTCAGGCAGGGAGTGTGCTGTATCCATGCTGACTGTACACGCCTCTCCAGCTGAATTTGTGACAGGAGTGCTTTTGGTGTATTTCTGGGTAGATCAATGAGGGGAATCAGGTAAGAAGGGCAATATGTGAGTCTAGATGTGAAACATCAAAAGCATTCAAACACAATATTCAAATTAACAGCCAGTTACCTTTTTCACTGAATTTCGGACTCTGAAGAACAAAATACAGTCCTATAGGAGTAACAGGAGAGAAGCATGTTTTTAGTCCCTAATGTTGATGCATTCTGGGTGGCTACTACTGCATGTTACCAAGTCAGGTGCCACTTAATCCTCTAGAGATCAGTGGAAATCAAAACTGTGATCTATGCTTGTTAAGTCAGGGGTAAAGGTACCTAGTGAAGAGAGTCAGTTTTGGTTTTAGTGCAATCAAAAAGATTCAACATGATTGTAGGGGCTGCACAAACCTTCTAAAACTGAATGAAGGTAAACCTTTAAGTCTACAGAAAAGAAAAAAAAGAAACCTATCACTTTTCTCTGAATAATTCTAAATTATGGAGGTGACTGTGATCCTAATGCTCTCAGCTCATTCACTTCCAGAGAAATGGGTGCCATTTGTGCTATCTGGAGGCATTGCTTGTATTAAGGCAAGGAGAAAACTTGGCTTTTCAGTGGGGAAGGGGAGGATGTTCATCCACTCCTGTCCCAGCTGTCCCTGTACTCAGGGGCCAGGGGATTTTGAGGAGGGGGGTTCTCTCAGGAGCCTGGGTTTGGGCAGGAGGTTGGTGCTGGGGGGTCAGAGCCTAGCACCCAGGTGTAGAAGGCATGTGGGCATGTGCTTTAACAGAGGGAATTAAAACTAACCTTTTCTTTACGAAAAATTTAGTGGGCCAAAGGTCAGAACATAGTAATAGGGAACTGTTTGCATTTTGATTTGAGGTGTTACATGGTGCCTTAAGAGATAAGAGCTAGGAGACAACCATAACGTCATTTACAGCTACACTAATTGACCCCTGCTGTGATTTGTAGTTCTACTAAACAGCAATGTGAAAAAAACACACAACAAACAAAACCTCCCTCATTCTAGAAAACTGTCTGTTGCTAAACATACGTGAAGGGATTGTTTAGCCAGGTTTTTTCACGAGCTGTTAGGCTGTAATAAGGAGTTTGGAAAGACAGATAACCCTTCCCCTGCAAAGTTGATTTTGACTATCAGCTTTAATGAAACAATTTACCTCCTGGGCATTTGCAAATCTCTTTTCAGCTGAAGTACTTACTCGATATGCACAGACACATGCAATGATCTCTGAGACTGAATGAGTTAACTGCAAACACAGTCACAGTTTTTAAAGCACGGTGTGCTGCCATTATTTTCTCGCAGGAAACTTATCCAAGCACAGTAATAATACCGGACATTACAGAAAGGATATTTTTGTTTCTGTGAATTGTAATGAAAAGTGTAAGGAATCGCTCCAGTATGAGGAGAAAAGAGGCATCGTCTTTGATCGGTTCAGAATGAGCAATGGGTTTCTGAGCTCGTGTATGAGGTGCAATCAAATGCTCTGATCTATGAACTAGTCAGGACAAGGAATGAGCATAAAAGAACTTTTTTTTTTCCTCCCTCTTCGAGTATGATATTCCAGTTGTGATGTAAATGGTGATTTGTAAAGCTGCCGAAATAAGTGACAAATGGTACAATGTGGTTGTCAAGGTGTTCGTTAGTACATGTGTGTCAGCTGTAGTAAAAAGATCAGAGTGCCTTGTTCTAATAGGGAAGACTTCCAAGAACAACTGTCAGATGATTTCTGACACCTGCAAGGAGACAATTAAACTAAATTGAGGACATTGTTGGGAGGTTTAAAAAGCTGACATTATGCACTATAAAAAAAAATTCAAGAGAAACTTGACACAAGTTGAAACCTGACACCAGCAACATGACTTGGAGGGAGCAAAAGTTGCAGTCATAGGTAGACATTCATAGAATAATGAAGTTTGTAGTATCCCTTGGGAGTAAAAATAACGTAACAGGGGTCTGCATGTCAGCAACTCACCTGCAATGTTTTTCCTAAAAGGTTTTTTCATCATCCTTCTCCTCAAGAACTATTTTTTCCTTGTTACAAAAAGAATCAGTGTGAATCACATGCACAGAGGAACATACCATAGGAGAACATACGGCAAGAGGAAACCAGCAACGATTTATGCGTGGTAAAAAGAAAATGTAAACAACCCAAAAATAGTGAAGGCTTAGTGTCAAGAAAGGTTACATGTCCAGAAAAATACAGCAATCATGGGCATTTCAGAACGTTACATAACTAAACACTGTGGGACTCCTGAGAACATGTGGATTGAGGTGGTTGGGAATGAGACTGCACAACTTGTGCCCTCGCAGGGTGTGAATGTCTGAGGTACAAACAGAAGTAGTCCAGGCTTGCACAGTGCCAGGCATCCTTTTTGGAGGGGGGAAGATCAGGACACTGTCTGTTCCACATATGAAGGGGTGAATGTAATTTGGAGGTGCTGGTGGTTATGGAAGGAGGCTCCGTGGTGTTTCTTTTGTCCCTGCACAGCATTTGTGCAGTCTGTTCAAATGAAATTTCTTTCCCCTGTGTAGCTCTGTAAATGTGAAAACACCAAGAGAGTTCAAGTCATTTACTAAACGAGTACAGGCTGAAATACGAAGCTTTGCTTTTGCCAGACAGGGCCACGTAATAACTCTGAGGAAACTGTTTTCACTGAGGGTCAAAAATGATAATGAACTTTTTTCTCCCACTGTCTCTGGAAATCTTATAACTTAACAGTAATGTGATGCCTGGACATTTTCCCAGAAAGGCTTAAGTAAGATAATTTATTGCCAATAAAAACAACAAAGTGTTATCCACCTGCTGCTGATAAATTTAGGATTAATGCGATGAATAAACTCAGGGCGATAGAAACTTCCTTGGCCAAGATGAAAACTGAAAGAAGAGCTAATTCCAAACCAGACTGTAGATTTAATGATCTAAGAAAATGATGTAACTACGATCATCTTCAGTAAGTTTCTCTAAAACAAATAGAGAATAATACACCATAATCTGAAACAGGACAACTTAAATATTTTCATTCAGGAGACTATTTTGGAAGGGAGGTTCTCTGTAGTTATCTTTTATACCTACAAATATAGCATAAATCTATTAAAGGATTTTCACACAACAGAATGTGTCTTAAAAGAAGAGTTGTTTGTTCATTGGACTCAATTCCCAGGGCTCAATATATGGCAACAGTAATAAAAACAGAGAGGTTGGAGTCGTCTAAAAGTACGTTTCATTCAGTCTTTACCATTTGTGTTGTGGATCATTCTCTGCTTTGCTTAGGTTTTTACCTACTACTTCTAGCCAATTTTCTTTTACCTTTTCCCTACAAAGCATAATTTTTATTGTTAGAAGGGTGTCCCTTAATAGTAGGGCACTTCTGCAGTAGTTGCACTGGAATGCATTTATTGAGCTTCGTAGGTGTGAAGAAGGTAGGCACATATTGTAATTTTATCTTGCCGTGTCAATAGACTGAGTAATATAAAATGCTAATATATATTCTGAGTGGTTCTTCATTTTTCCTCATTATTACACACACTCGTGCAAATGCCTACAAATGTATGGGAATTGGTATTTTTTCCTGCACTGACTTGCATTATAATTTCTAAAATAAGTACTTCCTTGTTGCAAGGAAATAAGCACTTCTTATGGTCATTTTTTGTGGGTTACACACCAAAGTGTGTTTGCCTCTGGCGATGTTTATTCTGAAATTGATACTTGGAATTTATTATAAATATTTGTAGAAAACAGAAACAGTTTCAAGGAATTAGAACAAAATAAAGTTTACTCATATTTCCCACTTTTTTTTCTCTACTATTTTAGACTTGCTTTGCAGTGTGTCAGTTTTTGAGATGTCTGGACAGAAGAGCCTTTGTAAAACTGCCAGTCAATTTAACATCTGGAGTCACCAGATATCTGGCTTAGAACCACGAGGGGTTAGTACCTCTCAATACTGAGGGCACTCAGATGGCACATTCATAAATACAAAGTGGTATACATTGCAAAAAAAAAAAAGTCCTTATTTTAATCTTTTGATAGTGGGCTCTGAGTTTACTGTGCTGTACGGGAATGACATAAGAAAAAGTTTGTGATTGCACTAGTGCAGAAATCAACAACTCTCAGATGAGTTATCTGAAGGTAGGAATTAGGAAGGAATAGAGATGATACCATCATTATTGCACTATAAAGTTCCATACTACACCTGCATCCAGAATGCCTTGCAAAGGCATGGATAAAGTAAAGTTTGTTAATAAGAATATAATGATTACTGAAAGAAATAGAGCAGAGCAGCAAGGAATCAATTAAGGTGAGGGTTCTTCAGTCTGGAGGAGAGATGGGCCCTATCAGAGAGATTTGTGCAACCAAGAGAGTTTATGAGGAAGTGAAGGCAGCAAAGCAGTTGCAGCAGACAACCAGCCAATTCAAAATTTACCAGGAGAAATTTTCTTACTGGATTACATTAATTTTAGAATGGTCAGCATTTAATAACAGCTTCTAATGGACATTGTATATTAGTGCCAACACCCTTTCTGCTCTCAGTGAAAAACTGTGAGACTCGCATATGAGGTCATGTTAACTCTGCTTTGGGTTTCCTTTTGGAATGACTCGATGGAGAAGCACTCCTGTGGCTGCATTTTATAGGACTTTTTATGCACAACAAGAAAGCTAAAATTGACTTTTCAGAAAAGCCCAGACTCACTTAAGCCCAACTCTGTTTTTTGCAAAAGCTGAAAGAGCACAGTCTGGAGTTTTTGTTTCACTTGCTCGTGAGCTCTGCTGCTTTCAGTTAAGCCCTTCCTCAAATCCTGATTCACTGTTATTCATCCCCTACCTTGTTTTCCAAAATCATATAGGAAGTTTGTGATTCCTCCTTTAACTTAAACAGCAACACCTACAGTGAAGTGAGGAAGCACATTCCTACCTGTTATACTGGTTTAACAGCTTGTCTTGCCTAAATTGCTATTGATTTTAAAGCAGGATATGGGTTGCTATAGCAATCCTGTACTTGAACATTCAAAGGAGAATGCTACTAAACCTATTGTTTAATAAATACTAGAAACTGAAATTCTCAGGCTCAAACTTTTAAATATATTTTAAAATGTATTTTCAGTGATGATTCATTTTGGTTGTTGAGAAGTTGGTGATAAATTTGTAAATTAGTGTCTTGTGCATTTTGTGCATGTGTCTGACCTGAGATGCTTTTCTCCCTGACTGGATTGCTCATAACAAAGAGAAAAAGGATCAATTTCATGCATGTAGTCTCAGGGCAAACTTGTCACTTGTGGAATAACAACCTGAAATGGGTGACAGTGCTCACACCAGCTGCTTGACATCCAGGCAGGTGCAGGAGCCCTAGGAAATGTCACAGCGTCAGATGCAGCTTCAGAAAGCACAACTGGCTAAAAAGCTTTTAGCTGCAGCTCTCACCCCAGGCCACGGCCAACACCCCAGGCCACGGCATCCCCTGGTTGAAACCAGTGCTGAGCTGTCACTTTAATAAATGAGTAGCCACTTTGTTTTGATCAGCATTGTCAGGGCTTATTTCAGAAGTGATTCTGATTCCATCTCACAGCCTGGCCCGGCCAAAGTCACTTGGTACAATTTCAAGGTGAATTTATTCCCTCTTTATAAAAGTTCTATGCACACATGTATCAAGACAGTTGAATAAATTGAAATAAATAGACTTGGAGTTGCATAGTCTCCTAGTAATTGAAATAGTTTCCCCTCAGTATATTTGTAGCAATAATGCTACCTTTATGAAGACTGGACTGTCTATGGATGGGAAAGTGTGGAATTATCATATTGATAACATATTTGGGAAATGGAATTGGGCCTAATGTGTTGAAAAGGGCAGCTGAAAGTTGTCCTTGCCTTCAGCTTAGCACTGAGGATAAAGTTAGATGAAAGCCTACCATCAAATGATGCTGCATAATTAATTCCTTCTTCCAGCTCTAACTTTTTTAACTCTGCTTTTAATGCAGATGTTAACTTTTAGAATGGAAAAATCTAATAGATAATACATGTAAAGCTGATTTCTCCAAAGCTGTAGAAACAGCCCATTTTATACAATCTTAGGATAGGACAAAAGAAGTGGAAGATGTCAAACCTGTATTGTTCTGTTTTTTTCTTCTTTGATTGGTGCATTTGTTGGTAGATCAGATTAGAATGAGTGTTGCAGTATCAAATGTCTATGACTCCACTCTTTCTCTTTGTTTCATTTAAAAAAAAAAAAGAAACTTTCAATGTTGAAAATATTTTTGTTTATTCAGAAAAGAACTTAAACTGAAAAAAAGGCATAACCTGTTCTTGCTTTTCTACTGGGAGGAAAATGAATAGAAGTGAGGGAAACAGAAGGCATCAATTAGAAAGCAACAGTTCATTACTCAGGTGGCTTTTCAAAGTTGGCAAGTTCATCAGCTCTCAGAAGTGCAGTTCTGATTTGTGTCTGTTTTCCAAGTGCTCTCAGCAGATGTTGCCAGGGCAGTGGAGGATTTGAAAACTTTTCAAAAGAGTTTTGCTGTTTCTTTGTTATGCATCTAAAACAAAGCCCCCAAAACCCCAGAGTAATTATCATGGCCATGAGAGATGAAGTCACTCTTTCCTTCCTCCTTGGCCTTCTTTGATGTCTTCAAGTGTCCACTACTGACTTCAATTCAGCAAGAGCTGTAATTATGACAAGCTTCCCCTTCTGCATGAAGATCCCTTCCCCTATGTCCTGGTAGGCAGGAACTTGGAAAACCTTGCCTGAGGGGTGGGTCAGGATTTATTCCTTGCATTCCTTTCCCAAGGAGGAAGGACTGTGGGTCTGGTCCAGGCTGTAGCTGCTGCTCCTCAGGCTCTCTGGCCTTGTCACAGGGGACTTGGATGCAGTTTGAGTCACTTGAATGCTGCGTGGAGAAAACCCTTCTTCTCACCCAGTGAAGAATATGGGAAGAGCAGGGATCTACAACAGAGTCCTAGGAAGGGAAAAAGCTAATTAGAGGTTGGCAGCACGAGAAAGGAGGCAATACAGCAAGTGAAACTTAGTAATGATCATGCACTTAACTGAGTTGGGGAAGACAATGAAATGCTCCATTTTATTTTTTTGTTGTTCTTACTAACCTTCCTACAGTGTTAGTCACTGTGCTAAGAATGAACACAGGAGTGGTTTAAAAGAACATGCAGAATTGTCAAGATTGGGAATTATTAAAAAAATGGAATTCCAAGTTTTCCACAGAAGTCAGGGAAAAAAAGAACTGTTTGAAATGTCATCTCCAAAAGGCCATTTGTTTTATGTCTTTTCAAATCATGCCATTTGAAGGGGATGAAAAGATTCCTGACATAATAACCTTGCACAGTAAGTTTCGTTCTAGGGCAGATTTTTATAGGTAACTTTAATATCCCCTTAAACACTGAAGTTTTTATAGTGGCATCAGCTCCTTAACTGGAATAAACTGTGTTGCTGTGATAGGAAAGAAATATACGTTTGACTTTGGGAGATTCATCTTTTTCCCAAATCTTGATTAGTAGGTGGCAGGACAATATAGCACTGAACTGTATGCAAAGATAACCAAGATTTGAAATATGAATCTATTACCAGCATAAAAGGTGAAGATGACAGTTGTAATCTCTTCAATCTCATAATTTACTTGAGTTGTGGGTGAGTTTGAAGTGACTGAAGTCTCTAGGCAAGGCTTAGTGATTTGGGAAGCATTATACGCAAATGTGAAATCTAAAAGTTTTAGTCTGTCCTTATCTGGGACTTGTACAGCTCAGGGGAACTGATCTACTTTGGGAATGTAAAGAAAAAATTGTGGAGTAGCTGCAGTAATACTGTAACTTTTTTATATCACTTCTATATAGTGAACTATACCTATTAAACTGCACAGCTCCCAGAGGCCAAAACCAGCATTCATGGCAGGCTTGGGCTGAACTCATTTAATAACATTTGTTATCACATGAGAACAGTGTGATTAACACATGGACCCAAAATATTTGCATATTTGAGTTCATTGGGATAGCTTATCTTGAGAGGTTTGAATGAAATAGCCAACTGTTATTTATTTCCAAATACTTGCATGAAAACAAGGGAATTCACAAAACTTCAATGCAAGGGAAGTATATATTACATCACAGCTGTAAAAGGTGATGAGTAGATGCTTTTCTCCAAATTAAACAAGGCTTCAGCTTGTGACATTTGTTTGATCCATCTTCTCTAGTGACTAATTCTCTTTGCTGCAACCCAAACAGTGAGAAAACTAATTTTGAGCAACCAGGAGTGTCTCTGTCAGTATTTCTTTATAAAACTCTGTAAAACAACGTTGATTCTTCATCGTTCACTCTTGTGATACTGCAATTTTAATTCTCTTCAGCATAACTAATATGGATTTACTTGGGATCAAAATCAACCTCTGTAAGTGCTGAAGTATTTCACTAAAGGTTATATAGATCCTTCAGAAGTTTTATTTCCCCATCAAAACTGTAAACATTTTGATGCCCTGAAAAGTCTTTTGGAAACAAAATGCATGCAGGATTTAGGAAATGGAACAGATGGTTCAAAAATTAAAAGAAAAAAAAATTAAACTTTTTTTTCTAGTTCTCTCAACAAAACTCACCAAACACTGAAAAAGCTTTAAGATGTTTTCATGAGGATATTTTAGAATTGAACTATTTGATGTAGTAGTTCCTATGTTCTGTTATGATTTGATCTGTTTTCCTGAGCACACCTTGGATTGCTCGATACTTTAGGCAGCTTCCTTAGGTTGGGAATACTGCTGGATGTGTGGGTTTGTGGTGTGGGCATGAACTGAACCATGAAAATAACACTGTACCCGAAAACTGTGTTTGGAAACCATTCTGAAGCTTTCCTTCTACTTAACTCAAGATCTGTTTAAAGCCTTATGGGAACTGTGCAGAATTGACTTTTGTCACTGTTTCATTATTTCTTTAATCAGCCATCAGCAAGTATCAGAAAAACCTCATTTAGGCAGTAGGAAGCAGAAATACAAGGAAGGTGCCTATTAGTAATACACAAAATCCAACAAATTTTATATAATAGCCTGAGCAATCAGATAAATTAATTTTTAAAACTAGTTGAAGAGAAAAATTAAATAGATGCATTTATTCAACCATGACCATTCTGAGTTTCATGTCCACTGGAGTGTCAGTCCTGACACATTATTAAAAAGATCAGATTAAAATAGGAAGAAATTTAGCTAATGAAACTGCAGGGAAAAATTTCTGTAATATAATTGCTTGTTACAGTTTTCAGCCTCCTGTCTGCCACCTGCCGTGTTCTAGTAAACTGTATTTTAGGAAAGACCATTATATAATAACTTTTTATATTATAACAAGATTATGTTTTCTTGCACTGACATTCAAGCACAAACATTTATAATTAACTGTGGGAATATGCCTAAGCTAAACCTTGATGTGAGTGATATAGCTGTTTTCAGAATGTGTATTGTACCATTGCCCTTTCTAGCTCTATCTTTGGCATGAATAAATGTAAAATTTTTAACAGTGTACAGACAACAAAACAATCAAAAGAATGAGAAGATATGAAAGAGGATTCACTAGAACTTGGGTTTCCTAATTGAGAACTTATTACCAATTAATGTTCTCTGTGATATTGTCCTTGTGAAAAGGTGATTATAAAAATAATGCCATTTACTGGTTCCATCCACTGCATTCTAAAGGGATGAGTAGATTTTTCTTGTTATTGGTTGCTGTAGTTGTGCTGCCTTACCAAGAGGATGAGTGGTTCTGAAGTTGCCCCACATGGCCACCTGTGCCTTGACACTTATTAAGAGACTGATAATTTGAGTAGTTTTCTCATCAACTGATATTGCTGCCAAAAATCATGGTACTTGTGAAACAAGATATTTAAATATCGGATCAAAACCAGGAATTGGAGTAAAGCTGACTTCACCATTGTCCTGAACTGAGACACACACAGCTGCTCCTCCTGTCATTCCATCTTTCACCTTCTTCATTGCAGCATCAGAGCTCTTGCATTTCCAGTGCATGAGGTAGGATGTAGGATCCTAGACAGGGTAAGAATGAAACTAAGAGTGGGTGGAGCATAACACTGTAAAAAAAGAAATCTTCTAGCAATGTACAGTGGTTTGTGCAATACCTTAACCAAGTTAAATATCACATTGCATGGGACACCACAACTTCTTTGAGCTGCAAGTTATTTGTTTGGTTTGAAACTGATATAATGCAAAATTAGGTTATAAACTCCTTCTTTAAACCTGCCTCATACTATCAGGACAATTTACTTGAAATCCTGGAGTCAGTTGGCCAACTACAAGTGATGAACCAGCTTGATGATGGTCTGACAGCTCTTCAGGAGTTCCTCACACTTGTTTTTTTGGGTAGGTAGCACGGTTTCCGTGAATACAAGTAATCTGGTCACTGACACTGGAGTTGGGTGCTGCAAAAATAAGTATTATGTGAAGTGGAACCTGGTTTAAAGGAGACAAGTCTGCTTCTCTTTCCAGATCTGTGAGGGGATGGTCTTCTCAAATCAAATTATCCTTCAGCACACTGACTGTTCTCTGAAGCTTTTCTTCTAGTGTTAAAGGTCTCTGGCATTGTGGGTTTTAACATCATCATTATCCAACTTTTGAATCTTGTAGGTCTGCCTATCAAAACATTTCTGCATCAGGTACTGCACAGATACTTTATAGGGACAAGTACTTAGTTGATTTGTTGGGACTGTGCCTTTACATGGTGGAGTTTTTTTTTGTTTGTTTTTTTTTTTTTAATTTGTTTGGCTTTGGTTGAGTTTGTTGTTGTCTTTTTTAATTGAGAAAACCTTTTGAAAGTTGTTATATGTAACCTGCTATGAACAGTATAGAAGGAAGGAAGCAATGTCAGGCTTCAGTGAAAGCAGTTGATGCCCTAACACCACTTATCTCATGAGTCCATTGCTCAGCTGTTTGAATCCTGCTGTGGCAACATCACAGCTTTTAAAGCAGTGACCCAAAGGAAGGTGGTCCTGCTCTCAGGAAGAGTGTATTTTTAGTGGCAGTGGGGGCAGAAGGAGGACAAAGAGATGGGAAAACTGCTAGAGGGCAGTAAACAACAGATGATTCAAATTGGATGTTCTTTCCATTATTTCTGGCACAAAGCAGTGGGATAAATTTAGAATCTTCATAGCTAGATCCCTGACTGTCTTTAAGGTGAGAAATTATGAAACTGCTGAAATGTTGGCGCTTTCTATAGGAAATAAAAAATCATTTATTGATGAGGTGTGTCCGTGTTGCTTCCCCAGCAGTCCTACCTTTCAGCAGCCCAGTTTTGTTCATGTTTATGAGGCAGGTACTTCTCCCACAAGTGAAATACTTCAGTGTTGCTGTTAATCTTCAACAGTTATATAGCCATGTGTCTGATCAGCATATCTTCTTCATGTCGTATCTTGCAACATTGTAATATCACATTGTTCTAAGAATACCACAATACTTAGTCAACTTATAGCTACATGAAAATGTAGTGGAGATTCACTGCAGGCGTAGCTTAGAGAGATATTTTTATGTTGAAATGTAAATTTCTATGCTGCTGTAGAAACAAAACTAAACTTTAGTTATATTCAGATCCTAAATCATTCACAAGAGAAAACATACTCTAGTTTAAGGCTTGGAATGATTAATTCTGTATGTCAAGGGTAAAATGGTGTATTTCTCTTTTCACGGAAAAAACAAATGACCATCAATTCTAGGACTGACTTCTGATTACAATTTGTCCTCTTTGTTTATTTCACAATTAGTGTACATAGATTAATAATTACAATTCCTGAACCTGATAATTTATGCATTAGTATTTGGCCCCTGTCATGTCTTTAATTTTTGCAATTAATTGTTTTAATAATGGAAAGGTTAATTGCACTATTCATCAGAACTGCTTGCTGTGAAATGGTAGACAAATAAGAATCTTTAAAAGATAAAGGGCATGCTGAGTGCTCTGAGCTGTCATTCCAGCTCAGGGAAACTCACTGCAATAGCCAAGCGGGCTCACTCTGTTGCTGAGATTTCAGGCATCAGAACTGATTCTATTAAGGCAAAAAGAATTGTACCAAATTACAGGTCACTAAAAAAAAAGAATCTTCATTGAACAATATCTGATATTCTGCTGTCTGCACTGTGGCAGGGTCCACAGACATGCACTCCTCCTCAGCTTGCTTTGGATGCTGGTGTTTAAAGTGTGTTTTCAAATTTCTTTAGGACTCCTGTCAGAACCTGAGTGCTGCTTATGTCCTGATTAATCCTTTTTACTACAAGGCCAAATTGTGTTGCTGCCTGAACCTGTCAACCAGCTGCTGCTCAGCCATTAGAGCTGGGGTAAAGCAAATGCATAATTAGTGTGTAGCTCTGGTTATACAGATACAAAGTGCTTAATGACCCCTTATTCTTAAACATGAATTGAATATGCAGGTGTAAATAACTGCAAAAATGACCAGATTGGGATTTTCAAGTCCATCTTAGTTTTGATTTATTGAAATATTTACCTGAGGAATTGGCTCATTAAGGTGAGAAGTGTTTGTCCTGCTATAATGGTGCAAACTTTTCGTCCTTTTATTTACGTGCAGTGAAGTCAGGGCAGCGTGTGTTTAAAGGACAAAACAAATTGTAATTCTGGAGCCAATCTGGGACATTTTAACACAGCCCTTTGGTAATCTTCTTTCATGCTATTGACAAACCATACCCGTTTTGGGCACAGAAAAATCAAATAGTGTTTAGTGATCAGAACTGTCAGTCAATGAAAATTGTGTTTTATAAAGTCGATGTAACAAAATTAACAAGACAAGTGTCACTTTTTCTGCAAACAGGATTATAAAATGGCAGAGTTTATTGAAATTTACACCTTAGCATCTCGTTTTTGCTTTATTTGTATGAGAGTCCTAATTTGCAACTGGCTATAGGATGCTACCCGTGGTAAACTTAGTGGGAGAAACTCAAGACAAATCCCACTTTCAGTTAGACAGACATGAGCTTATATTATTGTAGACTTTTCTCAGGAGATGTGCAAAAATAATTTTCTGTCTCTTAAGTTAATTCTCACTGTTAAGCTGTGCAATAGATTCTGTTTTTATCTTATGTGTAAGAAAGCAGCTAAAGGTCCTGTGAAAAACACCAGACTGATTTCTAATCCAACTATGAACACCCTAAACCGTAAATCTCCAATAGGAGTATGTTTTCATGATCCAGATATTTCATAGGATCCTCTCAGGAAATACACATTTTCTCTATCCCTCAATATACTTTTCCTTTCTATATTGGGCTAAATCAGTAGTATTGTGCAGAAAATGAAAGTGAGGGACAAAAAAGATACACTGAAATATCTTCTGTGTTAGAAAATAAACTTGATCATAAATAGCCACTAATTACTTTTTGCTAGATGGCAACCTTTTAACTTCTTTAAGCTGTATTTCATAATGCCCCATGTGATTACATCTGGACTGCAGAGATGCTTTCCTTAACATAGCCATAATTAAGGGTCTCTGCATACAAACAATTTTGGTGCAATTTTTTTCCATTGGCATCAACATAAAATATTTTATTTATTTTTCTGGGCATGAAAATTATATCTGTCTTTTCTAATTGCACCACTTGTTTAATTTCTCTTCTCTCAGCCCACAGCCTGACTACCATTTGCAGCTGACCAGCGCTTTTCATTCCAAACACAAAACATGCTCCAAGAAAAGAAATCAAATGCTTTTATTAGGTAGCCTTCTGAATTCCAGTACAAATACTTTTTACAAATTGTGTATGTGCATACATATGTATTTAATATATAGCACTGCAGATTTTTCTTTCCAATCTTTTGCACAATTTTTATTCTTCCTGTGACCTCACAGAAGCTGCTATTTGATATCAAGGACTTCGACAAATGCAGGACTCCAACTATTCAGTCACACTTTCCTCTGTATGTGATGAAAAACACAGGTTTCTCAGCTCTTGATGGATATTGGCTGAGAAATGCTCAGTTCTGCACTGAGGAGTTACAAAGCAGAAGGGTCAGGAGGCTCCATCCCATGCTTAGGTGGCAGAGCTGGGCATGTGTCTGCTTTAAATAGCAGTGTCTGGAGAGATGGGTGCAAAGGGACACAGAGATGTGATACAGCTTAGGAAGTGCAATTGTGCAAGAGCAGAGAGGGATAGTCAGGGTGGTGTAAAGGCACAGGCTTGCCCTGCAGTGATGGACCCCAGCTGAGGGAGATCTCCCCACCCCACCCCTAGGGAAGCAAACTATGGGAGTTTTGTTATATCTCCACCAAATCTATGAGTTACTGGTGTGTTGTTGGGCTTGGTTATAAACCCTAAAATAGGCTCAGCCTGGTAACAATGACCTCTGTATAACCAGAAGCTGCACTCACAACAGTCCAGTTGCAGGATCATGACTGAGGAGAAAACAGTTTCTCTGTGTGTACCAGAGGTTAATTTATGGATCCTCTCACTGATGTAGGGTGGAGCTATTCTGTAAGTCTCAAATGTTTCTCAGTCCATTCTGTTTCCGGGGTGATGTGGGCTCAAGTCTTGCTTTACAGCCTGTGTGGTGTTTCTGAGAAGGGCTGCTCTCAGCCTGCTTTCCTTGCAGAGCACTGAAATGTGGGTTTTGCAGGGGTTTATCTCAGCAGTCACTAATCCCCAGCCATGGTCCAGCCTGGCTCCCTCCACAGAAATGTCTGTATCACCCGTTGTGGAGCAGCATAACTTGAGCAAGAGGAATTACTTGCCTGCACGTTGCTCTAATCAGCTGTCAAGTGATGGAATAGTGAGAAAAACGTTCTTTTAGGTCATTGTTGATCTTGCCTGTTACAAAAAATTTCAGTGTAGCCATAAATATTACTCTAATTAAAGAACACAAGTGCTAACATAAATTTAACATCTATTTTCCAAGGAGAAATAGTACTGGTTTTTTGTTTTTTATCTAGAGATGAACTATTTCCTGTGACAAATTTTTTCCTAGGACTGTAAGCTGCCTTTACAGGCATCCAATGAAAAACTTAACACCACTTAAAAATAAACTTTGCATTTCTGGCTGAAATACTGCTTATAACAGCATAGTGCTAATTATGCCTGCTTTTCTTCCTCTGATGTAGTATGATTCCAGATCATATGTCAGAAATTGAACTTTCTGATATTTATTAATACATTTAAGTGATAAGCAAAAATTACCTACTGGAAAACATAATAACTACTTATATACAGCAACTCATCTCCACCACAGAGATGGATTTTAAGCACCAAACAGAAGGTTTTGTACTTTGGCTGTGCCGATGCTGAAGGCATCAGTTAAATTAGAATCCTTTGATATGTTAATTATTTATTGTTGTAAATTATGCATCCTCTAAAATCAAAGAGACACATAACCTATAATTTATTATTCATTTAGCATGAAAACTTGTCTTCATATGACAATTTCTCTGTTAGGTATGGAGTTCTGATTTGAAATAAAAGCTTTTAATATGGGCTACAGTTAAAACATAAAAGAGGCTGAGGTTTTTCTGAACATGTGAAAATGATCTCCATGACACAGTTTAACCCCTACAACTTTACTAAGCTTTTAAGTTCACTGGATGATGTACAGTTATGGATTCATTAGGTGTGGGCTAAAAGTGACATTTGTGAATCTGTTGTTAGAAGATTGGTAGGTGGGGAGCTGGGTTTTATTAGTGTAAGAACTTTGGAGAGCAGCTACATGTGTTTCCCTTTGCAACAAATTTTGCAAGTCTTGATGGATTTTTACATTGAGAAGCAGGTTGTGAAATTCTTGGGCTGTGTCTGACTTGCTCTTTGCATTTTTTTTTTCATTCTGTTTCAAAGTTTAGAACAAAATTACGGGTTTTGAATTCCCGACAAACCAAAAGAACAGATCTGCACTGCAGGATTAGAAACTGGGAATATTTGTGCAGCTGTCACAAAATTGTAAGCTTTCCCAAACCATAATTTCATGTCTTCATCCTCCTCTGTGCACTGGGCATTCTCTTGGTGTTGGAGCAGGATGTAAAATAAGTGCTAAGTCTTGGTTGCTAAGATCTTGGAATTTCTTAGAGACTTTCTCAGAAGAGAACAGAAGTGGGGAGGCAAGATATGGTCCTGTTTCTGACTAAAAGGAACACAAAATGATTATGCAAATATCATACTCATGTATGTAGCATGTACTGAACACACCATAAAGTCTCAGGGTCAGCAGAGAAAGAAAGGTCCCATTGAGTTCTTAATTCTAATATTTTGTTATAGAAGAAGAAATGCTACGTTGCAAAATAGTTTAGCAGAGTGAGTTTTAGTGTGAATGGAGATATACAGAAATACAGGAGAATACAGGTAATGATATGTTCTTTAATTTTTTCAGGACAATTGCTTTGATTTTCTCCTGGTATTAAATGCCTAGGGAAATTTCAGACTTGTTACAGAATTTAGAACAAATATGGAGTATATATAGTAAAATATTTATAATTAGTCTTTATGGAAGTGTTTATATCAAATATAAAATTTTCATAGAAAAAAGTAAGAATTCTTTGTAAGAACTGGTTTTGGAGAAGTGCCCAATTCAGCAAGTGTGTGACATCCTCCCTTGATCACCCAGTAGACTTTTCTTCCTTCGTGTCATAGCAAAGGTGTAGCACAGTAAGAGTGGGATTGAAAGGAGAAGGTGAAATCCACTTTTGGCAACTTGTGATCTGATGAGATTAAGATTAAACTGGGCTGAAGAGTATGAGATGAGGAAAAAGTCCCCAGAATATGTTTAAGCACTTAAATTTATTTTCTTTACCTCTGTTCTGGCCAAAACCAGAGGACAAAAACATTGTCATCTCTGAGTATCTGCTGAAGAGTTTTTCCATGGGAGGTCCCTTCTCTTATGTTAAACATGCAAGACTCATGCACATTTGTAAATAAAAATGAAGGCAATGTTTGTTAACAATTTCCACTGATAATGGGAAACTCTACCAGATTAGGAAAAACAAGAAACATAAGGCGACAACAGTAAAGTTCTTGTAACAAATCCTGACATTCCATGTCATTTTGCCTTTAAGATGAAGCAATGCTTTTCCTCCTCTACCCTAAAACTCTTTAAAACCTCTTGTGCTCACACTGATTTTTTTTTTTGAAGAGAAAAATGATCTAAAATGAGAAAGAGTTTTTCAATAGTTCTTGCAAACTCAGCGGGGAAGCCAAGGTCTGTCAGCTCTGTTCTGCATGTGAAGTATTTTGAAGAGCTCCAGAGCGCAGCTAATGTTTCTAAGGCTTCCTTAAGGAAAGGTCAGAGCAAACTACAAGAAGCTGTAGGCAGCAAGTCAAAATAGGAGAAAAAATGCATATTCTTCCATCTTTTTGGTTATGTTAACAAGCTCAGCTATTCAGTGCTTATAATGGTCAAAATAAGAATATAGTCAACCATCTTGTAGAGATAATGGCAGGTTTTGTTTGCATAAATGTAAACTCTCTGTACATGTGTACACAGTAGTTCTGGTGTAGTTGCCTACTTCTGTTCTGTTGTTTCAATTAGCAATGGTTTTTCCTCTCCCTTCAGTAAGTTTTCCTGTTTGCTAGATGACCTGAGAAACAAGCTTGTTTTTTATGGACTAAAATCTTTGTTAATGCACTTCTCTGTAAGAGATGAACTGACGTGTGTTAACAATTTCTGTTGTTCCTGGTGTTCTGTTTGGTTAATTACTGGTAAAACAACTGTTTAAGATTAGTACATACTCCCAATTTTTTGTTGAACTCAGATCTCCCTCAATATAATGCTGCAAAAAAAATCCCTGTCATCAGAGGATTTTTCCTATAATTTCATATAAAAAAAGATAATGTTATCTCACAATCTAGGACTATATTCTGTGTAGTATAAACTTTTATAATGTTAAACCCTCATATTTATTACTTGTTCCATCTTGCTGCTGGTGCTGCTATTAAGGCTTCTCTTAGCAAGGCAGCAATGGTACTTCTGCTCTTTATAATGTTAGAAAATATTGAAAAAACTCTTTGTGCACAAATCATAAGAAAGGATAACTTATCTGTTACAGAGCAAGGAGATTAAATACATGGCCATAAACTCCTTGCAATCATGGTGACTGAGTAGAGGCCTCTCCTGATTGCTTTAATAAATCCTTTAAGTATGCTTTCAATCTCCCAATGATTCCTGACAAAGCTTGTGTGCTGTTGTTGTGCATCTGCTGACATCCGAAGTTCCGGTTATGAATATTTTATGTGGCTTATCACTGCACTTGTGTCCCTAGTTTGGGAGATGCTGCTGTGCCATTTGTTAGTGCTTGTTAATGCTGTACTAGGCAGAAAAAAGGAGGGATATGTAGTTTTGTTATCTACCCTTTCATTTCCTTTTATAGGAGATATAAAAAATAATGATGGTGAATGATTGATGAGGTGATTGCATTTCACAGATTTCGAGACCTTGGTGCATTAGCAAAATCGTTTTGAGGCCTTGTCTTGGCTTCCTGTGTGCAGTGTATGAGGGGTAGGTCAATGGTATTGCAGTGGTGGGGGATGAAATGGGATATTGGAAAATCTGCTGTACCTGGGAATTCTGCTGTACCTGTAAGTGCTCAGTTGCTCTTTTCTGCTGTAGGAAACCAAAGCTGAATACACGAGTGTCCTTGTGAGAGCAGTTGTGTTTGCATCTGAGTTTCTTCTTTTTAGTTATTTGTAGGTATGTAGACACCTAAAGATACTTACACCCCATCTGTAAGAGTACATGGAATGATTTCCACATACATTTGGACCCATCAAGCTCATTTCCATCCCTACCAAACACACTTGAATACCTCCATCCGAGCACTCCTGTACTCACAGCGGGTGAAGGTGGAAGGTTTGGTGGAAGGTAGTTTGGAAGAGAAGCTAGTGTGCTGTCCTGTACTGAATTTTACTTCTTACTTGGGATCGAGAGGCAGATGATAATGATGTAATCACAGCAATTTTTGAGTACTCTTTTTTTCTTGTCCCACCTATTACTTACATTACTTTGTGTTGAAAAGCTGCCAATGTTAAGTACAAATAAATAATGAAATATAACAGGATTTGTTTTGGTACCAATTTGGGGTTCCTTTTCAGAAACACTTCCTCTGACAGAGTTTATAGCTAGGATTGTTTGCAGAATAAAGTATTTTAATATAATACTAGTAAATAAGAATGTGAATCCTGGACTACTTAGGAGATGGTTTTCAAAACTTATGTCGTGGGTTAAGAGCTCTGGGGGCAACATAATCACATATTTTTTTCCAGTATAGATCCTGCAGTATATTCCTGTAAAACAATTCCATTTGTGGCCCTAAACCAGGTGATTTGGGTCAAGAAATTTTGCAAATAAAGTATTAAGTGTTAAAGCAGACTAAACAGTGTAGCGCCACGTAAATAGAGAAGGAACCACTGCATGAAAAGTGCAAATGTGTGTGGGTTCAATAGTTCAATGAGAGCATTACCTGACTATCTACATTTGAGGCTATAATTATATTGGCTGATGCCTGCTTTCAGCACATGTAGATAGCAGATCCATGTAACTATACTTGAAATTAAAGGCAATTTGCTGCCACTCACCTTTAAGTTTTTCTTTTTACCTGTCATTATTTGTCTTGACAGGAAATGGTTTCCAGAAGAAACCTGACTGGAGATTTCATAAGCTTGTAAAAAAGATGATGATGCATTAGGGGTAGAACAAGCCTGCTTCTTTTCAGTACCTGAGAGAAATTCCCTTGCAGAGTTGTCAGGGACTACATTAATTTCTCAGGTCTGTGTTTTATGACCATTCTTGCTAAAATGTGAGCCAGTTTCTTCACTGCAGTTTAATTTGTCGAGGCATTTGTCCAGAATGTGTTTATTCCCTCCTTTCAGGGATTTAGTGTGTATTCAAATATTCAAAATTGTCACGTAAATAAGCCATTAGCTTCCTATACCTTCTGTATCCTCAGAAATGAGATATTACTGCATCAAAAGCAGATGGAGAATTGTCTATTTTAACTTGGCTGTGGTTTTAGCAACTGAGATAGCACTTAGATGAACAAGAATACTTATACAAATATCATCTTAGGAACACTAAATTTGCATTTCCTTCCTGCAAAAAAGAAAGAGGATGTATGCAGTACTCAAATAATGCCAAATGTGTCCAAAGATTTTGGTGAATATCAGCAAATCACTGAAGATTTGGGAAAATACAGAACCATGAAGATGATATTTTCTGATTTTCACTACGGAATGAAGCATCTGGGATAACATATAAGACAAAAAGAGTACATAGGTCCCAGGGATAGTAAAAGCTAACAATGATAGCTAAGCTGTCACAATTTTTCAAGAAATTAACAGGATAGGTCAAAATAATTTTCTTTATAATTATTCTTTAGTTCTTTTGAAATACATGGGCTTATAAAAGGTATAAACTATTTTGCTAGGCCATGTCAGGGGATTATATATTCGTGGGGTCTTGGTTGGTTTTATTGTTAGCTTGTTTTCTGTTTTACTTCTACTAACAGTTTAAAATTCAACATGAGGACACATAAGATGTTTCACATGTTTAGATTCTTGGAAATAGTTACTCTTGAAACTGAGAAATGCAGAAATTATCAAAGTCAATTACTTATCAAGCCAATTACTGGAATAAAGTCATAACTATTAAAATGCATTGTCTCAGCCCCTGAAGTTGGTTATTATCTCCAAGTTTTAATATAATTTCATGACCAGTTCTAAATCCACAATTAAGTGTTAGATGTGTCTTCTCAACCAAAAACTGATTGGGAGGCAAACCATCTCACCTCAAGGATCTTAATAAAGTGAGAAAATTGGTTTCTTTGTGATCCGTCCCCTGAAGGGGAGAGGACCAGCTGATAGCAATCCTACTGTCCAGAGGGCTCTGCTCTTTCTGAAGGGTCTGTTCTTTGAAAACTCTGCCAGTCGGCACTTGTACCCTGATGCTCCAGACAGCCAAGGCTTTTATTGCTCAGGATAAGATCCACCTTTTCCATTCTCACTGAAGCAAAATTTCCCCCTGTATCTTCCTCATCCTGCTCCTTCAGTATTTCTGCCAAGCCCAGGATTCCCATAAGTCTGGCTGATTGATTTCCTTCCCACATTTCTTCCTAAGGCTTTTCCACACATTTGAAGACTGTCCTTTTCTTCCCTGGGCCCTCTTTGCTTCCAATCAGGCTGATAAGGGGCTGTCTGTCCACATTCCCTGATCCCTCCAGCTGGCAACTTCCAGCCTGATTTCTCTATAGTAAAGCCTAGGATTTTTCACCAGGATCCTGGCAACTGTTATATTTATTTACTCTTACTAAGAAACTAGGTTTTGACAAGTGCACTGAAATTGGCTTTGGGGGGTCACAGTTTAGTTGGAAGTGCATTTTTTGGAGGCATTATTTTTTAGTGACCATAAAAGCTGAAATTAATATGCTGTGCTCTAAATTTTATCAGTTGGATGAACGTGTGCATGTTGTAATACTCATAAGCATTCTCCAAAGAGAAACATATTAATTCTGATATATCCAAGTATGTTCATAAACATTAGTTGGCTTAAATATTTTTCTTAAAATTTGCTGTATTAGTTACCTTTTGGACTGATATTGATGGGGTGCTTTGATAAGTGAATACTTATGAAGGCAGAAACAACCTAAACTATGTTTTTCTGTTTTTTAAAAATAATATGAGCATATAAGGAGAATGATGCATATTGAATAAAACTCCATGACAATGTTCAGGACAAGAATTTCTCAATTATTTTCTTATCAGAACAGCATCCATGGAGTGATTGAGAACACTGCTGCTACTAACAATGAACCCTCTCCTCCCCCAAACTGTTACTATTTGTCAATTCATTATTTTCTCATGGAACTTTCAATACTTGAGGTCATGTAACTGCAGTTCTTGGCTGGAGTAAGAGAACACTTGAGACCTGTTCCAGCATGGCTGGAGAAGTTTGAAATCATGAACAGTAAAAGCTCCAAACCTAGAAATCCACAGAAAGAAAAGAAGTGAGCCTAATATTTGTATCCTTAAATCTATCTTGCTGTTATAGAAATTCCCTTCTTACTCTGCTTGTCAGGTAACCATAGGCAGGGTGTTAGGACAGCTATTCTGGTATCTTTACTATTTATTTCTCCTAGAAGGAAAATAATTGGACCAATGTAACTTTGTATTTGCTTTATAAGTTATTTTAGGAGCTGGAAATGCCTCATAGTATGCAGTGAGCTGGTCTTTCTTTTCCCACCATTTCTTCCCCACCTGAGCCATGCTCTTTTGCCATTATGACTTGAATTTTGTTTGGGTCTGGTTTCTGTAGTAGGTCCAAATCAACCAATAGTAATAATAATAATAGTGGACAATTATTTCTGTAATGTTACAATTATAAACTCAATAATAGTTTAATGTGGTTCTGCTGCCCTAACTGAAACATTCCCCTGTTTTAAGTGAGAATTCAATACATTAGACATTCAGAATGGAGTTTTCGGGAGAAATAGTTTGTTTTGTTACTGATTTGACTCAAATGTAAATGCAGGATTCCTTTACCTGAGAGCAGAATTTAAACTCCTTAGGGATTGAAATTTCTTTTTGCCTGAGAGAAAAACTAGAGAAAGTAATGCTAAAGTTAATATAACTAGGAATTTAAAAATATTTTCTGACAATAACGTATAATCTACTTGTTGAAATATGCGTGAATTAAAAAGAAAATTATCAAAACCAGGATTTATTTATTGATCAAAATAAAGAATCATTTATTTCTCCCACTGGAGAATGGGGATATAAAGCAGAGCTCAGAGTACACTTGTATCAGTGTGTTCCACAGCGCTGTAGGAGAGTCCCAAGTGCTCATGCTGTGAGGAATGAAGATGTCACTGTCTGGAGCTAAGCCATGGAGAGCCACTCTCATGGAATAGCCACTGGAATGAGGGTGTGCTCTGCTGCCCCGGGGTAACTGAGGGAGGCACCTGAGCCCTCAGTGCCACCACCAAACCTGTTTTAGCGGGTGCCTAAACCAAACTGCTGAGGACAGTCATGGTGGAGCTCCTCCTCCCTGCCTTTTGTCCCCGTCTGTCCCCGGCTCCCTGGCTGCACTTCACTCTCTGCCACAGCAGCACTTCCCTGGATGGGAAACCAGGCTTTGAGCAAACTACTGAAGCTGCATGGAAGAGAGAGATCCTGCTGAACTAATGCAGGTGGTCTGTTCTGAAAGATTTCTTGGATGACTTGAAGTTACTTTACACATCAATTTTAAAAGATGAAACAACTCATATTCACTTCTAATACTTAAAGTTACTTACATTAAATAATACTGAAAAGACTTAATTCAGTTTCACAGTATTAATGAGTATACCACAGTTAACTCCTGCACTGCAGTGAAATGTTTCCATTGATTTTTTTAAAAAGTTATTTTTTACTGTATTGATAGCTGATGTATCATTTTCCCAAATAAATTTAGCAGTTATTCCATTGTCTAGACTTCCACTTATGAAAGTTGACTCCTGTTAGCCACCCCTACATAATGGCTTGTGGGGAGATAGAACAGAAAACCAAACTAATGCAGACATTTTTCAGTCTCCTAAAATGATTAAAGCTGATGTAAAAAGAATCATTAGAATTGAAAACACTAGGATCATTAAAAAGCCATTAAATCACCTCACTCCTCTGATTTATTTAACAATAACCTTATTTGGTCTCTGTTTTAACGTCACAGAATCCCATCTTTTGTCTCTAATTATTGGCAATCACCCACCATGCAGTTGGATGTGTTCATCATGAATCCCTTCTTTTTGTCTTCTTTTAAGTTAATTCTTCAGCCTTTGCAGATCTTGCAGCCACTTTGGCCACATTCTTAAGCTCAAATATAAATGGATCAATTGAAATCTGCACAACTGGTTGCCTACTTAAAGACTAATGTTCAGGCTATCAGGACCTATTAAAATACCCCACATTGAACTCTACTATTACCTTAATGGATCATATTTAATTCCAAGTGCTTTGCTTACAAATGACATCAGAATTTTAAGCAGTGTTTGCAGTAAAAGCTATAACTGAGGTTATCTGAAGTGTACTTTAGCGCCTTTAAAAATCCCAATTTTTTTTTTTTAACCAAGCATAGCCATGGAAATCCCAGACCATGATGAAAAAAAGAGACCTTTATCACAGTTCTCATTTGATGCTGGCTCTTGTCACTTAATGAGTTGTACAGATGATTGACTTTAAATATATCTGCTGTCCCATGGAGATCAGGGAAGCTATTCATGTATTTAATAAGCAAGCATATTGAAAGGTTTTATGTGGAGAACTAGACTTCTGAAAAGGGCTTTTTATCTCTCTGAAAGAGCTCTTAATTTCAGTAAACAATAAAAATAAAATCATTCCTGTTTCTTTTCTCAAAGGAGGCTACTAGTACTTTTGAAAAAATGCTGAAAATAGGTGAAAAATAATTATTTTGGAAAGACTGTGCGCAAATTACTGATGGAGCTGTTGGACATAGTGAGAGAAACAAACCCAAGATTTTTATAAACATTTTCAGATAAACTTCTACATCAGCTGTTAATTCTGCAAAGCACCCACTAGACAGCAAGGGTGACTTAGGAAACAGTGAGAGGAGTTTCACAAAATATTCTCTGACAAAAACCCTTGTGAAAACTTATGTTTGATGTACACCTGTAATTTAGAAAGCCATAAATAAAACACATATTTCAGGAGTATCCCTAGTTTGCCTCCCAGGGTTCTCCACTGAATGTATGACGCTGAGTTTGCTGTGGGTATAACCAGGAGTAGGTTCTAATATGGGAGAGCCACAGTTGTGGGTTCTTGTCTGGGTGTAGCAGGGAACTGCTCTCCATGGTTTGTGGCTGCTTGTAGAAGGGTGAATTGACATCCAGCCTCATTTTACCAAAAGTCCAAGGTTCATAAGGACATAATTGCCCCCAGGGGCAATTTGGAGTGAACATCTCAGGCTTTAGGAACAAGATACTTGAGAAATATTCTCATTTTTCAGAACAAGTTGATGGATACTTAAGCCCATTCTGTAGGTGTCTAATCCTTTCAGTCTTAAGACCATAATTTTTTAATATCTATATAATATCTGTGTTATATAGATATTAAATATAATGGTACTGTATATTAGTGTTTATTTCTATACTAGTTTCCATCATACCAACATTAGTCACTGTTGTTTTGACACTACTTCCAAAGTTTTTTGCTTTGTGACTATTAGAGCATCAAAATTGATCAGTCACATTAAAAGTAACTCATTATTTTGAATCTTGCATTATATTATAGATTGAGCTTTTTACTCTGAATGCTTTCCTGACAAGTCCTCTGACAACTGTTTTCAAGAAAAAAAGGAGTGGATGTGGTTATGTTTTAAATGATTTAAATGTTTTAAATTTTAAATTTAGTGCAAGTGAGGTGCTTGTTTAATATGGTCGAAGGGAGAGAATAATGTAGATATTGGACTATCAGCTGTTAACTGCAATTTTCAATCTAAGTATCTCTAGATGAATATTCCCAGGATTATATTTGGAAATCAGAAAGTAACTTGGAGGCTGTAACTCCAGTATTCAATAGCAGAAGGAAGTATTTTCATTTTTGAGAGGGGATGTACCAGGGGATCTGCATTTGGGGAATACTTGATGGGAGATCTGCCTCCCTTGTTCTGTAATGAAAGTAGCAGGAGTTGCATGGAAAGTTATTCTTTTATGTGCTCCAAACACCACGATTCTTAATAGGACATAGAGCATAATTCCTGGTGCTTCTCTAACGTTCCTCAAATCTTTAAAAAAATAGGATTTGAGGCTCATTGTTAATGTGGGAGTTCTGTAAGATTTCACTCGTCTAAAACAGGGCAGAATAGATCAGATCTCAAATCTGGGGCCTTCACCAGATGACTTATCAAACCTAAAGCTGGTCCCTGGCAGTTGCTGTACTATCTGCTTTACTTTCTCTAAAATAGTCAAGCACATTATTGCTTTTTCTTCCTGATACTATTCCTCTGCATAATTTTGCTCTTCTCTTCCTGCAGGTGATTTGGCTTGACCTGTAAATCTGCAGCAGGCAATGAGATAGGAAGATAGCAGCCATAGGTAAGTGCTTCTTAAAACAAAATGTACATGTCAATCATTTACTACCAGGAAATCCACCAGACTTTTTTTGTCTAGTGTTGCTATAGTGAGAATTGATGCCATGCTACTGATAAAGCTGTCATTTCACTATGAACTGCTTCTGGCTGGAGCTGTGGTTGAAACATGATTCATTAGAACATTGAAAATGTATATATATTAATACCACTTCTTTCATATGCTGATATTTTCTAGTCACTGAATGGTGTGGTAGTTAATGTCCCAATTAGCTGAATGGCAGCTGCTGGTTGGGCTTGTTGTGTTAACATCACAAATACTCTTCTAGATGTCATTGTCCTCCTGACTGTACTGCTCAGAACTGAGATGTCCTGAGGCTGAATCCATGTTCAGCAAAGGAAATTCTCACACATTCAAAGCTGAGATTTGCAGGAGCAGAAATTAAACCAGAATGCAAGAGAGGACTGTAAAGCTGAACCTGTCTGATCAGTACTTGTATATGTCCTTCTTTAAAGCTATTAATATTTTAAAATATGAGAGTGAGTGAGTAAAAAGTACTGGTGTGGTGACACCCTGGTAACATCCCCACCGTGTGGGTCTGAGATGCCTGTGGAAAAGATGGTATCTTACAAAGATTAAACTTTATAAATATTAAACCTACTAAAAAGAAACATGATGATATATAGAAAACCAGTCTGAATGTCCTTTCAGCTGTTGACACAGCAATATAAAGCCGTGCAGCCTTGTAGGTTTTGGAGGGGGGTTCCTCTTTAGAGAGCAATCAGCAAATGCTGTGCTTCCTTTTAGAACTGTTGCCAGCTATACAGAAATGGTTGGCAAACTGTCTGCTTTTCCTATGGATTTTATTTATAGCACATTGGAATAATGCATAATATCTTGTCAGCTTCACGATACAGAATTGGAGTAAAGTGTTTAATTTTGAGAAGAAAGCTAGAGCAGCATTGCTGCAAGAGTTTTGCTCTTCTATTCTGTAGAATAGTCCCTGGGTCTTGCCATTAATGGTGTTTGTTATAATAAATTAGAGAGAAAAAGAGAGATCAGAGTGTCTTTGCACAGGGCATGTTAGTTGTACATTTGACTGATAAGGCTAATGGATTATTTTTTTTTGCAAGACTGCCACATGAAAAATTGATGCACTTTGTAACAATTGATATTAAGCACCTCTTTTGCCCTTTGTGAAAATTAAAGTAGCTGCTTTTTCTGTGCCCATCTCAATGCAAGATGGACAAATGAAAAGACTTATTTTTATGCTAACTTGTGTCAGTGTACTTCAGGAACAGATGCAGGATCAAAATTACACAGTCATAAAGGTGAGGTCCTAATTTACTTCCCAGTTTTATTTCAGCTTACTTTTCCATTGCCAGGAGGCATAAAAGTTACTGAGTTATACTACATTCACCTCATGCTGGTCTCCTATCAAACAGAATATCAGTGGAACACCTCCACAGAGCTCTCTACATGAAATTGTCCTTTTGTATGTCTCATAATCGGCTGCAATGTGACCAAGCATCTGGTGGTGACAAGCAGATGTCTTTGATTTATTGGCTAATATCACTGCTTGTTAGTGGATGGTTGAGCAGGAGACTAAAAGAGCATAAAATCAGAGAGAATAAATTATGAAGGCACCGAACTGTGGCATTATAAACTCCTCCTTGTCACAGCTGTGACATTATTGAGGATATGTGGAATGAGAGAGACATCCCCTCTTCAAAGACAGTGGCCACTGTCTAATGATTTTGAATAAAATAAAAAACCCCAAACAAACAGCTCAAATCCACCAACATCTTGCTTTAAAGGGGTAGTTTTCTCCTGCTTCAAAGCAGTTCATCTGCTTGCAAATGGAGTTGATTAGCGTCTAATTCAAAAGTTTGGGGGAATCTGAAGGATGCTGGGGGTAAGAGGGATATCTCTGCTGTGAATGGAGATGTATGGTTTTCCTAAGGTGCTGTCTAAGAATTGAATCAGAACCCACACTAGAAAATACAAGCTCAAGGTTCTGCCTCTCACTTTCAGCATTAGTAAGCATCCTTGCTAAGCAGGAGAGTGTGCCTGGTCCCTGCTGTGCAGAACAGTTCCCTGTGCCTTGTCCCAGCTAATGCATGGATAAGATGGGAATTAGCTCTCCAGGCTGTGGTGTGTTCTGTTTTACAAACAGTGTGTAGGTAACTGAGACATTCAGGTCTGTTCTGCATTGCAGATTCTTTGTGGGCTTGACAGGAGGATCCTAATGGGCTGGGTGTGCAATGACATGACAAAAATGCCGAAATGGGGAATCTGCAGAATCTGAAATGCACTTTTTGTCTCTTTTTAAATAGGGAGTACCTACCAAATTATACAACGTATGTGACTGAACACAATATCTCTGACAGTCCCTCAGGACAGAAATGCAATAGATCTCAGCTATTATTCATTGCTGACAATTATTTTGAGCTGCAGAGCAGTGATAATTCTGACTACTTACAATGTCAAATAAACATTAGGTATGTGTTTATTTAATAAATCAACTTGAAGTATGAAAGGAAGAAGGTACTCACTATTTCACTCCTGTGCAGTGATGAGAAGTTAAACTGACTCATGGCAACAAGCCATGCAATGATTCAGTAGGAAGCAATTTAAAAGTTATGATACCTTCAAGGAATAACTATGGACATTACATATGTAATTGGCAGGTTTGTGTGAAAGTATTTATGTAAATATTTTTCTCAAGTGATGGACTAAGAACCGATTCAAATGGCTAAGTCAAAGTCGGTGCATGGTTCCAGTGACAAGTTTAATTTTATTATTTCAATTAAAATCCAGTGGGAGTTCTTGCAAAGTTTCCTTTTACCTATTCGATGTTAGATAAGCTGTAGCCATAACGAGGAGATATTCCTTGTACTTTTAATGAGAAACACCAGTAACTGGTTATGACTGACTGAGGAGGGAAAGGAAACTTTTAAGGGTGCCCATTGGAACTATTTTGCTGCTGTGGTTATCTGAGGGTATTAGCCTTGAGCAGATTCTGGGAGCTGCAGAAAGAGGCTGCACAATTAAAAAGGCAGGAAGGAGCTGAGTAGTAGCTCTTCGTGCAGGGGAAGAGGAGCACAGGCTAATGACATGAGACCCTGGGGCAGAAGGGAGCCAGGACAGGACTACACAGCAGTTACATCACAATGCCCTAAGCCCATTTGTTCAAGGATTTCAATTGAGAAGTGGAAAACCCAGGAATTTTCTGAAGAAGGTGTTTGCGCTTGCTTTTTTTTTTAATTTCCTAGTATTCAGGAATGAAAGGTTCCAATACCTTCATAATGGTTATAATCAAAAATATAATCAAAAGAGACTTGATGTATAACATCACAAATAATAAAATGAATCTCATACTAAGGGAAATGTAGACTGAGGGCTTCATAAGACACAGTTGCAAAGGGTGAAGTCGTGATGCTTAGTGTTTCAATATATTTCTCTGAGTAGCCTTTTTTAATTTTAAATTATTTTTTCATGTGAGAGCTGTTCTATCTAACGGATTTGAATGTACTGGATAGATTTGAAAGGATTTCCTTCATGTTCACTTTATTTCTGAAGCAGTTCAGTCTGTTTCAGCTTGGAGTTACAAAATGGAACAAAGAGGAAAATCTCCATAAAATATGCATACAATTTTTAATAATGAGTTCCAAAAATCTCTCCTATAAATAAGTACCACTGATCAAATCCTTGAGTGGATTTTCTGTTAGAAGAAAAAGATGACACCTTAAGACAGAATTCTGTTGTTTTTCAGGCAGTGGCTGAGTGTCAGTCAAAGCATTTCTGACAGTGAAAGACATTAAGAAGCCACAAACACACAGAATCTTGAAAGATAAATGAGGTGGGAGATAGTCTATTAATAGAAAACATAAAAATAAATACCAACCAAAACAACTGCTTCATTCAGTGTTCAAGAAATCAACTTGTCAAAAATGACATAGGCATCATGATCTTAGTGAATAGACTTCACTTCCTCTGAGGTGTTGCTTCTCTTAATAAGAAAAATGGAGGAAAAAAAACCCCCAAAAATAACTTGGGTATGGGGAAAAGTAAAATATCTAAGAGGTGAGACTTCAATTTCCAACATGTACTGCTTCAAAAATAAGGGAGGTCTTTCATTTAAGAATATGGGACTCAGGAAATATGAACTTGTTGCACAGTCCTGCCAAAGGCTGCAAACAACCTGCACAGGCCACTTACCTATTTTTTGGTTCACCGACCATGCAATGGGAATTTTAACTGCATTGTCACTTGATGCAAATTTATTTTTGGTTTTGCCATCTCTACAGCTGTTTGCTGGAAATGTGATTCATGAACAAAATAGAGCTCCACTTGTATTCTTCAGCTGGTTTAGGTCCTATAGGCTTTGTGATTTAGCACTTTTAAGCATAAATGGTTTGAAACGTACATTCAATAAAGGTCTTCCAACAATTCCAAGGAGCAATAGTTGATGTCACACAAAATGCATACTTTACTTAGATATCTAGTGGGATTTTTATTAAGTATTAGAGAGAAATTCTGCCTACTTATAGGAAATAAATAGAATGTGTGTTTCTGAAGTTCACACCCAATATTGACTTTATCTTGAAAATTCTAATGTGGTTTGCACTCTGGGGATAATAATTTTTGTTTTATCCAGACAACTCGCATCCATTATCTGTTCCTGATGAGATTGTATTTTCCAAAAGTGTTTGTAAAGAGGTGGATACAATCAGCTACAAGCAGCAGGTTATTATCAAATTTTTATTTAATCACCTGGAACCTGTTGGAGAGCCTGAGTTGAGCTGTCTGAGTGCCTGAGCTGAAAATAGAATGTGGACCTTGGTTTACAGTATCTCAACTCAGTGCCTGTTGTCTTGTGGTGTACATATTCAGTTTATATAAAAAGTTAGTTTTAGGGGGTCAGTAAGAAACTGTAACTATGTTTGTTTTAATGCACAACCAGGAGGTGGAATACACCTACAGTCCTTGCCTGAGTGAATTTCTAGTCAAAACCATAAGGAAATTCGTGCTATATTAGCCAATACTTTGGGTACTGAATTACCTGTTATTGTAGGAGGCCTCATAAAATGTTATAGTTAGTTCTTTATTTCAAGCAGGGGAATTCTCAGCTTGCTTCCCCTCCCCTTCCCCCCCTTTCTTACTGCAGTTATATCTACACTTTCCAAGCGATGTGTGCATGTGTCTGCTGCTCATGGGAAAGACATCCCATGAGAAATGAGAGATCTCTTAACAGCTGTGTAGACAGCCCTCAAGGCTTGTATTTTTAAGAGCCTGTGAGTCTCCCTCTCAGTATCACTATCATATTATTATTACTTTTTGGTTTTAATTATTCTTTTCGTAAATCATGAATAAAAAATTCCCAGTGTAGCTAGTAGAGCAATGCTTTTCCAGTGGATACTTCAAAGCAGAAGTCTGATTCAGACTGTCCTCTGAAGTAGTGTATCTCCACAGTCTCCATGGCATGTCCAAGGCCTATACCTGCTCTCCTCTGACATGTCACTTGGTGCACAACACTGTCACTACTCCCTGCCTAAATGTCAGTATTAGATGTGATATTTTTCTTCATGGTTACTCCAAGTGAATGAAGCATTCTACCAAAGTCTACCATTTTATGCTGGTGTAATGCTGAAATGGCTTCTCCTTTGCTTAATAATTATGGGTTTGGAGAAAGTCCTTTGACTCAGATTGACCTGGACAGTCTGCCAGCAGAACTCTGATTGCATCTGCCCAGAGCAGGCTCCCCCCTGAAGTGCTGGCTGATATGATTCATTAGTAGTTCAGCATCCATTCTGCACATACAAGAGGAAACAAATCCCAGAAGTGCAAAGACCTACATCAGGGGGGAAAAGTATTTCTATGCTGCCAAGCCCCTCAAACGTGTGCAGGGTTGGTGGAGAGATCTTTAAGTATACAGCGTACTTTTAGCTTGCTTTTCAAATCATGGAAAAGGCTCCATACTATGAGAAAACTTTCACTATCAGGTATTAGTCACTCTTCAGCATCTTTGCAATTAAAACATTACTATTGCAAAGTCCTAGAGGCTTAGGAATAGACATTTCTTGTATACTTGAGTGAACGTGAGTGTAACCATGTGCAGCCATGTGTGGTGAATCTGTCAGAACTAACAGCAGGAACTTTGATAAGAGTTCTCCATCAGTAAACCTGCTTGATAGCTCAAGGTCTTTGAATTGTTATTATAAGTGGCATCCAGTAGGGCTGCTGCAGTTCAGGGTCTGTCAGATTTCCCCTCGCACACACTTCCCTAGGGTTTTATCATGTTTCAACTTTTCCAGGTTATGTTAGGCCTGAAACTATAGCCAAGAACTTGTCAGCATAAGCATGGTTTTGTCTGTCTTCCCTGAGTGATCCAATGGCTTAGTTTAAGAACTAGAGAGGCTGAGGATCAGGACTATATGTGTCCCTTGGGGTACCCTGGGGTGAGAATCATTAGCAGCAATTAAGAAGAATGAACATTGCTCTTCCTTGGGAAGAGAAGCAGAACAGCAGATGAACAGGAGACAGCAAAACTAGAACAGATTACATGAAGGAATAAGTTTCTTCAGAGAAATAATACTTTGGAAAGTTATATCTGTATGACTCCATACTTGGAAAAGAGCAGAACTATTGTTTTTGAACTTTCATCTCCTCTTCAAAATTTTACTATTATCGTTTTTACCAGCCTTTTCATCAATAATAAGCAGAGACTGGAAGGAGGTACAAGATCACGAGTTCTCATTTATATCAGGAACTTAAAAGTCCCACATTGGCAAAGTTTAGGGCTTTCTCTTTTAAGACTGGTCACAGAGGAAGTCAGTTAAAGGGGCTGGAGATCAGGCAGCCGAAAAGCAGTGGTGGTCAGGCTGCTGAGCTGGCACATGGTTGGGCAGGGGAGGTATGGATCCATCCCCTTGACTGAGATCAGGAATAGCAGCAAGGTCATGTTTGTGTGCTGTAGGTGGCACATGTAGCTGTTGATGCTGTTTGCACTGGGCAGAGCAGATCTGGGGATGTAGCTGCAGAATGACTTTGTAAGTACAACTTCTGCAGTTGTACAAAAATTAAGAGAAATGTTTGACAGTTTTCTTGTAATTGCTCTGTTTCATGGGTTCATGCCAAAATGTGCTGTCTGCTGTAAACTGCTGAAATAAGGAAATGGATGTATAGAGGTTTTTAGTCATATGGTCCTCATGAGGTGCAGACTGTCAGTATAGAGAGCCCTGTGACATTAGGTGAAATTTCCAGCTTTCAGTGATTAAGAAACTGGTTTACTGACTCACTTTATGGTATTAAATCATGTTGCTACTTCGGGAACAAAGACAAACATGAGGGGTTTTATTCCTCTGGTGTTGCTCTCACCTGCAAATAAGTGGTGCATATCAATTTCTCTAAGCTGTAATGGGTACTCAGGAAAAAAGAATCCACCTAAGGAAGCCTAAGCACTATTGGTGTTATGGAAGGGCTGTCCCGAGTCCTGCAATGCAATAGATGTTCAATTCAACATAAAGGCCTTAGGTCATATTTTGTTTTACTTAGACACTTTTGGTTGAGGGCACTTGAGGAAAAACATCCTAACCGAGTGCAAAACAGGATCAGCTGTTCCTTGTCATGTCTTTCCTTATGGGGCAAGATGACTGTTCATAACTCTTATTCTCTATCCATTTAATTTGGCTTCTTGTACTTCTCCAACTGTATTTTTAAATGTATTTCTTATTTTTTAATTCATATTCAGTTTGCTCTATCCTACTATAACTGCTTAAGCTATGGATACATGTCCTGCATGCTTTCTTGGGAGAGGGAACTGTGTGATGCTGGCAGGCTGTCTGTTTAGGAATTTGGTTTTTTCCTATTAAGTCAGAATGGTAAAGGGTCCCTAAGCCTGAGACAGTCCCTACATCAAATTAAGCCTGTGACAGGATACAGATATAGTCCAAACAGATCAAAGGTTTGCTTTTGACCTTCCCTGCCCAAGGCAAGCTCTCACCACACAAATAAATCCCAGATGAAAGCATTTATTCAGCTCTTTAAATCAGGCTTCTTTAAATCCATAGTTCCCAACCTTAAATAGTGCAACCTTTCTATCTTATTGCAGGAGGCAAAACTTGTATTTCAGCATTACTATAGACAATACAGGAGGTTCAGTTTTTGTATGCCAGTGGCAGCATGTCCCAGAGAGGCTATGAATTCATCCAAAATGGGCTCTGGTGGCCTTTGGTTTGAGTTCAGTTGGTTTGTTTCTGGCATAGATCAGAGGGGTTGCTTGATAGCCTTAATAAACAAAGGGTGACCTGTGAGTCAACGTGAAGAACTATCCTTATCCTCTATGATTTCTAGAGCACCTTTTAAAATTGTCAGAACATGAAATCATCACTATCTCTGTACTTTATTCCCAATGTAGTCTGGCCATAAAATAACAAATGGTAAAACAACCTTGACTAAGCAGCTTGCTGACACTGTTGAGCTTTTTCAGCACCATATTTAAGTTTTGTTTATGTGTATTTAAATCACATTAATCAACACAGTATGTGCAATCTCCTTTGGAGCCAGTGAGGTTACCCCAAGAATACTTCCCCACCCAGAGCAATCCATTCTCGTCCATGGACACCTTCCAAGCTCAGGCCTTGGCTTAGGATTTCATTCTTGTGGAAGAACTTTGAGCCCAAAGCACAGTCCAGTCTCTGAAATAATGCCATGTATTCCTTTACCACTGTCAATCTTTTGGGCCTTAGGCAGAGGTCCCTCCAGCTCCTTGTTTTGTGTGTGATATTTCTCCAGATTTCTCAGTTCTGTCTAGGTCTGGAACTGGGAAAGCTAAAATGTTTTGAGGGAAAATATTCTTTTTTAATTGGTGCCACAAAAAGACAAAAAAGAAAGAAATACTCTGAAAGATTTTTGTTATTTTTACATCAGAATTGAAATGTTTTATGAGGTTGATTTAATTTCTATGAAGGGCTTGGAGGAAGCCTTCATTTTCAAAAGACTCTTTTGCAGGGCAGCTAGAGAGAATATTGCACATCTCATGCCTGAAATGTTTTATTGGCATTTTACCCTGTTTCACTCTGAAAGATATTTCTGCAAACAAAATGTGTAGTGGAACTAAAGTATAATTTTTCGAAGAGTTGAGGCATTTTTATGGCAGTTATACCACAAGATGTGAGCGTTATACCACAAGATGTGAGCATTATCCCTTAGTTTAGCATTGCACAAATGTAAAAGAGTTTAGAACTGCAGTTGATCAATGTATGCTCTACTGATTAAAAACAAAAAATAGTCTGAGCTCTTCAGGATATGATCTGAATTTGGACATTTTTTTTTTTTTCCAAATCAAGAAGATTTTCAGGACATTAAAAAACACTGTTAAGAGTTTAGGATTTTTTTTCCCATTTAGGTGGTTAGTGTGGTGTTTTATAACAGCTTTACCAAGTGATTATCAGCTGCAGCTGAGCAGTACATTTTTGTATGTACTTAAAAGTGTAGGGTGGGCAATGTGCAATGGCTGGAGAATCTTCAGCTTTATTTAATCACTTCACTTTGCATTTGAAAAGTAATTCATCATGGAAAGTCAGTGGGGTATAGAGAGCACTAATTGCAGCAAAATATCAAGGACAGTTTTCCTCTGTCTTAATTAAACATTAATGAGTAAAGTTATTTGCAAATGCATGCTGCAGGGATGGACTTGTCTTTCCAAGTTTTGTAAATACTGACACCGGGTGTCAAAATAAAACACCTTAATTGATTTATACAGAAATAGTTTAAAAGAGTGCACCTGGAGTGACATTTCTCCAGTTTTTTATAGAGTAGTTTCCTGATGAATTATTTATAAAGAAACTTGGCCTGACCTATCTTAATTACACAAGTGATTGTTTCCAAACTAATCAATTTTGTAAGTGAAGTGAATTCTCTCCACTCTCAGGCCTTACTATGGCAAGAAGGGGATGGAAGAAGAAATGCACCTTTTGACAACAGTTCCTACTGTATTTATCAGTGCACTGCCAATAGCATCCTTAAATTTACTAGTGACAACAAAGGACCACTTCTAATCTCAATTTATCTGTGTGAGGAATGTAAGAAAGTAATAAGAAAGAGTGTGAAAAATCCAGTATCAGTCCCTAATTTTTGGTGCCAAGCCACAGGGCATATCAAGTAAATAGAGATAACAGAGAAGGAAGAGGCCAGATTGTTTAGTATTGAAGGGGTTGTTGGAATTAAGATGCTCTGTAGCAGGTATTCAGGATTTCAGCAATGTTGCTAATAAGACAAGTGATGGTTCAAATTAAATAGTTTTCTTCCATTCTGTAAGAGAATATCCCCACTTATTTCCTAAATATTTTATATTTACATAACTTTCTGTACATTTATTGTGATTGTTTCTCAAAACTAAAACAAACAAAGGAGGCAGTGACACCTGAAGCTTTTGAGTGAGCAGAGGAAAGGGGTAATGAATGACAACAACTGCTGTGCAGCTGGAGGGAAGCACCTGTCCAAGGCTGAGAATGTGAATACTCTCTTGCTCAGCTTAGTAGAGTAGAATGTTGAATAGAAGAATTACAGAAATACTTATTCTGAACTTCTGCAAAATCGTGTTCTCAGTGAGAAAACATGAACAGAGACATAAGGGAAGAACTGATTCAGATAAGAGGAAAAAAAAGAAAAGGAAATTTCAGCTCTGCTTGAGGAAAGCTTTGCATTCTATGGAACTTTCCATTAATTTTTTTAAGAGTTAGTCTCTTTCCTGTATCAGACATTTCTTGCTGTTACATATTCCTTAATAATTCCTTAGTTAATATTGCTAAAATTATTTTCATATGTGTCCTACATTCACTACATTAAGCCCATGTAGTTTAATTCCTAAACATTCCAAGTATACTTTGAAATTTTCGTCAACTTTGGAGGAAAAAACCCATCATCATGATTGACAAATTGTTTGACAAAACAATTCTCGGAGCAATTTTCAATGGTTCACTGTCAGATTAGAAAAATGTATCAGGTACAGTTCCAGAGAGAGAGGTGGCACAACTGAACATTTCCATTAGACACAGACAATAGAATTAAGAGTGACTATATTACATTTACATGTGACAGATGTATACCTGTGGATGTGATCAGAATTCTGAGGGATCTTGGGATGCTTGGAAACAGCTCCCCCCAGTTATTCCAAATTTGTAATTTGAAATGCTGTACACCCAAGCCCAGTGAATCAGCCAATGGATGTTGCAGAACAACAGGCCAAGGAGTGTGGATCAGTAGTAAAGGATATGGAATCAATAAACAGTTTAGCAGATCAAAATGGCTTTATGTGAAATTTTTCTGAAAAAGATTCATGTCTTAGAGGAATTTTTTAACAGGAAATAATCTGTAATATAAATAAATAAATATATAAACCCACAACAAAAATAATAATTTTAAAAAACCCAATCAAACCCCTAAATTGGTGAGCAGGAGCAAAATCTGAAGAATTAGCATTACTAAGAAGATCTGTATGTCTGAGATCATAAGTTTCTCACCTCAAACTATCCTACCATTAGGAAAACCTCAGTGCATATTATACTTTTATGTTTTGGGACTTGTTAAGGTGCCTTCATTCTGTTGCATGCACACAAGGAGCAAATCTAATAGTTATGTCACAGGCCTTGCAGGTTTTGGGTCCTTTTAATTTATTTATCTGTTGGGTTTATTTGGTTTTCAGTGCTAACAGTAAAGGCCTCCTGCCCCTTTATCATTGCTGTAGCTCTTGCCACACTTTCACAGGAAACCCACAATGCTACTGTCTTCTGTGTCATGCTAAAGTTTTTTTTCTTCAATTAAAAAAGAAAAATGACCCAAGCCTCTTAATTGGCTCTTGCTACAGGCAAGATCATCTTACATTCCTCTGGGGCCTGGACTGTCTCACAGTTTCTCTGAGCACGGCCCAGGGATTTGTTTAAAATGTTACACGGAAAAAAATTTAGAATAATTGAATGGTCAAGGTCTGTTCACATAAGTTTGTGCAGTGTGCACTCAAGCAAACCGAGTCATTGCTCCTGGGCAACATGGCAGTATTTATTTTGTAGTTTTGCTTGTGGCACTACTTGCTTCATGTCTCACTTGATTATTACAAAATAGGGGACCTTTGTGTAATTATATGAGAACCATCACTGCCTGGGGCTCTCAGAGGTGTGGACAGACGTTTTACCACTCAGCTCTAGGAAACACACTTCATCACCCTCCCTTTTTCCACAGGCTGGAACCACTTGCCATATTCATTCAATGTGAGCAAGCAGAAGACAAGCTGACTTGTCCTTTTTCCTGCAGCTGCAGTCCTACCCTTGTACAGAACATTTACATGGCTCTCATGTTACAAATATGCTTGTACAGCTACAGGAGGGTGAAAGGTTCTGCTTGAGCTTGGGTGGGAAGGGGGAAAGGGAGTCCATGTGGGGATTTTGTTACACTTGGAGCATTCAGGACTAGACTGTGGAAAGGTGGTGTGAAAATAATATTCTCTGCTCTAAATGAAAACATTTTAAGAGCCATTTTGACATGGAGAAACATAAATAGTGTCTGCAGCTCTCACTGGTTTCCCTGCGCCAGCCTCTTTGTTGCTAATGAGGAGCTCACAGTCCATCCTGTTTTATCACTGCAATTTTGCATATACCTCCTTCTCTGTCATTCACTGGTTATTGTGACCTTAACTGCCTTGGGGATATTGGTGCAGATGGATAATGGTGATCACAGGATCTTATGGCTCGACAAGTCCTGGCATTGGCAATAACTCTGCAGAGCATGATGTGACTGTTGTAGGTAGAAAATCACATGTGCTTAATCAGCTTCTGTCAGGGTGGTAGGTTTTCTGTGAAGCTGCCATCAAACATGCAGTAATTTCAGGAAATAGAAGAATATGGAAAAATGGAGGATATAATGGGGAGTGAATGGGCAGATTGCCTTCATGTGCAACTAATAGAGCTAAAATCTGATATTCATCATCAGAATTGTCTAGGAAGGAAGTACAAAAAGAGGGTCAAAGTCCTAACCTGCTGCTGTCCCTTTTCCTGTTCTCTGCACCAGCTCACACTGATTATAACAGAACAATTCCTAATTCACAGCTATAATTTGCCCAGGCTGTGGTTTAGAGATGACTATTCAGTGCTTCTGCATGTGTACCAGAGCTTTCATTTACCCATTTTACACACATTTACATGTTGTTTTCTATTTTAGTCAGGTTTGGGTTGAGAACCTTTCCGTATAATTGTTGTTTGAAACTACTTTCATACATTGTGTTGAACAGAATTATTTTTTTCCCGTAGTTTTTCAGGCTGTCATAGCTCAAGACTGTTTGTTTTTCCAGATTTTCAGCTTTGCAGTGTGATTTCTTTAAGCTTTTGCCCTGTGGACAGATATTAATAGATATAAGTGAAATGAGATATCCCCGTCTCAATTTTTAGGAATCTCCCTCTTAATTAAAATCTTCAGTTACACAGTATTGTAAAACCTACCAACACTGACAGCATTGTTGCTTACTACTACTACTACTACTACTACTACAGCATTTCTAATTGACAGTAGATATGGCTGAATACAAGAACAGGTGTTAATTGAATAGTGATTAATGCTTATGGCCATTTATGCTGCATGTTTAAGCATTTACATGAAGATGTGAATGGCAGTGAAAAAATTCATTTTCGAAAACAATTGAAGAAGCTCCAATTTTTCATTTCCTCATGTATTATGCAAATAATAGCCCATGGTGACATTTACCCTTCAGGAGAAAGGTTCACAGACACTACCTAATCTCCCTGATAAGCACGTCACTCGAGATGCTGTCTCTATCAATACTGGCAGAATAGTAAGTGGTTTGGAGAGAAATAGAATTAAGGATGAAATTTGTCAGATTTAATCCAGCACTGTGCCCCTGGCCATGCAAGAATTGAACTTTGGAATTTGTTTACCCCCCACTATTTTTTGTATTTTAGTTCTGTTTAGCACTTAGCTGTGCGGTTCATGTTTTGCAGATGAACAAAGTCCTATTTGAATAAAGGAAATCTGACTCAAGGTGTAGCCATTTGACAGACAGGAGAACCTGAATATCTATTAACTGTACTGAGAGCCTCTACATAACAGAGCTATCATTAATTTAGATATATTGGAAGTATCATTTCTCTACTGAAGTTCTTTTTAAGTACTATGGTGCAAGTCCACAACCTGAATGCTCTTTTTTTTCTTTAATAATACAGTTTTTCTTTAGTTATGGCCATCACTTGGGCACTTGATATTCTCATTTCTGTCCATAGTGTCTGTAGATATATTCATAATAAAGATTTCATCAGAAAAGGCCAATGCTATTTGCAGACATGTACTCCAATCTTTATTAACTGATGGTGTTCGTGTTTCATTCCTTGTTTAGTTCCAGTTTTGGTTTAATCTGTTTGCATGTGTGTTGTGTGGTGCTACCAAAGCTGATGTTAAAATACACGAGAAGGAGCTTCATCTCACAGACAGCTGCACTTAAGGTGGGATGTCTTTATGCCAAGCTGTCCAACTTATTGTCCTTTCCCAATTCTCCCTTGAGAGACTTCTTTTGAGCACTAATCTCTTACAGTGAGAGAGCTGGAGGTTAAGGTGCAGGAACAGGACAGAGCTGGGAAAATTATCCCCTCCTTTAGTATCAATATTTAAAGATCAAGATGTGTTTATATTGTTTATACAGTACTTTTACCAGACAGAGCCAAGGCTGTAATACCCACAGTACCTCTTAGACCTTTACACTCAGTGCCACTCTACAGTGGTTATTGTCACTTGTATTTTAGTGACAGAAGGCTGTGCTGCTACTCTTGGTCCTGTTCTGTTTTCCTAATTGCATTATCCTAAATTTGAGGGCTTAAATCAGCAAGAGCTTACTAAAAAGACTATAAGAAGGCAGTGTGTTAAATGAGGTCCTTCTCCTACTTGGAAAACACACACTGAGCACCAAAGAAATTGAATTTCTTGAATGAATAAATGATAAATGAATGTCTAGAACATGCCTTTTTAACTTCCAGTTTTATAGGCTTCATATAGTCTCTAATCTCCACAAAATTTAGAGAATGTAACCCAAAAGATAAATTGTAATGGGCTCTGGTAAGCTTATGAGAAAATTTTGAATTAAAATCCTTGTGTTTCTCATGTTAAACTAATTCTTAAAATTAAGACTACAAAACGGGTTTGTAATTTGCCTAATGTCCCAATTCACATTTCTCTTTCTTGCAGTCAATTTGAGCAGTTTCTATTATCTTCCAGTTTCAAATGAATCAATCAGCACCTGACACAGCCTTGTGGATCCTCAGCCATGTTTGCCCAAGGCAATGGAACTGAAATCAAAAGCTACCTCTATGAGTAGGGGGTTATAGCTCAACACAGCAAAATAATGTTCTATTCTGTTGAATACAATAAAATACACCATGAATAAATTAGACTAGCTCTATTTTCTGCTGGTTGTGAATTGGGATTTTTAAGCTTATGCAAGGATTTAATCTATCTAGTCCTTTAGGATCTGATTTTTAAAGATGCCTTTCATTCTGGTCTGAAGGGATGTTTGTCCCTTTCAGTTTTATAGCCTGAAGTTTATACTCTTAATTGAAATCTAATAGATTCCCTCAGGTTATGATAACTCCTTATTACCATTTCTGTACACCAGCTTTGTTCATTTCTGAGACCAAAAGAAAAATAAAAATCATTCCTCATTCTGTTTCCTCCATTTGGAGGTAAACATTGATGCCATCTAAGAACATCTTAGGAAATGCTAATGGTTTTTCAAGTGTATTGTGTTCATAATACATTATCTACTCATTTACATTCAAAATAATCAGTGACAACTCGCTCTGACCAATGTATCTTGATACCAAATTTGCCCTTGATTATAACAAGTACTGAAAGAAATACTGTTTTGACCTAATTAAATAGATGAAGGCGAAGAGACTCTTCAATGATAGGACTCTGGGGAATTCGTCTGCCCAAGTTTTTGGAACTGTCAAGAAAAGTTAAAATGTTGAGAACTTGTGTAGTTGACTGAAGCACAGGTAAAATAAAAATAGCAGGACCCCACTAAATAGGGGAGTAGTGGGAAACCTGAATTAATTTAGATCTAAATGAGGCATAGAAAGAATTAAAGGACTAATAATACATATGAAAACTTAAAGTTCATCTCATTTAACTCAAATATTCCCACCTATTTGTCATACTAGGATGCAGCCATTCCCTGGTATCTGGATAGACTATACCTTATGTTTAATTGTATCTTTTGATAAGAGCTATAGATTTCATGTGCTAAGAAATCAACAGTGAGAACATATGTTAGGTTTACAACATAACAATTTAACAAGGCTTGTCCTTTTATTGTGGCAGTTTAGGAGACACAAAAACTTCAGGTTTATACCAGAAGGGTATACTGAGGGAACCAATGTTTTCTTAATTTCCAACATTTAATTCAAGACTAAAAGAGTAATGCTGGAAGACAGACATGCTTATTTGACTTCCTTGTAGACCAGCTTTATCTTTTTGTGGATAAACTGAAAAGAAATCTGCAGATTTCATTTGCATTTTGAGTTCAGAAAACTTCATAGCTGCCCAGAGTAATGGGAATTCGTTTACTGTTATTAAGTTAATTTGTTATTTTCCAGAATATTTGAAAATCTGAGGAATATAATGAGTCTGTGGAAAAAAACCCTGCAGTACAGTAGTGGGAGCAATGTGGTTTCTCAGTCCTGTGTGTCATTGCTTTTGAGTTTGTATGAGAAAAAGTAAAGCATCATCTGGGCCAGCAATGGAAGCTAAAAGACATCCTAGTTTAGAGTCTTTTTGAATCAATTCTGGTGTTTCTGTGACCGGAGTTATAGATGAGGTTGTGTTTTTTTCTCTCACTTCTGGTCCTTCAGAGATTAACCCTATCAGTTAATGCCTTTTACTTAATATTTAGGAGCTGTATGTTGCCCAGGTCCAATTACAAGTTTAAATATTACAAGGTTTAATGTTTACTGTAAGAAACAAGGTGGCTGTGAAACGAGGGAGATGTGTTGTTAGCAAGAAGTCTGTCAGAGAGGCTGTCAAACCTTGCACAGAGAGTAAGGCCAGGATATAATAAATAAGCAGTTTTCTAATGGCAGTCAGTCAGATGTGTGAGCTGTAATAGTTTAAGATCACTTGTGGGTAAATATTTAAGAGACTGCTTTAGCTGTTTTGTGCACTCACTAAGAAAATCAATCTTATGAATGCAAGGGAATGGAATGTCCAGCTGACATTCCTGGTTGTATGTTTACTAACAAAAGGAATTCAAGTTGTATCAATCCTTTTTCCAGTTCACCTGAATTTTGAGTTTTAATTTAATTAGGTGTTTTGTAACCTGAAACCCCAAGTATATATGAAACTGGTGAGAAAGGCTTCTATTTTTACAGTAAACTGAAATCAGCTGACATTGGTTCAAGTGTACCAGACAGCATCACTTCAGTGGAATTGCAAAACTGATAAATGGCAAAACTGACAATGGTTCACCAACCACTGCATTTCTTGCTCCCTGCAGTGGAGGGCAGTTGTATCTGCTCTGTGTTGTGCTCTGAGTGTGGTGAGACAGAGTCTGTCCATGTGTGCACTGCTGGGTTCCTGCCCTGTGCCAGGAGCTCAGATACAGGGAGAGAGGGAATGGCCTCTGGCAGCAGCAGCACAGCTGGGGATGGAGCTGCTGGGGGAGCACAGCACTAGAAATCACTAGAAACATATTTCTGGAAGCACTGCTGCAGTATTTGGCAGGGAATGGGCTACACAAAGCTGCCTCCTTACCTGGCACAGTGTGGAAATTGTAGAAATGACAAAAAACAAAGGCTGGTAACAAGAACCACCTACTGGTGCTGGAAAGTTCAGCACAAATGTTTTATTTTTGTCAAAGTTATAAATAGTCAAAACCAGATTAAAAACCAGTGACCATCAGAAACTGAAATATCAACTTTTTTTTCAGCTGAGCTGCTCTGGCTTGCAGAGCAACTTGGTCTCTTTTAGCTCTGTCATTTCTCAGAGATTGTGATTCTTCATGTTTTGAGTTGTTTTTTTTCTTTAAGTTAAAAATGTGTAGGATCTGTGTGTGCACTGAGATGGAAGGTAGACAAATAAAACCCTGATAATCAGACCCCAAAACTGGAAAAGTGCCTTGTGGGAATCAGAGAGAAGGTGCAGGAGCAGAACTTCTTGCTTGTGTTGATGCTGTAGCAGTGAAGGAACTGATTCCTACATTTGACTTTTTAGAGAACATTTACTTTCACCATTTCCTTGCACTAACTCAGCCCCTGTCAGCCTTTCCTTTCTTTTTCTCTAGGATTAAGAAGAGGGGGAGGATGCAGTTGATGGGAGGAAAGGGGAACAACAATCTGTGTGTTGCGCAAAACAATTTAGATTTTAGGCTCTTATGGAAATGGAAAAGTTGAATTTTAAAAATTTAAAGAAAAAATCAAAATGAAATTATTTTCACTTTGGAGGACTGTGAAAATGTATTTTGCTGTATTTGCTCTGTATAGGTCATATCCTCCAGAATGCATTCCTTAGATTCCGTTGTCACTAAGTGTGTTGATAGCTCTTGATTTCAGACAAGACGTAATTCCATGTCCTGCAAAACTACTTCAGTGCAAATAAATAGGCCCCAATTTTAGAATGCTTATTTTGTCACATGATTACACCACCAAGTGCTGGTACTATTGCACTGGCAGGTTGCTACCTAGTATATTATACTGCCTTTTGTAATGCATATCCCTAAAGTCAGTGATGACAGAGTTTAGGGGAAAGCACCCATAGAAGTGGGCCATAATTTTGATTTTGGAAGCCTTTGGCTAGAAATTTGTTCCTCTGTGATGTCTGCTTACCTTCCAAAATTCTGTAGTATCCTAATCTGACACAACTTTTTGTTTGCTGTTTGCTTTGTATTCTTATTTTAAAAAAATATTTAAGAAATAAGTAAATGAAAAGTTTTGATGGATTCTGTTTTGAAGTACATAATTCCTCAGGTGAGGGATAACAACAGCATCAAAGACATAATAAGCCATCATAACTGAGGACATAATAGATGTTTAGGGTTTCTGCAGACCATCCATATATAGTGAGTGTGAGTGTAACAAGCCAAGGCTCTTAAAAATGTACTCAGAGGTAACAGAGGATGTATAGTGAGATTATCCTTTACTAAAATGCTTGATCCTCCTGAATAGCAAGGATATTAACTTAACTAATGATCCTTTAAATGGGTATGTAAAATATAATTTAAGCTACTTGCAACATGCAAAAGAGAGGCATCATTTGTTACTGTCAAGCTCACTGGCATGTGGAAATCAGAAAATCATTAGCCTTGATAGAAATAGTTTAATACAGCAGGGAAGGGAACACATTATTTAGAGCAGTTAAATGACAATTGATGCAACTGCTGGCAAAATGCAGAAAAATGAGTGTGATTCAGCAAATGATAAATACTGCACTTAGAACTTATGCATGCAAAAAATGAAAATCTTTCCTCATTATAGTGCATATTTTGCCTAGGAGACAAACTTTTCTAAAATGCAGCATTCACCAACCCTGATTTTTATAACTTTGTCTGGATAAGCCTCATTCTTTCTTTGTCCATTGAGTGCCCTATATCCACATAAAGAGTAATGTACAGGCTCCATCCCTCATTCCATAACTGTGGAAACACATTAAGAAAGAAGGTTTTCACATTGTTTTAACACTTACTGGTAGCAGCCTAGTCTTGTTCCAGGTGACATCAGCTGGCTCTGGTGTGAGGTTCACCCGTGAACAAACCAGCTCTCGTTCCTACACGTGTGAAAATTATTTTATGAATCTCTGGGAGAGATTTCACAGCGAACATAAATGTAACTTCAACTTTCTTAAAGGCCTCTTTTTGCAGTGATTGTAGTGTAAAGTGACATTAGGATAACTGAGGAGCAACAGGAGTTTGCTCCCCAGAGCAGAGCTGTGTGTACTGCTCAAGGCAAGCTGAAGCAACAAACGCCTTGTTCAGTACTGGGGGAATGCAGCTGCATGGAAATTTAGATTAGAAAGGGAGAAATTACATCAGTATGCACTCATCACCTCCCTACAAAAGCATGCCCCTAAAGAAAGAAATAAACTCAGACACCCCCCACACACACAAAGCCGTGTGTTTCTTAGCAGAACTCACAGTGTACTTGTCAAATCTGCTTTTCTGTGTCACTGGATTTCCTCACAAAGGCAGGTTACAGAGTCAGGTTTGTTACTGTGCCTGTCTCCTTTAGAACCTGTAATGGACACAGATACGTGGGTTTAGGGACATCTGCCTGAACTTTCAGGAGCTTTCCCTACACTCTTGTTTTCGGAGTGGCTTTCCTGCATTGCCCTGGCACAGGAGATCAACACCTGGCCTGTTGCTCTCAATCTCTCTTTTTATCTTTAATTAAATAGTGCCAAATTTTCTTAGAAAGAGAAAGAAAAACACGAAAGGTTTGAAACACGTGTGAGTACTTGCTTGGCCATCTGTAGAGATTTGTGTGTTGTATGATCTTCTGTCACCTCTGAGTGAAATATGACAGCAGGATTTTGACTGGCAGGTTTATGTAATACTTACATTATTTTATTGCACTAATACATATTGTCACATCAAATTGACACCACGTTCGCAGTAGCCAGGGGTTCTATTTTACATGAGGACTGTTTAGTAAAGTGAAAGGTGTTTACACCAATACATAAAAATATTGTTTATGACTAAAAGTATCTTGTCCTCTATGACATCACTTGAAGTAAAGCTGTTGAATATAAAAAAAAGTTAATAAAGACAATGAAAAACCTTTTATCACTGAAAAATATTTCTGGTCATCTATACACAAAATGTTCTGGGGATTTGTTGTTTTGGTTTGTTGGGTTTTCTTTGTTTGTTTGGGGTTTTTTTCCCCCCCTTATTGCATGCATTTGTGATCCTAGAAGCCCTTGGAGAAAATAATTTGAAATTTCTTTAGTGCTAATGTGGGAGAGTGAAAGTGAGCTCAGTTTTTGCTCCAAACCCTCTCTATCCCCCCCTTTTTTCCCATTAATTTTTTAAAAGTAAGATGATTAAATATCTTTCTAAACTGTGGGTTTTGTGAAAACAAGAGACCATGAAAAATCGGAATTTAAAGCTTTTTCTGGAAATCAAGGAACAAAAAAATCAATACAAATAATGGATAAAAGCATACTTCTGTGTCCTTGATATTTTGAGGCATTTAAGTAACTATTGTACATCCAACCCAAGTACATGTAAAAGATCCAATATTCTTCACATCTGCAGGAGAAGGTCTGACTCATTCTAGCTCTATAATCTATTTAATGGATGGAATCAGAAAAGGCTGAAAAAAAGGCTCTTGACCTGTACATATTTAAATTGTACTTACTTGCCACTGCAATGGGCTGCAGTTATCAGGATATGTCAGTAAGATTCTTATTAACTTGTCTGCAGTTTTGTGGGTGTGATTGAGGTGCATATCATTGTGTTTAGACATCTGACTGTTCATCACAATTTGGAAGCTCTGGGTAAGAGCCTGTAAATCAGACAGTTCATGCTAAAGTTTTTTTCTAAACATGTAAGTAGTTTAGAGCTCAAGTAATTTTAAAAGTTAATGGGCTCATGGAGCATGTCTTTCAAGAATCCTCCCTCAATGGCTAAACCTGTTGTGATTTTTGGTTTTTTTTTTTCATCTGAAAGCATTACCTGCCAGAATTTTCTGCAGCCATTGTGGCTGGGCATTGACAATATCCAAGAAACTTGTCACTTTTTATGGTATAAATCATCTGTCTCTCTACATTTTTGGAGAATGGTATGCAGGGGAAGTGAGCAATGTTCTGGTTCAAAATATGCTGATCAAGTGCTTGATCTGAGCAAGTGAAGCAATATAAAACCTTAACACATTTGTTCTCAGGCAGAGAAGTAAAGAAGATAGACAAAGGTTTCAAGATCTTTTTAACAATCAGATTGCAGATGTAGAAATATATTTTTATTGCATCAGTACATAGTGTCATTTACTTTACAAGTCCAGCTTAAAAAAGGCTGAAGCATAAGGTGTTGTGTGCATGTATATTCATCTGCAGAGACGAGGCTGTGCTGCTGAATTTGTCAGGATGTTGCCTGCAGCTTTCCTGTAAATTGGATCAGACCAAAATGAACTGAGTGTGGTGTCTGATTGCACCACAGCACAAATCTGCAAGACAGAACAGTATTCAGGAATACATTACTCATGTTTTAATCTCTTGTTCTGCTGTAAATGCTGGGTTTGATCACAGTGTTTTCAGTATCAGTGCCTGCCTGACTTCTGCTTCTTCCTCTCTTAAGCCCTCCCAAGTAATTTTGAGTTTGTTCTTGCAAGGCTCCTGAAAATAAATGCCAGCCAGGAGAAGTCTGTGTGCCAGCACAGAGGGGAGACTGCATTTAAACCACGAGGATCAGCTGTCACTGACACATCCCCCAGCTGTGTGGTTCTTTCTTAGATAGTAATGATCAAGTGGTGCAGTGAGAATAGGATGGATAAGGGGAAAGAAAGAGGTGGGAAGAAAACTGAGAATATGTGTAATCATTCAGTTCATGCTTATGGTTATTCTTGTGTTATCTTCTCTTCTTTGAAGGCTTTTTGTATCTCAGAAGTATTTTGACTTAGAATTTTTTAAAAAAATGTCAAATTTTTTTTAATAATTTTTTTTATATAATTTTTTTATCATTATTGCTCCTTTCTTTTCATAACAGTGCTTTTATCAAAATATCCCTGCTAGAAGCTTGTAGTCTGCTAATTTCTGTTGTTATAGAGAAATGACATTGACATTTGAGATTGTTTCTCTAAAATGGAGTAGTGTGAAAATGGTTTAGAAGTCAGAACTAGTATAAACATGACAATTAAAACCATGTTTACACTGAGATTGGTTTTGATGTCAGATTCTACTGCTGTCTCCCTTATTTGATCAAGTTTACTTCTCAAGCTGTAGAAGTGGAAAGTGGTAAAAGGTGGCTGTAGTGCTAGAGAAATCTGCAAAGCTTGTTCCTTAATGGAGAATAATATATAATCTAGGTTATTTTCTTATCTTCTCTTGTACTTTACAACAAAATATGTCATATATTGCTCACATGAGTTCATGGTTAAGTTAAATGCAGATTCAAGTAGAATTTTTGAGTGTTTCTGTGGTTGTGGATAAAAGCATCAAGAGGTGATTCAGGCTAAACCAGAACTGAAGTAGAATAGAGTCCCTTGTGTTTAAGCACTGACAGTCCCCATCATCATATGGATTTCTCTCCCATCCAAATGAAAACTGTAGGTTTTGTCATGGACAAAATGTATTTTAATGAAATTTCTTCTGACAATGGTAGTGAATGCTTGAGAACTGGGTCCATTTTAGGAAAGTAGATACTCTTATAACCATTTCAAGGCATCTTTTTAATAACAAAAATGTTAAGCATCTTGCTTGCTTTGAATGAAATGAAGGGTCTGCTTGGTCCTTAAGCAAGTCATAGTTATAGTGTGCATGAAATATGAATGAAAGTATAGAAATTCAGTTCTCCTTTAATACAGTATGAACCTGTCAGAAAGCAGTGATTTAGAATACAAAGAGTGGAAATTACAGGAGATATGCTTTCCCTTGAATCTCTGTTCCTCGGGTGTTGAGTTTTTTTGGTGATCTGAACAAAAATAAGCCCCAGGAGTTTAAGCCATGTTGGGGTTTTTTTTATGCCTTCACAACTGAACTCTCTTGAGGAGTAAGTTTGTGGTTGAGCAATTGTCAGTTTTATTTAGGGCTCTGAGTCTGTTGGGTGGGAGGGAAGCTGACTGTCTTTATCTTATGAAGGGTATGGGGGGTTATTGAGCTTGTCTTTCATTATTTCCTGGCAAACATGACACCTGTTTGTGCCATAAGAGTGCATCAAACTGAAGCTGCTTACTTGAAACAACTTCTTGTTCTGATATATTGAACTTGAATTTAAGGGAGTGTTTTCCTGGCCAAGCTGAGGAAGGTGCCCGAGCACTGTGTGCACTGGGAGCACTGCTTACTTGAAACAACTGCTGAGCTGAGCTCTCTGGGAAGAATCCTGCTCTGGGAATGGGGCTTGGCAATTTTCTCACGTGAATTCTTATGGGCAAAGTCAGGTTTCAGGTATGGGGAGGGGTTTTGGGTTATGTGGGGTTTTATTTCCTTTTAGACTTTCTTGTATGCATCTGGAATTTGGTCATTGAAACAGTTCTGCTGCTTAGTCAGAGGCTGGAGAATTTGTGGGTGTTCATTTTTAGCACCCCAAACCTTTCCAGCTCTGGTTGTGAGCCTCAATGAAAGGACCAGATATAGACTTAATGCATTAGACTGAGTTTCTGAAAGGTGAGCAGCTGAGGGGAACCCTGACAAGTCAACGAGGTGTAAGATAAGATACTACAGGAAAAGGAAATAGATGATGAGAAAGGAAACACAGTGGCAAACAACTCATAGCCAACCTGAGGTTCAGTCCAGCTATTTAATCACTGTCAACTGTTACTTTATAATTAAATTATAAATCTTGAGGGTTTAGAATTCTGTCTTTATTTGTAACTTTTTTTGCAGAGAATGGAAGGTTAGCTGACTCATTAGGGTTTGTTCTAGGCTGGCATTTGAAAGTTGATTTCTATTTATCGATATATAAATATGCGCAGATATATATTGTGTATTTAGATGAAGGTTGTTATAATATATATATATTAACCCTAGTTAAATAACAAAACACTGAAATACTCTACCAGGTTTTGGTGTTCATTGTAACTCAGGCAGGTAAGAGGGGGTGTAGCAAAGGGGAAAAAGGCATTCCAAGTTCTCCTACAGTTAACAGAATTCCCAACTTAATGATGCTTCTGGCCTCTGCTCTCCTGAGTCTGTCTGCAGACTGCTGAGTAACTGGAGACTAGACAAGACCATAACTGTTATATTCCTTTCCCACAAACACGTGGGAAATGTGTCTCATGCACTTAAGAATCCTGTCACCAGAGTGAAAAGCCTCTGTGCCTTTCCATAGGAGCCTCTTCCCTGCAACCCCGTGCCCTTGTTTCTCCAGCAGCTGTGAGCCTGGTTCTGGAGAGATGATGGCAAGACAAAGCTGATACTTCATCTGTGTGTGGGATGGTGAGGCACTAGAACAGTTACAGTGACAGCAGGCAACACCTGCTGCCTGGGGAAATGTAAAGATTTCCTTTGCAAAGTGTCCAGTTATTAGTTCCCAAACTACCTATCCCGTCCTCTACCTCAGTACTGATGAGTAATTACTTACTTGTACACTACTGCATCTACTAAGAGTTCCTTACAAAGTATCATCTCTATAGGACAAGGTATTGAAAACATTTAAGTCCTATTTTTTCTTGTCGTGTATGTTTTCCATTTCAATCTATTTTTTTGTGAAAACCTTCAATTACTTCCACACCAACTGCAAGAAAGTGCTGCAGTGGCAATGAAGAAGAACAGTTTCAGTTTGAGTATCTACAGTAATAGAAGAATACTTTTTGTAGATAGNAAACACGTGGGAAATGTGTCTCATGCACTTAAGAATCCTGTCACCAGAGTGAAAAGCCTCTGTGCCTTTCCATAGGAGCCTCTTCCCTGCAACCCCNGTTGCCAATCAATCAGAGTTCTTTTTCCTCCCTACTTTCCCACAGTTAGTTGCATATTTCATATTTCCTTTTCAATAAATTGCAGAGGGAACCAGCATAGTGAATTCTCTTTCCTCTGAAGATAAATAGAATATACTTTCCCATTACTTGCAATTAAAAAGATAAGTGAGGATGTTCTATGTGGAAAACTTTATTTAGATCATACACTATGGCATCCATTATCTACAAAATGGGTCTTTATTCCTTCTGTGCTCATGGAACTGCTCTTAAGGGTAGGCAAGGTGGGTTACTAAATCAAAGTATATTAGCTAATGGTGAATAAAGAAAGATAAAGAGAATGGTGTAAAAATTGCATATGCTCAATCAAACCCGAAAATTTAATGTCCAATGACACGTGCTCTTAAAATGTTATGCATGTGATGGAGATGCTTGAAACTTTATTAGATTAGAAATTCCTATTTTTCATACTGCATTTAGAAGTGTTTGGGATTTTTTTTCTACTTCTGCAGTAGTTAATACACAGTGCTGCTGTTTAATAATTTAATTGGAAAACCATTTACGGTCATGATGGACACAAATAAACTGTTGGATTGACCCTGTAGTGAAATAATAACAGAAGTGTGGTTAAACTTTGAAGTGCCAGGTCTGAAAGTCTAAATTCAATGAGTAACCCTGACAAAAACAGCAAAAAAAAAAAAGTGCTTCAGCGTTTGAGAAAAGGTGAGAATAAGAAAACTGTTGGTAAAACTGGAGCTGCTACTGCCTGCTGCAGTGAGCTGTTCAGCTTTTCCAGCTTCTGAGATTCCCAGTAGGATTCTGTAGACATCAGACTGGAGATTGGAAGGCAATACAAGATGACAGTACAAGAATATAAAAAATTACTACTGAGTTTTTGAGAACATCTTTAAACCACATGAGCCCTTTTAGGGTCTTGGGTTTTTTTGTTATTTTTTTTTATTATTATTATTTCCTTCAATGGGTGACAGGTTTTGTTTTATAGAAATGGCTCAAAATATGCCCATCAGGTCAATTAAATTTTGATGTGGCTTTTCACATGGGCAGTGTGAAATCTTAGCTTTCAGAGCTGAAGAGCTGATCATGTAGCCTTTGTGTAGGCAGGGAAATTAAACCAAAACATATTCTTATCACCCCCAGCAAATATTTATTGTTTAGTTAAGGATTAGAAAATGGACACATTGAGTCTGTCCCTGGAGTCTGGCTTTGGAAATGGGCAGTTGTTTTATTCTAATCAAAATTGTCTGCTTTAGGGAAGATCAATTAAGAGTCACCTTCCTCCAAGAGTCTGGAGGCAGTTTTTGTAAATTAATCAAGTTTCCAAATACCGCTGTGAAATAGGTGGAATTATACCTCTTGTACAAATGAGGGGAGTGACACACTTCAGTCACATGCCTTGCTCAAGGTCACACAGTTACATTGGTGGCACAGCTCATTAAAATATTCCTAGTTCATTTTACTGCATCCATTGGATCACAAAGTCTCCAACAATTTCCTCAGCACCCAGAGAAAGTCTAATATTCTTTATTTAAAGATTCTTCTTTCTGTAGGTGGGCACTTCTTCCATTAATATCAGTAGTCTGGCTTTTAACTCTTTTGGGGTTTCTTTCCTGTTGGTTCATTCAGCCTGACTGTTTGGTGTTTTAAAGCTCTGCTTTGAGAATTTACCCTTTCCAAGTTCTGTTTGAATGACACCGAGTTAGTAACTCACCTGTCAAAGCTTTGAGAGGGTTTTTCCCAGCAAACCAATAGAAATCAAGAAGACTTTATGGTCTTATAATTGTTCTTTTCACTTTTAATTCCTGACAAAAACCCTGGTCATTGAATTGGCTGATATAGAAGAGAGAAATTCCAGGCCATGCTTGTTTTCTGCTGTTGACAGTTAACTCTACCCTCATTTTGGCACTATTTAGTAGTGGTATTTTTTGTTTGTTTGTTTTCCTTATTTTTGTCATCCTTTCATTTCTTTGCCTGATGCTCTTTCAGCAGTGTGACACCCTGTCTCTGGCTGACAGGACAGGTGAGTTGCAGTCCTTGAGGAATACTCCTTCCTGCCTCAACAGAGGAGCATGGATAGAAATCTTCCTCTAGAGAGACTGAACATATCATTTCTTTGACGTGCTTAGCCTTTGCTGGCCAGACAGACACCCAGGAGCCAAGGTGTGCAGATGGGTGACAGTATATTACCCTCTCATTGCTCTCTCCCCACCCCCAGTCTGTTGTCCCTTGTTTGGAAGAAGCAGAGTTTTATTTCCATATATCAAGGATCAATGCTATGTCTGAGGTGCTCTACTGAAACATTTAATTATTTAAAATATCATTTGAGCAGTTGGTTTTATAAATTTCACCGAATCACCTATTGCAACTGCAGTTGTTGCATCAGGATTTATGAAAACTAAGCTCAGTCCCTGCCTGAGTGTGCTTTCTGTAGATTGATTGGCCATATTGTTATTTAGCATCTGACAGAGCACGGAAGAATATTAGGCATGAAACATTAATCAGGAAATTATGCATTGCTTTCACAATTAATGTGCAACTGGACTTTACTTTGTAATATTGTATTAGCTCTTAACATGCAAATTATTGTAGGTAATTACCTCATTTTTCAGTGGCCATTTGATGGATTGAAGTTTCATGCAGAATGTTCAGTGTAATTTAAAGTCTTGCAATGATTTACTTCTTTACTTTTTCATAAGAATCTTAGTTTTCCTTTATCATACATCAGGCAAGAAGAGCCTACAGCACTGTAAAATCTAATGTATAAAGTTCAATTTTTCAATCCTTTTAACTCTAGAGCTGGCAATTTGGTCAAGTGTTGCAGTAAAGATGCCTCTTGCTGCAGTATGTTTAAAAAAAAAAAGGAATTGCCCATGATTCTATTTATAGCACACAAGTCAAGCTGCCTTTGTAGCATCTGCTTAAAACAAAAGTGAAACAGTAGTCTAATATATTATCCTTTTTACTCCCTAGTATTGTATTGTATTCAATAATCTGTGATCAGTCAAGTAATAATGCTTCAAAAGGAATAATAGAATTATACGATTAAATAGTAAAATGCTTCAGCAGTTTCAAATTTAACAGTCCTGGGTGCTTGGGGTTTTGTGTGTCTCTAAGATGTACATGGTTTCTACATTACCACGTGTCAGGAAGGCATTATCATAACAAATACAATCTATTAGAAGGTCTCTGGCCTATGGAAATATTTTGATGTATGTGAATAACTCTGAAAATTCAGGTAATTCTTTCTTTGTGTTTTCTGATCTTAACCTGTCAAAGTCACAAGTATTTATTGTGATCTTTCCTATTCAAAATCCTGCTCTGGTAAAACAGCTCCTCCGTAAAAGTCAAGCAATATAAAATTGAAGGCCTATATTTAAATAGATTTTAACAGGTAATAAAACTCTTGAGATTAGAACGGTTTCATTCACCAAGACAGACATTTTCCTCTGCAGTGTGCAATTTGTGTCATATTATGTAAAATACAATTTCAGAAAAAGGATTTAAAATAAAAGCACAAATAAAAAGTGTCTTATAAAATGAAACTAGAGATGTTGTGCTTTTAATCCTAAGTCAAGTAGAGAATGAAAGCAGCATATGAGATCCTGTCTTTACACACTGAATTTCTATGACTTGATTTGTGTTCTTTCCTGCTTGTTTAGCTTTGACACTCAGATTTCCAGCCCTACTACCAGAATTTCCCTTCCCCAGTATCTTCTAATAGGTTTGTTCATTGTTTTGGGTTAAGTTTTTTTTTTAATTTGAAGAGAAAATTAAAGAATTAGAGTATGTCAAGTGCATGAGAGAACTGCTTTTGCATCTGTAGCTAAGTTTGGCATTTTAGAATATAAGGTTTACATCACACAGTTGGTTTACCAGCACAAAGGTTTTGTACCATGTCTGTTGTGATAAGAGCTACTGACTGTCATTTTCTCAGAAAATATTTAAATGGGCATGTGAAATTGTGCATTTGAAAAATGTATTTCTCCCATCTAATGGAAATGTCAGACCTTCTGTTACATGGAATTTAGTACCTTGAGAGCAGTTTTTATACACAGGCTATGAGCTGGTGGACTGATGAAAACACCATTGCTTACCCAGGGCTTAATAAATGATGGCAGGAAAATAGATGAGAATGGTGATCCCTGAATGACCTGCTAATTAGCAATGCATGGATAATTCAGGTTCATGCCTTTATCAAGCAATGTTGGTTGGTTTTTAGTGATGGGTGCACCTTGTAGAGGTGGGTGGTTTGGAAGACTTCTCTTTAGGGTGATGCTTCTGAGGGAATTTGGCATTTATTTGCCAACTAGACCCACGTTTGTGTTCTGAGAAGGGCAGGGGCACACAGGCTGTGTCGATGTGTACAGTGCTGGAGTGCAGCTTCTGAAAAAAAAATTGAGGAAGAGCTCATTAAAGTTAACTTTTTCTCCGTTCCTGCTTTCCCAGCCCAAAGGTACACTGTGTACAGATAATACTAATGATATTGCACTCTTCACCTAAATAAAAATGGAATTCATTTTTAATAACAAAAGAGCAGTAAGAATGAAAAAGTTCAGGCTCTATAGCCTGTAGTGTGAGTGTGAAGAGTAGATAAATAGGTAGGTAGCCATTCAAAATGCTGTACTTTGCTCTCATTAACAATCCACTGCCCTGTATGCGAGATATTAATATTTCAGGCCTAAATGGAAAACAAGCAGAATAATCTTGCCAATGATCCTTTTTCTCAGAGCAGTAGGGGTTGGTTTAAATGTCTCTACTGATCACAGCTGAAGACTGGAAGTGGCAATGGGAGGTGAGTTGTGCAATGCCAGGCACTGGTGCATGACATTACCTACGCTGAGATCTTTGCACACTGCCATATCATACCAGGCAGAGATACTTTCTGGGTCCAGAAAGTGCCACTGAATCGTAGTTCCTGCTGTTTCTCATCTAGGAGAGCCTCCATAGCATTTTCTGGCTTAGTATAAAGTACCTCAAACATTGTCTGAAATCAGCAAGAAACTATTTCAATTTTTGTTATTTCTGCTTCAAGGATATGCCTTGGTAATTGTGCCTGTTCATACACTAAATGTGGTAAGAGACTGGATTCTTGGAATATGTCTTAATAATAGAAATGTTGAGTGCTTCAGCCAAGCAATGATATCCTCCCAGGCAGCCAGTGCATATTGAAACTCCTGTTTTAATAGTTAACTAGGGGAAACTGCAGAGAGGAAACATAAACTGTGGTCTTTGATAAGTGCTGTCTTTGTTGTTTGCATTTTCTTCAGAGTCTCAGGAGGCATCTGTACCTTTGGACATGTAGCAGTGACATGTTCTCCTGTGACCTATTGGAAAGTAATGTCATGATCAGGTTGTGGAGGATCTACCTGAGCTGTCTGTTGCCTTCTCTTTGCTGCTTTTTCCCCTAGAATGAGTTCTTCTCTCCCTGTAAAACCATAAGTAATGTCCTCATGTTGCTAAGAATGGTGAAAAAAAATTTGTCACCGTAGCTATTAATTAAGGAATAAGCTCTGGAGAAAAATAAGACAAAGGAAAAAAAAATTAAAATCTGATACAGAGGTGAGAATAATCCATACATTTTACTTTAAGAAGTGTGTTACTTATTTAAGTTCTTTTTTTTCCCCCATTCTGATCCCAGAAGTTATTAATAATATTTACTTCAGAATCTGTAGCTTTCCTCCCGCCTTCTTTTTATTACAAATTCTTCTACTGCAAATCAAATTGCTATATTAATAAGTAATCTTTTAGAAATTAATTTTAAACAAATTAAAGACCTGACAGAAACAGAATTTTGGAATAAAAAATTTAGGCCATGGATCTTTGATGTTGACTTCAATAATTTAGGTAATTCACATGAATTGATCACACCAGTAGCCAAAACGATTTGAACTGATGGCTTTTCCATTTTGTCAATATTAGAAACACTTGCCTCTTTTTCAACTAGGATCATTTAAACAAACTTGAATTATTGCCTCTTGCTGGAGTCCTTATGAAGACCAAATACATCAAATGTTGCATAGATGCCAATGATGCAATAATATTGCCTAAATCTGGTTCCTATCAGAGAGCAAAATAATCTGCACAGACCCTTGGAGCACTGAACCTCTAACAGAAAAGGGATTTCATGAAATCCCCTGCACTCTACACAGTGCTTAGGTGTGTCTTCCAAATTATCACAGTAGATTGATACAACATGGATGGAAAATAAAGCAATACAAGGATTAACTGAACAGTTTGTCAGAGAACAAGTACCATAGTCTCTAGTCTAAGTAATGGATATCTGAGACAACAGAAGTCATTACGTTCAGTCACAGAATAGCTTTCAGGATCCTTGTCATTTTTTACTTGTTGTATCAAAAATAATTTAATCATATGTTTTGAATTATTTGTAAAAATAAGGCAGGTTGTAATGCAACCTTCATTGTCTTTTCTACCCACAATTTCACTTTGGATTCCTGACATTTCTCTATCTCTTGGAAAGTTCAGAACTGCCAAAATGAAACAAACTGATTGCTACAGCAATGCTGCCAGGGAATAGCTGAGTCTTTTATGCTCAGCGGGAACTCTTCCCTGGAAAGGCTGTGTGAGATCATAGAATACAACAGAGATGATATTGCAGGGAGGAAGGCCAACCCCATACTGTGCCACATTACCAAGAGTGCAGCCAGCATCTTCAGTGATCTTCCTCCTCTATTTTGCACACTTGAGGCCACAATTTGAGTGCTGTGTCTAGTTTGGGCTCGCCAGGACAAGGAAGATGTGGGCATACTGGAGAGAGTCTGGTGTAGGGCTGTTGTTGGATAATTTGACTTCAGAAGGTCTTCACTGTGGTCTCCTACAAGCTTAGCGAATGCTGGGAGGTGCACACTGTTTAAGTGGATGGAAAAGGGAGGTGGAAAACTGACTGGGCTCACAGGGCTGTGATCAGAAGTACAAATCCAACTGGTGCCAGGATTGAGCAGTGTCATTCAGGGATCAAAAGTGTTAAATGTCTTTTTTAAGAAGCTGGAGCACACATGGTATGAGGAGAGACAGAGAAGGCTGAGTTTAAGGCTGAAGCTTTAAGAGGAGAAGGGGAGATATTAATGCTGTCTATAATGTTTGATGGGAGGCTATAGAGAAGATGAAATGATTATCTTGGAGTCTTACAGTGAGAGGATGAGAGGCAATTCTAGTTAGATGTAAGAAAGTTTTCATCATGAGTGTGGTTAAAATCAGAAGAGCTATTCAACAGCATTGCAGTCCCTTCAAGCTTGAAGATTTTGAAAACTTGACTGGACTATGCTCTGAGCAATCTGATCTACTTGAGAGGACTTTGAGCAGAAGGTCCCTTCCATCAGAAATTATTCTGTGATTCTGTCAAATTACATACATTATCTTAATTTATAAAGACAGACTCAAATGCATCATCAATAATTACATTCTTTATATAAAAAGTAGTGTACAAATATTTCCATTTGCCTTTAAATAAAACATTGGATTACCTGCTGATTTCAGTGTATTGTCAATGCAGCAGAATTCAGTTCCTTCTGTGCAGAAGTGAAGAGTTAAGATATGCAAGTGATGTCCTTCACTCAGACTCTATTAATTTTTTGGCAAATGAACAAAACCAAGAAAAGAAAATCTAAAGGGAATGAACTGAATTTCTCTCCATGAGGTTCCTTAACCCTCTAGTCCTCTTTATTGCTCTGCTTGACCATCTGTCCAAACAACTCTCATAACTGATGATGGGACTGTTGAGTTTAGTTGAGTTGGCTGCTCAAGTCCCCTGGCCCCCATTCTCTTGTCAGCAGGAGCATCAGGGAGTTCTATATGATTATGAAGCTCACTGCAATCCATCAGGTATCCAGGAGCTTTAGGAACATACAGTAGGATCTGAACCCAACAGAAGCATCCGTTCAAGTAATATGTATAATTGCATGAGCAAGCGAATATTATATGTTCAATCACTACAAAAATGTGAACTTTTCTGGTAGCTAATGTCAGGAGTTAAAGCAAAAAAGGATATTTCAACAAAATTGTACAAGTCACTAAGGAAGAGGGATGAAGGCAGAAGAAAATACAGTAGAAAGTTAAAAGTAATTATATAATCAATAAAGGATAATTATAGTCTCTGTTTAAGGATCTGTGAAATGCTATTGCATTGCTGCATCTTTTGGAGCTGATATAAAATGCCATTGAGTTTAAAGAAAACACAGAACTGGGAACCAATTTTCACAATCTGTGGAAGCTTTCATGATTTAATTTTGTGTGTGTATATTCTAAATTAGGATAAAAGCTGCTGAAAAATACATGCTAACAAGTTGGTAGCCAACAGCCAGTATTCCTTCCTGCTGTTATTTTTTAAAATCAAAAATAGTGAATATTCAAAATACTGACTTCCACACCAGTCACTGTATGATGACAGATCCCATTTTCCACGTGTTAAATTTTCACCTTCATGCTGAGTTTCAGCCGCCAAAGAGTCACATAAATAACAAAAAATATATTCTATTAGAGAGAGAGAGAGAGAGAACCAAACTTTTCTGAGCTGTTGAAAGCTTGAGATTCAAGGCCATCTCTGAATAAAACTTTTCAATTTCTCATGCCCCAACTTGGTTCTCTCCCTTTTGTGCCTGGGGTTCTCTGGGTCATGGGAGAGAGATGATGTGCCAGAGTTCTATTCTTCTGCTCATATGTCCTGCTAAAGTAGCATTTCATGCACTTATGGTGATTGGTGCTCGAGTTTATGGGTTTGAATTCTGTGAGTGTTTTCTCTCTCTGTCCAAGCTGGCTGCACTTGTTTTGACTTCTCTCCATGATGTCACAGTTAAATAAAGTATGTCAGTCAAATGAAGTACAACAGTTCACTCAGGTGTGTAAGGCTGAGTGGTGCCATTCTTGTGGGATCTGTGATCTCTGTGTGGATTATAAATTTCTGCTTTTCCAGAGTGCTGGTTACTGCTTTTTCCATGCCAGTGCAGAAGGCTCACAGGCACAGAGTACCTTACTGAGTGCTGGTCAGACATTACAGAAATAAAATGCTGGTCTGGAAAAGGCAAGTTTCAGGGGTTCTTTACTTCAGAAATAATTTTTCTCAAATTATTCTTAGGAAAGAGATTGGCTTTAATTCATTAAAAAATAGATCAGCTTTAATTCATTGAGCTTGGATGTTCTCTTTAAACTGCTCGAAGACCTAAGCAGTCAACACTTACCTAAAATGTTGGAATTAGGAGTTTTGTGTTTCCTTAGAAAGGTTAAACTGGTTTCAAGTAGCACACACAATGTGTCCTCTAAGTACTGATTATCTTGGAATGAGATATTTTGCAGGTGTAGACTTTGAGTTTTCAATGTGCAGATGTGTTTTGATGGATGTTACCCAGATCCCCTCTTCTGTTTTATTCCTATAATCTTTTACTTTGCTTATCCTAAATTAGCTTTAGAGATTTTTAAAATTCAGAAAGGGTCTTTGAAAAATACAGGGTTTTTGCATATCCCCCTCAAGACCTTCAGCATTATGAAATGCTGTACATAGTCTTTTGTGTTAGCAATTATATTTCTGAACTAGAAAGTATTGAATATTTAATTTTCCCTGCAATTTCAGGAAATAGATAAAAGTCACTATTATTGAAATTACACAGATAGTGTATCACAAATAACATAAACAGTAATTTAGCATTTCTGCCTGTGAAATAACCATAAACAGGACATTATTGTCTAAGTTTTAGTTTTAAACTTCATGAAAGGATTGTGGGTGGTTTGTAGATAATTTTTTGATTCCCAGTGTTTCTTCATTGTCTTCAAATAGGCATCATGGTATTGATTATCAATTTTTGTTGAAAATGGTAGGTGAGGATGCTGAGTATAGCCATACACATAAATTAATAAATGAAATCAATGTGCAAGTATAGAAGAGGTTTTGAATATAATAAAAATGTTGACTCCTTTAAAATTTTGTGCAATTTTTTGCTAATTTAATTCTGTTCTTTTAGTGAGCTAATAATCAATGATCACTGCTATTTGTTCCAATGTAATCTACAACTGTAAGACTTAAACTGCAGCCTTTGCATACCAGTAAAATTTCCTCTCTTCCCGTGGTATTTATTTGTGACATGGTTCATGTAGTTGTGTCCTGGAGTGAGAGCAGTAACATCTCTCCTCTGACTAATACTCACAAACTCATCTACTTGAATCAAATTGCACTTTGGCATTTTGCTAGTACAGTGCAGAGACAGGTATATAGATATAGGTACAAAATGTGATCGTGGAATGAAAGGAACATGGTAGAAATGTGAGGTGAACAGAATAAATGTCAACAAAACTTTGTATTAAAATAGTTCAGACTTATTGCTGGAAGGAAGCTCTAATAGGTAAGTCAGCAGTTGTTCTACCACCAAAGTGTGTGCCTGTGGGAATTATCTGAGAGGAATTCCAAAGATCAGAAGAACTAAACTCATTGGGAGGCAATATTGTTCTTTCTTTAACAGTTTCCATCAGTAAAACCCTCTGTACTTTGTGCTGTGTTTTATGAGATAACTGAGCTTAAGTTCTTGTGCAAAAGCATCTCAAAGGGAAAAGGAGCTTCTGGATCTGTACACTGAGGTAGGAGCAAGAAGATAATTTCTTCAGTACCCAGGAAGCTTCCCTTGAAACCAAGTATCGTGTGCTTTAAAGTTCCGAGAAAAATTTTATTTGGAGATCTTAAGAATTTCCTACTCCATAATTATTTTATCATTGTAATCTTTATGTAGAGAACAGTGTCCTGCATTGCTTGGTTCATAATTTGGGACATTACTCTTCCATTCATGGGCTGTTTCCAGAAATTAAATACCCAGGGCTGTGAATATTATTTAGTTGGGTTTGTGCCTAAAGTCTTCTTGTCTACTCTTTAGAGGGAGGATTTTATTGTTACTGAATTAGGGTGGGAAATGAAGACTTCATCCCAAATTATAATTATTTTTCTGCATCTGCTCCAATCATTTACATGGTTTATGCTTGTAAATTAGGTGTTAATGGAATCCAAGTGGGGTAACAGTGTGGAACATCAGAACTTCAATTGACTGGAGAAGTAGAGAACATTCAAATATCTCTGAGGAGATCACTTGAGCAATAAATCTGGGGTGTTTATATGACATGCACAGAAACATCGTTCTATCACAGAAATTATCTCAAATACAAAGAGAACAGAAAATTCACCTTATACAAGAGACTGTACTTTTGTGCTTTTTATACTTTCCAGAGAATGGGTATTTGTCTTCTTGAAGTTGTTGTTTGGGTTGTGAGTTGTTTGGGGTTTTTTTTCCCCTTGTAGCACAAGTCCTCAGGCTTTACATTCCAGATAAGCAGGTGCTGCACAAGTGTTTTGTACATCCCTGAAGGCACCAAATTGAAGTGATCCCTCCAGTGCTTCTCATTTTAGGTATATTTGATGTAAAGTTATCTTGTGCTATGAATACCTATTATGAATGTTTTAAGGCACTAGTGTTGATGTTAGTAATTTTAGGAAACTGAATCATAAAATGTTACTTGTAGAATTATAGGGAACCTTGACATTGTTTTAAATTTTTACACAGTTAACATCTGGGTGGTATTTGCCTGAAATGTGCAGGAAAATGTTACTGATTATGTGATATTGTGTAAAATGCAAACAGAATATACTGTCTTAGTTCTGAAGTTGTATATTTGTGACACTCTAAATACAGCTGCCCTTTTATCATTATTTACTTGACAGTGACATTCAAATTCTTAAGAGAATGTTCATCATCTCAGACTGATGAAAGAATGAATAGGGCTGATTTAGTGTGTGGAAGGTATCTTCAGTGCAGGTATCTCCTTGATACTGTCACTGTGATACTCTCTCTAGACCTTAGTGATGGCCTTTTTCTGATTAGGATTTACCAGAGGAAAATGAAGGGGGAAACAGGTGAACCCATCTGGAGTGTGTTTAAATGTTGATGCAGACTGAAAAATTAGGCTTTTCATGGTTCTAATACTCCTGATCAGACAGATACAGGAAGCTTTAAAAAGGTATCATCCTAAACTGTTTGAGATTGAGAGTTAAGAATAAATACAGAATGAAGTGATTTAAAAACATAGAAATTAATATAGTCAGGGCACAAAAAATACCTTACTCTGAATGATGGTCTGAGAGAGTAAAACAAGATGCTGGGAACAGGCTGATCCAGAGGAACAGCAGCTCAGTTGTTAACCATGTAATGCTTGTGCAGATTCTTCCTGAAACCAAGCACCTGACCACCTCATGCTCTACAAGGAGCGAGAAGGTAAGTAGTGTATTGAAGACAATAATTCTTTCTTTTTCATTAAGATCTCTGTGCCTCCAATTATTCAAATGTCATTAAACAGCCAAGGAGTGTGCCCATCAATATTACTCTCATAGGATCAGATTGTGGATTAGAGCACTTAGTGATAGGAGCTGAGTGCTGGGATGCTACAGGATAACCACATTTTGAATTGGAGACTTGTATTTGGCTGTAAGTGCAAAATATTTGGGTATTTCACCTATAGTCTGCATAATTACAAAGCTATTAATAAACTTGATGAGGTCTAAGCCATAGAATTTAAGTCTGTATGAAAAATAGATTATAAGGGTGTTTGCTGAAAAGGTACCAATTGTTTGGTATTAGGACTGAGATCTCTCCAAATGTCTCTTAACATCCGTTACTGCAGACATTAATTTTGGTGACAAAACATTTAATTTTAAAGGAAAATTGTGATGCAAACAATGAAATAAATGAAGACAGAAATGTAGGAGAATAGTTTTAGTGTCTGTTACAGTTATGACCATTTTAGTGCATAAGGTCTGCAGGTATTATCTCCAGCAGTGCTTTGGGTGGAAGATGAGGGGAGGAGAAGCCCATGGCAGTTCCACCCCAAAGCAACTGTAGCTCTTGGCAGCAGGTGGTTCTGGGACTTGCTGAGCCTCTTTTAGTGGACCTTGCTATTTTTTATATCCATGAATCTGTGTCTTGGGCTTTAGAGCTCATGTAAATTTTAGCATCCTGGGACAGGAGCATGCCCAGTATTCAGCAGGCAAGCTCTGACATGCTTGAAAGAAGACTTAATGATACTGATCTTTCTGAGGTTTTCTTTTTACTCCCCTTGGAGAAAGTTCTCTCTGTTCTTGTTTGTTTGTTTGTTTGTTTGCTTGCTTGCTTCGTTGTATTTTTTTTCTTGTTTCAGTTGCCAGAGTATATTGCCCTTATTTACTTCACTTGGGCACCCTGTGAATGCTCCTTCTCACTTCCCACAGCCTCCCTTCCCAAGCTGTTTGGGGCATGCTGATCACCCTGTGGTTTGCCAAGTCTTTCTGAGAGGTTGAATATGTTCAGTATTAAATGATAATGTCTTTTCCCAAAAACAACTCTGTTAATCCCCAAACTGAAGGATCTGAAATTACCAGGGATGTTTTTTGGTTTTGGCTTCATTTTTAAATCCAGACCTATGGAAGCAGTTAGGAAGAATATTATGTCATGATATGTGAAGCAAAAATGTTAAATGTTCAAAATGTGGAAGTTGATAACCTTGATTCTGATCTTTAGGAATGTCACATATCACCCTGGACCATGTTGAGGAAAATACACCTTCAGGAATATCTTCCTAAAGATATTCTTTCAGAACTCAACAAAATTTTTAGAGAACTTGCAAAAGGTTTATTACTTCACTTTGTAGGCATAGGGAAAAAACCCACTCTATAACATTTTTTGTTTTCTTTTCTTCCTCTTAAGAATTTTTTTTATACATAAAACTGTTTTTAAAACTCTAATGAAAACAATATATCACTTATAGAGAATTCTACCTAAGATTGTGGGAATCTTATATCTCTGTGCTTGTTTAATTTGTCAAACTGTTTGTGAAAAATTCAGCCTCAGAAACGTATCTCATACATCTTCTCTCTGGACATATCAAAGCAATGGAAGGTAATAAGGGATACATTGCATTCATTTTTATTTTTTTTCCCTCTCTAAAGCATATGCTATGACTGGTGCATAGGTCAAACAATCTTATTTTGGTTTCTTTCTGATCGTTTTCTCAGACTGGGAATATAAATCAGTTTTTGTTAGTTGACATAGATTACTTTTTGCTTATTCCCCTTTCCTCAGCAGCCTGTTTTCCTCCCTTTATACATGCTCAAACCCAAAACACTTGGTTTTATTTCTATCTGCTTTACTGTGAATATTAAACAGATTTATGAAGCATTTTGCTTGGAATAAGTAGAGCGTATCTTGCTATTCAAGAACATTTTTCTAACACTTAAATGCTTCTTTGCCAAACTCTTGTTTTAGACTCATTAGTTTATAATTATGACTTGAGTGTTTTTGTTTGATTTGGAACCTAATGATTGAGGTAATAACCTGGTTCATTTAATTATGAAGAATTGTTCAGTATTGAAAAACAAAAAATCAGAGAGAGAGGGAAGAGGAATCCTTTGACCAGACATTATGTAGCATTTTTCCACAGTCATCTACACTTTGAATTTGAATAGTCTTTAGACATCAAATATATATGGCTAAAAATTATTTGGGTTTTTTTTCATGAAGTAGCAACTTCAGTGAGTATTTCTGGCAGCAGTGTTTAAGTCCTGCTTGGGGAGCTTAGAGAGATGGGAAGTCAGTAGTTGCAGAGTGTTTTCTTACCTCCTCCTATTTGTGGTAATTTGTAGTATTTTGCAGTAATTGGTCTTTATTGCACTTTAGGTAAGACCAGGCACAGCAGGAGCTGATGCACAGGCTCTTGTTTAAAACCTGTAAAGTTGTGTTTTGAATTCCAGGGTGCAGCATATTCTTCAACAGTCTTAAATAACTATAAAATTTGGTTATCTCAGTGCCCCTTGAACAAATGTTGATATGGTATTTAGAGGGTCAAGGGGTGCCTCAGCCATAATTAGGTTACCATAAAGCATTAAGGTTCATTATACTTGCTATTTCTAAGCATTTTTTTGAAGAGTTCTATAACATGGGCTTGATTCTTGCAGGAATGGGAAGGAATAATAAAATTTTGTTGGTTGCAGCCAATATTCCCTTCCTATTCTCGCTGTGAAGCAAGTGGTATTATTGTAACAAGCTGATTTTCTGAGCTTTGTTTTTTTTAGTATTGTTTATAGTGTAATACAAAAAGTCTTGTATATACTTTTACTCTGGAAAAGCCCTTTTCTACCTAACTCTAGGTGTAAAACTAGATATACTTTAGGTCTGAGTCATACACGGATACATACATACATACATGGACTGAAAATCCTCCTCCTGCTAAATCTGCATCATGCAAGTGTAAGTGACAGGTAGAGGAGAATTTTTAAATGAAGTTTATTTAACCTGCTGATAGGCAGTGCTGATACACACAGTGAAAATGATCAGCCATGGTTTGGTATGAATTGTTCATCCTGGATATTTTTGTTTTGGAAAGGAAAGACACTTTCACTTCATTATGTTGCATATAAATGAAAAGTAGACAGCAGATAAATATCTGTTGTCATGACAAAGAAAGCAGTTGTAGCATTTAGAAGAAATTCTGATAACTTGTGTTTACTATTTTATTATTGCTTTCACATCTCGAGCAGAGCAAAATTATTCATTGTGGATTATATCATTTGTTTCCATTAGCACATGAATCAAAGGAAGTTCAGCTCAGTCAAAGAAAGGGGAAAAAAATGGATGTCGGTATCTGCCCATGATTAATTTAAACAATAAGTTGTTGAGTATCCAAAAATATATTTTAATGTCAAACATGAAGAGAGGTAAATGAGTAATACCACAATCTTCAAACAGTGGCAGTAGCTCTGATATTGTTCATAGCAACAAATGAAAATGTTGCATCTGTTTGAGAAGAGGTTGAAGTTGCAGTTCAGTGGGGGAGTGCAGGGAGGAAAATGATTTGTGACAAGGGCACATCAATGATTGATTCCAGCCATGTGAAATCAGATGTCACAGGGATCAGGTAGTGTCTGTCTCTAGCAGAAAGGCTTCACACATTGGTTTTACAAATGAATCATTGGTAAAACAGCAGCTGTTTTAGAGGCATGCACATTATCCAAACTGCACTTTAAATGTGCTGTGGGTACAGAGAAACCAGGGAACAGAGTTGTGTTTCTTATGGAAGGGGTTGTTAGCAGTGTGGGGAGCACTGTGGCAATGTGTCTGTCCAACTGCTGGAGCAAAGTCACTTCTTGCACAAAATGCCATCGTACTTGTCTTGTCCCCTATGCAAGCTAATACATTCCTGTGCAAATCTAAATTCTGGAAACCACTCTACTGACAAACCCAGACCTGTGCAAGTATGTGCAGGCTCACATGTGCTGCATCTGGCTCCAGGCTCAGCATGTGGATCTTGGGGACTAACTGCATATTGTGCTGCCCAGTGTGACCTGCACCTGTGTTTTATTGGTCTCCCTGTTACTGAAGGTACCCAGACCCCTCTTAGTTTGGTCATTCAACCAAATTCATGGTTTTTAAGTAACAGAACTTTCTGTTGGCTTACTTTCTCCTCTTGTGCAGATTTTCTTTTGGAAAGAAGGTATTTCAAGTAGAAGAAGCGTCAGATCATATTTAGTTTCAATCCATTTTCCTCAGCCTTATATATGTTTTGGAGCCACTTCTAAGTCAACTGGAAAAATCTGTTGACTGGAGTAAATTAAAAAAAAGTAATTGTAGGTGATTTCATCACCACCTGGAAGTGAACAAGTACTGCTTCCAGCTATGACTGGTCAGGAATGTAACTTGTTAAGGGAAGTGAAAGTGCCCTGTGCACATGGACTTGGAAAGTCCTCTGCCCTTGGCACCAGGTATTGCAGTAGTGTCAGGAGCCTGAGGACAGTGGGATATATGTGAAGACTTGTTATTCTTCTGGGGAGAATTCAAGTCTCCCCTTGTCACAGAAAGCTCATATGCCTCAGTTAGGTAGTTTTTAGTGTTTGTGTTACCTCGTCTCACAGAAGAATGCCTGTGTGACCACTGAGGACAAGGCCAGCACAGGGTTGTGTTCAGGACACCCCAGTCCTCACTGCACTGGTTTCTCTTCTCCCCTGCAGTCCTGCCTTGCAGTGGGAGGTGGGGAAGCTGAACACACACTGCAAGCTGCAGCCTGGCCTCCCAGAATGGGGATCAGGAATTGTTAACTCCTCTTCAAAGGCACCAGGCTGCTCTTCTGGTGTGAGCTCCTCAGCAGCAGAGAGGATCACCATGCCAGGGGCATCATCCCAGCCCTCGGTAGAGAGCTTCTCTAAACTGCACCCATGAAGCACTCAGTCCTTTTAGGAAAGAGTGAGTGTTCTTAAGGTTTATCATTTGACACACTCATTTGGCTGAGAGAGCAGCCAGGAGGGTGTGTAATTTCCCATGGATGAGGCTGTCTGGAGAATGTACCTCCAGGGTACCTGCACCGAGCTAAAACTGTACCTGCAACTGAGATGAGGCTCCAAACCCATCACTGTTTGGTTGTGTGCCCTCAATTTCTGTAAGTTATACATGTTTACATATAGCCATTTGTGTGTACATACATGCATTTCTGGACTGCATGTATTCTAGCTATAGCTTTTATAAACTGAAGCAATGATATGGTTTTACAGGGTTTTTTTCACCTGGAGACATGTAGCATTAAACCATATTATAACTAATTGCAGCACTGAACTCGAAAGGGAATTAGACTTTATTGTAGACTTCATTGAGTTAGTTGCAGTATTTTTTAATATTTAGAATAGTCCAAGGTCAAAATATATCCAAAGGGCTCTGGGTAAAACTGAACTGACAACTTATTGTTTGTGTTCTACCAAGGTGAGTGAACAGGGTGCAAACTTCTGGAATTCTGTCCAGGGAAAGGCTCATTACCTGGTGTTGTCAGTCTTGCTGTTCTTTTTATATGAGAATCCTGGACCTCAGTCCTTTCTGCTCTGCATCCTGTGTGATTGATTTTTACCAGTGAGAAATAGATGTGACATGCTACTAAATAATTATGGTAGAATATTCTATTTAACTGTAGTCTAGGGTATACTTTTGAAAGATAGAGTTTTAAAAAGGTTAATTACATCCTTTCACTTATTACAAAATAAAATTTTGTATCAAAATTTATTTTACAAACTTTTAAATTAATAATAAAAATTATACAAAAATGTACTTTTAAAAATTCTGCTACAGTGTCTGCTAGCAAACTTGTTGGGGGGTGAAGCTTTTCGTTTCATTAGCTTTGAATTTTGCCCTAGAGAGGGAAACTTCTTTCATCAGTGTTTCTGTAGCCTTTGGCTGTGATCTTATCTCTCTCTCCATTCTGTGTAGTAATGTTGTCCTTGGCACTGTGGTGTTTGAGCATAATAAAGGAAACAATTCCTGCTATTGTAATTGAGGCTGGTATTACCCATCACTTCTTGTAGTCTATCCATGTGTAATTATGTACCACTCTTAAGAACATTAAGGCTTACAGAGTCAAGTACCCAAATATTTACAGGAAAAAAAATAGGCTGAGACCAAACCAGTCATCTGCTCTGGTTCTTTTAATGCAACATTTATGAAGCCTTTTAATTAGAAGAAAATTGAGTCACTTTCTTAACTCTTTGCCTTCCCCATGTATGTTCAGCCTAAAAAGACAATAATTATTCTTAAAATGTTAGTTGCAATAAATAAATACTGAAATATTCAGCTCTTCTTATCAATAACACTCCAAGTACTATTCATGGGAAGTAATAAATTCTCTAATAGTAGCCTGGTTTTCTGGCTGCCTTTTCATTCAAGTAGGTGCAGGGGATCTACAGACCCACTGCCACCACTGGAATTCAACCAAAAAAACCATTATGAGAATGAAATAAAAAAAATTGCCCTCTGTTCCTTTAACGTTAAGGATACTTTTTCTGCCCTATTGGAATATGCTGCTGCAATAAAAGGAAGAGTTTGGATATTTCCCAGAACAGGCACTTCATATTTAGTTGTCATTGGTGGAACAGGTTACCCCCAGAAGCTGAGGGAGGTAGGACAAACAATGGATTTGACATTTAGTCACATTTTCCTTGCTGATTTGTTTTTGAGACATCATAAAATTTTGAGTTAAATGCTCTTGTATTTTTCTGCTGGATGTCTAGCAAGTGTTGAGAGACTGTAACATATCCAGGTAGATAATCAGATATTTAGCAAAGTTCTCGAAAGGAACAAACTATCTTCTATCAACTTCATAAAGAATCTCTTCTTTTGACATTTGATTAATGATAAGTTTTATTTAAAAATATGGTAAGATATCTTCATCCGGAGAGATTTAAAATCTCTGATGTCGCACTTGTAGTGAGTTACTTTGCGCCTGAACAGTGGTAGATGGCAAAATGAAGTACACTCAGGATTTAAGCATTGCCTGTAAATGAAACTGTCTCTGATTTTTAAGGATCATTTCAGTGCCCTTTCATTTCTAGAAAGCCTCAGTGAATGGAAACTGGCTTTAAATTTTCTAAATACTTAAATTAATACTAGCAAAGGTGTGTATGCTTTGATAAATTCAGGATTCCATCTGGTCAGTGATAAGAGGTCTTAGTCTGTTAAGCAGAGATTTACCTAAACATTATGCAAATATTTATCTCAGATGGTGGCTTGAAATCTTATGTATTTATTCGCACAGTTGTATTTAAACTATTCTGGTTATTTTACAATGTGATCAAGAGAAAGCAGAGGAGTGCAAGGATGTTAGCTAAATTTGTTATGCAGAAAGTGTAATACAGAATAATCCTTGAAAACAGTTGGATGTAAATTTCAAAAGCCCTGCCTAAGTTTACAAAGCCGTAAGTGTTTTGAAATTCATGAATTTCCAGCCATGGTGTTCTGTAATTTAAATACAAGCAGCAGTACCGGGATAATAATGGAGATACACAAAATGCCACCAGGCACATGAAAGACAGACACCTCTGCTGTGCCATTTACAGCCATGGCTGTCTTTGAACCAGCCCTCAAATTCCTGTCATAAATTAAGGGGTTGTTTCCTACGCATAGTTGTGTTTGAATAGCACTCAGGCTCCAACCCTAGAATAAATTTGTTCACCAGTATAAAATAATCCCTGAAATGGGAAAAATTACACATATGTATGTACAGCAAAATAGATTGTGGTGTAGAACTTATAGTAGGTGAATGCTTCTTAATGATGCCGTGTGCTACTGACTTCAAATGCTGCTTTTCTTAGTTTGTAGTGTCCATTCAGCTCTGAAAAGTGAAGGACGTGTGGAGTTTTAGAGTAATTTGTCCAAATTCTATACCACTGCATGCATATGCTTTGTTTACATGATGCAGCCCCTATTTAAGAAGTCAATGGAATCAGTTCCATAGGTAAAAGAGAAGTTATAATCCATCTTGTGATATGTTATTCAAGATCAAGTAATGTTGAAGTCCTGGACTTCCCTGAGTGCACTGTCACAGGGCTGGTGAAGAACCTTCATTAAGAACCTTCATTTTTTTTAAGAAAAACAATAATTCAGTAATAATACCCCAGCAATTTATAATGACCAAAAAATAGCAGACCTTGATTGTAGATACTTGTGTTTTCCACTTGTGTTCCCAAAAAAAAAAAAAATTTAAGGTGGAATTCTTTTTCTGATTTCTTCACTTCAATTTTTTTTTAGTTTTATTTTTGTGTGTTTTAGCACATCTGACTACAAATTTACAGAAAATTGCTGTAACACAGAATGAACAAACCCCACAGGATTATCTGATAAAATTATTCAAACTCTTACTAATTTTGATGGGTTCCCCTGAGATTCAGTACCTGTCTTAGATCCCTCCTTGATAGACTTGAAAAATATTTGCCTGTACCACTTTATTCTATTAGCATGAACTCTCTCTGCTATTAATTTTATTTATTATTATACAGTGCATTCTGTTTAATACTAAACTTTAGTAGCAACCTCCATCTGCTTAGTTCTCCTTTCTGCACTAACTGCTGTTTATTGCTCCCTTTGCTCTCCACATTCTTACATCTCTTGCAGTTCTTATGGCAGTGTCTATTTTTGCACAGCACCTTATTATTTTCCAAGCCACAAAGTATAAGATCTCTCTTTGTATCAGATTGATTCCATTTTCATCACACAAATCTGGTTATCTTAGTTAAATAAAATCATTCTGTTCTACCACTAGAAAATCTGTGGTCGGCAAACCCATGTAGTATTTTAATCCATTTTTTCATTTACTTCTAAGCACGTATTCTTTTTTTTTCTTATAAAGGTAGTGTTGTGATGAAAGAAATATACCTATAATTGACCAGGTCTCATTTTCATCTTTTAGTATAGGGGACAGTTACTTATCAACATCAGGTGTGTACAAACTTTTGAGCTACCTTCATGTGAGATGTGCTGCCTCCAAAAGTGAAATTGTGAGCCCTGGAGGTAACATTGCCAACTCCCCACAGTGTGCACCAAAGATGGCCAAACTTTGGACTTTTCTTGTAAGATATTTCTAGTAGTGCCTTCCTTTTTCACTCTGATATAACAGCTTTAGTCAGAGAAGTTAGTTAGTCCTAAAATGGTAGCTCTTGTTTGGTAGCTTTCATACCAAGATTTCTTTGCATCCTTGGCATGTCATGTGCTTTTCTATTTCTTTTCTGAAGTACAGTGCAACTTAGACCAAGTTCTTCAAGTTTTGCTTGCATTCCTGATGAAGAGTTTTCACTATCTTTGCACACTTTCTCTTCACTTATTCCATACATCTCTTGCAGTCTACAGGAGACTTCACTACCTTCTTGATAAAGAAGTGACTTCTGCAGATGAAGAGCAGCTTTAGCCCATCACCAGTTCCCTGAGTTATACATTCTTCATCCTTTTGCCCTCTTTTTATTAAATTAAATTGGTAAATATATAAGTCAAAGGATGGCTTGAACATTCTGTTCTTCTCTTGAAATCGGGGAATGTCATCTCCTATTCTCTGTCAAGCCCACAAATCTTTTCTCATTTTTGTCCAATTGACCTCTCCCAGTTTGCATTATCTAAGCCGAACAAGAGAATCATTTAAAGTCCATGAGCTAAAGCACTGAGAGAATTATGTCACTGTTCTTTTTTCTAACAATGCTGTGTCAGAACATTTTAACAAGATGTGAAAAGTGGTCAAAAGGCATTTTAGTCGAGGTTTTTGTCTGCTGCCAACCTCCCACATGTATGGAAAAGTGAATATAGTGTACATGATATTTGCTAAAAGCATCAGCCCAAACCCACATCTTAGTTTGGATGAGCTCATTTAAACTTGTAAGATACAGAAAACCAGAGAGGCTAAAAGAGTTTTCTGTAAACTGACCACATGGGAAGATGTAGTGCTAGTACATTTTTCTCTGCTTTTGATAAAATTCAAAGGTTATTTTTACTGTGGCTTATTTGTACTTCTGGTTAAACTCTAAATTGAAAACTGTATTTGAGGATAGAAAATATATTAGCCAATTTAGCCCGCTAAATTTATGTAACAAAATAGGGTATCTATTTATTTACATATACAGATTTTTTTCTTCCAGGTTACAATGAATTATAAGGGTCAGAGTCAGGCGACATTGATTTTGATGTATCATTTAAACACCCATCTCTGAGAGAAGAAATGCACATATGGTAGATGTTTTTACTTTCTCTATTGAAACTCTGCTTCTCAGTACAAAGGACTTCAGTGTTACAGGTCAAGATCAGAATGTAGGAACAATGGAATAATTCTGTTCCTCATTTGATGAAGAAATGGAGTTTTTCCCTTTTAGTTTGACACAGTCACCAGACTTCTTTCTTTAAAGCTTCACAAATACAATTTTCAGTGTCAATATAACCACTCTGCAATATTACATTGATGCTAATTTATGAAAGTACTTACTGTGGGCTTATTTTAAATGCAATGTATAATTTTGTGGCAAACCTTTTAGCGGGACTGTAAATTGACATCTCCTGCAATCAGCAGCTCAGAAACAATAGTTTTCAATCAATCAGTGAAAAAAACCCTCTTGTAATACACATACAGTTCTCCAGAGAATGACTGAGCCTCATAATTCAAACCTGCACTTTTCCCTTGTGAGTCATAATAGAACAGCGACCATTTGGAGCCCTTTAAAACAGCAAAATAAAAGGAGTTCAACACTGAAAAGAAAAATCTGCCAGTTAAAAGCTGGAAACAATTTCCAAATGATGCTTTTTCCATGCAATAAATACTCAAACTTCAGCTTAGACCTTTCTATTAAGCAGATGTTGTTACTGGCATGGCTTGCTACTTCTCTCTAAAAGAATCCGTGTGCTTATAATAAGAGTTGTACCTTGTAACTACAATAAGTGCATTAGTGGGAAAAGATGGCTGAATTCATCATGTCCAAAAATAATGGCCTACATTTGTGTAACCATTACAGGGGTATTTGCTCCAAAGGCAGTGTTGGCATTTTTTTTTTCTTGAATTTCTCTGTTGGTGTGTTTTTCTCCTTTGCACTGTTCTTTGGTAGCATTTCCACACCCAGCACCAGTTTCATAATTCTAACATTCCCTTGGGAAGAAGAGTTTAATATAAGATTCATGAAATTAAGGATGATCAGAAAAAAAGGAATATTCTTTTTCAGTATCTGACTTTTATGTCTATACTTCATCTTTGGTAAAGATATTCCCTGGAGACCGTGCAGTAACAATTAGTTATGCAATAGTTCAAGTAGAGATGACTGCCTTTTCATCCCTGCTTAGCATTCAGTAGCCTAATAGCACAAAAGTTATTAAGATTAATTCCTATTGCTCAAGGAGGGGACATGCCCAACACACCTGTACACACACATCTATACAGTGTGTGTATAGATGGACTTTCATTACATGTAGTAGTTTAATTTTTTTGTCTGTTTCACTGAAAATCGAAGTAGTTTTTCTCAAACGGCAGAATAGAACAGTTAAGCTTTGTTTTGACTAAATGATAATTTGCTTACAATAATTTCTCCTTACAATAACTACTAACAACTACCTCGAGTTCTCAGTCTGGGATGTTGCATAAACACCTTAGGAGCAATTAGATTTCATTTTATCTTGTTCAGGACCAAGGAATATTTTCAAGCTGCAGGATGACCCCAGTGCCTTTAAAATATGGCCCAAACTTAAGAAAAATTTCTTCTTTAGCTTTTTTATTCCAGCAATGATCAGCTGTTAAGGGCATTGGTTGGGGGAGAGGAATGTGCTTGTATGCACTTAGGGCTTAGGCTATTCAAGTCAATGAAAAGGCATTTATTATCCTTAGAAGCCTTCTCCGAGTTACATTGTAATGCTCTTTCAACCTTGGTACAGCATGATGAGTAAAGCTGCTCAGGCAAAGGCAGTGAAAAGGAGTGTTAAAACTTCCCTCATGGTAACACCAAAAGAATAAATAGAAAGTCAATGAGGTGAGAAGTAAATATTTATAGATTTGAACTGTTGGCTTGTCTTGGTAGAATTAATTGCACAAATATTGGTGCACAATGATCCACACAAAGCATTTAGATTGTGTCCTTTATCAGGAACGAAGTGCAGTCTGACACACAGAGGCTTGGATGGGTAACCATGGGTGTCATTCACACGTCTGTTCCTTTTATCTTGGCCTCGGCAACAACATTCTCTACAATTCAACCCAAGGATGTGGGTGAGCTGCTGTCGTGTCTGACACTTTATATTCCAAGAGTGTTTTTGCATATAATCACGGTTTTAAAAGGCAAAGCAGAGCAGTGTCATTCAGAACCACGCTGAGCTCTGGCCCAGAACTCCCCAAGCAGCCCATGGGTACCCTGCTCTGCAGGCAGCGTTGGGCTGATTTAAACCAAGAGATCCAAACCATCTCTAGGGTTAGGGTTTTATTTTATTTTTACTGCTTAGTCTATAATCCAATACATTTCCCTTTCTGACACGATAGTAGGTTTTCTTGCGATAATTTCTAAAGTCTGTGAAAGCTTACAGCAAAGAAAGTACAACCTAGGATCACAGCTGTATTTTTGTAGCTGATAATAAAAAAGGGTGTTCCTGCAGGTTCAAAATATTTTACCAGATTTCTCATTAGTTTTTTACAGAGTGAACAGTTGCATTAAGAGCATTTAACTAACTATTTATACTCTGGTTCATGTAGTAGTTGTTCTAATCCATTTTGAGTTCCCAGAATGTCTGAAGTCAAATGCTAAAGACTCAAAAAATACAATGCCAAAGAAAAACTATTATTTTTACATACCTCACAATTTAGGGTTATGCGAATTTCATGTGCTGACTTTGTACTTCAAAAGTTCTTGGTGACACAGCTAATGAGTTCACACACTCAACTCATCTGAGCGGGATTTTCAGAATGAGAAAAAGGGATTAATAGTCTGACTTGAAAAAATTTTATTCATTTACTGCCAGACTCTCCATAATCAGATATATATTTTGAAACAGGAGGATCTATGTGGAAAAATTAACCTTTCACTTCTGCTTGCAAGTGCCTCTATGAAGGACACTGCTAACAAGGCACCTATTTAAAACAAATCCGAGGAGCAACTGTTTGGTTTTTGTTTTTTTTTTTTTAACCCTCATTTTAGAGCACCTATTTTTGTATTGTATGCTAGATGGACCTTCTTAACAGTACCCTTGTTTTCCTTTCACTTAACTGAAGAGGAAAATATGACACACATGAAGGCAGAGATCTCTAGGACAGCAGACTGCTACAGTTTGTAGAACTGAAAGCTGCTCTGAGTTTTGGGGGAATCTCAGGGCACCCTGGTGCTGACCACCAGGGTAAGGAGGCTGATAAAACCAAACTGTCCTTATGATGGTTTAATATCATGTGTTTCGATTACACAGTATTGGATTTCTTTCTTTGGGTGTTCTTCCTCCTACAACAGCATACTTTGCAGCTTATTTGGTCATTGATTTATTGACCTTTGATTTTGATTTTTAAAGAAAGAATAATGGAGAAGACACAGGGCTCTGTGTCCTCACTGCACTGAGAGCATAATGGCAGAGCCAGAGGTCTGCCAAAGGAACCAATTATGATTTGGGAAATGGCAAGCCCTGGGTCCCTGCCAATCTCTAAATAGATTGGGCAGTTTGCTGTTTCTGACACCATGTGTACAATTTTAAATGACAAAAATATGGTGGGTTTTTTTTCCCCTCAATATTTTTTGCAACAGCAGGTGACATGTTGACATTAGAAACAGCAGGCAAGGCAATGCTTGGGACAGTGCTCTGGAGCATTGGCCAAATTCTTCATTGCCAGTGACAAAGAGATCCATTCTGTAAGATTTGTATGCTTGCACCAATGCTTCCATATTATGCTATTTTTCAATAGACTATTTTGATAAGGTTATATTTTGATATAAATATCATATGTCCATATTTTTCCTACTGACAGTTTTGCAAAGCATTTATGATGAGTTTATCAATAGCAATACAATATTTTCAATTAATGCAACAGTTTACACAAAGCAAAATTTCTTCCTCTGTACAACTGGATAACTCTGCATTTAGATAGTCAAAATTTAAAAAACTTCTCTCTGCCCTCTTTTTTTTTTTTTCTCTTTCTTTTTTCCATTTTTAGTTTTTTCAAGTACTCAAGTCAGGCAACCAGCAGTAGGACAAGAGGGCACAGTCTTAAGCTCTGTTAGGTTGGATATTAGGAGGAAATTCTTTCCAGAGAGGGTAATCAGACATTGGAATGGGCTGCCCAGGGAAGTGGTGGATTCACCATCCCAGGAGGGTTTTAAAATGAGACTGGATGTGGCACTGAGTGCCATGATCTGGTAACAGCAGGGTTGGATAAAGGGTTGGGCTTGATGATCTCAGAGATCTTTTCCAACCCAGTTGATTCTATGATTCTGTGAAGATGTACAGTTCATTAAGAATTTCTCTACTTGGAATATAAAGAATCAGAGGTCAGTAAATCAGTAAAAGAATCAGAGGTCTGAGTGTAGTATATTCAGATGAAGCCTTAGTTAAACTAATGTAATGAATTAGCTGACACCTGTGAAAGGGAGGAAAAAGTTTTTTAGTGATGGGTCCCAGTCTCAAACTTTCCTAGAGAGCTCCTCTTGTGTTTCATCCTTGTAGGCTGCTTGTAAATAAAGTAAGGGAAAACCATTATACTGTGGAACACTAATATTTTTATTTTGAGACCAATGACCATAATAACTGAGCAAAACAGTTGCTATTGAGTTCTGAGCAAGTGGTTTTTAAAGGAGATAATTTGTACCCTTTTAATTATGGAAAGTTTGCATTAAGCAATGGTATCCAGGGGCTTGAGAAGTTAAAAACAACAAAATGATCTTAAGACTCAGCAAATACTCCTTGCATTCCAATTGGCATAGTTTGAGTTTCACAGCAATTATATAAATGACAGCAATTTTGTTTAAAAACAATAGTTGTATGAACAATGATTTCTAAGTTTATGGTCCATTGGCTCTAAGGTCTATTCCTCAGCCCTTACCACTCACTTTGAAGGAAATAGCTTCTTAACATGCTATAGATTTACAGATGGAAAATGGTAATAAAACTGCTGATAAAATTTTGTAAACTGAGAAGCTTATTAAACAATGTAGTTAGGCTTATTTGTTCTTGGAGAACTTAATTGTTAATTGCATGAATACAACTTTGATGACTTGGAAGCTTTGAGCTCGTAGCATTAATCCAATGATTTTGCTGTGGTATCCTGACTGCTTTAGTATTTTAATTTTGAGTATAAAATGAGGTGTGAAAGATCCTCAAGAAGCTGTACTCCTGCATTACAACACAGTTTGTATCAGTTTTTCCTCATAGAGATTTGTCCTGTCCTTTATCTTGGAAGGCTTTAATCAGTTCCACTGCAAAATAACGTGTTTCTAATATCTAACCTGGATCCTTAATTGCCCCAACTGATACCCTCAAAGTGGGACAAACGTGTTGCTTTATGTGCCATATTTTGTTGCATGTAAGTGTGATCTAATTCATCAATATTTGTAATAAATATTTCTGTGCTGGTTAGAATTGGAGCACAATGTCTGTTCCCCCAGCGGGTTGTAGATACAGGAATTTTTCTATACTATTAGTTTTCTTTTTCTTGCTGAATGATTTCATGCATATTAAGTTCTCTTTAGCCAGGAATATTGGAGTGTCTGCAGTTGTCAGGAATGATGTTTAAAACCATATGAGGAAGTACAGAGGTGTATCCTGCAACCTGTTGGTCTCTATTGATGGCAGTACTGGTCCATTATCTATTTTTTCTGATCCATGAGGAATACCTGGAGTATCCAAACAGTGCAGCTGAGTGTCCTGCCTTTTGACCTGAATGTGCTTTCACATCTTCAGAAATCTTCAAATCTTCAAGAGCCCTTTTATCCCCTGTAGTTATGAAATCTTCAACATAAGTTCCAAGGGTAGTATTTAAAAATCCTCTAGACAATTTGGATATATAAATTTCACTGCCATCAAATTTTAAGTTCTGGAACATAGCATGTTCCAGACTGACTTCTTGAGCTTAGCTTACCTTTATAAGGAAAGGGAACTTATGTGTTCTTATTTTCACACAGCAGCACAAGTGTCCAGCTCAATAAATACGCTGCAACGTGAAAAGAAATTGGAATTGTATTTTATCACAGTGAATTTTTGAAAGATGCAGAAAAAGTACTCAGAAACCAGCAAATATAATTGGTAACAGCAAAATTTTCTCTATAACTCTTAATCTCAAATAACTGATCAGTACTTTTACCCAGCTCCAGGAAGGTCCATTTATTTCCAAAGACAATTCTTATGTCTTAGCAGTGGGTCACACAAGTGCTTTTCTCTTCTTGAAGGAAAACCTCTGCCTCTGGAATACCTCATATTACTTTAAGTGTCATGAATGGTGAAAACAGAAAGCACACTTTTGTTATTAATCATTAGATATGGTATAGATAATAGTTGGCAAACTCCAGATGTCTTTATGTGCTGGAACTCTGTGGCCTCTGGAATTGTCTTTACTTAAAAGTTGTCACATGAAAATGCTGTCATCAGACTCTGAGCAAGGTTCTCACTTGCTGTCTTAAGTGAAGCTTGGCATAATTGTAAATAAGTCTTTTATTCTTTCTCTATTCTCCCTCAGTACATTCTCTCTGCCTGTCTCTTCTGTATTTCTATCAAGTGGTAGAAAATGAACTGTGTTAGAAAACAAGTGGAGGCTGACAGATAGCAGATGAATGCCAGACAAGTATTCTATTTTTGTGTTATAGCTAAGCTTCAAACCCAATCAAGATTGTGCTGGTCTTTTCTAGGAATCAAACATTAACTAGTTGAGAAAGTTTAGGCATATTTGTAGGAGCACACCTGCACTCACAGATGCTGAAAGATTGTAAGAACTTCAAAGTTAAGACATACATGTGAAAGATTATTTAAGTGGCCATGTGTGTAACTGCAATGTCATTGGAAACTGCCTGATGATGATTTTTTCTAACACATTCCTGGTATTAAACCAATTTGTAATGGCAATGGTTCGTATCAGTACAACACTGACCTCTGGTATTGTAAAAGTTAAATGGTGAAGAAAGCAGGGAATAGTAAACAGCAAAAAAAAAATATGGCTTCTTAGTTCAGGGCTGAAATACAGAGTTGCTGTGTATTGTTAATTCATTTAAAATCAAATTATCCCCATCTGTCCATTAATTTTCTGTTTTGCATTGCTTATTTTTTGTCTGCCTGGCTTAAAATGGTTGGATATGATTTCCAGAGTTGGTCCAGCTTTGAAAAACCAAATCCATTATTCAGAAGTTGTGTTTTGAAAACACAGGTGACTGAGTGTTCTGATTAACTGTTGGTTTAAGCTGAGCAACCAGACCTTCTCTGAAAGGGAAAATCTGAAAATCCAGGAGGTGAGTCATTGAGAACTCTGGGGTTTGACCACCTTGGAAAAAGCAGACCAGATAATTTCAACCAGGGTTTCATAGTATTTTTGTACCTGACTGAGAAACTGTCAATCTGCTTACCCTAAAACCACATCTATCATCTTCCCTACATTGTGGTCAATTTGCAAAGGAAAAAGGAATTTTGTTACCCTGCCAAGCTTGTTCATAGTTTCAAAAATGACTGTGAAATGCAAGTTCCTGCAGGGCCAGCACCTTCCCTGATATTGTTGGTCTCCTTTGATTTGCATTGAATGCAGTTCTAAAAATAGCTGCTTCATCACTAATGATATTTTGATCTTTGAAACCTTATCATGAAATAAGAATCTTGAAAAGTTCAACTCTGAAGGAGAGTAAAAGAGTAAAAAGAGAGTTACCACTCACAGCTTGCTTTTCATTTGCACTGTAGTGAAAAATATCATTAGTACTCCCCCACTGGAGCCCACATGCCACCCCTGTTGAGTGTCTGGGCACATATGTCTTCAAAATTAACCCAAACTTTGACAACTTTGCTCTTGTCAAGGACCATCATCATTTCCAGTGGTCTGCAGCTTTCAGGATCAAACACAATTTACTGGTTCAGTGTGGGACCAGGGGCAGTGATGGATTTTCTGGAGAGAGAAAAAAATGCAAGGTGGAGGCATTTGCTGTTGCTGAACCTACAGAGTGAGGCAATGGAGGACCAAGGCAAGACAACTGTTATTACAGGTAGTAAAGGTGGTAATTGGAACAAAAAAACAAATAAATACTGTCAAGAAGCCAACTATTGCTGAAGAACTCACGGCTGCTCTGACAGTAATAGTGATGATTTGTGTACATAAAGTTGAGGATAAGTAACTAAACCAGAAAAGGGATTTTGATGAATGGCTTTTGACACTGATTTTTAAATTATTATGGAGAGAGTTCCTCTCCAAAATGGCTGATGGAATAGCATCTTAATCAGATAGAGCACCTACGTGTGGTTTTCCCTGCTAGAGGCTGGATCTCTGTTAGATGCTGTTTCTTTTCTCTTCCTCACGTCATTGCTAAGGACATTAGGGCTAACAAGATTATTTTATTAATATAATTTTTTCGTTTGAAAACAGATTAAAAACGGAGCAAGTTTATAGACATAAGAGATGGAACAGCAGTTTTAATGGCTAAAAGAATATAGTTAACATCCCCTATAGTTCAAGTAGACCAAAACCCAGATGTTTCTTTTTTTTAAATGGGATTTAATTACACCTCTTCAATTTAAAAACATTAAAATAAGAGTAAAATTTTACTAAAAAAATAAATTCCCAGGTATCATTCAGTTCTATGACTTATTTTTTCTTAAATGTTGTTAGAAAAAGGAGGTGAAGAGATTCTGAAACAGAAATCCATATGTTCTTGAAAGATCTAAACAAAAAGCTTCCCAAACATTTTTTTTCTGAATTGTTTTTCCCTGTGCAATTTTGTCAGAATCATCCTGTCTATGGGCATTTTCTTTAGACAAATAGTTACTTTCCAAGAGAAGAATGTCTGCACTTTATCCATGTCAGTTTAAGTGCTTTTTCTTGTTTTAAAAATATTTGAGTTCAGTGCTTACTGAAAGCTGGGGAGGATTTCTCTGTGCTCTGCTTGCCCTGTGGAGTATTTTCTTTTCCTCAGCAACCAGCACAGCTCAGAGTCAGAATCTTGGCCTGCATGGGCAGCTGGCTCATGTTGTGACTCACAGTTTTGTGCAGCTGTTTTTAAGGGATGAAGCTTTCCTGGGAAGACTTAACTAAGCTCATTATAATGAGGTTTGTAGTGGACAGTGCATAGATTTTATGGCAAATTCGCTGTATTCTGTATGATTCTACATCACCGTTGCCTTTCACAATCTAATCTGTACTAGTAGCAGGATTTGTAGTAGAGTGTATGAAACCCTATTATTTTTTCCTCTTTGAAATGAAGTTTCTACTCATGGGTGGGGGTTGATAATGACTGGGTAGTGGTAAGAGCATTGCATTGGAAGGGATCATGGCAGGAAGTGTTTCATAGAAAGAGATTTTGCACCATTTACAGACAACAATTATACTGTAATTTTCTAGAAAATTGTTCCCTAGCTATAGCTTCTGGATTAAGAATCCCTCCCCGCAATTCTTAGCCCACTTTGCATCTTTCTTATCACAGAATCTCTATTATAATATTACACAACTGAAGATTTTTTTCTGATGAATCTGGGTTTGATTTATGAGCTGATTTCAGCATTTGAATCAAGCCTTTGACTGGTATGAAGTAAGCCAAGCTCTAGGGGAAGAATGTTAATATGTTCCTACTGCAGCCTAATCCTGCATGGAGAAGGAAGAGATACATTCTTTATTAACAGGTGCTGTGCCTTGTGTCTGGGTTGAGCAAATAACTTAAGCCTAGAGATAGGACCATTCTTGTATAAAAAAAGCAAATAAAACTGAGCATAAAACTAGAATAATTTTTATTTTTATTTTTTTTAAGTGGATGGTTAGTTCTTAATCAGACTTTTTCATTTATAATACCTCTTTAAAATGTGCATTTATATTATATTTAATTTGTCTCCTGCTTGCATGCATGTAATGATCTAGTACTTAGTAACAGTGTGGGGGGGTTGACCATGGCTGGATGCCTCTGCCTCCCTCAACTAGACAGGGTAAAAAAAATATAATGAAAGACTCATGGGTTGAGATAAGGACAGGGAGAGATCACTCACCCATTACTGTCATGGGCAAAAGAGTTGACTTGGTGACAAATGAATTTAATTTATTACCAATCACATCAGAGTAGGAGAATGAGAAATGAAGCCAAATCTTAAAACACCTTCTCACCACCCTTCCCTTCTTTCTGGGCTCAATTTTATTCCCAGTTTTCTGTCATTGCTCCTCTCCATTGGCACAGGGGGACAGGGAATGGGGGCTGCAGTCAGTCTATCAGCTCATCATATGCTGTCTCTGCTGTTCCTTCCTCCTCAGGGGGACGACTTGTCACAGTCTTCACCTGCTCCAGCCTGGGGGCCCTCCCGTGGGAGACACTCCTCCATGAACTTCTCCCCCATGAGGCCTTTCAATGGGGTCAGTCCCTGAGGAACAGGTTAAACTATGGGTTTTAACTATGGGTTAAAAGTCTGATGAAGTCCTTCCAGCCAAAGTGAGCTCCTCTCTCCATGGGGCCACACTGGAGTTTAGGGTTGTACAGATCTAACCATTGCAAAATAGATCTTGTGTGGTGTTGTCCTGTACAAATCACGTCAATGCAAAGACAAATGCTTTCGAGTTGAGGTTGAAATAAAGGATTTAACAGAGTAAGAACCTCAATATCTTCTATTTTACATCTCATTGATCTGGAAGAATCTTTGCTGTAGCAAGATGTGCTTAGGGGCATGAGACTAATCATGTGGCATCATCATTGCAGTAATTACTCATCAGTTATGAATATAATATAATTCAAGTTTCTTTTCTCAGTTGTGTCACTGAATAGCTGTGCATTAATACCTCATCTCTCTGTATCTGTATCTTTTATAATATAATTACTTTCTATAACAAAATATCCTGAGATCCTCTAAGAAATGCTGTGTGTAAGGTGCAGAGCGCCTACTGCAGCGCTCGGCAAACTGGATCCGCAGCAAACAGTATGAAATACGCCTTGGAGAATCCTAATTAATTTAGAACCACAGTAAACAAATGGCTTGTCACTTTCAGTTTATATAAGTATAAAAAAAAGTGGAGGTTGGGGTTAGAAACACTCGCAAGAACATATGCTTAACAAACCACAGTAAGCAGAACAAACCAGAGAAAGTCTAAGCAGAAGCAGAGATAACCCTGGCACCATCAGCAGATTGCATGGCTACGATCCAGAATGCAAACAGAAGATTGTTTAAACAAGTCATTCATATATTTAATTAACTATGGCACAGTGTTCCAATCATGAGAGGTTATTTTAATATTGTGCAAATGCCATACTAACCACATGCTCACCCCTGCTCTTCTGAGATAACAGCAGAACTCCCACTGACTAAAACAGGAGCAAGACAGGACATTGAATATTGAAAATTGGGGGTTATAGTGGGTGCCATTAAATCTTCAAATCTGTGAAAACAGCAGACTGAAGAGAGCAGAATATGTGCTATTTAAATAGAAATTGTAGCAATTTATTATCCTTTTATACCCTGAACTCCTAGTAAAAATATTTGGGTAACTCTGGGAAATTTTTTATTTTCAATCTTCAGGAGTGTGTGTCTATTTCTTTAGAATCCTTGGAGGGGGAACAGGAGGAGGAGACTTTGATTTGTCTGTTTGTTGGTTTTAGTGGAAAGCAGAGGTAGGACTGAGCAAAGGCACACCTCTATGTGGTGTCTCAGGCAAGGATCCCAGCAAACTCAGCTGAATCAGGGGGTAGAGGGGCTGGTGAAGGAACACGGGGAGAAAAGGTGATCAGAGCAAGCCAGACCTGCTTAGTCCAGGGTGCAGTTTTGCAGCCCACTAGACCCAGTTTGTGGACTAGCACCAGTAAGGCTGAAAACTAACCCACCCTCAAAAAAATTAGTTTTGAGCCCTATAAGTGAAGGTGAGAGGACTTACAAGGCTCAAAACTAATTTTGAGCCATTTGGGGAATGCACCTGTACCTCCAGGTACAGGAACTGGGGAAACCCAGGACAACAGAGCCAATGCTTTTGGAGGCTGTGTGGTTTGAATCAGTGACAAAGCCATGCTGGCAGTCCCACAGCAGTGCTGGAGCCAGACTGGGAGCAGGCAGGAGAGGCTGAAGAGAAGGAGGGCAGAAGGGGATGGTGGCAGTCAAAGGAAGTGAGAGGCCAAAGGTTTGGCAAGTGAAGTCAAGTGCTGAATCCAGTGACTGCCAAACAGTACCAGCTTTCTAAAACAGAGGTGCAATTGCCTACAAATTGGAAAGGGTTGGTCTGTACAGCTCCATCGAATCATTAGGCTAAAGGTCAACTCTATTGCTTAATCCTATAGACAAAGAGGAATTCCAAGGCAGATTTGAATGTCTTAGCCCTGCTTAAGTGTTGTTTGCCATTTCTTCCTCTGCAAGTAAAGGGTTCAATTGCCTCATTTAAGGTACTTAAAGTTGTCAGCTTTGGGAAAACCTTATTTAAATAAGAAAGATGTTGTCATAATTCCTTTTATTCTGACCCCCCCCCATCAGACTTTTTCCTCAATCAGAAATAAATACATTGTTTGAAGAGTGGTTTAAATTTCTAGTTTTCCAAGGTGAAAGGGAAATTTACACTCCTGTCTAAGTGCAAAACTATGCAAGATGTGTGAATCTGTGACTGCTTTGAAATAACTGCATTGATAACCCTACCTTTCAAGATTTATGTGTGCTTAAGGTAGTCACCCACCAGAAGCAAGAATATATATGTGTTGGTATGTGTATATATATATGTCTATAAATTAATTATTAGTAGTATTTTTCAAATATATACATGATTAGAGAAGACTTATGTGTAAATTTGCAAAAAAAGGAAGAAAACTATGATTTTGATCTTTTTAAGGCAATATTTGCAATCTCTGAGTCAGCCAGGGAATGAACCTGAATTTTTGCCTAAGCTTGGTGAAATTTTCAGGATACAGGCTCCCTCATTCCTTTTGGTGAAGGTGTGAGTATTCCACATCAAACAGCACAGGTCTGTCAGGAAAGAATGAGAGGCAACGTGCCCACCCAAATTACAGAGGCTGATTTAGGTGGTAGGGAGGTGACCTGAGCCCAGAATGTCATCCTGCATCACAGAAAGAAGTAACTGCTCAGCCATGAAGCTCTGCCATGAACCTCTCTCTGAAGAAATAGTGTTCACCTGTTCAAAAACTTGATTATTAAAACAAGATTACTTTATTGGGGGGGAGAGGGGAAAGCATGGATTAATTTCTTCTTCTCTTTTGGAAAGAAACAAGTTATTCTGTGCTTTAGCAACAAACTTGGGCAGGAAGTATTTCTGCTTGGATTTCCTTACGTGTTTTGGCTTAGCCACCAAACCGAAAAAGCAATTATTTGTACAACATCAGTCATCACTGTTATGGGAATAGATATGTCATATTTTATAAGAAACAGATAACATTTTCTGGTTCTTCAAGGAAAGAGAGGCAGAAAGAAAGCAGTTACTTGCAGGTGCTCAGGGGTCTGGAATGCTGCAACAATTACAGGCAGCGAGTAATTCACGGGCAGAATGGGGAGGACTGTCAAATACTCCAAGCAGGTTATTGGAATGACCTGGGGAGTGGGAAACTTGTGGTGCCACAGCGAACTGGATGAACTTGGCTTGCCTACGGTAGAATAAAGGGGGAGGGCTGAGATGGAGAGTGATTTTCTGTCTGTAAATGTATCACGGGAATAAACACAGTGAATGGGAAAGAGGTATTTAATGAGAAGGATGATGATGGCATTGTGGCAGATAACTATCATCAGACTTGAAGAAAAGCAGAGAAATTAGAGGATTTCTGACCGTAAGAATTGTGGTTTCTGGAATAGCCTTTCAGGTGGAGCAATGGGCAGCAGCAGACTAGGTCTGTGATGAACCTTGAAAAATTTGGGAATGATCTTAAGTAATGAAAATGTCTGTAACAGTCTGGGATTGGACTTGATGACCAAGATCCCTCTTTCTTTCCTTTATTTTTGCATCAGCTGTTTGAATTTACGCAAAAGAAATGTAAGTGTAATGAGCAGTTTATCAGCTCACCTTGTGACTTCTTTCCAGCTCTGATAGACTCTGTAAAACAGTCAGTGAACCAGTGTTAATCAACAGATTCAATAGCATCCAAATATTGTTTGTTTTCCTGTGTTTTAATTTTAGCTACTTTTAATCTTATTGCTGCTTTATTTGAATATCTCTATATCCAGAAGTTGATATTACTGTATTCTTAAGCACTGCAATTCTACACTATTTTCTGTAAATCAATCACTTCATTGTATTTTCCCAGAGCAAATACTGTCACTTAGACATCTTTGCAGACATTTTTTAGTTGCAGCTATTTAAAATACTACATTTTTCCTCAAACTTTGGTATCCTCAATCTTATATATCTCTTCCAAATGATTATACCTGAAATGAATACACACAGCAATTCCTGCCAGGCATAACTAATGGTTGATGGGAGTCAGAAGGACTCATCCTTCAGAAGGCACCACCTTGTTATCTGAAGACAGAAAAATGTAGATTTTCTCAAAATCAGTGTCTATATGTACATTTAAAGATTTAAATTATCCAGACATCTTAAATTAGTCACAGCTTTATTAAACAGTGATAAACACAGGAGATTTTCATGGTCATTAGGGGGGCAATTGCTACATACACAGATCCCATTACAGCTCTTTCATGAATGACCGTGAATATTGGAGATAGAGAGAGCATGACTGATGGGTTTCTAACCCCAGGCAAAGTTTCAGAGCCAAATCTAGAATGTTTCCCTGGAAATTTTTTTCACTCATTACCATAGTAAATCAACCAGAGATTGGGGGATTGCTTTTCCTTTGTAAACAGAGGTGGAGGGAGGCTGTGTACAGTCATGGGTTTGTGTGCACATATTGGCAACATTGCTGTTGATTCAGATTGGAATTATATTTTTCTGGTGCTCAGACTACTGCAGTAATCTCACTTCTGACTCCCTCTCCTTGCCATGATGACTAACTAGGTCTTTAGAAAGCTTTATTTCTCTGTTTGAAGCAAGTCATTAACTTTCAGTAGGCAGGCAAACTGCTTTCTGTACCGAAGGCAGAACTGTTGGACAGTATCTTTCTGAAGAGAACAGCAAAGCACAGTATGTGAAGACACATTGTTTATATGTATTTAAAGGTTATCACATCCTATTCACTATATGAATAGCCCCAACTGACATTTTCTGTCTCTTCTCAAGCGATGCATGTCTTGTTCATTGTGCTATGCCGAGTCAGCTGTCAGGCACTGCATCAGGGGACCAAAAGCTATTTTCTTTCACTGTTTTGTTTGCACTTCAACTAAAAAGCTTTGGATCTTATGATTTCTTTGCAATACAAAAAATAATATACAACCAGGGATAGCAACTTTTAGCAAAGGAAGAAATTCCACAGCACTTTATTTCACATCTCAGCCATGCCATTATAGAATAGTAAATGTGAAAGGAGAGCTGAATGTGGAAAAAGTCAGTTATTTTAGAAAACCTCTTGTTAGCAAACAGTGTCTAAGTTATCCAAGTCTTTAACCTCAATTAAAGTTATAAAGAAACTTGTAAAGGAAGGATGGAGATATGTTGGATGTTATGCTTACATTGTTGTTATAAAAGACCTGTCCAAATCAGCCTTGCTGGACCAAGTGGCAAAATCCCACTGTGTGCAGATCGTTGGCTTGGGATGGCAGCAGTACCCAACAGTCTCATTGTCAATTAGGAAATGTGCACCTTAAATACACATTGTAAGTATTCCTTTACAGGGCAAACCCCTCAATCTTTCACTTAGAAGTGCCGATGGATGCTAATTTAATTAAAATGCCTCATATTTTTAATGTAATACAATTAGAAGGTATTCCATCAGGTAAAGCTAGTCAATAGGTGATAGAAAGTTTTAGTTACCAAAAATTTTTAGAACATATTTGCAGTTTTTCCAAACGTGCATTGATTTTATAATTAGTATTCATTTTGTATCAGTGAAACACATAGTATACATATTTCCATACTATTCCTTCCCAAATGCATTTGTTTTGCTTAGCAATGTGATATAAGCAGTACTTAGTACCACATTTGTGGTACTTAACACAGCTTTTCCTAGTTTAAGCTAAAACTGGACAGTAATGGTTCTAAAGGAGTTTTTTTCTGAGACCTGGAACTAAATGAATATCTTTCTTCCCTTTTCTTTCCATGGCCAGAGTTGAGCTCTGCATGTGTAGCTGTGAACACACAGAATATTCTGTTTCAGATAGAGATCCTAATGTAGTGGCTGAATTCTTAATGCCTCTCCTTGTTTCAGTAGCTTTAGTTCCAAAACCTGCAGAATTTGATCTATCCAGCAGCTTGACAGCTTTTAACCATTTGTCTAATGAGTACATCAAGACTGGGAACTGTATATCAGATGGAGCAGCTATAAAATAACTACCTTGTTCAAAAGGTGGATTTTATAGAAAGGGAGTGATAGGAATTTCCAGTTTTAATGAATAGGAAGGAGATGTGGGGTGAGTTTAAAAAAAAAGAAAAAGGTACTGCAAAAGAACTTTAGCAAGAGTCCCCCAAACCTTTTAACGTGATAAGATATGTTGCATTCAGTGCCATCAAAAGGGTTACATGCATTTTCAGCTGATTTTTTAAAGTTCTGTTTTGGAAATTATACAGTAAGCAAGCACATCAGCTGCTGAGGGGAAAATCAAAGCTATTTGCTGCAAATTGGAGAAGGCCAAACTAGAGGGTGTCTTATTAATAATGTGAGTTATTTTCTTTGCATTTAATTTGCTACGATGAAATAATAGCTCAGTAAGTTTAAACTTTTTTAAAAAGGTGTTTATTTCAGACATTTTATTGTGTGAATGCTGAGGATTTCTAATCATACCTAAACTAAACACATGAGATAGCAAGGTCACCTCAGTCCTTGCTGGTTTTTCTGGTGGGGGATTCTTCAAATCATTGTTTTCCCTGAGTGAGAGATACAGAAACATCCTAAAACATTTGCAGGAGCATCATTATAAGAAATTACAGAACTGCAGTGTGTTACTGCTATTAAGGTTGATTTTTTTTTGAACGCAAAAGATTCCCATCATGTGATTCAGCTTAAGTTCTGAAAAGGTGCCCGTTCATTTCTACTTCTGAAATGATTTTAGATAAAGCAAATTCTTTAGATTGTGATATGGATGCAACACAGACACAGACATATGCCCTGAGTTTTCACCTCAGAAAAACAGAAATCTTCAGACAGCCTCATTCCTCTAGATATAAAACTGAAATGCAGAATAAGGACGGTTGTTCTGGAGTGTGAAAGGAAGAGGCAACTGATGGGTCTGATTAAGCAACCTTTTGAATTCTCTTTTTCTAATGGGGGTGATGAAAGCACGTTTTGTGTAGAGTTTTGTTTCGACTCAGCCTGCCATGAAGCTGTTTGAATTTAGGATTATGCCCACATTATTCATATTGCCAAAAACATCAAAACAGGAACAAAGGAAAAGCTAACCTTGAATTTTCAGCATGTATTTCAGTCCTTGTAAACAAGTTACCATGGAGATAGAACCCATGTGAACTGCTGCCTTCCTCATAACTGCTGTAGACTTTGGACTGGCAAGAAAATGTGACATGGCATTGGTGCCATTTGTGACAAAAAAACCCTTATTTCAGATGCTGCACTTAAGCATTTCCTTGCAATACTGCTAAGTGAAAGCTTAGAAATTGCTTAAAAGCATTGAATTGCTTAAGAAATAGGCAAGATAAGTGAGAGGCAGAGCTTTACCTGTTTCACTTTTCCAAATTAAATAATAATCTATCAGAAAAGAGGATGCAAGGTCACTCTGCCTGTCTTGCTAGCAAGATGAGTCTGCAAAGACAGATTGCAGTTTTAAGTAGTTTTTACTAGGAAATGGCTTCAAAGAAGCTGAAGTTATGACACAAAAAGAGTTCTTAAAAAAGAACAAAAATATCCTTGTCATTGATTTTGTTGTTGCTGTTCATATATTTTGAATAGAGCTGCAATTGTCATGTCAGAAATAAAAATCAGCCATCATACTTACTGGCTTCCTTATATTCTTGGACAGAAAAGGATAAATACAATTTACTCATCCTTCAGATTTCCAGATTTTGCTCAAGAAAGTCTTTTGTTTGCTAGCTCAGTAGATTTATTGTTAAAACCATGAATTCTGATCATCATCATCAGTAATGCTCTCTCTACGCAGCTACTAATTGCTTAAATCACATTATTCCTTTATATCCTGTAGATAAAAAAGGATAACCATATCCAGCCTCTAGAACAATAGCTGTGACACAAGAAACTTGTGAGCAAAACCATATTGCAGGTGTCAAAAATGGGATGGATTCTAATACTGTAGTCATTAGTGCAAATAAATAGTGATAACATAAAAGCTCTGGTCTAGTCTCTAATTTTCCTTTTGTTGATCCAGTTTGAAGTCATTATTTCCTTTCACAGAATTGAAGAGTAGAAATTAAAACTTCTGTGACATGTCTTGAGTTTCTGATATTAAGCTGATAAAATGTGTGCTTGAGGAGGGGAATTGTCTTTTAATCCATACTTTTTTTCTCTTGGTTCTCTTTCCTTTTGCAAATGTTATTTTCTAACAATGTAATTATCTGGTTTTCTTCCTTTTCTGACTTTTATTCTCCTTTTCCTGATTTAACTCTTTTAGTTCCTTCCTTTTCCCATGAGTTCCTTCTGCTGTCTCTCTTTCATTTTTTTTTTCTTAGATGTCATCTATTTTAATTAGTTTCCTTCTTACCTCCTGCCATAAGTCCTGATCCTAAAGCCACTGAAATCCATGGCAACATTCCCTGATTACAGTAACAGTTGGCCCTTATTTCTTTTATTGATGGCACTTTCAGAAGTCATCAGTTCTGCTTGAACAGTTTAGGCAGTGGAACCAAATTGTCACTATAAGATAAACAAGTAGGAAAATATTCTGTTACAAATGCCGAGAGTTTATAGTTTTATAGAATCAAGTAGACATAGAACAAACCAATAGTCTGGATCAAAGCAGTTTCTTATAGAATAAAAAGATAGCACATTAAAATCAAATGTCTTCATTAACACAAGTCAATGAAAATTGTATATTTCTATAAAAAAATAAAATCAGCCATTACATGACATACTGTTAATAATTCTAGGTAATTTGCTTGTAAGGCTCTGAGAATCTTGCTGCCAAAGAAACTGTCTGGCCGTGTTTACTGACAGCTCCCCTGTGTTATAATGCAAGCAATATTTTTCCTACCCAAAACAAAGCGATTAAAATTATATTTTCCCAAGCTGTATGGAAATACACTAATTTGTAACTTTCTAAAGCTAACACATTTATGCTTCAGAGATACATAATTTAGTAACAAACAGCAGACTGAATTTTGATCAGGTTTAAAAAATGTGTACAATAGCCTTCAGACTTCAAATGAGCTGAAAAGGCTCCCTTGATATTTTCTTCAATCTGAAATTTAAGGGGTAACTTTTTTGCCTCGAAGATTTCTTTAAAAGGTAATGAACAACTCCAAAAAGCCTGTTTATTATTTCTGCTACCTAGATACCTTGTTAATGAAGCTTTCTATTTCAGTCCAAGGCTGGCTTCCATGTTTCTTGCATAAGTGATGCAAACTGTTCCACTTGTCTTATGCTGCTCTCGTTTACATAATGGAGGAGTTGAATAAATTAGAAACATGCCTCAATCAAATATTCTATAAAAGTCTATCAGCTTCTTGGTTAGGAATTTGCCGTAGCATTTTCAAGGCTTGGAGGAATGAGGAAGGTACAATTCAAAAAATTAAGAAGTTTTGCCATTAATGGATCAGAGGGTGAACAAAGCAGGCAGCTGCAAAAATGTCAGCCTGATGTCTACATTGGTCTTTGCATGTTTTAGATATGAAAAGCTTCTGAATTATGAGGTGGTTTTACAAGTAAAAACTCAGATGTGGTGAATCCCACACCTAATTAGCTGTAACACAGGAAAAGGGAATAATGTGCATTGTGTTCTAAACAAGGGATATTGTGGGAACTGCTCCTCAGACAAGAAATTTTTGCATGAACAAGTCTGGCCAAACTTGTTCTGTTCTGTTCACTGTTGTGACTGGTAGTGGGTCAAATCTTAATTTCAGAGGCCCTAAACCGAATTCCCATGGGTTGGCAAAGCAGGCATTTGCTAATAAATCCAAAACCATCAGAAGTGCTGCAAATGTCTCTGTATAGGAAGACAGAACCTGTGTTTTGCTCAGATTGGACTGTTTTAAGTTTGACCCCTCTTTCCAGCCTCCCTAGGTTCTGCTGTGGAGTTCTGGTCTGTCTTCTCTCCTATATAGGTCAGTTATTAATCCAAATAAAACCAGTAATAATAACTTTGTATGCACTTTTGTTGCTTGCATGCCTGATAACTTCAGGAGGTTCAGGAATTTGTTGTGCAAGTGTGTAGGCAGTGCCAGGACATACATGTCATGAGGGAAGCAGGGAAATGACAGCCCATCATAACTGTTCAGATTACTGTCTTACCATGTCTCTGTGATTTTAGTAGCTAAGTATATTCTTTCTAATTTTATTTTATAAAGAAGTGGTTCCTCTCCTGTTTCTTTCTTTTTTTCTTTCTTTTTTTTTTTTTTTAATAATGCTGTTGACTCATCCCTTAATGTTAAGCAGCCGCCTTGGTGCCAAAATTAGTTCTTAGTCACCCTGACAGTACTTGAAGAGAAGTTTGGATCATAAATTATTATGTCTTAGCACATGAAACTAGCAGAGCAGTTAAGAAGCAGGAATTCAGGCAATATTTATTCTAAAATGTAGTGTGCAGTCTCGTGCCACCTTTAAGCTGTTGGCTGTAGCTCTTTTTCTCACAGATAGTACCTGTAAGCTCAAGAGGAATCTGGGAACATCCCTGTGCCTGTATGGATGATTAGGATTTGACCATAAGTTCACACACACAAGGCATACCTTTAGTTGTTTGTACTGTATCCCCCAATAACTTTTGGACCTTTTGTAGTTCACATATGTTTCTTCTTTTTAATGTCCCTTAATTGGAACAAGAACAAAAGAGAGGGCAATATTCTGTGGACTGATTCCCACAGAAAGAGCCTGCTTCCAAGCAAGAAGCCTAAAAGTGGACCCTAATTATCAGTCTAGACACAGGCATGCTGCTGAAGACAGGTGACAACTTTTGAACTGCCTGTGGGCACTGAGGAAAAGATTTTGTCTGCCTCACTGTTAGAAGCAGCACTTTTGCATCCCCAATGTCTACGGGTGTTGCCACCTGACACACCAAGTATTGACAATGAAAGCAGAAACTACAGCTGGTCTGGAGAGCAATTTTGACAGGATACTTTCTATCAGATATGTGTTCAATAATGGTCTTCATAGGAATACAGCAGAACTGAAAACTTGTAAATTATCAGAGGTGTTTCATTTGATGTGCAGGATAGTGTAGCTCTTTCCTTTAGACATTGTAATCACAGGTATTGGTTTTATCGTCTTATGGTAGAAAGTCTTATGATAGACTGATCCTTTAGAGATCATCCTAGGAGAATCTGGTGCTCTTTCCTTGATACTGTGAAAGTCTCATTTTTATACAGCTGCTATTATAAATATTATTGAGATCTTAGTAAAAAATTGTATGTCTTCTTCATATCCTTTAATAATTTTTCCATAGGATTCAAGCTCTCACGCTGAATTATTTGCTTATTATTTTTCTCATAGAAGTTACAAGTCTAGATCATAGGGTTTGGTATTTGAAAACTAGGTAACTGGTTAATTACAAAATCAGAGCAATTTTTCACTCTTTCTAGTAACATTGCATGAATTAGTCTGTATTTCTTTAAAATTCAAATGTTAATACATTAAATAACACAATTCAAAGAAAATAATTTACTTCTATACTTCCACTGGCTAAGAATGGCAGTCACATGACTGTGTAGGAAAGGCAGAGTAATTTCAGATTGGAATTCTTTTCACCCACTTCTCCTATGAACTGTTACAGTCAGGGCAGAAGTGATGTGTTTCTAGGGCATGTCCCTATGTGTGTGAGAAAAAGGAATATCAGAGGAGCAAGAAACCTGTTTTAAAAAGAAATTAAATCAGCTTTATTATAAACAGAGATATCTCTTGCGTTCTTTGTTGCTCAAGTTTAAATTAGGGTGGAACTTTAGGTAATACTGAGGTTTCATGTTGGCTCAGGAGTTCCTGCATCAGCACAGCTTTAATCCAAGTCATACTCCCCATGTGTGTGCTCCACAGGGCAATGCCATGCTGCCAGGGAGCTGTGGGATAGCAGGAGATGTGTTTGAAGCCTGCCTAGAGATCTGTGTGGAAATTCCCTTGTCAGAACTACAGTGTGTGTTTTACAGATGCTCTGTTTGGATGAGGAGGAATCCTTAGGCACAATCCCTTATGTCTTTTTCAGTGAGGGTGCTGGGAGCCTGACTCTGCCAGCCTGGCCTGGCTGTCTGGCTGGGAAGGGTATGGAGGGAGCCAGGAACACGAGCCTGGGAGATCCCTGCTGTCTCTGCCATCCTGTTCTTTCATGGCCACAAAAGCCCTGAGCAGGAGGCAGCCTTGTGGATGGGCCACTGCACCTCTCATTGTGTTTTCTCCTGACTCAACACTGTGGAAAGAACAAATTTGGAATTTACTGCATGGATGGTTCCCTCTTCTACACATTTCTAACTCTTTAATACTGTAATTCAATTTCTGTACACTATAAGGAGAAGAAAACTGTCTGTTTTATATCTGAGAATGGAAATTTCAAATGCTTTCAGGCTTCATCTTTTATCAAGGGATGAGTTGAAAATTCCAGACTTAAGATTCCTTTACAAGTAAAATCAGAATATTGCAGGTCTCCCTTTAACCATTAATGGCTGTTGAAATGCCATGTTTGCAAAACCTTTAGAAATAATTGAATAAATCAGGTGTGCTTATTTTTAACAGGGTGTTAGGGTACCTGTATACAGCAAGAGGGCTAACATAAGTCAGCACTGAATCTGGAATACTGTCTGTCTTCCAGCAGTAAATACTAAAGTACAGTGTGTTTTATGGTCAGATATATTCACACATATCTGACCATAAATCGGTGCCTCAAGCTTCCCTCAAGGAAAGTTGAAAGAGTGCATCTCACAAGAGAGAAAAATGCATTTAAAATTACTGCAGCTATAAAACAAACTGACATAACCCAAAGCAACAAATATGGGGAAGGAAATCTTCTGGGGCCACATCAGTACCCTGAGATGATTTCCACTTTTTGGTTTTATTTCCTATCAGCGATCCACTGTGGTTTACAAATGGAATAAAATCTATTCATTATTTCCCTGATATACCCCTTCTTTGGATTCATTCTCTTACAGAGCTCAAAGAAAAGGAGACTTGATCTCTTTCCTTGAAGATTTTTCTCTTTTGCATTCAGACATATGTCCAGTTCAATTTGCTGTAGGTACTCTCTTGTTTGCAGGTGCTTCACAAATTTTGGGAGCATGAAGGAAGAAGGTGGATAAGCTAGAATGGTTTTACTGTAAACTAAAGTGGGATTGTAAATCCTCATTTCAGGTAAAAGAAATGAGCCAGTTTTATCTAGATTATGCTAGAAGTCTCTCCCAGCACCATTTCCGCATTTGAAGCTCCTTCTGCAACGGTTTGCACTACTCAAATTATATTATAATACAGCTTATTTCATTATAACTGCATTTAATTGATGGTACTCACTTAAGATTTTATCACTTCTACTGATTCTCAATGGCATTAAGCAAGAAGGCTGGGCAATTTGGAAGTAATTCAGTTTTTTAATACATGTTTTAGACCCATTTATCATTTATTGCTGTTATCAAGATGGTGGTGTATGTAACTGTAGAAGGCTAAATCATGAACGAAGGAGAAGTGCTTTGAAATTACGCTGAAATTAAAAAAAAAGTATTCTAAAATCACTTGGTGCTAACTTATGGCCATACTTAAAACCTTCATGTGATTTTTTTAATCAACACTGAAATTTAGAACCCTAGGAATTAGCTTTCTGTCTTGAAGTTATTGCTTCCTAATAGGACCAATACCAAGCTAACACATTCTAGGAGTTAGAAAAGAAGAAGCAGTTTTGTAAAGAAGTTATCCTTGAAGCCAAGTATTTAGTAGTACTCACAAAACAGTTAGGTGTGTGTGGATAGTAAGAATTTAGAAACAATACCTCAAATAATTAAACTCTTGTCACATTATGGTGCTGGTGAGTGAATAAGATTATGACAAAACTGTGTACTCTATCTTGCCTTAATATTGTGTGGTAAAATTCACCTCTGAAGCACAGGGATTTTAGACATTAACGAGCCATTGCCACCAAGCTGAACATATTTACACTTGGAAAGGAATAGGAATATCACCCAGTAAAGCAGCAGAATGTAGCAGGATGTAGCTGAATTACAGGAGCTGCTTTGTTGCACTGGTTGCTTTTCTGCTTATTTTGGTTGTGTTGGTTGTTTTTCTGATTAAGACATTCTGTTTACTCTGATTACTTCTAAGTGGCAGCTGGCTCTCTCTTCCACCTGAAACCTGAAGGTAGAATTCCTGCTTTGCTTTCTAAATTGAAGAGCTCTTTCCTACCAGTCACCTTCTCCTGTGGGAGGGTGTAATTTAAGAAAACCTTGCTTCTTTTTTGTGTTGATAATTTAAGTAAACTGAAAGGTCAGGCTATGGAACATCAAATAGTTCTATTATTTTTAATTTTTCCTCCCATTTTAAACATGCTTTTTTCGAATGCAGGGGTGAAAAAAAGAGCTAATTCAGGTCTATAGTCCTGTGTAATGGCTACTAAGAGAAACAGATCTCTCAATTAGATGTTCATCTTCTGTCATATAATAAAATATACATTGATGGTTTTAATGCACATCATTGCATTTTCAGAAAACACAGGTAGGAAACAAGCCTTGTCTTTCCTGACTTTCTTCCTCCACACTGTGTGAACCTTTGTGAGCTCAAAGGCTCTGTGAGTGCTAAGTCATGTTGTGAGCCCAACAGAAGGCAGGGAAGAAAAAAACCCACCCAAAGCTTTACTCTTACATTATTTCTCTCTCTGCAACACTGCAATCTGACCCTGATGAAAGTTCAAACAGCAGTTGCCCACGAGATTTCTGGCATCCAGACAACTTCAGAGCTGCTGAGAGAATCTATCCATCACCCAGCATCTCCTGAAAATATCACTGGGTAGACTCAGACTAGGCTTGGTGAAGACATTAGAGTTCAGTAATGTCTTTTCATTTCCATGACAGGCTGGTTTATATAAGATTAAGTTCAGCTTTATTTTTTAAAATTCTGCCCAAAATGGAGAGGTCCTCATTGATTTTTCTGTTCAGCCATTACTGTTGTTGCTAAATTCTTTCCATCTTAATTGTCATTTTAAAAAATTGGTTATGACTTCAGACCAGTCCTGTGTCTTCCTGAGACATGTTGTTGTTATGTTTAATGGCAGGCTGTTAAGAGTGTAATGGCTTTGGATTGTGACTGAGTTATTCAGCAACAAATGGAGATAAAATATGCAGTGAAACAGCAAGAATTACCTGCTGCTGTAAAAGCTGGCCTTAGAGTGTTTCTTCCTTTTCCTGAAATTTAATGAGTCACTTCAGCACTTCGAGAAGTGAGTGAGTAGCTCTGACCTGCATCAGGCACAGCATAAGCACGTGACCCATAAACTTGCTCGAGTGAAAATCTACTGCAACCCGTGCAGTCCTCTGACAGTTGCATTATATTTTCAGGTCATCAGACAGATGCTGAAACACCATATACATTTCTGTGTGGGCTTTTAAAGATCTTTAGGAAGAGAAAGAAGAAGTTTGCTGTTTATTTTTTTTTTTTAACTTAATCTGAAATTGTTTTTCCAAATCAGGAGTTCACTGCAGCACATAAGTTCTTGCTACTTAAGCTTGACACCAAGAGGTATTCAGCAGTCCTTTTGAATGCCCACTTTCCAAAATAAAAAAAAAGGTGTTTTAAAGGTGCATTTTACTCTCCTGAACACTGACTGCCTTTGAAATTAGAACTCCCTAAAAGCAGGGAAAATATTTTGCTACTTCCCCGGTAGCTTGACTGAGTCAGCGTGGTTGGCTCAGAGGAGGGAACTGCCAGACTTTGCAAAGTCCTTGGCAAAAGGAATGAGACTTGGCAAATGAGACACCAGGAGATGAAAAGGACTTGCTCTCACCAGGCAGCAAAGACGAGGAGGATCACAAAATTGATTGTGTCTTGGAGAGACATTAAGTTGGGAGTTAAGAGGAAAGGACGGGTTTGGTTGAGCAGGAGACCTGGAAGAAATGAGGTTTAAATGCATCTCAGGAGTGGCAAAGTTTTAAAAATTTAACCTAAATGATCATGCTCCCAAGAGCCAGGGATGTATCTTGGCAGGTTTGTGTCAAGATTTGACAACTTGAAATCATTGTACACAGAAATCACTGATCATGGGCTTGTGTGTTCAGTCAGGGTTAGAGCCATAGTAGTGGGCTGTGAGGCAGAAAAGAAATAATTTTCAAAGTTAGTTCAAAGCTTAAGAAAAGTTAACATCTTCAGGTCAAGAGATATTTAACCTGAGCTGAATTGGTGTAGGAGAGCCGGGGAAAATATTCATCTAATTCTTTAAAATGTTACAGGACTTTTCTGGTGAAAATTGTCAATTACTGAAATATGTGAGTTCTCATAAAGACTTATCTGTTTCATTAAGACAGTTCTTTTAGGTCCAAAATAGAATCTGTGAGCAAATTTTATGATTTCTTGGTCCAGCTCCATTACTGGCTTTTTCTAATACAATTATGTGGGTTTATGTACTTACATGTATGTGACTCTTTTTTACTGTTGTTTTTTTCTTATAAGAATTTATTAATATTTCACAATATGAAAAATCAGTCTTTTCCTTAGAAATGTTTCTGGATGACAGATTTACTTTGTCTTTTCCCTTAGTACAAGGAGTTAAATACAGCAAAAATTATATTTAGCAATAGTAGCACAACTAGAAGCAATATTATTTTATCTGCAATTGTGACTGTGAAGAAATAAGTCCTAATTATGGTAAAGCTCTAACCCCACAAGTCAAGAGTTTCCTGTGTAATAGCACAGTATTGCTATGGCTCATCTGGACCCTGTGCAGCTTCATCTCTACTAAATATCTCTAAATATACGTTTCCCATTTTGACCTGTCATTGGAATATTGGCAAGATAACAGAGAATAAAATGTATTTGATACTTCTTTCACTCGAGGGTCAATCTCAGGGTTTTATTGTGCCAGATAATTCTGAAGAACAGTATAATGTATAGCTATTGTAGAAAATGTTTTTATAGGCACTTACTGATACCATTGAGTGCTTCATCTCCTCTTTCTGCTCATGCACATTTGTATAAATATTTGTTAATACACATTTTGAGAAAAGTGTGCAAAAGGCTGTTTTTTGCATAGGAAAGCTGTTTTGACTGATTTAACATCTGCAATTTGAGAGTGAGGTTTTTTCTGTACTAAAAGAGGAAGGAGATTGACAAAGTTAATAAGGATCCTAACTGAGAAAATGGACACCATGTATGAAAACCAGTAAAAAACAACAACCCAAACCCCTTGAGTGTATAGGTTTAGTATATCATCTGCTAAACTATTGGAGCACCTACATGAATTACTATGCCTAGCACACCCTCCCAAATCAGACCCTAAATACATCTGAATCACTGTGGTAAATTGAGTTTCCCACTGCTTTACAGCAAATAAGAATGTGCAAAGCCTCTCATCTGCTGAATGCTGTGCTCAATTTACAAGCTCATATAATTAAAAATATTTCCATTATCCTTTAAAGTTTATACTGATTTAAAACCGCAAAGTTAATTTAATATGGTCCCATCAAAAATTGCAAAGAACAGAAACTTTCCTATGGCAAAGTTACTGTATCTTGTGTGAAATACAGTGTCAGATTGGTAATGAGATGAATTCTACTGAAATTTTCCTCTGAAGATTGTATAATAATTTTAGATATCCCATCAGGACCTAGTAACTTGAAATATCCCTTTGCTTCTGTGTGGTTTTCCTTGCAAAGGTGAGGTAATTATGAGTCAGGAGAAATACAGAAATAACAGTGCCGGTGTTCAGCAAGATGAATTTTCCAGCAGGTTTTTAGAAATGAACTAAAGCCTGTTCCAGTCACAATTTCTTTGGATGAATTCTGCAGTGTGGTGCAAAGGAGTCGAAATATAAAATCTGTTGGATTTAGAGAATAACTACAAGCTATGAATTGTAGGATCCTACCAACAAAGGTTTGGGAGATATTTTAAATGATTCAGTAAATGGCAAAGTGTTTGTTTAGTTGTCCAAACACTGCATGACTCTGGACTTGGGGCATCCAAACAAGCTTCTGGCACAATTAGATTTGGATCTAAGGGTGCCAATTCTTGCCCTGATTTTCAGTGTAGTTGCTGAAGTGAACAAGCAGAAGACTTGGAAATCCCCAAGTGACTTTCTGATCTATATGATCTACAGAGCTCTTTGACTTGCTTAAGGGGGGTAAAGGTGAAGCAGACTCCAAGATGGAACTAGAGGTGCTCTGCTTTCTTCATTTCTGGAGCTCAGTGCAGCCCATAGTGGTCACCTCTGCCATTGCAATATTGTGAGGAAACCCCAACATTTGTGGCTGGGCATTTGTAGTTGTCCTGCTGGGCTTGCTCTGACTTATTTCCTTCTTCATGGTGGTTGTGTCTCTGATTTTGGTCAGAAATCCTCAGTTGGGATGCAGCTACAGTCAGTAGCATCTCCACCTGCCTGCCCTGAGCTCTCCAGTTGGATCTCAGGAATCCTTCAGGTATTAAAAACAAGACAGAACATGTCAGCTCCAAAGCTTTGCCTCACCTCAACAAGAGGAAAACTGTCTCCACAAAGCTCTTCCTAATTCTGCTTGACCTGAATGTTTTTGCACTGTCAAGAGACTCAGAGAGTAATTCTGTGGTTTGGATTTAGTCCCACTGAAAGGGGTCAGGAAGGGATGAAGAGAAGAGTAGAGCTGGGGAGGGACAGTATGCTCCCCTGTCTGAGCAAGTTGCAAGGCACTATTAGAAGCTTTTAAGGTGTTAGCCAAAATTTATATTCAAAGGTGAGCTATGAGAGCATTGAGGCTTTGTTATTTCAGGAGAGATGTGTTACATGAAGGACATGGGTGAAACACAAAATCATGGGGGAGGCAGTAGGAACATGCCAGAGCACTGGCATCGTAGCTCTGAGGAAAGAAATCAGGGGATTTAAACCTCTGAGGTAAAAAAAATCTGTCTCATGAATAAATTTCCCCTGACTGATTACAGGACTTTGCATGCTTTTTTAAGAGAAGGTTGCTGGAGTCAAGGTATTATTGTTTGAGAATTGTATTTATCCTAACAATCTTAGCATCCTGAATTTGGGATGAAACAGGGCAGCAATGCCCACGAAGGAAAAATGAATGATCTTTGCCAGACCTGCCAGTTCCCAGCTCTGTCCAAGACACTCTAAGAGTGGTTTTGCCTTAACATCCCCAGCACTCTGACAAAGTAACTCATTAATCAGTTTGTCCACTAATCTAGTGTATCATTGATTCCTTCTAAACCACTGTCTCTCACCACAGCTCCATTTTTGGATTCTGTCTCTTTTCTGTCATCCACTGGAACTGGGGAGCTGCAATACAGTGAAACAAACCCCCAATAGCCATAAATCCAAGTCAAATGTATTAATTTTTTTTGATCAATTACCTTTGTATGAGGATTTTTTTGGAGATGTCTTCTGTGCATGTCACTAACTTTATTTTGGATTAAGTTTTATCTTCTGTAGGATTTAAACTGTTTCCACATTATTTTCACTCTCTAAATGTTTTCCTCTTGTGTTCTCTTGCCTACAGAAAGCTGTTGAAAATCCTTCTCTGTTATTTCTACTCTATTATTGTTCCTACTCTATTATTGTTCACTCATCCCCCACTTTTTGGTCCCTTATGAATAACAAGGTTCCTGGTGTCTCTTTCAAAGGGATGAGTTTTCTAAGAGGTGCTAAAAAAGTATATTCTTTTTTTAAGTTTGAGCTTATGATCTACTTGAAAATTTGGAGAACAATTTGCTTTTATATTACTAATTTCAGGTTGTCATTTCATGCTTCTTGTTCATATCTAATTTATTAGATCACTTTGTGCAGACTTTTTCTTTCAGTCTAAGTCAGCACCTGTAATTAAAGCTGTCTGTAACTAATAATGACTAATTTATTGCACAAAAATGTTTCTTTAAAAAACTCCACAACTTAAAATGAGCATGACGAAGATTTCTAAGCTTCTAAACTACTGTAAGTGAATGATGTATGGACTCATGCATGGACAGATGTCTAAAAAACATTGCTGGTTTTGATGGTAGATTGGTTCCAATCATCACTCAAAGTGTGTATTTTGGTGAAAATACACTGCCTTTCCTAGGTGCCTTATATTGAAAGAAAAGTTGTTTGAAGAAAAATGGGGATACTGGGAAAGTAAAGATGAAAGTTCTTGAAAGGCTAATTTTAAAATACAGTAATTTGGAAAAAATTACAAAGGGAAGTAACTTATTTGGTAAAATTAGATATTACAAAGGGAGGGAGAATTTATGAGGAGCAAAAGATAGGAAGGGAATTTTGTTCCATGGTTGAACCCAAGGGAGTAAATTTGTAGAAGTGCAATGACTGACACAATTGGAAGGAATGTTGTATGTTCTACTGAAGATGAAATCTATTGTTCTTTAAAGCTTTCTTTTTTTAAGTACATTTAATTTTTCGCTGTGCTAGACAATTACAATATATGCAAAACATTATTGCTTTCCTGTAATTTATACACACATTTTCTTCTCCAGGTATTTTTGATATTAGCTTATTAGGTGATACATTTTTGTACCATTGACTTTCTAGCTCAACAAAGTGAAATGAACAAACTCGGAAAACAGACCAAAAAAAAAAAATTATTAGCTAACAAAGAATTCTATTAATTCTTTAAATTATTTTTCTTGAATAACTGTATTCAATATTTGCTTAGTTCTGGCTATAGAATCCATTTGCTTTTATAGGGGTGTGGGTGTGTATATTATGCCAGATTTATGAGAAAGGTGAATTTGATTTTTGTAATAGTTGACTGTATAGAATAAATACAGCATCTGCTTCCACAGGACATAAAGCTTGTAGTATATTTATAATTTAGCAGTAGGTTTATGGGAAAAGGCCAATATTTTTTTCCTTTTTTGAATGAATGTTAAGGTGTATTGTTGTTTAGAATGCAGAACCTTTCAGCTCTTGAACCGTGTGTTACAACTTCAACTGTAAATACAACATAGTATCCTATTTATGAATTCCAGTCTCAAAGGCTAATTTAATTGGTGTATTCCAACTACTATTGCTTATTTCACACTTCAATAGGTAAAGATGCATTAATAATCAAAATTTCAAACTGTAATTAACGTTAGCTTTAGGCTCCTGACAATGAAATGATTGCATTTTTATGTATGTCTTGATACACAAAGTTAATCTAACCTGTGAATGAAGAACGAAAGAAATGCACATTTACTCTCTAATGCAAATCACTACTTGTAATTATGTGTTCCCTGCAACTGCCAGGAAGGAGAAAAGTAAGATACTGGAGGCTGTAAAATCTGTATGGATGTCCCTAATTCAGCTCCCTCATCTCTGGCGGTGATTACAGTGAGCTGGGGATGATGTGTTTCATCTCATTTGTTTCCACACTGTTACTTCATGTGCTGTCCAGTTACAGAACAGCCCTCTTTGTTTCTTTTTCAGGGGTTTGGGGGAAAGGTGACAGGGTGGCTCTCTAGAGAGGAAAGGTGGGATTTTTCCATCATGCCACAGAGGTTTAGTGCAAAAAACTCTACCACTACCCCTCCAGCGAAAGAGGTTTTCAGAACCTCTTTTATTACCTTTCCCTTGAAGCTATAGAATAGTCTTCCAATTACTATTATGATTCTGGAAGTAGTTAGTCATCTCTCTCTCTTTTAATATAGGCCAGGGAACATGCAGCTATAAATCACCAGCAAGCAGGATCTAAACACAGGACAGTGAGGTCACTGGATCAGTAGTTCTGCTCTTTGCTGTGGTCTAGTGTTGATTAAACCAAGGTAAACATTAGTAACAGATTTTATTGCCTGTTATGGTCATTACAAGGAACAAGTAAACTAAAAGCAAAATATTGCCCTAATGCACTTTGCTCCACTAAATGTTTGTAATAAAATTATGGTGGTGAAGTTTATAAGCAGAATTGTTGTTCACAATAAAACCTCAAGGAGGTGGAAGTGAAAGAGCAAAGCTGCTGTGAGCCTGGCATGCCTTGCCAGGCCTAAGTTTGAGGAGCTGGGCTCTAGGCTTGGCTCTGGATGTGGAAGGGCAGCTGGGAAAATTTGGCACTGCCAGAGCACCCACCTCTCCCTCTGCTCCCGAGGCCGCTCTCTTCAGTTTACATTTAAAAGGGAAAAGGGTGCAAAGCTGCTGAATACATTTTTCAATGAGAAATGCATTTATAACCTCACTGGAAGCAAATATAACTGAAAAATATTTGGATTAATTGTTACTTTTGAAAGAGCTATTTATCTACTTTTTCATAAAAGCTATAAGTCCAATTTGATTCTTTCAGTAGGAAGTGGGGGAAAAGTATTTTGAGGAGCTCCATATTCTGTGGAAAGGGCATATATGTATAAGAGGGCAGTTAATATTTATTCTTTCATGCTTAGTCTTTGTTCTTCTCAGTTCCTGCCTGTTTTCATCTATATTCCCACTGATACCTTTTGTCCTCCCTTTAACTCCTCACCCAATCTTTGTACTCCCACAGAATTTCTCCCTTAACAATTTTTCTGCAGGGAGCACTGGACACAAATGCTTTCATTTAGAAATTCCATCTGGGACCTTCTCAGTTCATGACAGGAAGAAAAGGAAAAAATAAAGGGGAAGTCAGGCAGGATAATAAGCTGGGAAATTAGCATACCTCCTGTGCCTCTAAATTCCCTTCACAAATCAAGTGGTGCCTGCCTGAGACACTAAAGTACAGCTCACAAAAGGCTGAGCAGATATTCAAAATAAGATGATGCTAATGCTTTGGATTTTTCTCCTTTTAAGTGACACAGCACTGGATAGACTAGTTTGAGTCACAGGTACATTTGATATGTACTTTTTAATCCAGGCTCCCCAAACCAAATAATTAGCAGATGACTCACTGAAGTCCTTACAGAATGGTTTTTGAACTTCACAGTCATGCAGTGAAGTTTGGTGAAGACAGTTTGGTGAATGTGGATGAAGTGGTGTCTCCAGAAGCTTCCAGCAGAGAGAAGCCACCCCTATGTGCTGGTCCTGCTGTGCTGAGGATCAGCCTGGGGAGCTCCTTCCACCAGTAGCTTTGCTTTGTCCTCCTAAAGGTCTTTTTCTCAGGAGTGGGGAGCAGCTGTGGGAGCAGATTGCCGAGGTGATGGTGCTCTTCCAAGGGTGCTGGGTGTTTCATCTCATCATGTAGATAAATCCCTGATATCTGGTGCCTTGTTTGCAGCAGCCAGGCCTCCTCATAAAAGCCACTGGCTCCATCAGCACAGTCCTGTGGCAGATACAGGACACAGCCCAGGCATGAGACCTGCTGCTGGATTTCTTGAGAGCCACAGGAAATTCTTGACTGGGTCCCCTGAGCTGCTGTATGAACAGATCAATACTCTGACATTTGTTTAACTGGTGGCAATCTGGACAGATGGTATTTGGTAACATGCATCACTTTATCTCTCATTATTTACTTTTTCAGCTAAAACTCCATCTCACCCTGTTTTGCAGGTTTTCAATAACATCTAATTCAAAACTATGGTGCTTCAAATAGGATAAATTAACTGATGCTAGTAGAAAAGGGAACCTTCTGTTTCCCCTGTGTTGGCAGGGGTAGTGGAGGACTGATTCTCTGATGGGTGGTGATAACGTGCAAATATATTCTTCCATTACAGCCCAAGCACAGTCAAAGTTAGACTAAAATGGAGATTTCTTTATCAGTAACAGTTTGGGGAAGCATATGATAAATTTCTGTGATTCTGTGAATTTTTACTGTGAGTCTGGTCACATCTGCCTGTGTTTGGGAGAATTCTGCCTTTGGGGGATTAATCATGCAGAAAAGTCCCCTCGTTTTTCCAAGACTATTGTGGTTTGCAACTTACTGGTTTCTGCTTACTTCGTAGTAAAATGACCTAGATTGTGACAAAAGCCAGTGTTGTATTACATTAAAAAAAAAAGGGTGAAGCTTGGATGGAGGAAAAGTAAATATTTCTGCCCATATATTTTCACATCCTATCTGTATGGAGATATTCAGGAGAAATAACAGTAATTATTGCTGTCATTCTGATTTTACTTATTTGCATTTGAATAAACAAGAAAGGGTTTTTACGAATAGATTCTAGTTCTGTCAGTGTGACCTGAACCACTTTTGGCCAAAAATAGATAAATACAATTAATATGTCTCTCCTTCATCTCTTGACCTGGTCGTGGACTTTGATAATGTGAGGCCCATTTGTAGAAATGGAGGAATCATTTTAGATGGAAATTAAATTAATACTGAAAAATGCAAAATCAGTTTTGAATTATAGTAAAATTTAATGGGATAGAATGTGTGTATATCTCAAAACGATGCTGCTATTTTCAAATGTGTTGGTTTTTAAAAGGAAAGAGAGGACCTGTGAAAACTAAACCAAATGTGAGTTTCCCCCCTGTTTCTGCCATTTTTTCCCCCCAAAAAATCAAGCAATAATTGCCTGGTTAATTATTCACTGCAGATGTAAAATGTTTTATTTCCTGACATTTTTATGTCTCTGTATTTCAGTCCATATCTGACAAGTGACAGATATTCCATGCCTCATTTGTACATTGAGCTCTTGTTTTCTAATCATAAGATTGTCTTAAAATACAAATATGGAAATCAATATACAGATGCTTTTAACAAAGAGAGCATTGTAAAGTATCTGCTGAATTACCTTCCGTGGCATCATCTGTCACATTACTGACAGCCCAGCTTTTAACAATGATGGTATAATCTAAAGTGTTCAGTCTGAAGTTGTGTTAGATTTATAATATTTTAATTGTGATCTACTTTGTTATATTTTGAGTGAGTCAGACCAGATGGTATGGGGAATATATTAATTAAATTAGAGGGATATTATAAAGATATATGAGCTCTTTCCATTTTCAGAAAGGTTGAGCATTCCTTTCTATTCTTGCAGTTATGTTTAATCTTTCCAAATGTCATGAATATCTGTATTTTATTAACAACAGTAAAGAAAAACACCCTCTTCTGGTGCTTTTTAAAAGAAAATACTATTGTTTATTTTTAATCAAATGCTTTTCACTTGCTTTGGTTAATGGAGATACTTGGAAAATGAACTTCAAATGATAGATTAAGTTATTCTGGATAGACCTATGAAATGCTAACAATGGGTTTCTAGTCAAACAATTAAAAATTATATTGGTGAATATTTTGGGAGAGGAAGTCTTCTATTTTTCAATTATTATGGGATGGAGGCTCATTATAACAAACTGTTGCTTCTGTGGCTGTAAAATCCTCACAGCTGTTGGTATTAATTAGCACTATCTGTCTGTCCTTCACACTGAGCAGAGGCTGTAGCACAGGCACTTTCTAGGGAATTCCATAGCTAAATGTTGGCATGGTTGGCTTTAACATTCTAGAAGGAGCTCTGTGTGTGGGTGACAATATCCTTAACTTGATGTATAGCAATGGTCACATCAGAGTCACCTGGATGGCTGACATCCGTGGAATGCTTTTGTTATTTGTAGATTCTGCTGAAAGAAGGCATCTCCATGAACCCTTTGCTTCTGCAGTATCTGTGTCTCTAAAATGATTGCTGCCTTTCCAGTACTGCCATCCCAGCGTATTTTGCAGATGCTTCTTTCCCAGCTGTGTTGTTCCAGTGGGACTTGGTGCTCCTCCTTTGAGCCAGGAGCAGGAATCAAGGAGATAAGCAAGAGGATAAGGGCAAAAAGTTCCACAGTGAGCATGACAGGGAAGTTTAGTGTAAATATTTCCCCTCTTTCTTTCTCTAGTGTAAATATCTCCCCAGTTTCTCTTTCTCACTGTTATGATCATGTGGGGTTTTTTTCTGTGCCCTTTCTGCATTGTTAGCAGGGACATCTTTGGGCTGTGTTGTTGCTTAGATATACTGGCATAAAAATGTATTTATAAATTGCATAATTCTGAACCAAGGCACAAACTGGAAGGTCAAGAGGCTAGAAATGAAATCGAGACAGAGGGGATGGAGTATTTAGTGTGGTGTTTGTTTGCATTTGGCTTGTGTTTGTTAGACTAACAAAATTAGCCTGTGTTTGGAGTATACATATTTTTTCCCCCCAAGACTCATACCTATTATGAGACTGGTAACCCCTACCATAACATTATGTCAACATTTCTGTGCCTAATGACTGAAAACTAATCCTCTGGATTTGACACTTGTCCATGGCAAATGCCCACCCCCCCACAAATGTTATATTTTTAAACTTGTACCATGGAGCATGCATTTATTGCTTCACCTAATCGAAAGTAACACATATATACAACCCAGAATAATACATTTCTGAGATGATAAATCTTAAAGGAACATCATAAATCTGTCCTCTTAAAAAATAAGAAAAGAGACTAGAAAATGGCACAGAAGATACCCATTTTCATTATGGCTTTTAGGCTATAATAGGCTCAGCCTGTTCTAAAACCAGAGTACGAATGATGAGCAGTTGAAATCCAATTTGAATTCATAATACCACATTTAGTTTACACTACCACCTGTCAATAGGAAACAGACTGAGACATATCTCCTGAGATATCCACAGGGAATGCTCATTTATAATTAACCTTCCTTTTTTTAAAAAACCCCACACACCCAAATTTTTGTCAATGGATTGTTTGTGCTGTTTCCCATTTTTTGTAAGAGTCCTTCACTAAAAAGTAGTTGAATTTTTATCTAATATCCTCTATGAAATGTAACAGAAATTGTTCCCTGTAATCTTTCCTGTAGATTACTGTCCATCCCATTCTCCTTTTTTTTTTCTGTGCCCATATTAACACCTCACCCACAATACAAGTGCAATAGCCTCACCAAATTCTTGAAAGCTCTAAGTAATATCATGCAGGTCTAGGTCAGAATATCCAGTGTAAAATGTAACTAGGGTAGGCCTGTTTTTCGAAAGAGGATGTCACAAACAGATAAAATGATGATAAAAGTGGGCATTGGCACAGATTTAACCCAGTCATTATTCTCATTAGACTGTAATTTTGGGTTCCTCTTTAGATGACAGCACATGATGAGAACTGACATCTACTTTGAATTCATATTATCATGCTTAACGTGTTCAACTAATATTTTCCAACAGCTGAAAGTGCAAATGCATTTCTTCTAAGATGTTCATATAAACACTGTTCATATCTATCTATCCACAAATGCTGTGGATAATACAGATGGCTGGTACTTAAAATTTGAGAAATAAATGTAAGAGTACTTCTGAATATGAACATTTGAGATTGAAGGGAAAAAGAACACACAAAATCAAACCATTTAATGATTTTTTTCCCCATTCAACTTTATACTTCTTAATTCCAGAAGCAATAAAATTTATTTCAGTGTTGGCACATCTAAGAGGATTATACTAGTTTGACAAAGCTCCTGAGTCTTTCAAAATCTTTCTTGAAAAGACATATTCAACTGATGTTTTGTCACTTAATAACATATGGTGAGGAAATAATGCAGCTTCATCAATGATTTCTTATGGCTTCTGTGATGTTTCCCTCTTAATATGAGACTCAAAAATAAAAATCTCTCTAGAGAAAATTACTTGCCTTTTTCCCTGTAAATCTTGGAAAAGAAATGAAGCCCAAACGATATGCAAAGTATCTTGGCACTGGTCTCAGTTTGCAGTCTCCCTCTCAGCCCATACTCTGAAGAAAACTGCATTTTGCTCTTTTGTGTGTTTTCATTTGAAATGCAATGTGAATCTTGGGGGGTTTTGTGTGGTTTTTCTTTTGGGTTTTTTTTTTCCCAAAACCCATAAATCCTTCCAGTTAAGACTCACTGTTAAGGTAATCACTGTCCCAGCTCACTAGATATTCTTGACCTGTATTTCAGTATTTTAGCAAAATCTCCATGTCTTTCTGATCTTGGTGATGGTTTGATTACGAGCAGTGAGGATGGATTTTGGTTTTGTGTTTTTTGTTTGTCTGTGAACTGTGATTAGTGGCCAAAAACGTGGATTTATTGGAGTCATGATCTTGAGTGAGTTTTCTCATTATGTTTTAATTGACCATTTTGTGTTAAATAGGGAAAATGTTTACTATGCATGTTATATAATTCTGAGAACAAAGGGGAACGTGTTTGTGTTGGGCATCTGAATAATTTAGTGTATATCTATTTAGAATGATCTGATAAGCATAGCATTTCAAAAATTCAAAATGAAACCATACACACTTCAGAAATATTCCCATCTGGAATCCTTTTGGTTACCAAAGCACTAGAGGAACTGGTTTCTTTCCTCTATTCTCACACATCTGCTTTACACTCAGCAAAGCAGAGGGACATGGAATTGTACTAAACAGCACTGAAATGAAGCCAAACCCAAACTTTTCCCACTTCCCTGCTTTATCCTAAATCCTGGAATTTTTGGCATTTGTGTTATTTAAAAGGCCCCTGAAAACTGTAAACTTGTTAATACTGCAGTGTTATAGTCTATAGAAAGCAAAGTATCAAGTCAAATGCAGTACATCCATTTTCCTGTAGGGGAAATTATCTTCCTAGGAGGAAATTACAGTAAAGTCATCTTTTAGGACTTAAAAGGTATAGATTTGAAAGCCTTTCTAAAATATGGTAGCTCAACTACTCACATAGTTGATCTTACATTGAACAATGGGCAGTTATGAGATACTTGTCCAGATTCGACTGTTCTTAATTTTGAAAGTCATGTTGACTCAAGTGTTCTTCTTCCTCCTTCCTGGTACTGACAGTGCACTTTGAAGAACTATCCCACACCGACTGTTCTATATATTCTGTATATACCTGTTCTACTGTGTGGCTTTCATCTTTGGAATTGATGGATGAAGCCATTATCCTCACATAAATCCAGATTCTTGAGGGGGACTAGCCGAGCACGTATTCTTTGTCCTACTGTTCTGCCTGTCCCAAGTTCAAAAAACACTCGTCACACTTATTTTGAACCAAAAATATCCAAGCCACCAAAATATCAGGAAAGATACTTATTGTATATGTTTGCTTTAAATCACAGCAAGCAGAATCAGTGCTTGTGGTGTTAAACTTCACTGGAAAAAGCAGAAACATAGAAATGCAGAAGTCAGTGATATTTTGTGTGAAAAGATAAGTTTGCTGATTTACAACTCCTTTGACAAAATTGTAGCGTGAACTTTTCTACCTGGTTATTAAATGGCTATGCATGGGAATGCCATGTTTTAGCAGCTATTAGAATTTTCCAATGGAAATGAAATCTGAGTAGTTCTGTATGCACATGCATACTTACATTCCTATTACCATTGTCTCTTGGGAATCTTATAAGCCTGAAAAACAGTAACCCGCAGCTTGTGGGTTTAACTACTCTGCCTCTTTAAAGCAGAACTTCTTCCTTTGCACCATTTCATGACTAATGTGTATGTATGATTTTCTGCTGGCTGAAGAAAGCACAAACAACTTTACTAGATGATCACTAAGTGCATTTTCTTCCTGATGTTTGTTATTATGAAAGAGAAAAAAGATGCCCATCCTGTGTAGGCTGAGATCAGCAAATCTGCTGTGACCAAGAAGCTGATTTTCCTCAGGAAGTGCTTTTACCCTGAAATATCACATTTATTATGATTAAATAAGAGGTGAATTTCTCTCCTTGATATCAGCACTATCAAGGATATAGCTTACAGTAGTGAGGACAGAGATCTCTGGGAGTATGTAATGGACCTAATGCATCAAATGTAATGGTGTGAGTGATCTCATACAATTATTTCCAAGGGGTGTTGAGTCCACATGCTATCAGCATTAGTGTGCAGATGCCACAAGAAACCTGAGACTATAATTTCCACATCCAATTCACATAATGGATATGGAAATAGAAGTAATTTCAGATAGTAGATAGATATCCCAAGCCAATAAAAAACATATAGAGCTCAATTTCCTCCTCAGCACTATAACAGAAGGTAAACAGCCTTTCAGATACCGTACAGTGCTCACATTGCTCTGGCCACATGCAGGGTTATAACTTTGAAAGAATTAGGGAATGTGCCACGTGAAAGGTATCCTTGAAAATTTAACCCCCTCCCACGAAAAAACCACGAAAAAACCAAGCCTGGCTTTTTATGTGCTGTCGTGATCTCACATTTCCTCCTGTACCCAGAGAGGGGGGCACTTTGACAAGATATTTTTCTTTGGGCTCGCACATTCAGTGATATCCTAAGACAGTTTTCAACAGAAGCAGAACAAAAAGAGTGGAAGGAAATCTTGTGACTTGTACAACCAAGAAAGATCTTGTTTATCAAAGCAAAGTTTCCATTTATATTTTCACTTGACCAAAGAATGTAAAGTCTTTTTTTCTGAGGATATAAAATAGTGTCTCTGCTTTAATTGTTATTGCTGAGTGCAGTTCTGTATCCCTTCAGCAGACGGGTTGGGTCTTTTTGTGTGTGTTGTGTAGAGGAGTGTTAATATCTGGGTATTTTCTTTATGCTGGAAGTTGGGAATAAGGATGAAATTCTACACCTATGGATGGATTTTTAATGAGTTAGTATGATGTGCAGGAGAGATTTAGCTCCCATATGCTCTGTGAGCATAAAAAGGTTTGTTTCCTGCCTACATTTATCTTTCTGCTGCTGTTTGTCTCTCTTGGCCAAACATTACAGATTGCAAATTGCTCAGGGCAGGCAGGGAGCAGGGAGGCACAATTTTTGGTCTGTCAGTATGTCCACAATAAATATAGTTAATGAGAGCAGCACAAATGTTGAAAGACTTCAATATTTGTTTCAAATGAATATATACATAGTGAACATGGGTCATGTTCTTAGCAAAGCTCTATTTTCAAGTATTAAATAAATGTTTACAAAATTAAGAGGTATTATTTTTTAACTAGCTAGTGAGTTCTTACACAGATTTGAATAGTAACTGAAACTGTGAGGACATTTTCCTTTGGAAAAATATAATAATTTGTAATGATAATGATAGTGTTTCTTACTTTTGTGATAATCAATATTGCATTTGTAAAATTATAATAATTTCAACTGTGAGATTCCTTTGTATTCATGCGAATTTAGTATAGTGCAGATTCCTGGTTTATGCCTCTGGTAACCTGAACACACATTTTACAGGAAACCCTTTTGATTAAAAAAGGGACATTTCTATATACTTATGAGAAAATCATGACACCTGAGTTTGATCACTGATATCTTCCAAATGCAGCAACTATAAGTGACTAAATAGCACAGAGTGAAGTTTGCAACTCGCTCTTAAATGGTGGAACTTGTTGCTTTCTTGTTGACTCACTGGCAGTTGGATTTTCATAAAGATGAGGTGAGGACTTTTTTATCAATGTTTGTTTCCTTTTAAGACAGTGATCAGAAGTAAAACTTATGATACAAATCTATTATTTTTGATAAAAATGTAAGTCCAGGATGTGATAATGATTTAAAATACAGGAGTCAAAAGGAAGACAAAGAAAGTAGATCCAAGAGGTAGGAGGAGCTATGTCAATGACCATCCTCTTGCTTTGCAGTCATCATCTTTTAGGTCACTTTCTTGATCAGAAATATTTGATTTCTTCTCTAAATTGGAACTCATTCCTAAAAAAAGCAAAATTCCCACTCTCCAACTGTAAAATTTCCTAAAGTTCATACTGTATGGGCTACATTTCTCTCTTCTGTGTTTGGGTTTGGTTGTTGTTGGTTGTTTTGAGTATTTTGATCCTTTTCTTGCTAGTGTAGTGTCTCTAAGAAATTTGGCTTAGGCAAAACAGAAGATTCTCAATTTTTAAGAGAGGAGAAAATTCAGAATAGATTGTCAATATCTTCTTCTTCTGGATAGTCTGTGTAAAAATATATTCTGATGATATTTCAGATACTTGATTTCTGGAAATGATTAAGCCACAAAGTCTTGAAGATCATATTAGTTAGGATGAAAGATTCCCATGTTCCTTGAGCTTGTGGACTAGAATAAAAGTTTTGTGTTCTGTGTGTTTACAGTTGGCACTGGGGATGAGCAAGTTAAAAAGATTTATTTTATCGACTTGTTCTGAGGCTGTGAAATTTTGTTCTACTTTCTGTAATTTGAAGTTTTGAAGAGTTATTGATCATAAATCCCTAATATTTTAAAATATAGCCTGGAAATTCACACATGCAGATTTATTTATGTGCAGTCTTTGAAATTTAGAGCCTTACTTAAAATATTTAGTCAAGAAACAAACCAGCTTTTCCCTCATCCATCTCTGTGGAGCAATGAAATAGGGAATTAAACATTTCCATCTGAATTTCATAGCTGTATATTTTGGATCAAGGAGAAGCATGCACCGTATGACAACTTCATTATAAGCAGTGCAAATGAATAATAAGACTTTTTTTTTGCATCATGCAAAGCTAAACTCTACTTGATCACACTAATACAAATCACTTCTTAAAACAACTGTATTCCAGCTCAAAACAGGTGCAACTTATTGAACACTGACTGGTTTATTTCCACTGAGTGCATAAAGATGTACAAAAATATTTTCATACAGTTCATCCAGAGTAATGTTCATGTCATCCTTTTTGTATGAAATAAATACTGTTATCACTGTACTACTCATTTTGCTGAAGTGAACTTGGATTTTCCATTGCTTGAAAAGGAACAATGATGAAGAAAGGAGACAAAATTCTTTCCTTCTTCTGTCTTCAGCTACCTGCTGAGAGGCTGAACAGACACTGTTTTTGCCATGGGGAAATAAAGTCTTCCTCATTGCAGAAGTGCACTACTTGATCTTATGGGCATTTAGTATTTTATGACTTCATCTCAGCTTCTTCATTACTTATAAATCACTGACACTTCATACTTGAGCAATTAAAACAAGTAACAATTAGCTTATTACCCCCATGATCCACTGCAAAATAATTGCACTAGAGAATTCATTTAACATAATAAAATGAAGAACATTAGAAATCATTTTGTGCAGAGCCAGCACTAGTATGACAATAAGCTTTATGGTGGTTCAGTACCTTATGCTCTCCTAAAAGCAAATAGATTTTCCATTACTGCAAGCCACTCACATAAAGCCAGCAGGGCAAACTGTGATTCGAAGTAAAGAGTAAATAATCACACTGGCTGAATGTCTCCCTTCAAGTTAGAAAAGTAAAACTAGTTATGTTTTTTCCTTTCTTGAACATCTATGGAGATGGAGAATTATTAGAAGTACTAGAAGTACATCTAGCTGTACTAAGAGGATGTATTTATGTTTTTAAAGTAGATCGGCAGTATCAACATTCATAAAAATTGTTATGAGTCAGTCCTGTACACAGTAATAAATCGAAGGCCATGAGAATGAGAAGTCAGTGTTATATCAATGTCTGACTTCACACAGCTACTAAAGCCTTTTCTTGGGTACTGCAAAAACATGCAGATGAAATCTTACCATATTTCACCTGAATTAAGACCTGAATCAAATCCTAGTGAAATGATTAATGTCCCTTTCAGTGGCTTTGGTGAGTAATATCTTCTCCCATCTTGAATTCAATGCTTTGCTCAATATTGTGTCATGGGAAACCATTCATCAAGTGTCTTATGAGTCAGTGTTAACAGCCTGTAGTGGCTGTGAGTTCTACTCACCTCTGTGTTCTCCTAAGTGCTTTTTGCCCTGTCAGATCTAATGTCTTTTATTTTTTTCAAATATTACTATAATAGCATTTTCTATGTCTTTTCGGATATTTCACTGAAATAGTTGTATAATTTCCATTTCTTCTTCTTCTCCCATTATTTTATTCACCACTTCTCCATACCAATGACAATGTATTTTATTCCAGAGCTGACAACTGCAAATTACTTCCTAGAGATGGTGTTTTCAGAGACCTTGGAAACTGGCAATCCACTTTTAAATCTACCATTTTACTTACTTCCATGGGAGTGATACACTTGGAAGCAGAATCCTAGTCAATAGATCTCCTTGCAGTTCCTTCCCAAAAATGTGTGCATCTTGGAATTGATTGCCTTGTTAAATGATATATTTTACATTAAGGCTGCTTGATATGCAATTTAAGTTCTCATTACCAGGCATATGGGAACTGTTTCTGCCAACTCCTTCAGGGAAGGAAGACATCAGATGCCCTTTGCTTCCATTCCCGTGCACTGACTTGTTCGGGGCAGACACTGCTGCTATTTTACTCTGTGCACAAAAGTGCACAGAATAATGCACTAAGAAAAGGCAAGTGTGCAGCTGAGCTAATATGGAGATAAAAATAAACTCCTCCAAGAAAAATGCCAGTAGAGTTCACTACTTGCTCTAATGGCTCACAAGGAGTCAGAGGCCGAATTGTGATTCTATTCCAGCAAAAGTACAGTAACAGTTTAGGAGACAGGGGAGACTTCCATGTGACATGGCATCAGGTTGGAACTCTCTTCCAGTTTATCCCTCCCTTCCTAAACACAGAGTTCCCAAAATGTTTGAATGTTAGTTTTCTGAAAATTTTGTTTCAAATCTCTTAATTGCTCTCAATTTCTGTTGTTTTATTCCCCCCACCAGACAACTAAAATTAGTTTGAGAGAAAATTTAAATCAGAGCTCTACCCTACACTGCCCTAACATAGGAAGTGACATTAGCAGTGCAGAAGTTACAATAAAAAAGAATTATAAAAGCATGATTGGAATTAGTTGAGGATTTATTATAAAGCCTGTATTGAAGCATGTTGTGTGACGTGTTTTGAATGGTTGATTCTGAATGTTTATATCTTGAAGAAAAACACATCAAGCTATTATTAAATAAGCAAGACATTTAAATTAATTTAGTAATTATTACTGACATCAAGACAAAGGAATATAAATGCAAAATTTGAATATGTATTTCTGTTAGAATCATTGGGTCAGCTTATTAGAATACATAAAGTAAGTTACTCAACAATACTAGAAAGTCAAAACTGTATTAAAAAGAAGTAATGTCCTTTCCTCTGCCCTTTGTTGTTCTGCCTATTTGGAAGAAAGAATATTTAACCTCTGTGTTAGCAGTGATGACAATGGTGGGTAGTGCAGCATAATCTTAGAGGGGAAGCTTATAAAAACCCATTTAAAATTATGACAAGTAAATAATACATAATTAGTCAAGTTTTCTGGATTCACTGACATAAAAAAAATAATGAACCTTTCAGTTTGAAGAAAGAGTTGAACAACTGTTCTAGTCCTTTCTAAAATGTATTAGTTTAAGATTAACTTTTGTAAATACTATGTGTGGAAAAGTTGCACATTTATTCCTTGCGTACTTCTCAGACTCATTGCCTTTATTTCTGCTATTCAAAGAAATTCTTTGTGAGGATAAATTACAGTATGTTATTGAAATGGTTCCTGTTTTATGAAAGCCTGGCAGTAACCTTGTCTCTTTAATGACAGAGCTCTCATTGGGGTGAGCCCTGATCTGATTTTTCCCCCTCTCCTGAGCTGGTGTTTCACATTAGCAGGAGGCTGCAGGTGGTTTCCCTCACCCATTTATCAGAGCACTTCTCATCAGTAGGCTCTCAGTGGAGCAGTATCCTATACCTTGGATTATCTCATCTATTTTGATTTTAAATGAAACACTGATGGTCTTTTCCCCCTGGGTGATGGCAGTAATGGGAATTGGTTACCAAGCAGTCTTTTTGAAACAGAAGTCTTTGGATTTTTGTTGGTTTGTTTCTGCTGTTGTGTTTTTGTTTTGTTGTTTGGGTTTTGTTAATGAAAAATATCAAAGAAACCATGAGAATACGTTTTCTAGCTTTCTTCTAAAACTTCTCATTCCCTGCCCAGGGGAAGAATCAATTTTAAAGAATTACAGCCAGACCATCTTTCTTCATCAGAGTGTCTCCCTGCATAATTTCAGAAGAATAATTCTATTCTGAGTCTAGTAAAAAAATAACTTCAACTCTTTCATTTTCTCCTGATCCTTCCCCCTTCCACACACATATGGACCTTTGTTTCTACTGAAAATTTAACTCCTGGAATTATCAGGGAAAAAAGATGCATTTGATTTGATTTGATCTGGTAGACATCGATTGTGTTTACATGTCATATAAACAACTGAAAATGTCCTCATTACAGAGATCATTATGTTTACTATTTCATAAATCTCCAGTACCTCAACTGATAAGTTATGGGACCTTCAAATTCATACAGCACAGTTTATTTGTTTGTGTTTTGCTCCTATGCATTTTCATAGTTTTCTTCTGCATACACAGGAAATTAAAGGTGACCTCAGAAGAGGCTGTGCAGAACTAGACCAGATGTCCATATAGTCAAGTGTCCATCCAGTCTCATAACTTCTGTCTGCACCTCAAACTAAAACTCTGCCTTTGATAGTGGCCACCAGTTGCATTTAGGGAAGAGCACAAGCCCAGGGCAAGCATGAGCCTGTTCACATTCTCTCCAGAAGTGTCCCAGACTGCTGTCCTTGCCTTGGAGATGCTTTGCTTTTCCCCTGAAGATAAGTCAAATAAAGAATTAGGTGAGTTACAGAAAATATCTGAAATCATTTCTTTAGGTTGCATTGTACTTTGACATTTCTGCCTTCAATCACACATCCAGCTTTAATGGACAATTATACCTTTCCTCTGAAATGTTTCTGGGTTTGGAGGTAATAGCTGTGTCAGTGTATGAGTTGTGTTGGGAACATTTTCACCAAGCAACCTTTTGGAAACATTGCTTTCAATTCTTCCCTGATTTGGAGTATCTTAAAGGTTTTATCCTCATTTGTTCCTCACAGAAATAGAGATTCCAGTAACATATTTATCACTAGTTTGTTTTATAGTTTTCTGAATAACGTGGATGAGTGAGCAGCATGTAAGGTGCTTGAATTAGGCATTTATTCTGAATGTATGTATAACTGCATTAATCAAATCCACTAACCTGCACTGAACCTTCTTATTTTCCTAGTATACTATACTAGATTCTAGTAAAAAAAAATCCTATCTTTGCATTTGTCTTGCAATAGTGATAATAGAATGTGTTCTAACAAAACCAGTTCTAAATATCAGCCTGTGTTCCTGAAGCAGTAGATAATATTTGAATAAAGACACTGATTTCCAAGCACAAGGTGCTCATTATAAACATTTTAAATAAGCACAATAAGTTATTATTCAATAGTGAAATGCATAAGTGGCCATATTTGATACTGACAGTATAATCAGTTAGTTATTCTACAAAATGTATATATAGAGAAGCAAATCAATCATCTCATTTCTTCTTTTATGTGTTTTTAATAATAAGACTTCCTCAATCAATTCCAAAAAAAGCTTCCAAGCCAGCTGGAAAGTGCAATTGCCTGAGAGTGCACTTCATGCCATTGTCCATGTTGTAAATAAGGACATTAAGCAGTCTTGGCACCAGTGTCTGTGAGTGAAACCAGCCACCAGTTGCATTTTCTACCCCTGGCAAAAGCTGACCCTTGTCTCCATCCACTTATCCAGTGCACATTTCCCCCCTCTGTGGCTGGGAGGAGTCTCTGGGGCACTTTGATTTCAGAGGAGCTGTTGACAAACTTCAGAGCAGCCAATGGAGCACAGTGTCCATCGGGCTGGATGGGTCTGGCACCCCTTGGATCAGCTGTCCAAGTTCTCTCCCCTCTCTCCCTGTTGCCTCCAGTCCTATCCCTGCTCCCCACAGTGATAGTTTGGGGCCCTGTGTTGTCCTAATTGCCTGTCTAAACACAAGTGCAGTAGGAATGTTTTGGATGCTGTGAGGCTCCCTGGGCTTCCCGAGGAGCTGTGCTCAAATGTGCAGAGGCAAAAGTATCAGACAGGATCATTCTCAGTGAAGATCCAGAGCTCTGGGTGAAGTCTGAGTACCGTCCCCTCAGGCCACTCTGTGGCAGAAGCGTAAGAAACCTTGAGAATAAACATTCAGAATTTAATAAGATTGTTCAAACAGATATGCTGCAATTAACAGAGCAGGGATTTTCCCCCTACATTTTTCAATTTCATAAGTAATCTCCTGTTTTATTCTGAAGCATCAAATTTGCCTAGAAATGTTATCTTTTCCGAAGAGAGTACAAAGATATCTTCAATTATACCAGCATATATTACCAGTGCTCCTATTCAAACTAGTTAGGGGAGAATTTGGATGCATTTCCAAAGTTAAAATAGTTTTTCTATTCTTTTTAAAAGATTTACCACCGTACTGATGTTCTTTCAACTCTTTTTCCCAAGTTACATTGTTACAAATGCTTAAAATATAAGAGCAATATTTTGAACTTTTTAGACCACAGTTTACTGTAAACTGTAGTATGGTTTAAATCTGTGTGCTCTGCTTCATGCTTCAGGAGAGTGTACTTTAGCAAGAATCTAATAATGCATAACAATGTTATACAAAATTAATGTAATAAAACCTTGGAGCAAATTGTCCTGCCTATGTACAATTAAGAAGCAGCAGCCTTCAGAATTTTAATGCTGTTGGAAATGAGGGATTTGTAAATGGGTTGTTAGCTTTACCTAAAGTTCCCTAGGAGCCTCCTGATTTGTAATATATATGTTTAAAAAAAACCCACAACAACCAAACCCACCAGCAGCTACACATTTAACCAAACTATAACAGGGATAACTAACGTGATAAAGGATGATAAAGGCAGTTATGGAATCTGTAACAATTTCTTTTTTAGATGGTTAGTTTGCTTTTTATTTGTCTATCTGTTAGGGCTCCTGAAATGTGGTCTGTGGAGATCTTTTGGTAAGGACATTCAGTCTTTAGTCCTGCTGACATTCGCCATGCACTCAATTGAGGGTTGTTATCCATCTCATTTTGAAACAAATTACAAGTAAGTTCATGGAAGGGGGCATATGTTCTTTTACATCTTCTTATCCAGTGCACTTATATATCACATAATGATAAAGAACAAAATTGAGTGAATGTTTGAGTGAAGATATTCTATAAATATCAGAAGTTCCTTTTGAAGTCAGAATTTTTCTCCTGCTCTAATATACATTTTACTCTTTACTATCACACATTAACATTTATGCTCATTTTGTTTGATCCATGCATAATATAAATACATCTTCACATTTTCCTCTGAGGATTTTATTTTCTAATAATATTTAAGAAAATTATTTGTAAAAAAAGGTGAGAATTGGCAAAAAAAATATGTGTCTGTCTGTCTAATAATTTTAAATTGTCTTGCGCATCTTTTGGGGTCTGTGTCCTGCTTCTCAAAGAAAAGAATGTGTAAGATCCTTTTAAGACTTTTTGTCTTCTTTTGAGGATTCAGAGAGAGCAGAACCAACCCCCATGTCCCACTAAGGGTCACCTGGGTGACTTTTGGACATACCAACTTTTAAAATCAGCAATTACCACGTCTCCTGCTGCCTTTGATTAAACTTGATCTTTGCAATTGCTATTAGGAGGCATCATGAGAGCAACTGACTGCTATTAATTCTCCTGAGAAATAGTTTGCAAAAGAAAAATGTTAGAAAAAATCCCGGGTGGGATGGGATGGGATGGGCACTTTAGGAAGCAGAATGAGAAACCTTATCTTAATCAAAATTTGTTTATATTTCTACTGCAGCAACTCTTGCAGGTTCTCACGTGAAAATCTGATGGTATTGTTCATACTGGGAATACTGGAGAATATCAGAGGCTGTTAAATATTCTATGATTCTAAATAATGAATCTCAGACCACTTAGCAACTTACTGTAGGGCAGTAAAAGACTTAAGGAAAGCTCAGCAGCAGAACATCATCCTAGAGGAAAGCTCAATGCTGAGCAAGTGTGGCAAATGTCAACATATACGTTTCAAATAAGAAATCTTTATTTTTTTTTCTTAGAGATACATGAGCAAAAACATGCCAGTAAAAATTATATTAAATTAATCTACATGAATGCAATTCAGCTAGAAATAGTAAGCTGCCTCAGCATCTTCCTCTAGATTTTAAAGTGCCATGTTCATTGGGGAATGCTAGGAAATTAATAAAAAATGTTACAAATGGTACATTGTACTTTTAGCTGGTATTTCCATTAGGTATGATTTTTGCTTGTCCTCAAAAAAACCCCCCAAACAAACAAAAAAACCTCCCACCAAATAAAACCCCAGTAAATTACTCCCTCAGGGCAAAGACCAGTTGTGCTTCCTTCCATTTAATGATGTTTAGATAACAGGCCTTGAGAAACCCTTGCTCTTCCAGTTCAGCACAACACTGAACTGCACTTGGAGCTGCTGCAGCAGCTTCATTTGACCAGTGTGGAATTTGGGTTATTTAACTCAGGGAACAGAGGAAACGGGATGTGAAGGAACAGAATTTATTTTGCTTTTATTCTTCTCCACCTCCCCACCATGTGAATGCTGTGTGATAAAGAGATTATTCTGCTCTAGACTCAAGGAGAGGTTATTTTCATGACTGCATAGCGTGAAAAGTAGTTCCAGCACTACAGACTTTAATGCTGACCCGGCAGTGTTGAGTCAGTGGGCACTGGCTGTATCCAGGCAGAGGCCAAGGGGTTTTTGTATTGATACAAATGCGTGGATACAGCAACAATAAAGTGCTATTATAATTTCAGATGACTAAAACTTAAGTCCTTTTGTTAATTCTATTGTAGATGGTTTGCTGGAAAGATTTTGTACGCGTTTTAAATACTGTAATGTCTTATGAAACTGCGTGGTAAACCATGAGGCATGGAATGCAGCCAGGAAGCTGGGATGGACAAAGCTCTGGGGCTAGCAAGATGATGATTTTCATAATTTCTTTCTGCATCGATCCAGTAATTGAAGTTATAAAAGCCTCTTTTTAAACCTGAAATGTTTTGGGCATAAAAATGTGACTGAGAGATTTTCACTGACTCTGAGTGCAACAACGCCATGAAGCAATAAGACATTGCAGAATTATGTTATAAAAATTTTAGTCATGTGAAAAAGCACATTACCACAGTTTAATTTGATAATGTGTATGTGGGCTTGCTCTCGCTTTTATAAATACCATACTGTTTTGATAATTTCCCAGACACAACTGTGTAATAATTGCATGTCTGGAATGGTTGAAAGCATGAGGCAAATATAGTCTAAGCAAGTTTTCCTAGAATAATTGTATACTGTCATGTGTGATTGGCTAAGTGTTACACAAAGTATACAAAACATAAGCAAGCAGGCATCTTTAATTAAATAAAAACACTGCTGTGCTGGTATTCCAGGACAGCATTTTTATGATACAGTCCATTGTGGGTGTTTTTTCCTCTCAAGGACAGCCTTAGAACTGGAAGCTGCAGATAAAGTGGTGTGCACATACTTAACCCAACTCCAGAAGTGCAGTTCTTTGCCCCCCACCCTGTGCCTGTGCTCTGTGTGACAGTAGTTATCCTGTTCCCAAATCAGAGACACTACATCCTGCAGTGGTGCCCTGTGCATCCAGATGCCTCAGCCCATCTTCTTGTAGAACACACCACTGACACACCTGGGGGTGTGCAAAGCTTCAGTTCCCAGTTGGCACGAGAACACTTGGGAAGAGATTCACTTCTCTATTTCTTCCTCAGTAAAATGAGAATTGTGCCATTTGCCTTCTAAGAGAATTGTGAAGATGAACTCACTGAAGGTTTTAGGTGCTCAGAAAATTTCATGTATAAATACCCAGGAAAAAAATCAGGGAAACCAATCTATTAGGACATACTTAACAGTAGCCTACAATGGATAATTATCCATTGCTTTGCTGCTACTGGGCAATTACATTGCCAGTAAACTAGATGAGTCCATCTGTGGGTTATGTGTCTCTGGGATATTCACTTAATTACATTACAGGATATTTTTACTTGTGTGAAGTAGAAATATCCAGTGGTTAAAAGGCTGAATAATGAATTTGGAGGTGTGGTGTAGGTGCAGCTCATTGCAGAATGTCCTCATCCATCACACCCTCCCTCAGCTGGATCTCTTAAGGAGTTAAACACCATCCTGTGAACTTCATTACACACTTTGTCATTAACAGAAAGAGTTGGCATTGCCTCATTTTAGATGGATGCTTTGGATTGTTTTGTGTCTGTAACCTGGTTGAGTGATCAGCATGTGATAGAGAGCTTTATGCAGCAGGAAGAAGTGGGCTCTATATCAGCATTCTGAGGCAGAAAACCTGAAATCCTTTTAATTTGTCTTAAAATTTTCAGAAGTGGGTACTTAACAGCATAGTTGCATAACCCAAAGCTGAGACTTCTAAAATGTTTGTTGTGCATCAATGTAGGGGTAATTAAAGCAGTCAGAAGAAAATTTCTGACAAGCTGACATTTTCAAAACAAATAAAGATTCTCCAGATATTTATAACTTTGCGTCAAGGGCAATTTATACTCCATGTCATATTACAATATTTAATTTGTTTTTGTTGTCATACTGTATTAGCTCTAAAAGACTTTTAATATTTCAGCAGCTGCTGCATTGGCCTAATCAGTCCTGAAAAAACATTCAATAGTGAGTATACACAACATGTTCTTTGGATCACTCCCCACTCACCCTTAGATGAATGTCTTGTACACCACATTAAGTTTCTGGAAGCAACAGAACCCATATGAAGGAGACTTGGAGGAACAGAGCAGGAAACCAGCAGATTTAGTTGGCATTTATAGCCATATCCAGAGATGTCCCCATGCCCCTCTGTGGGGCATATGTGGTACCAGGCTGTTCTGAGTGAGTAAAGGGGCAAAACTTGTTCCTCTCAGAAGAAAGCAAATTGTTCCCTAAATCATCATGAATAAGGACTGAATCATGGTCTTGGAGCAGCAGATCAGAGAGATCATTTTGGCTTTTTCTACTAGAATTGTGTGTTCCCACTCCAAGAATTTGAAATTCTTTCTGGTATCAAGAATTTGGAGAAAGTATTATTGCTATTTCTACCTCGCTTCTAATATATACTAGTGTGAAAGTTACTCATTAAAACAGATGCCTCAAGGTCATATTTTTTTAATTATATCTGTCCTGGTCTTTACAGATTTCTTAATTATTTAGGGAGTGCCATAAGGATATATCTGATTTCTGTTCTAAGTTAGATGTCCATGTGATGGCTATGAAATATTATACATTAGTGAGCAATAGAACTGTATAGCACTCCAGGGTAAGAATAGGATGGTAAATATTATAGGAAAGGACTGATATTATTATAGATTACTAAGCCTTTTTTCTTTTTTTCTTTTTTTTTTTTTTTTTGCTAAGGGTTTTTTTCAGTCCTCTAATTATCAAAATTCTGCAGCAGTACTGAAAATATGACACTACCACTTGGACTGATAAATCAGAAATGACACAATTCAGGACAGTGCTTTGAACTGATACCAGAGGTTAAAACTATTAATAGTGAAGTATCTTACTGAAATTGTACTCTACTTGAAGCAAATTGATGTCATTGATTTGGATGACAGGCTGTAGTGCTCAGCCTTTAGTGAATGTGAATGTGTCTGTGTTGAGAGGGTACTGTCACCTTCATATTTTTAAAGGCTCTCCCAGACCATTTGCACTATTAAATTTCAATTAAAAAAATTTGGTTGGAAAAAATGTTCTATATGTCTTTTATCTACCCTGAGCTGCTGGCAAAATAAACGGGCTGTTCCATATTTGGCATTTATTAATAATATTTTGAATACCACTGCGCTTTTTAAGCTGAGTGTGGTGGAATTCTCATGTGGGATTATTAAATGAGTCGATTTGCATTCTAATGAGAACAAATGTTTGGGATTGCATTGTTAAAATGCTAAAACGGTGTGTGTATAATTATTTTGCAGCTTAGATTCGCAGAACTCATTTCCCCAAACTCTTTTTTTTAAATAACTAAAGAGACAGAGCACACTGACGGCTGGAGGGGAGGTGATTAGGGTAATTTAAACTGTTCACAAATGACTTTGCTACTGAATGAAAGCATTTCTTTGGCTTTGCTGTGCTCCTTTCATTATCTTTAAGCGGCTGCAGTGTTGAGTCCCATAAGAAGTCTCACCAAGCTCTCTTTCCTTGTACACTTTCTCATTTGTATTGATTAATCATTTTGTAATTCCATTCTAGGTTGCCTTGCTCATCTTTAAGGCATGTGCTGCTTTTTCTTTGCTTGTCTATCCTGTAACAGTTATGTTGTCTCTTCTAATACCTTAGCTTTATCACTGCAAGTCAAGCTTTAAAACATTAATCCCTTCATGCTTTAATTTCATATTCTATTACCAGAATGAATGCAAATACTGTTTCCTTTTTGCTGCTTTTTAATCATCTTCTCTACAGCTTTTGCAAATGGTCCAAGAGTAAAGTAAGCTTTTTATTACAGTCAAAGTCAAAGATTTGTTTGGCTACTCTTTTCATATGTTTTTCCACAACTATTGCCAAACAAGAATTGTTGACTGTTTACAGGCTTCTGAGGTGTTCTGCTGCTTTTCTGTTCCCCACCTTGTGCACTGCAAAACAGCATTGCTTAAAATACTGCTTTCCTAAGAAAAGCTGTGTGTTGCTCGGGGTAAATTGCCATGAGATACTACAGGGGATGTTTTATAAAGTCATGTCTTCCCCTCCTGTCCCCCTCCACCTTGTCATGTCATAAGCAACTGTGGTTGCAAGGTGCGAGCGGGAGCTGCTTTTGCTGTGTGAACCACCAGGCACCACTCTGGCACCATAAACTGATGTAAAATTTATAGAGAGAGACCTTAGTAGCTCCATAGTTAAGCTCAGGTTATACTCTTCAAGCAGGTTTTAAATCCCTGAGATTGACACAAACTTTTTCAAAGATCCCATCAGAAAACTTGTAACATTTTCACTAGGAAGAATGTGTGTGGAAGTTTCTAGTTAAAAAAACCCACACAGTCTGGCCAGAGTTCTGAATTTTAAGTAATTTGTAGGCCTCAGTACAGTTTTTCTGTTGTTTTGGGTTTTTTTCAGGTCCAGACCTTCTGTTATTGCAACAGTTGCAGGATCCTGATTTTTTTTTTAGAGCATAATCCTCATGTGAGTGAATATGCCTGGTTTGCTTTAGCAGGAGTGTCTTTTGGCAAAGAGCCCAAATGTCTCATTTGCTCTCATTTGCCTGGGGAAGAAGGAAGGCACTGCACCACAGGAGACAATTCCAAGTGTTCCATCAGAGGGCAAAGGGTTACTTATCAATCCCTGCTAACACTCAGCAATGGCAGAAATATACCTTTTCCTTCCTACTGACTATTCTATTATTACTTGTTTAAAAAGAAGTCCTTGGAGTTAGATTGATTATGTTGTATTAGACATTTTTCTTGCAAAACATGGTTGTGTTTCCAATTCTCCTCTCTCCAACAAGCTTTGCACTCAGTAATTGTGTACAGGCTGGATAAGAGACTTGGAACTGAGGAACCTGTGCTTATATTGACTTACCTCTGGTTCCAGGAGGTTCCATTGCCTCTTTAGCTGGAGACTTGGGAATATACCCTCCATACTGTCTTCCATGGTGCACAATCTGTTCTTCTAATTGAAATCAGGCACAAAATTTACACGTCCTAGTCTTCCTTTCTAACATCTCCACCAAGGCAGAGCATCTGCTGTTGCAGAAAGCTGGTTTCTTTCAACACCAATAGAAATTTCTGAAGATAATTAAAGGAAAATGCTGTCTCAGTGCAGCTTCATGGACACTGCAGCCCCCAGAAATACTTTGGTTTTCCCCTTCACATCTTGCTCACCATTTTCAGCCATCCACAGTGTACATGATTCATGCCAAACCTTCACGTTCAAGTTCACAGTCTTTATGTTTACAGAAAGGGACTATGTGTTTCCACGAAATTAGTGAGAAAAAATTATTAATCTGTCTGCTAGATTATGGAAGAACTAAATCCATTTTGTATGTTCTTATGGTAACAGGATAAAGCCATTAATCATTATTAAATCACGTTGCTCATCAACACGTATTTACAGCTTAATTAAGAACTGTGCTCTCTAAACCTGCCAATTAATTATCAGAAGCACAAAAACCTCTCCACCCACAATCTGTTAAACCATTGGTTATCATGACCTTTTATTCTTTCCATATCTTCTCAACATCTTTTAAAATATCATGCTGCAGGCTTTCGTTAGAGGCTTTGGAGTTCAGGGATACACCAAAAGAGTTACCAAACTTCAGAAGCTTGTGGTTTGTGTTATTCATGAGGAATTAGGTTGGCTTTAAATCCCTGGAGTTTTGGGCTGGGGCAATGCTATTGTTTAATGGAGTATTAAAACTCAGCATTCCTAACACAGTGTTGCACCCCATTTATTCCAGCAGTATCTGATTTAATTATGGCTATTCAGACATGAGTGTTCTCGTATCTATTCTTCCATTTTGTATTCAGCAAGGCAGGGACTGGCAGTCCATATGCTAAATTTTGATCATTTTTTTACCACAGCAAAATTTAGAAAAATTCTGGTATGGCCCTCATTGTTCAGGTCAGTAAATGCCTGCAGCAAGTCTGCCTGCACCCAGACAGCACATGGCTGGGGAGGGATGTGTGAGCGAGGCGAGAGGCAGGAAAAAAGCATTTATATTTAAATTTTTGCAAATGTTATGCCTGGCACTAAATTGGCACTTATGGAATGTTTCAAAGTTTAACACACTCAGCAGCAGCTGTTGGATGTCTCCTTCTAGAAGGTTCCTCCTGGAACCGTGGCAGCTTGGATCCCACCTGCTGCCTGAGGGAGCTCACAGTTATTTAGGTCAGAAAAGACATTTAGGATCATTGTTTTCCATTTAATGTTTAGTTTGATTGCATTTAATGTCCATTTGCTTTTAACTTGCAGCAATCACTTCTGTTGTGCTACTAAATGCTGCTGTAGCCCTTGGAAATGTGTCTGGTACCACTGAGGTGGTCAGAGCAGGGTGGGGGAGCAGAGCTGGGGGGTGTGAGGGCTTCTGGGGAAACAGAGGCAGAAGAAAGAAGGTGGGAGAAGGGCATGGAAGCAAGGAAAAGTGTTCCCTGTGCTTTCCAGGGAAGTTGTTTAAGTGAGGGCTTGGGAGAGAAGGGGAGATTAAGACGGGTGAGGGTCCCTGGGGCAGCTCTGGGGTAAAATGTTTGTGGCAGTGGGATCATCTGTGCTGGCACCTCCTGGACAGGTGAGGTGCTGTAGCCTAACAATTAATGTTTGTTGTTTCTAGTGATGTGCTCAGTGACTGTGCTGGTGAACTGCTCGGTACAGAACTGGGAAAGCTGAAAACCACTGCTGGTAAATGCAGACTCAGTTTTGCAGGTCTGCATGTCCTGTTTGCACATGTGTGTGTAGAGGTGCAGTTGAGGTGCAGTTGTACCACTCTTCCTGTTCCTGCTGATGCTCATGTGACAGTGATAATGGTGAAGGACGAGGCTGTCCCCCTCTTATTTCTGTTTTCAGGGAATTCTCTCTCTTTCTCTCTTTCTCTTTTCTATGTGCATTTTATTTCTCTGATAGCCCTCAGTGCTGGCAATAACAGGAATATCCTTTCTCCTTTAAAGTTAGCTGTGCAGAAAAGCTTTGGGATACGACCAGTATATAGAGATTTTATATATAGTGGTTGTGGGGTTCTCTCATGATCTCATGACGTAAACTTTGGCACTATTATCAGTACTTGTATAATTATGGTTGTGACTTTGCATTTTCACATTTATGAGACAAATCACAGGTAGGTTTAAAAAGGAGTTAAAAAAATCCCACCAAAAAGTCACCTTGAAAACCATTTAATTTGCTGTAGGGTACTGCTTAAAGGAGGCTTTAATAAACAGTACATTCAAAGGGACTCTTTTCCTGCCCCGCTCTTTCAGAACTATTGAGTTTCTAAGAAACATTTATTTTGTTTGTAGTGAAATTTCCAGAATGATATTTCTCTTTTTTGTCCAAGTCTTTCAGTCATGGTCTTCTAACTCCTGCTAGAACAATGCCTGAATGAAGAAAGAATGGAATGTAGTTGTTGCTTATTTGTATTTGCTTTTTAACAACATAACAATAGCTTATCCGTGTCAGTCTTGATGTCCATAAGGTAGGGTTTTCAGGTTTGTGAGCTTAAGAAGGAACACTGATACACAGAAAAACATGCATGTGGCTCCTCTCTTTTTAAATAAAGGGTAAGGAGAGCTGTAAGTTTGAGAACAGGCTGAAAATTAATCAAGTAATGCAGGTATCTAGATAGTGGATAATTTTAAGAGATGAATAACTCTGAAGTTTTTGCCACCAAATTCAAGGATAGAGAGATGTAGGGTTGGTTTTAGTTTTAATCTTACTAACATGCTGGAAAAACGTTGTAGGAACCTGCCCAGCATGTTAACTAGTTGCAATTATATCTGTTTGTGTGTTTCCATGCAGATGAATTTTAAGTTCTGGATGTGAACACCAGGACACACACATTCTGTTTGCCTTTGCTCAAGAGTACAAAGCCTGTTAGACACTTGAGAAGGATCATATCCTGTTTGTATAAAACCAAATAAATACCTGACTAGATATTGGATTTGACATTATTCACTGAAAAAAACCTAAATAGTTTCTCTATATCTTTATGCCTGTTATGCTCACCCATCCTTTGTGTCTCTTATACTTGGCTGCCTGTAATTTCCTCTCTTGCTCCACACTGCTGTTTCCCTAAGAATTGGGAATGGAGGGGAAAAAAATAAATAAAAGGTTCTAAAGAGAAAGTTCCTATGGTAATAGGTTGAAAAAGAAAGACCAGATTTCCAAAGCTTGCATTTGAAAATTACTAAAATCACCATAAAGAGTAGAGATGCCAAGGAAAGCGCTAAAAAAATTTTTTTTAGGATTGGGAACATATCTAATGGTCCTCAGCTGTCCACAACTTCAGGGCCCTTATATACTTTTAGTCATTCCATGTTCCAGGGCAAGAGCTGGAATTTGAATTGTGCTGAACTTGTGTGGTATTGAATCTGATTTAGGACACCTGTGAGTCTGAAGTTGGCAGTTAATCTGCCTCGTGTTTTGGCATATTAGATCTTTTTGCATGTAGCTGACTTGTTCCCCTTCTGGAGGGCTCTACTTTAGCAGTAAAAATAAAGGAGATGATGTTTTAGCATGCACAGCAAATACTAATGATATTAATAGCTTTAAAAGTGCTCTCTATCTTCATGAAGAACAGTTCAAGATTATCTTCTCCACTATCATTAAATTGTAGATTACATGAGCTGAATATTAATGTTAAATTAGAAAATATGCTCTGACAGTATCGAGATCCCTAGAATTATGGTATTTCATGGCCAATTTGAAGTCAGTGATACAGGATTACTTCATAAAAATATTAAGTAATGCTCCAGTATCCTAGATGAAAGCCCTTTTTTTAAATGATTTATGCATGACAGTAGGTAACTGATATTCAAGTTTTGTTGGTGGTTTGTTGTTTGTTTGGTTGTTTGTTTGTTTTTTCACAAATGGTGTGACTGAAGTGGAAGCAAACAATTTTTTTTGTTCCTTAGTAGTAGTGCAAAGACCACATGAGGAACTGCTTTCCTAACATGCAGACTGCTAGGAATGAAAGTCATGTTTGAAGACTAGACTATGCAATGGGAATTATGCCAGGATATTACAATAAAAATATTCTGCCAGGATATTAAAACTTTATTTTTGGTGCTTTAATAAAAATGCCAAACCAATCATTATAGGCTGTGCCAATACTCAATCACAAAGTCCATGTTAGGGGGTAGTGCAGGCTAAAGAATGAATGTATAAAGTGAAAAAGGTGATGTCTTGGACATGGCATTTGCTACATTTTTTTGCAGGGATTATATTCTGTGCTAATCCTAGCCTAGTTTTCAAAATGGAACACTCATTCTGGAGGGGAAGGATTTCTGTGTAAATCTGGCACACCTTCCAGCTTCCTTTCAGATGAAAAGCATGTTGTTTGTGCACTCCCTCTCCTCATTGCACTTTGTTTCATATTATGCACAAGATTTAGCTGTGAAATTAGCATCAAAACCAAAACAAACTACATTTCTGACCCAAAATAGAGTCCTAATGTAGGCACACCCAGAGATGATTAGACAACACCAGCATTGAAAGTCTGAGTGTGCTGCACTTTCTAATTGCCTTTCATTATGAGGGACATGGCTCATTTACATTTAGACCCAAAAAGTGTGAACAGGTTTGGGGTGGGAAGGTCTCACTGTTGGCATTAAAACTTAATTTGATTATGTATGTGCAATCATAACACTGAGGTTGGAGAGAAAGTGCTCTGTGCTACATTGAGCGGGATAAATCCCAGGATAGTTTTCCAGCTCCCTGCAGGGAGTGTGTGCCCTGTATGTGAACACTGGCAGGTTCACAGGGATGTTGCTCAGCAGAAGCTAAACCTGTCAGAGTAGATAGAATGCCCCAGATCTACCACAGGAGTAACAAGACAAGCTGATCTAAAATTCAGATGTGTCAGGAAGTGTAGGGTGGTATTTTTTTATGCACCATCTATAAAATGTATAGATGTCACTATTAATTTAAGCTCGGAACAGAAAATAAACACAAGAGCTATTAAAATATTAGTGATATTTGTTATCCGGATAAACTGGCACTTAAAAGAAGCCAAAGAGAAATGTTGAAGAACAGAAGTTTCAATGCAGGTGTTGCTAAGAGAAAGTTGGAAGAAAATTATTAAGCAAATCCATCGTAACTTTGACATTGTTTTTCAAACTATAGCTACTGTAACTATCTCAGCATCTTCTGGGAATGTGTAAGTATGTTGAAGGTCTCATGAGCACCCATCAAAAACTGAATCATTCCTGTCATCTTAATTCCCCAATCCTGGCTGCAAAAATGTGGAGGTATCTTTTGGGTCATGATGATTCTTTCTTTCCTTCCACTTCTTTGAAGGAAAAGTGTCATTTTCTCAGCTCAGAATGTCCCAGTTACTGGCATGAAATATCTGCACCTCTGAATGATGGAAGTTTCCATATTCAATTCCTAACTACTGATTTTCATGTTACTACTAAAGTCACCATGAACCACAGCCTCATGCAAAAAAGAAAAATAACAGGATCTTAAATTAAAAACTATGTAATATGTTAGCATAATAAATTTTACAGTATAAAATTTTACTATACTATTTAGTAAGATACAGGAACTGCAGAAATAAGCCTTGCTTTCAAGCTATAAAAAGAAGGGGAGTATGTCACAAGTTAGAAAGTGTTCCATGATAAATAGAGTAGAGCTCTAGGAGTGTTTGTGGCAGATTATGCCTTTTAAGGGCTCTTTAGATAGAGGGTGATGTTAATATGTGTCACATCTTCACTCTTGCATGCTCTCCTGAAAATATTATAAGCTTGATAATTGTGACTGCTTTTGTTAATACAATATATGAAATTAAATCCTCACCTGTTTTTGGCCTTAAGGAATTTCTACCCGAGCTCAGTATATACAAAACAAATTCATTACCCAGTTCAATTGCAGAGAGCACAGCATGAGGTTACACATCTTGTTACAATCACAAAGGAAACACACCTGACGTGTAAAGACAAGAGTATGTTGTTGTTATATTCAAAGCCAAACAGTCAAATCACAGCATTATTATTACTGATGTGTTTGTTATTGTTACATAAAATAGAAAAAATGAGTGCTACTACAAAAAAGGAGCCTACATAATGTAGTTAAAATTGTTCTGCACCACACATGCCCTGTTATGTACCTTCTCCTGGTGATGTGCTCACCCTTTCCCCGAAGCCACACTGTTGGCTTCAGTATGGAGTGCCTGTGGCAGGGAATGGGTCAGCAAGTGTCAGCATTTTGAGTCCTTTACTGGGAGAAAAATGATCATACTTTTGTCTTTCTCATTTTATAATTTATAAACATCCTTCTTATAATCTTAGCTGGCACTTAAATACAAAGGGACAAATATCAGAACTTCCATTAAAAAAAAATAAAAATCACCAATTGGTAAAATATTACCCTTTAATTTTTCTTCTTTGATGGTAGGAAGAAATAAATGGGGGGAAGAATGAAACAAATTACAGACTTTGTTGGTTTTTTTTTTTTCCTAAGGCCCAAGTTTCATTATTGTTAGTTCTGAACACCATATTTTTCTGAATATGTATCACATTCATTTTGGATTATTTAATTTAAGTTCTTTCCAGATGAACTAGCTTTATTAAATGCTTGCCATGGATGAGCAAACAAAGTTTGTGCAGACTATAAATATCTATGATTAGTCTTATACAGTATTTTGTAATCTAAGGTTTAACAATTATGTGTAATGTTTTTATCTGAGCTTGGTAAGCCACTGTGGGGAGGAGAGCGGGCAGGGGGAGGGAACAGTTTAAAATCCATTAGTAAAACAGAACCAGGACAACAGCTACTCAAAATAAAAAAAAATGCATACTACACCAGGAGACTGGAGTGATGGGACAGGTCTTAGTTATGATTCCCATACATTCTGTCTGTTTTGATCCTGGAATGAAGTGGTTTCTGTTATGCTTCCAAGGATATTTGTTTATATTCCTTAATAAATTTACGTGTGTCGGTTAAGCTAACTATGCATTGCTGTAGTTGTAACAAAAATACAATTTCCACAAAGATAACTAGTCACAGATCATAAAATAAAAATGCAGAATAAGATTCCTTTTCTGAAGGAATGAGAAAGAATAAAATAGTATAAAGTGGTATCTTTGTCTTTCAAAGAAGCATAGTATTATATCGGAAGTTCATATCTACCTTAGTCCAATAGTTGAACTTTTGTGTAACTCTCAGAGGTGTGATCTAAGTGTTAATAAGATGTCATTTCTGTAGATGAATTTATCCCATTTCAATCAGGTCATTAGGCAGTAGGTTTTGGGGGTGGTAACTCAAGACAGGAGCTGGTCATATTTTTTCTGTGGAATGTCCCATGGTGTCCCACATGCACCTCCAACAGGGAATGAATTCTGAGGACTATGACATGTCCAATAGAAGGCTTCGAAAGTGTTTGCAAAGTGGCAGACAATTTAAATTGCGTGGAAGAGGAGAAATACATGGCTATGGTGCTATTAGTGATGTCACTTCACAGATAAGCTGGCACATCTGTGCTCGTAGCCACTGAAAATCTGGTGGCAAAGCTGCATGTTTTATTAATCTATTTGTCAATTTTCTAAGGTGAAAGATATTGACAGTGATTGGGCAGGGGGGGTTGGAAGCTGTATCCTCTCAAGAGGAACTTCAGCAAAAACTTCTGTGGTAAGGTCTATCACTACCATTTGAGCAATGTAATTAAGGATTTATGGAAAGCTCTATTCAGTATCTCCAAATATTTGGAGGAGGACTTACCAGACACCTGTTGCTCACGTTCAGTGCCATTATAACTCAGCATAGTAAAAGATACTTATAGATTTGATACACTTTAGATCCACCACACTGATCTGAAGATGAAATACTCTGCTCTGAATTGTGTGGTTTGCTCTCTTCTTTCAACTCTCCACAAGTGAAATGGCTCTTTGCCCCTTCTTTCCCAGTTGTAGATACTGACAAAGTGGATCTTTCTTAAGTGAATATTAACGTGTGTAGAATGATTGTAACACTGAATCAAGGAGTGAATGATCCCAAAGAGACTTATTGTTTCTTTCACCACAAACTGAAGCTGGTAAGTCATCAGCCTTTTGGAAGGTCTACCTCTGACAAGCCCAGAAGGGGTGGTGAGCAGAACCAGAAGATAGTTATAAAGTTAAAAAAGATGGCTTGACTAGCAAAGGAGCTGTAGCATTGATTCTTTGTGCAGAGATTGAATTTTTCCTGTCTTTCTTCTCAAGTGTCAGGTTTTTAAGGTGATTTCTAGACTTTTACAGACTATATTTTGGGAGTTTTAAGTTCAACGAATACTGCTTTATTAACATGTTGAAATAACAAATGACTAAGTTAAACACCAACAAGCAGGTTGGGGTTTGTTTCTGCAATTAAATGGAATGCCTGAAGTTCCCACTTAATCAATTGTAGTCATGAGTCTTACACAGTCTGAAAGCTTTTCAATTTGATTTAAATGACTGATGTTGATTATTTAATTTTGTGATGTTTTTATCTGGGATTTTTATCTAGATATTGGAATGAATGCCCCAAATACTACAGCAACTGTATTGATTACTTTGTTTTGATTTATGTATTGGTGATTTTTTTATCTGAGACTCAAACATGCATTTTGAAGCTCTAATTAATGTTTATGCTCTGAGAAAGTGGAAGTGGCTTTTCTATTAAGGAGATATAGTTTCATGTGTGCAATGAGAAGACTTGCAAAGCTGAGTATGATGCAAGGCTTAGGCTTCTAAAAAAAAAAAAAAGAAATTGCTTAAGATTTAATTACAATGATGTTCCCTGAGGAAAACCTAAGATTATTTGACTGTATATATTTTGTAATATACTTCAAGTGTGTTGCTGAAAGATAAGTCACTTTTGGTTTTCAATAGATAAATTGGGACACTGTCTAAAAACTACAGTATTCAATGAACTATATGCCTTCCACCCAACAGTGGATGAAGGCATTGTCACTTATTACCCAGCACTGACTGGTGCTAAACAAAGCTATCTGTTCTTTAAAAACAAAGCCCACAAGAACAACAACACTAACTTTTTTGGGGAGAGTGGGGGATAACAGCAAAATGGTCATAGTCTGAGATAGAGTAATCCCTTACCAGGCATTTTGTGGAAGCCTGGCTCAGATTAAAGGTGGGGGTTTGTGGTCTTTGGTGGTCTCTTATATTTGTTTTTTAAACAAACTAATTTTAAAAACACAAGTAGAGCCAGTTACCTATGTGACTATTCCACCACAATTCAGTCCTTACTTCTGAATTTCCCAGAGTGACACTGGCCATATGAACTCTTAATAATCATAACCCCCTGAATGTTGTAATCCCTATGCTTCTGTTAATTTGTACAGATACAGTTCTTGCACAGTTTCCTGTCAATACTTATTGCTAAGGAAGCAACTGTGCTGTGAGGCAGGACAGAAAAGTAAAATATGCATTCATAAATGGACTGAAACATCACATTCTTAAGTATCATAGGAAAGTTAGTACCAAAGTCCTGCTTGGCACAGCGAAGTGTCCCAGCACATGGGTTACAGCAGCTAATTTTGGCCTATTGAACCATTTTATATTCAGAAAACCGTAACTTAAGTCAAGAGGGTGATGTGGATAAACAAACCAGTGCTAGAAAGTTATTTCTGCCATGGCAGAAAGGGCAGATGGAGAATCCATGGCATTTAGCTCAGAATAGTATATAATTGCAGTACTGCACCAGATCACTATCAATCAGCAAGTTTTGATATTGTTTGCCAGGTACCAAACCCAGGATATTCTTATACTTGAGATTAGAAGCTGTTTTTTTCACCCCTTCATAAATATAGCCCTCATTTGCATTATCATCTAGTTCTCTAAATGTCATTTTTTAAATATGAATTTATTAAATGTCAGTTGAGCAGGGTAATTTGAATAGTTATTTTCCCTACTATTATTCTGTTGCCACTATCCTATTATTAAGGACATTTTAACTGCTGATTGCTTATATTACTGATTGGAACCTTTGTTTGTCTGTGTTAAAAACAAGCTGGGGTTTTTTATGTGGCTTGATTTTTCTTTTCCTCCATCAGAAGCCAATGCAGACAATGGAATATAATTGCAAAATCATAGTGCAAATTCCACTTTGTTGAGAGGCATTTTGTCTTATGCTGAAGATAATTCCTGCCTTTTTTCTATCTCAGACTGGATCTTGGCATCCTTGTGATTTCTCTTCATTTTGTCTCATCAGAAGATTTCCAGAAATTAATTGCAGCTACAATTGTCAGTATGGAATTATCAATCTTCTGCAAAATCTTATTCTCTAATTAATGTTGTAGCATATGCACATTAATCGTTGTGCTACTTCTGCTCTCTAATGAGACAGATACTTGGAATGGGTTTTAAAAAATAATAATAAACTGCTGTGCATGACGTTATCAGCTTATAAATAGGATAGTGTTAGCTTTTGTAATCATTGCATCCTTCTCTTGCATCATCAATGTTTTCACTCATCATACCTTTAGATTCAAATACTGGGGATACATGTTTGAAATTTGGCAACTAGTCGTCTTCTACTAAAAGAGAAAGTCGATATGACTTGGAAATAACTTTTCTTTAAGTTTTATTTTTTTAAAAAAAGGTGGCAATAAATCGGGATGCTCTGTAGATTCAGTCCGAACGTGCGATTCACAATGTTCTGCTTACAGTGACATCTAGTGGTGTTGGGTTCTTCGGAATAAATGGAAGAACCCAATACAAACGTACTAAAGCATGTTAGCAATAAAATGTTGCATGAAAATTAATTAATTAACTCTCTGATAATAGGGAATAGCACTGACCTTAGACCTGTGTGTTAATTTGCAGCAGACGTGTCTTGAAAGTCCTTTGTAAAAGCACTTGTATCATGTGGTTACATAAAAACCATGCACGTGTTTTTACCCATAATCTTTCTCATCACTAAACAAACCATCAGGCAGCAGTGGTGCAGCCTGGGAATGGAAGTAGAATCCAGCTGTTTTTGAGAAGTAACAGTGCTAGATGAGCATGTGTAAGTACCTCTCATATGGGCACATGGAATTAAATGAAACTGAACCCAAAAAGGAATTACTTTCCTTTTGCTTCTCACGGTCAACACGATGCTCTGATGCTGCAGCCAAGCTTGATTTTTAAATCCATTGCTTTAAAAAAGAATAAGTACTTATGTAGGGACCAGCTGATTGTGATACCTGATTCCCATCCAACCAAAGCCCACAGGTCACACCCATGAGAGGTTGGCCGGTATTTTTAGAAACTATATTGTTATGTGATGATCAAGTTTTGGTAATCAGGATGATTTCTAGTTCATTTAGCTTGAGTTTTGGCTAGGGGTGATCCAATCAGGAACAGCCAAGAAAGTGCCACACATTGATGAGTTTTCCCCTGACTTAGCCAGGCAAAAAGCTTATTTTAAACAATCCAGTCAGCTTTCTATATGGGCTTTTAAAAAAAATAATTTTGTTCCTTCCTTTCCCTCTCCTCCCCCCACCCTTTGATTTATTTTTTTTTTAATGCTGAACCCTGATACATGTTTCTCTACGCTGAGTAGAGAAATAGGAACCCACATTCCAAATAATATGTTCTTTTGAGTTACCACAAAAAACCTAAAATAACTTTTCAGAAAATTAAGGATGTGCTTGGTTCTTTTTCCCAGCATTGACTGGGTTTGCTTTTCCCTAAACTTGCTTTTTCTAAGTGAAACCAGTGTAGATGAAGAGGCAATATTCTTTCAAAGCAGTTTTATTGATGATTCAAGAGAACTTCAACTATCCAAGGTACCCAGAATAATGTAGGACTTGTTTTACTGGTCACTGCTTGTTATAATTGCATCTGTGTGTATTGATAAACTGATATATGATTATTTTTTGGTAGAGCAGTGTTAGTGACAGGCAGGACATTGAACTCCACATTTGGCAGAAATCTGTCTTGGGATCAAGAAACAAAATTTAATTTAAAAAACCCCAAACCTAGATGTTACCTCTTAAGCCTGCAGAAAGATATAGGCAGTTTGGAAATGGATACAAAAGAGAACTGTCACTGAAAGGCTTTCATTTTTGTGCTCAACTAAATTTTCAGTTTCTGAGACTTATGCTTTTTTTCTGTCACTTCTGTTCTATGTGCTCAATGTTGTACCTCTTGTGACACAGCTCTGACAACTTTGAAGGATTTGGTTAAGCAAAACTGTAGTTGGAGACAGAGAAACATAACTGTCATCCTGTGGGTTTGTGGTTTTGCCACAGTAGTGGGAAGAGCAAGGAAAGACCTGAGGAATATATGTGAATTTGAATCCTTTATTCTGGGAAAAATATTAGCACCCTTAACTCTGCACTATGAGATATTTGAAAATTCATCTTAGTGAAAACAGAAATGTAATCTTTAGAAAAAGTGCAATGTCTTTCAAAAAGTAAATGTGTATGTACTTAGGAAAGACTGTGAAAACAGATTTCTATTTCAGAATTAACCATTTGCTCCTGCTGTGGATGCCTGAATGTGATACTCTCTGGGCTTTGTGCTGGGTACTGCTGAGCTTCATTAATGATTGAGTTCATGATTGACCTCTCAGTATAACAAGGAAGGGGAAATACTCATAAGCAGTGAAAAGAAGCAGCACTTCTTGTAAACATAAAAGCTATTTTAAGATCTCTGTGCACCATATGACTAGCTCTAAGTGCTTAAACAGAAACCTTTCCACACACAGCCAAATGGAAATTAAGGAGAATGTGTGTAAACTGGTCCCCAAGCTTGCAAAAATTAAGAAGCAGTCAAGACTCATTAACAGGTGTTGCTAAGACTTGTTTCTCTGGACCTGTGCACTGATGAACAAGATTGGCTCAGGTGTTCTAAGAGGCCTGGAAAAACCCCATAAATCTGAAAAAAAATATAGTCTACTGGGCTTTGACTTATCCATTCAATCCACATTCACTGTTGGACTCGAGTAGACATCAAAGTCTCAGTAGAGCCACCAAACACCATCTCTTCATACTGAGTTCCTTTGAAAAACGTGGAGGAAAGAGAAGGGAAAAAACCCCCTTAAGTCCTAACTTGACATGCCAGAAAAGTAAATTAAAAGAGGTTGGGAAGAAGTAATGCAGTTCTGGTAACTGAAATCTGTGGGAATTGCATGTTTGATTCCAGCAGCACAGCTGTGCTTTAGGAATCTGGGTAACTCATGAAAGTAATATCCAAATATTGACTGCTATTGAGTGCAACAGCTGGGAAGTCACACTTATACATTCAAAAAAGTAACTTTGTGCTCTGGGGCTTATGTAATAAGTATCATTGAAAAAGGCATTTTGACCAAAATACAGTTTGTGATGCTTTTGATATTTAAACAACTTGGTGTATGTTTTATCAATCTCATTGATGTTTAGAAGAAATAGTGCTTACAACTGTACTTTTGGAAAGGATCAAGGCAAAGAACAGGAAATTGTCAGTTCTAAATTCACTTATATTTCTGCTATTAATTGCAATGAAGTCTAATTAATAGCAGAACTGGAAGCAGTAGGACAGGTCTGCACTGTTGGATAGATAATGCTCGATCAGGAACCCTGAATATCCCAGAATTTACTGTGGCTGTGATGCTGCCCAGTTCACTTAGAGTTTATGCTACTTTGGATCAGGCATAATTTTTCCTGTTTTCCTTAATTTTCTCTCTGTAAAATAGAGAAATAGTTGTTTACTTAGCTTATAATCTCTTTTAGATTTTTTGGGATCACTTTCTTGTTTGAGGGTATCTTAATAAAACTTCAATATAAAAATTAACGTCTGTGGATATTTTTCAAACAGCACAAAATTCACTTCAATAGCGGAAAATCACTAATGCCACTTGATAATGGATCACACTGTACCTACAGCACACATGGTCAAATTTCAATTTAAATGCTTTCTCGGGCAGAAAGTGTTAAGGCAACTGATTTACTTTGTTCTGTGTTCCTCAGCTACTTTACCTCCAAGGCCTTGTTCTGTGTTTCAGTGTCGAAATGTTTACTTACCTTAGAAAAGTGTAAAGTACCTGCATGTCTTTCAGTTGTACCCTCAGAACAGCAGCAGGAAAATCAATCAGGAGTCATTCTGTCCAACACTTCAAGAACCACATTGAACAATTTATCTTCTTCCTTTATTCAGTGATAAAGGAATATCACTTTATCACAAAATATCACAAATATCACAAAATATCACCAAAAATATTACCTAGGTAATATATCTGCACATTCAGGAATTGACAGAATTTTTTTTTTTTCATTGTAATTTTCTGATGTATTTGGATCAAACCCTGCTTTGGTAACACTTGTGCAAATCTACCAGAATTCACTAATTGCATTATGTTGTTTGCTTTCACATATGTTTTACATCTTGACAACAGCTGATACTGTTGTAAGAAGTGTAAGGTTTACCTTTGAACTGTGAAGTGATTAGCACAGTGAATTTGGGTGTTTTGTGCTCCATCATTTGCTAAATACAAAAGCATATAATTATAATTGTTGGGTTAAAATGGCTCAATATCTGTGTAGTTCAATAGAGAATTATATTTCCTTAGAGTCATCTTCTATTTTCACACAAAGTGCAGCTTCTTTGAGTTGACTTTATAAAATTTCTCCTTGAACAGTAACTCTGCATGAACTAAGACTTGTTCTGATTCCCACCCTTCTTTTGACTGTGAAGTGAAAAAAGAACTGATGTCAATGGCAGACTCTCATCACTACAGTTAGTTTATTGTAAAGATGGAAACAGCTATTGTTAAAGCTAGTTTTATGATGATATTGTTAATAGTTAACACATGTAGAAATAACTTCCTAAATAAATGGCTATGAGAAGACAGAGTGAGTTATAAAAGATAATGAGACTTGATCTTGTTTTTTTCAAAAACAAAATGTGTCAGTTAACACACATTAAACTGTTTTCAGTATTATAAATGTATGTAAATTAGGCTATATTGTAATATAGATAATTGAGTATGAAATTTAAATATTTTAAAATATAAATTGTCAGGAAAGGTATCTTGATTTAAAAAAGCTTAAATAGACAAGTGCAAATCAAAGTTAGAATGAAAGATTTCAGTTTTTCTAGTGTGTAGCTACATATTGTTGTTTGCTTTGTTATGGTTTTGGAGTGTTTTCCTTTGGCTTCTGAAGTCAGTTGGCAAAGCATCCTGTCCTAACTATGCTACACGAGCATTCATGGCTCTGCCTTTCATGGTGCCTCTCCTGATCAAAAGAAAGAGTGTGAAGCTACATATGCTCAACTTGAGTAAACAGTTCTGATGTATTAACAAGTCACAATGAATGTACATCTAAAGAGAAATGGGGAATTTCATTGGTATATCCACCTGCCTTGATGTGCTGATTTTCATTGTCATGTTTTTCACATATGTCTTGGTCCCATTTTTTTTCCTTTGCATTTTTTTCACAATAAAGTAACAAGTTTTCTCTGAAAGGAAAGGGAAAAGCATTAAGAAAACAGCTGCTAGCTTTGAAAACCTGATTATCCATCTATAAGTGTTCTTTGAGCTAGACTGTGATCTGTTCAATGAAGTGTTTAAAGTTTTTCTTTTACTTTATCTGACCTGTCTGTCATCCTAATGATGCAAGGAGCTACCATATAACAGTGAAACCTGAAGGTCAAGAACAAAGAACATGACAAAAATATAATCATCCATTCAGAATAGTCATAGGCAATAAACTGTTTGTTTGGGGTTTGTTGTTTTTTTGTTTTGTTTTGTTTTTTTTTTTAAGAAGAGATCTCTCCTTATATTTCTGTCTCAATGGGAAATGTACTTCCATGATATCTAGCTATCATCTGGATTCCTCTGCATGTCTTCTGCTTCTCTTATTGCCTGACTTTGCCTTTTTACTTTCATATCTAGGCAGAAGTGATAAATGTTTTAAAAAAATAAAAGAATATACCTACTTAACTGCATATTTTCTTGGACAACTTGCAAACAGTTTGCAGTATTTTCTGAAATAATATGTCTTAATATGAATGGCCCATGGTTTCTCAGTTGGGGGATGTATTGTGGTATAAAAATAAAACCCTCCCCAAGTATATAGCGATACAAAAACTGCAGCTTTTTACTTGTCAAATCCCCTGTGCTTAGTTAGAAGCTCAAATATTTTCTGAGACACTCCAGTAAGACTTAGGCTGTCTCTAGATGTTTTGGTACAGTGAATGCTGAGGCTCAAATTCACTTTTAATGAACCATATTTTAATGTCAGTCTCTCCTGTCGACTTAAATGACAAAGAGCTCATCTGACTTTGTAATGAATCGCGGAACTATATCATTTATTGAGCCTCTGTCTCAGCATTGTGCTGGTCCATGATAACAGAGTTTGGCAGCCTAAGTAAACTGCACTGAGGGTTTATTACCAAAGCTCCAGAACTTGAAGAAATGACACCCAACACAGCAGGAGCTGCTGAAATTTCTACTGAGGAGAACTGTAGGTGTAGGTGGGAGATAGGTTAAAAGGGCTAAAAAATGATGAAGTAGGGCATGACAATACATAAGCAAGTATCCAGCTGAAAAACTAATCATAAACAAACTGCACAGTATCTGATTCAGACAGTAATCAAGTCTGATGAAACTGTATACATATATAATATGGTTTTACATACATATATACATACAGTATATATATATATAGCTTTTTGGTAGTGTGCAGAAGAAAAGTATAGGTGATCAAGCGAGTGACTAAATCAATTGGCTTTTAAAAAAGGCATGTGAAAATTAAAGATGGTACTAGTAGTTTTGCTACATAAAAAGTCTAAGATATGTTTTTATATATATGAGGAATAAGAACATAGTAGAAAAGAACACAGGATGTACTGAGACTCACATAAAAAATTAAATGCTGTCAGTACATTGTCTACATAGCAATATATGTTGTGTAAGAGAGAGAGACAGCTTGGAAGTCAGTCATAAAAAGATGGATGTATAGAGTGGAGACTGACAAATTGGAAAATGAGGCAGAGTCTACCTTGTACTTTCAAAGGAAGTGCCAAACTAAAAATCAATACCATTGTGTGTTTGAAAATAAGGAGGCATTGGAGCAGGCTAATCAATGGGCAATGTTTGTGGAAGACTTGAAGGAAGAAGTAGAAAGTTTTGCCTCTAGGCTTGTGCTCAGTGGTGAAGCAGGCACTGGAAGTAAATGCTAATTGAGGAACCTGTCTGAAATGGACAAGCAGTGTTCATCTTCCTCTGTTTCCTTTTCATTATAGAGGATTTAAAACCAAACCTTTCCACTTGGTTCTAGTGATGCTTTTAGTGATCACTAACTCAACTGTTTCAAATGTTGCAAGTAGTCATGGTTCTAACTGTGAAAGAGTCCCCTCTTAGAGTGTTAGACATTTAGCTGCTGGCTTTACTTTTGTTTCTTGTGAAATGTTCTTCCTCCTCTATCTGGACACAACTCTGATTTCTCACTGTAGTTTTCTCAATCCAGAACAATTTAAATTTTTCTTGGGCATGTAATATTTTGAGTTCTTTGCACTGATAGGTATTTATGGTGATGTAAGAAAATTATCAAGAGGAGTTTCATTTTATTCATCAAGTAGAATATGAAATAGTGGCAAGCATGAAAGAAGGTGAAATCCCACTTGGCATTTCTGTTGAAAGCTGCATTGATTGAAATGTTTTGAATGAGCATTTGGACCAGCCTTTCCACTTAGAGGTACCACCAGGCATTTCAAGATTGTATTTTCTCTCTTCAGTCCCAGAGGATCTGACTAATATCAGATTTATCTTTCTTTTCTCCATGTGTGTGTTGTGCTGTAAAGGCAATGGGAGCTCTGCTGGCAGTGGGTGGTTAAAGCCCTGTTTGATTCTTTTGGAATTAGAATGTTGCTGGAACTTATACAGAGAAAACATCCAAAGTGTAGAAGGTTTTAGGTAAACATTTAATAAAAATGTCATGCTTCTGCTGCTTAGTAGATCTCAGGCAACATTTGAAAGGAAAATCTTTGTAGCTTTCAGGCATATAAAAGTGTCTGAGAATTTAAACAGACTTGAATTTTGGAGTATTACAGGGGAAAAAAAACAAAAGCAAAAAAAAAAGCTATCCAGAGGAGTTTCTGTCAAATTTGAGACAAATTGCCTTCAACTGTAACATGAACCTCTCTTGGGGAGTCCTGTCTGACACCTTGTTGGTTACAAGGAATGTCAAATTAGAATGCATTTTCTACACAGAATACCAGATAATCTCATATGTGACCTTAAAGTGGGCTTTGGGACTCAGCTGAGACTTCAAGAGGAATCCTTTTAGGGCTTAATCTTCCTATAAGCAACCCTTAAGACTCTGCACAGATAGCTCATTCCAAAGGAGCCCTCAGCTGCCTGTAAAGTTATTTGTGGAGCCTCTAACCAGGCCTGGACTTAGAGGACTGCAAGCTGGCACACTCAGGAATTCAGAGCTGTGAGCAGAGGTGATGGGATCATGTTCTCCACCACATCAGAAGTGTTGGATGTTGTGATGCTTGTTATGTGGCTGTGATCCATGTGAGATTTGGATGCTGTACAGAGGATGTCTCCATGTGTCTTCCTGGGGAGAGGTGACATATCCTAAAGCATTCCTTTCATTTCCTCAGCGGGAAAGGGTCCATTGCATCAGATTGGCAAGTATTTTGGACTGACTAGGTACACGTGCCAACAACCATCTAGAGTACAGCAGGAAGCACGGCTACTGAAGAACATCTTCCAAGGATGTTCTTGTTCAGAGAAAAATTTTATATTTTTAGCTGCAAAATAGAACGTTGAGTGGAAGAGCAGCAGAAATATCCCTGAAGAGAACCTCAGTGTGTACTGGGTTGAGTGAGGGAGGAAGGAGAAAGGCATGCCAGGAGAAGGATGTGTACAGCAGTAGCATTTTGGAAAATGTTTGCTGTCTGTAGACTTGGTTGGCTAAATGTACATCCACCAAGGCTGACTTTCCCATTCATACTGTGACATGGTCATCTTTAAATATGATGGACTTGAATAACATGAAGGATGAAAACCCTGACATTAGTTGGTTAGAGCCTGGTGCTAATAATTGCCAAGGATCTGGGTTCATTCCCTGTATGGGCCATTCACTCAAGAGTTGCACTTGAAGATCCTTGTTGGACCCTTCCAACTCAGAATAATATGTGATTCTGTAAAATACAATTACAGCATGTTGAGGCCCTTCAGTTGGAGGAGTGAGTGATTCCAGATCTCCAAACCCTGCATGTCTTTGCTTAGTAGATTTGCTTTTTCAAATGTCATTTTCTAGTAAGTTGTACCTGCATGTGTGTGTTTGTTTTATGCTTGTAAATGTTCTGAGGGGAGAAACAATAAATGGTGATTAAGTTTTGAACAGTAACATCTTAGAGAACACAAAACATCTGCAACCACTTAGAAATCTATCTCTTGGTTACAGGAGCCTAAAGGAAATAGAAATAGCTTTTGTTTTCCCTCTGTTTATTACCTGTCTTGTGTTACTTCTATTAGATTTGTATCTAAAATTCAGCTGTCTATTCAGTAAATGTTAATATTAGTCAGTTCATAGATGGTATAAATATTGATTTGCTCTAACAGAGAAGAGAATCAGTTTCTCCAAGTATGTGATAATACTCAGTTCAAGATTTTATTCTGAAAGCTTGTGCACTGTGTGTGCCTTTGAAATGTGTTGTGTATGGTGAGTGAACCAGGGATGCTTAAACAGTGATGGCAGTTGCTTTATTTCAACACTTAATATCTTCTTGAGTATCCTGTGCACCAGCAGCAGCAAATATGTCACGCTGAATGCAAACTCCCCAGCTGTGTTCAATTGAATGAACGAAAGTTGAGTAAATAAGGCTGTGAAAAACAGCAGTCTGTTCTGTTCTTTGAATGTCCAGCTATATTCATTAGATGCAAAGAGATGCTAAAAACATTGTACCTATTGTTGTAGGGGGAAAATAAAACTACAAAAGGTTAAAGTGCTCTGTATTGTATTCCCTTCACATTCCAATAAACCTTGGAGATTGTTTTTGAGGGTTGTACTCTTCAGCTCATATAGGCACATAAGTTAGAGGAGGTGAATAAGGGCTGCTATGTAGTTGTGCTGTTTCTTCTGTCATGCTGTACTTCTATTTTCACAAGATTCAAGGCAAGGTCTTCAGTGGAGGACTACATTTGCTGCAGTAGCAAGGCAAGTTTTATTCTTACCCAGGCAGGATGCTTCATGGAGAGATACCATATGGGGAGCTTGTATTTTTAGTGGGCTCTGAGCCTATTCCAAACTTGTGGAAATCAGCTGTGGAAAGAGAGGCTCCTTGACTTAGAATTGTGGGCCTCTCTACTGTTCAGAGAAACTTGAGCACTTCCTGGCATCAGCAGTGTGCTGCAATCTCACAATTAAGTAAAACTTTGGGTTGTTGGTTTGGGGTTGGTTTTAGTTGGTTTAGGTTTAGCTGACTTTTTCTTCAGAATGTTTTAGAACAGTCAAGCACCATGTACAAAGCTAGGGAGAAAACAACAACCAGTAGGAAAAATGAGGTGTTTGGGGGTTTTTTTGTCATTTTGTGTTGTGAAGGATTATATTTTGAAGGCTTTGTATAATTCAACTAAAATGCTTTTATTGCTTTCTGTCACTTTTGGTGTTGCTGGAGACTCCATGCTGCTGTAAATAGGCAGCTTTTTATAATTTGGGGCTGTGCTTCTCACGGATAGTTGTTCTTTGTAGGGAGTCTTGTCCTTGCATGTGATGCACAGTTTCCCCACTCTTTTCTCCAGCAATAACTGGTTTGTTTTTTTTAAACAATATGTCCCTTCCCACTCGAGTTGCACTTGAAGATCGAATATTCCAAAGTTTCTTTAGAATAAATTCCCTAATGTTATCTAATGATATTGTGGATCTGTTCTATTTTATTTTGTAACTACAAAATAATCTTACTGTTTCAGCTTGTGAGGTTTATGACTTTATCTGATTTCTTGTTGCTCTTGTTCATAAATGCCTCGCAAAAGTTTAAAGCTCACAAGTCTTATTAAATAAACATGCATCTGTTTTTATTTAAATGGTGAGCTGTCTAGGTGACTTAAAACTCTAGAAGCTGGGTTTCCTAGGATGTCTATAATTACAATGAGATAAAGAAACTCCACAGTATTTATTTTACCTGTTTGTTTAATGGACTCTGCCTGCAATTGTAAGAAAAGCTTCATCTTGGGGGTAAAACATATCTGAAGAAATAATGTCTCTGAAGATCATTCTTTAAATGGTTTAAAATACCATTGAGAGATATGAAAATTAATTCAAGATGTTACATTATCTATGGGTTAACATGGGAACTTTGTGATGGGAATTTCCCTTTAGCAGGTTAATTTAAGTTTTTCCAAATAAATGAATCATGTGGGAATTTCTGTTAATTATAACTATACTTTTGTATCGTTGCATTCATTGCTAGATCAAATAAATAGCAGTATTCAGAATACTGTGAGTCTCAATACTGTTCTATTTTTCTTAAAATTGCATAGGTTTTTTTTTAATTATTATTTTCATATTTACAGTATTATGAATATTCTGGTGTTAGTGCACAGTTTTACCTATTCAGCAAAGCTCTTATGTGCTGAATAAATAGTTTAGGTCAAAGTCATGTGGAGGGTTTACCCATTTAAAGCTGGTGGACTTTAATTACTGTGTGGACTGATGCAGAGCTTGTTTTGGGTACTAGTGGGGACAGTGAGTGCTGCTCAGTAAAATCATGATCTTTGAATGCCACTGCACTTCTGGAGAAATAATTTCAAGTCTTAAGTTTTTTTGGTTTTATTTAAATTTTTGCTAAATAGACTCAAAGAAATTGAGTTATGATTCCTCTGCATCTGGAGAACGGAGAATACAGTGGAAAGCAAACTAAAAAGGACTTTTAAGGAAATAGTCAGATCAGCAGCACTCTGGCTACATATCCAATACTGACAGCTTGGAACTGAGGAAGAACTACAAGATTCTTTTACTCGATTGTCAATGAAATTGTAAATTCAGTACAGGACAAATTCAAAATGCAAATTGGTATCTTTCAGCATGAAAAATGGGGAGTGTTGTGCTCTGATTTTATTTATTTATTTTATTTTATTTTTATTATATATATATATTTAAATCCAGCACACACAATAAATATATATGTGTATATATATATATATACACACACACATTGGTTTTGGTACCAACTAAGTACCTTTTGCATGTCTATAAACTGAGGACCTTTTTAACTTAAACTTTTGCTTTTTCAGGATGTGGAAAGTGCTACCTATATGTCTTGACACTGGAATTATTTGAATTTCTCTCTACTAGCTCTCGTCTTAAAGCCTTTTTCCACTTTTAAAGGGTGGGTGGGATTTTGCAGGGAAGTTGGCATAGCTACTTTAAATCATTCTTGCAACACTTGTTGCTTATGCAGTTATTTATTGGACCATCTTTCAAACAGGAGAAGCAAATAATGGAGGTTGATGAAAGCTCTAAATAGAAACAAATAGACATTTTCTAGACTAGAAGTTTTATATAGATGTTAGAAAATTATATAGGGAAATATAGAAAAATATAAATAGAGGTGGCTTGCTTTGTTCTTGTTTTTGTCTGGATTTTGTTTGCTTGCTGGGTTTAATTCTAATTTACTGATATCTTTTGCAGCATGGTATTACAAAAAGTTGAAAACCAAAGAGAGGCAGTGAGCCACAGTCTGGAGGAGTGACATTTCTCAGCAAGTTTTGTTCAGGTAAAAATGTGTTTTGTGTTTGTTTTACTTGTTTAATGTATATTATACCAGGAGGTGGGAGGTTGTAGTGTCTTTGCCTAGTTTGCTAAAGTCTGAGTTGAGTTTAACCCATCTTCAAGTGCTGTCGTGGCTTTGCTTCCTCAGGGGGCATCAAGATCCATTATTCCTCCTCTGAGCAAGTAACAGAGTAAGTGACCCCTGTAATTCCCAGCTTAGGAAAGATAAGTCAGTCTTTGGTGGTTCTCTAATTGATCCACTGTGACCAGTGTTAAACATCCCACCTCCACCTGTTCATGGCTTATTAGCTCTCGTGAGGCTGATTCCAGCTAAATTAGGAACTTTCCTGCATAGTTCAGCATTCAGAGTTGCTTATCTCTTTCTGGAAGTCCAACTTTGGCTCAAACTTTTGGAGATGCATAAATGTGCATTGTTAAAACCTTTCCTGCTGTTCTCCATGTCTCAAGAGCTTCACCTTTCACAGAGCTTTTAACTGCAGTACACTTTGATGAGGAGCATTTTTCCTTACCTGTTTTCTTTTCGTGTATATATACCTTTTTTGTGTTTCCTTAGCATTTGTGGAGTTTGCAGGGACTTCACATAGTAACAGAAAAAAACAATAATCAGTGGTTCATAGTAAGAGCTTCACAGTTGTTGGGTCTTGTTATTAATAATTTGAATGTTTTTATCATGGTATTTTTGTTAGCATACAATACTTAAATAAATATATTTTCATTATAGTTTCCCCTGTAACAAAAGCTACAGAAGAATAAGTTCTGTGTCTCTGGAGGAGCTGTGTGCAGCTCATTTGGGTGGCCTGTGTCAAGGGTACACACATTTCATGGTCTGATGGGACAATGAGAGCCTTGCATAGAGCAGAAATCGCCTTAGGTTCTATCTATCTCTCATATATATATGTGTATATAATTTTTTGTGATAAATAACAAGATAATGTACCCAATTATATGAAGTAAAGCAAAAAAACCCCAAAAACCGAAAAAACCAACAACGCCCCAAATTTCATTTGAGAGAGATGGTGCGGATTAGTGGAGTGATGACCTCATATGATATTAGTTTGTCAGGTCAGTTCTTATCTCCAAAACCAGATTTGTTCTCTGCTTTACAGACACTGTGGTTAAAAGACTCATAGTTTTATTATTTTAGAATTTGGTAATTTCTTCATCTCCTTCCTACTGAGGATTGATGGTCATCTGACATGTCCTAAGGTCACAGCAACTTCAGCTGCATAGATTGAGGTGCTTGTGTATATATATATATATATTTCTGGGTGATTCTTTCTCATAAGGCTGGGATAGAGGGCACTCTTTGAAATTCTATGTGTGTCTGTGACTGTTGTTTTATAAATAAATAATCCTCACCTGGGCTGTTTCATTATAGTAAAGTGGTGACTTTTACCATGTGCCAAGAAATAGCTTGGGGTATGCAAAGTAGTTCTTCCTGAAAACAATAATTTTAAATTCCTCTGACTTTTTTCATGCTATGTCACGGAAAACATTTTGAATCTAAGTTGATATGTTTTCCTTGAACATATACCTGAAGGGCTAATAATTTAAGATAAATATTTTTTTTCCCTGAAATGGACGGAATACTCAGCTGTTAATGATCACATCTTTTATAAAGAACTTTTTAAAAACCCCCAGAGAAACCCCAAACAAGCACAAAAAAGAACATTCAAAGGAAGAAAAATATTAATGTAAAAAGTTAAGGACTAAGAAAAGAATTGGACAAAAGTGACTTTACAGAATGTGAACATGTTTTAAAAAGAAGGGTTTCAGGAGCAAAAGAAAAATTCTTTTTATATCATGCGGCCTGATGTGCAGTGAAAGGGATTAAATTGAATATTGATTTTTGGAAAGGTATGACTATGCTGTTAAAATTATAAAGAAGAAAACCCCTCAACACTATACAAGAAAACAATGAGAGAATTGATCCCCAAGGAGAGTTGCAGCTGAGGGCCACGTTCCAGTTGCTGGGTCCTCAAGGGACTCATGGTTTCTGTAACTGGCAGAAATGCATTAGGCTGATGATGACAATCAAGGAAAAAGTATCCAAGTAATTCATAGTGAGGGTGAGAATGTGAAGCTAATGATGAAGAATTTCCACCTAGAAAACCTCAGCAGTAATAAAGAGCTGATGTCCAGTGTGATGAAGGATGAAATGCAGGGGAGTAGAGAGTATGGAGAGACTAGACCATTTTTCAAGTTTGCCAAAGATAAGATAGATGAAAGAATTAATCCCTCATAATTAAAGATGTGCAAATTACTTGACTAGGCTGAAGCTTAAGCAATTGAAGTGATTCTTTTCAAAAACATAATTTAGTTTTCAAGGGGTTATAGAGAATTAACTGGCTAATGAGATTTGTACAAGCCATGTCATGGAAGCCTCAAAAAGGTTTCAAACTAGAAGATCTGGTTTCTTTAGCAGTGGCCTCAGATATAGAGAGAGATGGTTTTAACTTCTTCATTTCAAGTGGGGGTTTTGGTCTAGGTATGCATTAGTCAAGGTTTACGTCTTTTCACTTCTAGGAGTGAGAAACCCATTTTGTAAGGATAAGAAGGGAAGATGGGATTTGAGTGTTAGAGGGTGGGACAGGGATGAAATAAAATACATGGGCAAAAGTGCAGTCCTAAAAATCTCTCCTCAGCTTCTCTCTGTTCAGAATTCATAGGTATGTGATGAGACATTTAAAAAAAAAGATTTCTTGAGTTTATATTGCTTTTAAAAAGCCTTTTTCTTGAAAGGACTAAACAGCTTGGAGCTTACCGAGGTCACACAGAAAGTACAGGGCATCAGCTACTGTTTTATTTTTCTTGGCACAAGAAATGATTGTGTCCTCCTGCTTATCCCATGGTGGAAGCATAACTTTTGTTTCAGTGCCTTCTTCCCTCCAAGATATTTATATCCACGTCAGCTCTCTTTCCAGCCAGCTGTAGGTTAAGAAAAGGAGTTTGCAACACTTAACTCTTCTTTTTATAGTGTGTTATGAGGCAGAAGGTGCTTCTGTTGCAAAGCTCAGAAACAGACTTCACTGTTGTGCTTATGGATTCACCTTCACAAAAATAGAGAATAAAACCTCCTGATCAGCTGCTGGCAAGTGGCAGAGTGGCAGAGAGCAGGATTTGGAAGCCACTGTGGACAATACAAATAATTTAACATCTATGCGGTTGTGACTAGTGGAAAAAAATCTGTTGTGGCATAAATCAAGAAGCAATAATGCATTTTGTCTCCTTGCTATCCATCCAAGTTTTGTCTGACAAATAATGTTGCTGGTTTCTCTGTTGCTTTTGGCATTCCACCTTTTGTGTGGTGCTGCACACACACTAGTTATGCTTCTGCTCTCTGCAGTATTTGTTAACTTCTGTGTTTCCCTCACTGGCTCAAAGTCTGTTTTACTTTGTTATTGAATAAATGGGTGTCAGCTCTACCAGTGCAAAATCTTAAATAGGAGCAGGGTACTTGGATTCCTCTGAGGCTGCTATAAAGAGCAGCATGATAAACTGCATCCCTCTGGATGTGATCATTTCATATGGCTCAGCTTACCTTGTGTAAAATGCTTTGGCTCCACTGTTCTCTTCCAATGGGAAGTTTTTCTGTGTTAGTTATCCCATGATAAGAACAAGTTTTCCTTTGACAACAAGAGTAGTCTTAGAACTGCTCAGTCATCTCAGCAGTTGCTCCATGGAGTGCCATCATATGGTATTAGGTTGTCATTTATTTCTTAGAGGGAACAGAAAGAAACCCTTTTATTATATTGAACTCTTAAGAATGCTGCTTTTCTTGATGGAAAAGATTAGTTTGCTATTGGTTTGCAATTTTCACTATGTAGATATGTTACTATTTAAAATTAAAATGCCTTAAAAATAGAAATAGCCTAGTGATGATACCTTGGCACTTCTTGATGGAGATTGCCTTCCTTATTTAGGGAGTGTTTGCATCCTTCATCCTGCTGTTCCTGGCCACCTGCCCCTCCATCAGACCTGACCATGAACTGACTTAATCAATGTTTGAGCAGGAGAGGCTTTTTTTCCTTCTCTTTTCTTTGTGGAATTTCAGACTATGGAACATGTAGAGCATGGTTCTATGTGCTCATCCCAAGAACCAGTGGGATTATTGTTTTATCTGAGCAGGGCAGGAAAACCACCTTCTGCCCTGCTCCTGGAGTTGTCTTTCCTTTCCCAGTGTGTCTAGGGTTTGCATAAGGTCAGGCAAATCAGTCTTTATACATGCTGAGGAACACCTTTGAGGGATACAGTTAATTGTGTGAGTTCTTTACTGTCTTCTAACATACCCTGTATCCAGGCAAAAAATATGGAGATGCAGGGGGAAAAAAAAAAGAAATAGTGCAGCATATTTTCTTTCTGTTACATCAACACTAAGGCTAAGGACTAAAAAAATGTAAGTGGAACATGAGATCTGTCATGTGAACTGCAAAGAAAGACACTCTTCTCTAGATCATAATGTGACAAACTTGTAGAAATTTAAATATTTATAGTAGTTTAAAGAATGACAGCTAATGTTTAAGTTTTGCTGTTACACATCCCATTCCCTGGGTGTTTATTGTTCTCGGAGTTTCTTTTGTTTGTTTACGTGATGTTTTCTGAGTCTCACATTCACATTCTGGAGGAGAATTCAATCAGATTAGATAGCATAAATTTAAGTATGGAGTCTCTCTTTATTTTCTGTTGGTATTACAAAATGATATGCAAACTGTCCTGTGAAGCCTTTGCTTTAGAAACTCAGCATCTCTGAGTTTCTAAAGAAGTTTCTTCAGAGTTTCATCGCCGAAGAAATGTATCCCTTCCCCCCACCCCCTCCTGGTAATGGAATTTGAGCAATCCTGCCTACTGACTGGAAAAGCAAATTTGCTTTGTCCTTTATGTACTGTATTTATCCTTCACAAATATCCACAAAATTCTGCAGGGATTTGGCCAAAAAGTTGGATCATTCCTCCCAGAGAAGAAATTTTTAAATCTGGGAGGGTGGTGCTGTTTATACAAGATCTAAAAGCAGCTTTCAGAATTTGCTAGAGAGGCTTGTGTAGCTTTAAGTAAGGAGATTATGTAAAATGCTGACTAAAGCTGAGAGCTTGCAAAGGCTTTACCTAGCAGAAAATTAATAAATAGCTTTTGAGTTCTCCCAAGGCAAGGACTTCTCACTATGACATATTTCAGTTTCCTTGTTTGGCCATTACTCATCCCAACTTTCCTCATTTCATCTGTGTCAATCTTGTGTTCATCTTTCATTAATACATTAATGATGGGCTTTCTTCTGGCTTGAATATATTTTTCTGGGTGTTCATTTTGTTCTCTGAGCACTAAAGCAGAGTGTCCTTACCCTTATACCAATCCCACTTGATGAAAAATAAAACATAAGTATTTGAATTTGTATTCAGATGTTCATTTGAAAATCTGTTTGAAAGCAACCACTAGTGATGGGTTGGGTTTGTTTGGGGTTTTTTCTTGGCATGCCTTTACTGATTGCAAAATTGATTGTATTTTTAATCTCAATACAAGGAGATTAAAATTGGAATAACTGGATTGAATTATCACAGATGTTCCAATCCAATTGGACCAATTGGATTGAATTGGAATAAAAAGCTCCAATTGAAACTTGAATAAGACTTTGCAAAAGTTTTTCAGGTAAATTCAAGTATTTCAGTAAAAGTTTTAGTGAACCTTTTACATAAGAATATACAAAGGACAGAACTAAAGAACATATATTTTTTTGTTATATATTTGTTTCAGGACTAAATTAACAGTTTTCTGTGGGGAACTGCTTTACATGTGTGTTTACTGACCTGCTTTTGTGTTCTGCATGTCATATTCTCTAACATGACTTTTCACTGGACCATATAAGTCATTTATATTCCCATTCAAACATTCCCTGTAGCAAAATGTCTCATGCATGACAATAACACCCTTGTGCACAGCCACGTTAATGCTTTGCAACAGCACCGGGGCAGGAAGGGAGAGGAGGGAACTCCACTTGAGGAGAAGCTGCCCTGCTCAGCCTTTCCCCAGGGGATCTGCAGGGGGGCAGCAGTGGAGGGGAGGTGTGATGAGAGCAGGATTTGGGCACTGTGTGCCCACAGAATAAAAGAAGAAAAGCAGCCCTGGCTGCTCCTGGGTGGGCAGGCAGACAGTGCCTTCAGCCAGTCAGGAATTTCTCTGCCTAGGAGAGGATAAATTGAAGAATTTTTCTAAAGCAACATACCTAGCAGGGATCCCAATTTATTTCCTTGCTTTACAAGGTTATTTTGGACTTCAAGAAGTATGATTTGAATAAACAACTGCATGCTACTGTTGAAGATTTTTGTCCCATAACTTCACAAACATGGTTGAGTAGGATCACTGAGCAGGTGGTGACCTGGCATATCTTAGACTTGTACTCTGAAGATGAAGTTTCCAGATTTCATTACTATATTTTAGATATCTTGTTAATAAGCTACTGTACAAACTTTTATTTTGTTGAATTCAGTTGCTTGGAAAATATTCTGGCTATAGAAATCAAACTGGGCCCAATTCTGTCTTCAGTAAAGCTTAAAGAAAAAAGAAGGTCTATTGAAGTAAATGGATATCATAAGCATTCTCAATTCATTATTGAATGCAGTATACTACAGAAGCATGGATATAAGAACTACCTTTTGATCATGTTTCTTGAATAGCAGCTTAGTTTGAGTGTACAGTCCCTTTTTTATTAGCTTTCATGACAAACATCAAAGAAATGAATGTTTCTATAAACTTCTATTTGTAGAAATTGTATAGAAAGTATCCCTCATTAATTCAGAACCACTGAATCAGTTGTCAAAGAGACCAGCTGTGAATTCTGATAATTGCCTAATTAATCTAATGATACATTTTTCCTATCATGATCCATCTAATACATTTCTGCACTGGATTTAAATTCTGCAGCTGAGTTGTCTTGATGCTGGTTTTGGATAGTGACTTTTAAAATTGAAATATGCTTAGGTGCATTAATAAAGCTGAGCAAGTAGAATTCATTTTCCAATAACTCAATTATTCTCAGTAAATGTATGGAAACAAATGATCTCAAGGATGTGGGGGTTTCATTATTATTCAACTGGTAGGTTTCTAAATGAGTAGCAGAACTTGGTTAACTGATATTTCTCCTATTCATCATTATTCTGCCCAGGTGGAGGATATACTGGAGTATTGAAATGGGAGCTGACAGTCTTGGGAGATTAAGAATTCTTGCAGCTCCAAGGGTGGCCAAACCATGTACTGCTGTTTTGGGATAATTAGCCTACTTTGTATAGTCATTCTGATATCTTTTTCCTAAGCTTTGATTCCAGGCAGTTCTGTAGTTGTGCAAATCACAAAACAGAGCCTTAAATGCATCTCCCCAAAAGAGCTCAGAACAAATTAGTCTGCCAAGCATACATGTGTGGATAATCAATTAAACTAATATAGGCTTGATTTAAAACAAAACAAATAATTAAGCAAGTACAACAGGTTAGTGCTAAAATATAGGCTAAAGGGAAATAGTGCAGCTACAAACATGCTGCTAATAGATAACTACTGTCATTTGGTAGAGTTATCTTGATATCAATTTCAACTTTATTATTGTGCCTCTGAGTAGTAGAAAATTTCAGAGACTAAGTGGGAAATGGAAAACAAATAATTGCCAGCAATTTGGGATTTCTTTTTTATTGCAAAATTCTTTTCTTTTTGCACTTTCTGTGCAGCAGGACACAATAGTATATAGTAGATCCTCTCTTTTTTTGTGGGGGTGGGAAATTACTGGTGGTCTTCCAATTCCTGCTCTATCCAGAGAAAACAAGAATTGTTTTACACATTGAGCAGATTCTGTCACTTGGAAAGGTTTTCCATTTCCCATAGCACCAGTATTATAAAATTTGTTTTATTTCAACCTAAGCAGTGTCTTCTTGAGAAGAAAAGTGGCTTTTACATCTGGAATTTTGTATGCCACTGGATTCTTTTCACCTTCTCCACTGTTTAGCAATCCTTATGGGCAAATTTTGTGATTCATGCCATATATTAATTTAGAACATATATTATGTAAATAAAAACCAGCCAAGGTAAGGATGATAGATGGCTGTAAGCATTACCCTTTAGTGGTAAGCAAGTGCTGCCGTGATAGATTCTTTGGAAGGTTACTTTTCCTGGTGCAGCTGATATTCTGAATATCCTAACAGAACTTCAGTGGATTGACTTCTATATGCTTATGATAAGAAAGAATCTTTCACATGAAGTCTAATCTTGTCCTCATCTCTTACAGCAGAGATTGACTGTACAAGAAAAGGAATGTGTGCAGACAGGGGGTCTGTGATAATTATTTCAAACTGTACTGCAAAAAATTTTTATTTAGCTTGCATTAAATGCAAATGAAATGTAAATGAAAGTAATCTTAGCCTGTACAATTATGTTGGAAAAGTTGAAAGCCATATCTTTCAACCTGATGATTGAAATACTGGGGGCATGGGCTGATATTTCACTCCTGAATTGTGAAAGCATTGACTCATTTTAATGGCTAGAGGCAATGTAAAAAGCATGTGAAACTCACTCTTACTATTTCTGTAGAAGTCAAAGGAGTTGTTTCTATGACAAGAGGAAATGCTGGTAAAACTTTTATTTTTCAAAGAAGAATAGGTCACTTGTTGCATAGAAGATTTTTCATGCTAAACTACTGTTCATGCCATATAGTGCTCTCCTTGATAGCTCAGATACAAATATGTTAAAATTATTTCCCATTGTTAAATGGATAGGAGCTGTTAAGGCATAATGACAAGATTGCTTTAAGCAACAGGTACTTCAGTGAAATGAGAATATTTTGGAGTGGTGAAGTCTGCAGTCAAGATTAGATGATAGCATTTTCCTTCTTTATTACCAAAGAGATGATAAATGTGTTAGGTTTGAATGATTTCACTTGCTTCTATTTAATTTCTATAATCATAACCAGCAATATTGGTTCAGCCTTGCTGCAGATTTCCTGAAGGGAAATGTACTTATAACCTAAGTGCCACTATAAAGCTGTGCTTTATTTTCAGTTTTCTTCCCTTTAAAAAATACTTTGTAAGGTATGTTGAAGGTTGTGCTTCATTTTGGCCCCTCCTAACAATTATTGGTGTGAACTTTCCAATGTTTATCTGCCAACTTAGATTTCAAAACAAAAAGATTTTGATTTTTCTGTCCTTTAACTTCCTGACTTGTTTATTCAGAGTATATGCTCACAGGAACAGAGTGAATATATTTTTTTACTTTATCTTCCTAAAGGGTGTAGTTCAGTTATGCCCTGAACTTGGTAGAACTGTAAAATATTTCTGTTGTTTTCAGTAATGCTAAAAGTTTGAATAAGACCAAAATTATGTCTATAGTTAGATTTCTTTACTTTTGGGGACTGCTTTAGGAGGCTTTCTCCTCCTTTCTTTTGAGGAAGAGGAAAATAAAATACTTTTGTAGTCATAAGTCATTTTTTTATACATGCTTGCATTTAAAGCTTTTGTGCTGGATTTGGTTCTATGCTCAGTAGCATTGTCCTCTTTGTGCTTTTTGCTGCATCTGGTTAAGGTTGGCTGGTTTATTTTAGCTACACACTTTTAAAAGAGCAGAAAAAGGGTCCCTCTAGGGTTTTTTCAAACAATCTGAAGACCTGTGCTCACTACAGCTCCTGAAATCATATTCCTAATTTGACCATGGGTCAAAAAACTCTCAGCCTTGAAAACTTGTGTGGCTTCTATAACTGAAGTCAGTGCAGTCTGGAATATTAGAAACCCTTTCATTCAAGCATTAAAATAAAACCATATTATTTTCATTAATAATAAAATACTGGATTTCTTATATTTGCCCTCTGATTTCTGAACTTCAGAAACGAATTTCACTCGATTTTTCAGGATTGTGTTTTGTCCAGAGCAGCATTGCTGGGAATGCTTATTGAATCCATTTCTTACACAGAAATGAAAAACTCTATTTCATCAGTTGTTTTCAGCTGTTGGTACTTTAAGGAGAATGCTGCCTAACCATGGAAGTCAGCTAAACTAAACTGGACACTAGAAACCTCTCTTGGTCCTTCTTTGTCAGGCAAAACATGGCATTGGAGAAAATTTATCTTGAATGTGATTGAAGACTCAGTTATTAGCTATATTTTGGAAGTCTGAGCAAAAGCATACAGAGAGCAATATAAATGGAGCTGTTCAGAGAATAATCTGTTCTCTGCAGGAACAAAGACATGCAGGGAATTGTCCAAGAAGAAACTGCTGATTAAAGTGTTGGCTGATAATCACTTTTGTGTATGCTTGAATTATGCCACTAAACCCCCTTTCTGTTCAAAACCATCTGCAGGGATTGCATATTTGTAAACAAAGACAGATTAAGATAATTTATTAATTCTTTGTCTGCCATCCACTCATTATTTCTACTAGAAGTATCCACTTCTAAGCTCCCAGCCACGTTAACCTCTGAGCACTGAGACAACATTTTAATTGGCTTACAAGTATGAATCAGCTTTTATCCTTATATAAAACATGAATGTTTTGAAATCTAATTCATGCTAGGAAATATAGAACCCACATCCTTTCAGGATTAGGGACAATGTGTTAACTTCAGTGAGTGCAGGTGTGCAGGGAGTCCTGTAAATTAGGCACACTCCTTGTTCTACCCAGCATGGACAAAAACTTCCAGAGGGAGAGGACAAGGAGCTGGTGTGCAAAGTTGTGCAGGTTGTCCTTGCCAGCTCTTTGCAGCAGCAAATGTACTTAATGCTCCCAAAGCCAGGCTTTGGAATTGCAGAGGGAGTAAGTGCTCTGGCTTAGCAATTAGCCACGGGAAAGTAAAGCTGTATCTTATGTGGAGAGAGATGAAAGGTTGGTTAATTGAACTTCTCCTAAGTGCCAAACATAGAGCAGCACAGAGAGGCATCCTGTCAATACATGTTTAACACTATCAGAGAAAGAAAGTCAAGAACATCCTTTCTACCAATTATCCATTAAGCTGCAGTGGAGCATCCAATCTACCAGATCTGTCCAGGTCTCTATGAATTAGAGCATCACAGCTGAATGGTTTTATTAGATCTATGTCAAGAGCTGAAAACATTAGGTGCTTTACATATGAACTAGAAAAAAATGGTTGCAGCAAAAAAATTCTGAGTAAGAGTGTCTCTTTCCCTTGCTTTGTTAAATAGAATCAGTTTTCTGTACTTTCTTTCCCATTCAGGCTCATTATTCTGCTTTTGTTTCTAATTCTAAATGTCATCAGAAACTTTTTTGATATATCTACTTAAATATACTTGTATTTCTAAAAAATTTTTACAACAGAGCCTGACCTAATCTAAATCCTTAAATATCCAACTAATATTTTTATTATGCAAAAAAAAAAATTCTTTCTAATGTGTCATGAGTAAAGCTTGAAAACATTATATATATATATATATAGTGTGTTATTATATGCATGTGTGTAAATAATCTGCATAATGTTGGTAGCCAGGAGATGTATGTTTATTATAAAAAGGGTCTATACTGTTACTACTCTTACATGAACTTCGTCCAGACACCAGTCCAGGTGAGGAAGCCCCTTCAAGAGCCTCCAATTCAGGAGTTTTTCTGTTATAGTTCACAGAACTTGAAAAGTTTTTTGTAGCTACATTTTCTCAGAACAAAAAGGGTACAATAGGAATCTCCCAAGGTCTGTTGGGATAAAAGATGCTGAGATGAGACACTGTTGGATGGGAATGCTCTGACTTTCGTGGTGTATCCACAGCCTAAAATAGCAGACCTTGGTAATGAAGAGCCTGTGGCTTATTGAACTATGAATCCACCTGTAGTCAAGTGAGACAGGAGAGTTGATGTCACTTGCCTGCAAGCTTTGAGCAGCAGGAATTCTGGTTCTTCCCTTCCTGGGATCTCTAAAAAATGAAAGTTCAATTCATTACAAGTTGCTGGTTCCAATATATTTATGAAATTCAGAGCCAGTTGTAGTAAGTCTGAATGTTTTAATTTCCTGCCCATATTTTCCTAAGCATGTGTCATAGTCCACAAATTCATACAACCAGTTGAAAACTTTCTGTGTGACTGAGGATATATATACCTGAAGCTGCAAAGCTGATGTATTCTCAGCAAGGAAAAGCACAACAGATTTAAATAGATTGTTAGTGGGAATTTGAACAAAAAACTCCAATCAGTTACATTAAAACAGTTTGCTCAGGATACAAGCAAATAGGTATGGGGAGTTCTACAAAGTGGATTTTGGCACTATCAATATTTTTCAGTCTTTCATCTCTTAAATCCTACTGCTCTTTTAAATAAAAGTAGGGCTTTTCTCCCCTCATGAAGCAGCTGTGACTGTTAGCATTCCACAGCAGTGAGTGTGCAGAGGCTGTGGATCCACTTCTTTCCACATGGGGACTCAGGTGTTAGATGCTCTGTGATATCTTGCATGTCATTTGTATTTTACCTGGAGAGCACTATCAGATATGTGCATAATCTGAATAAAATCTCCTCCCTGGAACTAGGCTCGTGCACAGCACCAGCAGTGTTTGTGCCACCAGCCAAACAGTTTGAGGTGGTATCATCAAACATGATTTCCCTTTACTTTGCAACTGATCATATGAGGTAAAACAAGTACTGAATAACAAGCAGTTGGGTTATATTTAATGTTGTGTAATAGTGGTGTTGAGTGGTGTGTGAGGTAACTTCAGATCATCTCTCCGTTTTTTCTTTGTGCAAGATGAGTTTCTTCCAAATCCTGTGAAAGGATTAGGTAGCAACTGCACCTATTTTACAGCATCTTGTATAATTAGGACTTCCACTTATCAGTGTGAAGATCCCCAGTCACAGGATGACTTTAGAACTGTGCTGTAGTTGATTCGGGTGAAGGGAATTAAGAGGGAGTTGTGTGAAGAAACATACTCCCCTTCCAGTTTAAGTTTAATTACAGATAATGTTGAACAGCCAGTGGTTTTGTATTAGGCTTGATTTACTTAGTTTGTTCATTATCACAGAAGTGTTACTCCTGTTCTGGGGTTGGGAAGGAAATGCAAAGGGAATTGAAGCAATTTCCTGCATACAAACTTTTCCTTTAACTGTTTTTTCTATTGTGTAGCAGTCACTGGTTTGACATTAAATATATTCAGCTTACTATGATGTGGGGTTTTAATACATAAACTACTCCAATGTGCCTTATTTGTACATAGTTTCATCACAAATATTTCATGTGAGTGTGGCTCCAGTTTCAGTCTATGCCAAATGAGTATTTAAATAAATGTTCAAAGACCATATAGGGAAGATTTTATATTAGCCATAATTTTATGCCAGTGTTGATCACTGAAATCTGTGCTGAGGTGAATGATAAGTTTCAGTACTTATTTTGGAACATGTATTGTGAAATGACTCTGTATCTTTGCTCTCTGAGTGTCATGCACTGATTGTGTTATCTTTTAAGGAACTGGTGTGTGTTGTTGCTTGTGAAGCTTTGGTTGAGGGTGAAGTTGTGGCGACTTCTTTATTCCTTTGTTTCTTTCTCATAGTAATGCTTATGGAATTATAATTTTTATTAGTTGTAGCTGTGTTTTTAAATATAAAATGATAGGGATTTTACTGAGATTGAGAGGCTGGTAAATACATGAGGTACTGATGGTACTTAGAGCTTGTAGCTGTGCACTCTTGTTGAGAAAGGGTTAGAAAGCAAACAACTAATTGTGTTGTGGCTTGCCATTTTTTTTCCCTAAGGGAGAAAACACTTCTTAAATGAATACTTTCCTTTAAAATGAAACAGCTAGATTAGTATGCAGACATTGTTTCATAAATAGTAAAAACTGGAAAGGTTCTCCTCTATGGCCAGCTAATAGAAATGACTGAAAACAGCAAATATGTCTTTCCCCCCTGCTTATTCTTCTGTACTGAAGTTGGCCCCTGAGCTTCCAGAAGAAAGCAGCCCATGTACTCAGAAAAATAAAGTGCTATTGCTGTGCCTGATCTCTGTGAGACTAAAGTGGAAATGAGGCTTTTTGTATGTTTGGAGGGTTTTTTAATTTATTTCATTGTGTTCGTTATAAGCATTGACCAAGATTTGCCTCAAAGGCTATGTACCGAGCTAACAAGTGTCTTTATTCTGTGATGATATGTTGTTTGTATAGCTGAATGTGTGCCAGAGACCAGGAAGCTTACAAAATTAATTTACTTTTCTTGTTATGACCTACTGTACAGGGTTCTGCAATGCTGTCAAGTGGCTTGTGTACCATTTTTATTCATCCAGGCTCATCCCTGACCCTGTATAATAATAAAATCAGAAGTTTTTATTGTGGGAGACCACAGTCCATTGGGCAGTTTTGAAATGTTAGGGCACTGAAAAAAATGAATCTCAAGAACTGGTGATGCAATGCAAAATACTGTTGGCATGACTGAGTAGTAAGTGAACTGTTAGAAAGCTGCATGAGACAGAACACTTTCTATGTAGACTGAATGAAACCTAAGCCAGAAAAGTCCAGCACAAACCTATGACATCACATATGTGTTTGGTTTTGCCTGTAAATGTTTCTCTTAAAATATGTTAGAAAATCTGTTCTTTGCATTATCTCTTGTATTTTATGTTGTTATTGAATATTAAGAGCTTAACATCTCATTTCCAGCAAGTTGTGAGAGACCGTTTCAAATATATCATATTTATTTGATGTTGAATGTTGATTTAATCTTGAAATTGAGGTTTTATTTGAAATGGTGTAGAAAAAAACCTGTCTTCAGCTCTGCAGATTCCATTATCCAAGGGGTGACAAGATGTAAGCAATGTCTTAAGACAATTTGTGTTAAGACAATAATCCTAATGTAATTGAAATTTCAGGCAGGTGACAGTCTTGAAGAGCCCATTTTTTCAGTCCACTGTCAACTTTGGCAGCAGATTGATAAACAAGGGTCCCATAAAGTTAGGATGAGCAAACATTAGAGCTCACTGTGTTTCTCTAAGGCATGGCAGTTTGGGTGGAACCATTGTTTTAGAAACCAAGGTGCATTTTAAGCAGTCGCAGTAGTTGGAAATAAAAATTCAGTCTGTGGCAACAAAGGGAAAACATATCCATGATCTTAGTGCCATTCTATGCACTGCCCACGTGGAATAGCTTTGGTCAGTTCTTACACTGTTTTCATACATGTTTGTCCTCTTTTGAGAGGGCTGGAGATTGTGTGTCTCTTATGGTGGCTCTGACCCCATGCCCGTGATAATTGTAAGTGCAGTTCAGTAGGTTGCACATATGCAACTGTGTCTCTAGGAAATGCCATCCCTCCCTGGAGGTTTATTATCAACTTAACACATCCAGTTAAACAAAAAAAAGAGAATGAGATTTCTAACAGCCAAAAAGCAGGTGTATTCCTTTAAAGACTACCTTGTCATTAGATTTAAAATACCCCTATCTGATCCTAAGTGTGTATTTTGTGGCATCTACTTCTCTCTTTCTGCTGAGGGCAGTGGGAATCTGGGATAGGATGGTCCCAGGTCACTATTCAAGGATCTGTCTTAGAGCAAATGTGGCTGCACAGAGCTGTTCTCACAGCTCTGACTGACTTCCCTGAGAGCAGTTCTTCCCTGTGGCAATTGCCATGGATATCAAATAGCTGGTCTACAAAGAACTCTGATTCTGAATGTCAGGCTGTTCAAACACTCTATAATCACCATTGAGGAGATAACAAACTTTCTTTCATAAGTGCTGGTTGTGAGATGTTAATTTTGAATGTAATAATAACCAAGGGGTAAGTGTGTAAATTACCACTTTTCAGATGCAGTTTTTACATTAAGACAATCCTTCCAAGCCAAAATAGCAGAAGAATTAGCAGATATGTAAGCCTTCAGTTAAATGCTTCATGGTTCTATTTTTCATTCAAGGAAATATGCTTTTATTGCTTGTAGTTCCAGAGAATTTTCAGCTTTATATTGTTTGGGTTTTTTTAAAAATCTTACTAATAAAGGAATTTGGGTTGTTTAACATATTCTCGGGAGTCCATGCTCCAAACTTTGCCCTCCAGTTGGTATTATGGTACCAGTAATTGCTGCCTTGTGTTAACATTTATTTAAAGCTGCTGATTTAACATTTAAAAATTCCGAGGTTAATGGATCTGTATTCACGGATCCATTAACCTCAATAAAAACAAATGGGACCTTTAGTGAACTAAAATAAGTGCAGATCAAGGATACACTTTCACTAATACTTACTGATAGCATTTAGATTGTACTGTTAAAATGTCAGGTCATAAAAAGGGCTAGTAATGTAGTAATATTCAAGGTGAATTTCAGTGTTTCAGTCACTTCCATGACCCAAGATAGGATAGTTTAAGATTAAGCAAGTTCAGTGTTCTAATTGCAAGGTATTCTGGGTGGATTGCTCTATAAATGGTATGTTACTGGGACTGAGCTGGGTTGGCTTCAGAATGAAATTGGTTTGAATGCATGTTCATCTAATGAGGAAATTGTTATAGTGTAGTTAAATTACAAACATTTGTCTTATTATATATAGAAATTGACTTCTAGCTTGCAGAATAAGAGAAAGCTATAATACTTAAGAGATCAATAAATAAATAATGCGATGTATTTCCTTAGAGCTGCTTTCCTTTAGTCCTCATGTTTAATCTAATATTGCCATAAACAAATGTGGAGATCTAGAAACACTGTTTAAGAAAGCACATCACTTCCTCAGTTCATCTCCTGTGTCAGAATAGAGCAAATCTGCTTTTACAATAGGTCTATACAGAAATACGAAGTGTAAATCCTGACTTGGGCTCACTGACACAGACATATGTGTTTTGTAGGAATAAGTTGATTCCTCAATGAACATTTGATTATGTCTTGGTAGATCTTTAGAGCTTGTTTATCAAAACTGTGGTTTCTTTCAAGGTCTTAAATATGTATTAAAGTGCACTAACACACACTTCAGGAAGTTGTAGGTTGCTCAGTGCTGACACCACACTTGGACATGAAAAGTGAGGTCATAAATCACCCACAAGACCTATGTGTGCTCTGTCCTGTGTTTGTGTATAGAAAGACTGCTCATACCTCATAATAAAAAAGCTTAAATACTAAAAATATGTTGTTATTTTAATCACACAAAAGGGATAGATGGGAAATCACCCAACAGAGAACTCTGAGGAGCCTTATATAGGCAGTTTGGAGCTATATTATACTGAACCCAGAGTAGATGGGTCAATATATAGGTAATTTAGTTATATGGACATGCAAAGTTTTAGTGGATGGTTATTGAAAACCATAATATTTTCTACGTGGCAAACAATTAGAGGAAGAATGTGCAAAGGCACCTAAGCCTGTAGAAACCAAAGTCCATTGGAAAATTCATGTTACCAACATGTTCAGAAGCTTTAGTGGCTTCATTTACTGTAACAAACAAGGCTGCAATATATTCTTGAGTAGTACACCAGAAATAAAAAGAGCTTTGAATATTTTTGTTTTCAGAAAATCAATTTAAAAAGCAGGAAGTGTATATAACAGATCAGCTTGAGTCCAGTTCCAAGAATGGGATACTTTTCCTTCAGATTTATGCTATATTTACTAAAGACTTCACACTATTGTATGGGCAGAACTGGAATCTAAGCTAGGCTTCTCTATGAGCTAGTTACAATTCAAAGTAACCCACTATTAATGTTTGGGTTTTCTAGTAGGAATATTGATTACCCTGTACACCTAACAACACTTATGTATTGAAATCTTTCAAGAAACAAAACTAAAAAAATAAGTCTCTATGAGAAGTCCACAGATGTCACAGAGCAGTAGCTTTACAAGATGTAAGTGTAGAACAAACTGAACTATAGTTGTCAAACAAAAGAGAGGTGAATACCTTAGATCTACTGCCATAATATGTGTTTGGAAAAATAGATCCCAATACTGGTTAAGAAAAATGGAGAAAACCCATTTTTAAAGTACTACTCTATTTAGAAAAATAGACAACGTCAGTTTTCTACTGCTGTGATTTCATTTCAACTCTACTACACATCAGGTAGATTGGATTCTCATGTTGGAAACCAGAATGTATCACTGTGTGAATGGAAATGCATTACTCTGTGAATTGGAATGAATTGGGCACACTCTAATGCCCTGTTGTCCTGTTATATTTCTGCCTTTCTAAGAACAGTTCTTGTGAGAATTTACTATTACATCTAGGACAACATTTTAAACAAAATTTAATGGAGTTTTTCATCTGTTAAATTTTATTAGTAGTAATATTAAGGGGTTTTTAGCAGTCAAAATATGTTTGCTTTCTCTGAAAGTTGCACTTAAATCATTCACCAATTTGGCTGATGTGAATGAACCTTAGAAATGTTATCTTTAGTCAGTATTAGGTGGCATTAAAATCTCCAACTGCACTCTCAACTCTTTTTGAAACGCAAGATTTTTTTAATTTTTTTTTTGTCACTAGGGTACTCCTGTGTTTATGTTGAATTGGATGTTGAGCTTTCAGGTTCTTTAAAAAATTCCATTCTAAATTCTTAACTGAGGAGCCATCAGCAGTTTCCAAATCTATTGTTGGAGCTTATTATCTCTAAGAATATTGGAGACATCAGCTAAATCTTTTTCACTAGCTTGGAATCAAGCCTTATGAGTATCTACTTTGCACTTAAAAATAAGTCTTCTTACATATACCTCTTTACTTAATGATGTGGTCATGACAAGAGCATTTTGAAAAAATAGTTAATAGAATGCTCATGCCATGGAATTTTAGCCAGAATGACAAATTGTTTAAAGAGAAGAAACACTTTCTGCCAGGTGGCCTGTGGTGTTTTTTCCTCTGATCTGTATCTCAGCTGTAGCCAAGTTTGTTCTGTTTCATTTTTCAGGAGTGTTTCCTGTGACCTAAATCTGCTAATGACACACAGCAGCAGAGGAATGTACTTACCATTCTCCTTTGGTGCTCTCTTATTAATGGACTGCAGTGATGAGAAGATCTGTTATTGATTATTGTGTATTGGCCCCAGTTCAGCTGAGTGCTGCAGCACTTTGCTGGCTTTGAGTGGAAAAGTGTATTAAGTACCATTAGAGTATTGATACAGTCAGATTGAGGACCAGCCCAAGAATCATACTGACCTGCTTTTATAAATTTAAGAGTGAAAAAAGCCAAGCATACCACATTACATCACAAGACAAACATTAGGTTTTTTATTTTACAAAATATGTCAGTCATTAATTTAGAGCTCTCTCCAGGTTACCCTCTGTTACACACATATATTCTGTTGTAGGAAACAAGGAATTTACTTCTGCTGCTGCATTTACATTTGGTGTTATGTATCACCAAATCCTGGAGTGGTTCAGGTTGAAAGGAGCCACTGAGTTCATTTAATCCAACCTCGCTGCTCCAGCAGGGTCATCCTTTCCATTACATCACTTTGCACAGCTGAAATTGGGCATAAGTTCGCAGCCCCCCTGAAAATTTTGCGTCAGAGTTTAAGTCTGAGCACCAGGAAAATCCTTCCCCTGGAATCCTTTGTCAGGTCTTCTGTATTTTGTGTATAAAACCAAACCAAATTAAAACCAAAACAAACCAGCAAAGCAACCCCCTACCTCCACCCCAGAAGCTGAACTGTGTTTGCTTATGCTTTTATACATATTAATGAACAGTATGATTTGCATGAAAATATATTTGTCTTCAAAACTGAAAGAAATGCAGAATGCAGCTCAAAGCAGAGATTTACCAAGTGTCTAATTCTTTTAGTAACAGATCTGTTTCCCAAAAGTCTTTTCAAATATATTTCTCTAAGGATTTTCAGTATATTTGACTGAGACCCTCTGTTAAAGAGACAAAATCCCCCTGTGCTTCACAACCTTTGAGCAGGACTGCTGGAATTCATTTTTCTATGTGGTAGGAAATTGTGGAGTAACCTCTAAGGAGTCTGTATATGAAAGTGTCCCGGAGCATATCGTGGTTTGGGTTTCTTTAGAAGATATTCCTTCCTTGTTTTCAGTACAAAAACAGAACAAAGAAACAAAACTAAACCAACCAACCAAACAACAACCACCAAAACAATCATTAAAAAAAAAAAAACAAAACAGAAAAACCCATAGTTCTTGACTTTGAATGGAATTTCTTGTATTTCAGTTCATACCCACTGTCTCTTGGCTGTTCACTTGTCCATTCATTTACTTTGCATCTGTGAAGAACCAGGTTAAATTATGCAATTATAGTGATATATACTATACCTCTAGTTCAAGAATGTGGTTGAATTTTTTTTTCTTTTTGATACTACAGAGGAGAAGCAGAAGGAAAATATGGGTGACAGTTGTTCAGGGAGAGTTTTCTTGTATCTGCTGTGTTAGTGTAGCCACACCTCATCTGTTTTGTTGCTATGGTTTTCAAACATAAAGAGCAGTAGTGAAACAAAAGAGGTTTAGACTGTGGGATATCTGATGGTCTTTAATTAAATTATCCAAACAGTGACTGGGTGTCAATAAGAAGCCTTTTGCTTTCAATTTCCTAAAAGGTATCTCGAGGAGTACAAGGCTTTCCATTCACTGAAATTCCTTGTGTTGTTTGGGGACACACACAAACCAAACCAACAAAGGAACCAAACCCAAACAATTTGAAAATAATCAGATATTCAGCATACAAAATGCAGCAGAAGTTTGATTGATGTCTTTTACCCCCTAGGATGTGTACTGTGACCCATTATTCCTGGAACATGATTTAGTGCAGCACAGTTTAGTTAGTGTATTGAAAGTTCTGTATAAATTGCTGCAACTAAGCTGAAAGCATGCTCCAGTGTGCAAACATGTTGTAATGAGTTTTGGTACTTTCCAGCTTCAGTCTCCAATTCTCATTGATCTCATGTTAAAAACAGTGGTAAGATTGGAAAATCTTTATCCAAATTTTAAATTATAAACCAGTATGAAATCTCTCCTTATTATTACTCTGTGACAAAACCTAATACAGAAGAAACAACAGCATTTTCTTCCGTGTGTCTCAGTATGGGAAACTAAATTCCTCAATATTTAAATAGATTATTAAAAGTATAGGCTGCTAAAGAATTTATCTTTTGTGAAACAGATGGCTATTAGAGATAAGGCTATCTACCCCAAATAATTTTTTAAAAATATCCAATGTTCTGTGCATTTTTTTTTTATCCAAAAGGAGGGTCTCCTTGCTTGTCTCTGGCTAATGATCCGCTAGAAGATGGGAACTCTGAAATGTGGATATACAATTATCTGAAAATACCTGTTTCCATTTCTCAGTTTCCTTCAATTCAGATCGTGCATATTCAAATAAATTGAAGGCAAGCTTTGCTTCCTGTAAAGCACAGAGACCATGTCAGCCTGTTTCCTGGAGCTGCACTCCTGTACTTCCCGTTTGTCCCAGCAGTGATGGTGCTGTAAGTCTCTGAGATGTGTGGCCGACTCTCTAAGGTACAAGCACCACAGTATTCCTCTCCTCTTGGCATTGGTTTTTAGAATTTATAACATACAGTGCATTAAAGAACTTTGGAAGCCCAGCAGAGAGCTTTGAACACCCATGTGCACGCCCAGCAGTGATATGGTGAGCATGGAAACAGGACTGTGTGGTGACTGCAGAGACTTTGGAGCCCCTTTAGGAGGGTTTATCATGGCAGCTTTAGCTTGTGAGTGAATTGTTGGCCTTGGTATTTGGAGATTTGCTTCACGTGGCGTCACCTTATCAGTTCAAGGGCTTTTGAGGCTGAAGGGCCCATCTCTAACCAACATCTTTCCAGCTATTTCATCAAGTGGGACCTTGGGTTTGCCATCACTGAGGCTTGATTTAGGACCCATGTATTTTATTCACTCTTTATTTACCTGTTGTTTTGGATTGTAATGACTGTAATTGAAGCACCTAATTCCAAAAGAGGTTATTAAGTAAATAAATTAATCAGATTGCATTTCATGATAATATAATCAAGATGATATTTGCCTAGTAAAGTATTATCATTTTATAAATAGTTCATGATATCTGACTGTTTACATATATATTCATGAATATATTAACATTCAGGAAAAGTATTTCAACAGAATTCTAAAGTAGTCTATTTTAAATCTTATTTTTTAAAGTTGTTTAACATAACAATAACACACTGTTTTACATACTTTTATTTGTCTTCCACAACACATGAATGCACTGTAAACAGTTATGGAAAAGTGAAACTATGTTCTTTAAAAAAGCCTCTTTTGATATTATATCTGCTGGGGTTTGGATTTCACAACTCACTGAATATCCTGGGCCTCTCTATCTTATGTAAAGAGAATAGCAGATTATAAGCTTACTTATTACCATTTCATTTTTTATGATCTCACAAACAAGCTCAGCAGCCTTCCTTCTCACCCTCCACAAGCTGTGGTAACTAAATAAAACTAAGCTTGTAATTCATCCCCTTGTATTTAAAATGCTTCAGCAGAAATATCTGGTTTAGCCTTCTCTCTGCCATACAACTAAAGCAGAACAGAAGGTTGGGTAGTATGTAAATGACATCCTAATCATTAAAAAACAAACAAGAAAAACTGAAATTCAGCACTGGTTCTTCACCCCTATAATAAGAGCAATTCACAGTCAAATAGAATTGAGTGCTGATATGCTGAGAACAATTAAGCAATACAGGCAGTTGGTTATGGTAGACATTATATGAGAAGCCTTTTCAGATATGGCAGAATACGTGTGTGTTGGCACAGAGCAATAGTAGCATTCCCAGTCTGTCTTGGTTAAAACACACAGTTGTACTAATTTTAATCTGACAACAGGATATGGCTCTTCAGGCTCAGCTGGTAGGAATTAGTATGGCTTCTGTAAAGTCAGAAGCTGAATTTTGCTGTAAACAAGGCAGCTAAGCAAGTACACCCTTGATGGTTTTTCCCTAGTGTCTCTTTTCTCAAACAAGGAGAACACAGCACTGTTTGGAGAAATGTAAACCACAGTTTGGAAATAAGGTGTCATTTCTATTGTCTTTTGTTACCTAGAGTTGGGGTGAATGTCATCTTACTCTACACAGTGTTGCTAAGCAGACATGTTGGTGCTAGTAATGCTTCTGCAAACCTTTGGTAATTTATCCTCATATTTAGTATTAGACATAAGCTGAGAAGCTCAAGGAACCAGAGACAGATAGGATTTCATGGGAAGCAGCTCTGTTCTGGAATTGAAGACTATGGCAAGGTATGAGAACCTTTAGCTTGCACAGCTTCATATGTTTCTTCAGGTTCTACTGCTGAATGAACTCAAACACTAATCCTGGCGTTACAAAAACTTGTATTAAAATATGTACACTCTGCAAGATCTGTGTGAAAATGCTGAGCAGAGGCTCCTTTGGTGTTCTTTATGTGGAAGATTTTCAGAATTTCAAATGAACTCTACTCAACTTTTATCTCAGTGGTAATTCTTTGACTCTTTCCCTAAGCAATACAGGATAACCTGATTGCAAAGGCCCAGCTGCCCTGAAATTTCACTCCTGCTGAAGAGATGACACACAAAAAATTAGGGCTGGTCCCATGGATGGGAGAATAAATTAAAATTTTAGAGCTAGCCTTTTGTGTCATCTGAAAAATGAAAAGGAAATTAAAAAAAAAAAGAGGAAAAAACCCCACCTCAAACCAAACCACCACTGAGTTTGTGAATTCATATTGTTTCATCAGAGACAATGGGCAGTGAAATATTTAAAAATATCTACATGTTTTATATTTTCCCCAAACACTTTCTATTAAAAAGTATTAGTTGCCTATCTAACTATCCAAGTACATGGATGCCTAAGCCCATGGAATTTTTTGGAAATCAATAGCTGGGAGTTTTAAAAATCTTACTTGATGCTCATCTGGTAGTTGCCTAATACCTTGAAAGTCTGATCCTATTGTAATATTCAAAGATGAAAAGTCTATTAAATAATCACTGACAGACTATATTTTATAGGTTGCTATCTTTATGAAAGTTAAATAGTATAAAATTTAAAATATATCCCATTCCTGATAGTGTAACATGTTTACAGAAAAATCTGCAGTAAGAAAATTATTTTGAGCTTGGCCTGAAAATTAAAAAAAAAAAACAAAACAACCCAAAAACAAAACCAGGAACTAAACCAAACAAACAAGCAAACAAAAAACCAAAAAGCCCCTAGGACAACACCAAAAAAATCAATCTTGGGATATTTCCATGCTGATTAGCATTCTGCATAGCCCAAGTACTCCCCCTTTCCAATCCATACATCTTATGTGCTGTATCCTTGACATACTTTCAGTCCTTTCAAAGCAGCTGATGTGGAGAGAACATTCAATCCATTTTGCTATTACCTTTATGAAAGCTACAGTGCACCTTGAGAAGAGCATGCCTGACCCAATTTGATCTTTCATTTCTAACACCATAGCTTGCTGACTTTCTAAAGGATACTCAAGAAAGGCTTATTAGCAGATGTTATCACTGGAATCACCTTTTCTGAAATAAGGAATGACAGGACCATCTGTTCATTTGTTGCTTGATAACCTAAGCTTCCGTGTTGTCCTGGAAATCCTGCTGATAGATCTATCTCCATGTGGTCACATAGCACTGATCGGTTTGGAGTGGATTTTTGTGGGGCAGAACAGAAAAAAAAAAAGGGAAAACAGAAATGCTATTTTAAAGAGCAAATAGCAAAGACTCCTGTAGAGCACAGGGAGAATTTTCAGCAGAAGCTGCGTGAAATAGTGCCACAAATCCCACTGCCTTGAAATGAAGGACAATGAAGCAGTGAACCTGTACTTGATGCTTATGGAAATGATATCTCTTATTAGTTTCTATGGCTGAAGGATGTGTGCACTGCTGATTAGTGAAGAACTTAAGTGCTACTGCTAAGTGTATAGAAAAACAAGCAGTAAGGCTTAGAAATTCTCTGAAAATACAAAATAAATGATGAAATCTCTTTAGGGAAGTAATTGACCTTTTTAAATTATAGGCTCTAGAGTGGAAAGATTTAAGAGCACTAATTTGCAGTGAAGCAGGTGTGACAGCTTAACTGCTAACTTTTTACAAATAAGGTGTGTGAAGTCTAAGCAGTCTATAATGTTAATATGAATTTATAATAGGCATCTTAATAATCCAAAATATCTAGAAAAAAATAAGTGATGTTTAGAATTAGTGTCATAGCATTTGTAGTTACCCAGATTTTCAGTGACTAGCCATTGATTATAGTTGTATACAGTGTTGAACAAAAGTCATCTAGTTACATACAGATTTGTTAAAAAAAACCAGGGACAAATCATATATACTTGATATGATTTGCATGTTTATGTCAATTTTTTCAATATAGCACAAACTGATAAACAGTAGTTCGTGAATGGAGATGCTTTGTTGGATGTTATATGCTGAGGGAGCATACATATTGCCAATGAGGGAGTTAAATGTGGGCTTTACCCTTTATTGAGTCAAGGAACTGTGGATTAATCCATCAAGAGCAAGAAATGCCACCCAATCTAACAGAGCATCAGTTTCTCTAAGGAAGTGGAAAAGAGAATAAGAAAGAACTGAAATTTGGGGATAAATTCCAGACAGAATGTGTATTGGAGTACAGCAATTCAGCTGGAATCAAAGAAAAAACATCCTGTGGGATACAATATTGATACAAGTAGATAAATTGCAGGTTTTATTTCATCTGCTCACTTATGCATTTTTAAACACGGTGTTGGGGAAGATATTAATAGATGTACAACCCCTCAACACATTTTCCAAGCTATTCAAGGGGTAGCAAAATTCCACCAAAGTGGAGCTGCAGAGGCTGAGTTGGGGCTGCATTAATCCGTGTGGGAGGGCAGTGCCCCAGGGTTTGCATTTTAAGCAAGAAAACTGTCTGGCAGAATGGGGAGTGTGTCTGAACCCTAATTGTCCATGCAAGATATTTCACCAACACTACTGCAGAACATTGCTTTTGGGGCATTACAGCTCATTTTGGATTCCTTCACTAAATGGTGACTTAGTCTAAGAAGGTGGCTCAGAACGTTACTTGTAGCAGGGGGAAAAAAGTCCCTCTTAAGGTGCTTTATTCCTCTGTTTGCTCCAGAGAGACACTTAAATGCTTGTGAGTCCAAGTACTTGAAGCTATACAGACATGGAGTTATTGGGGATCTGGCCTTGTGAGTGGTGAAAACATACATACAGTGTATCTAAAAGGTAAGAGACCTATGTTTTCAATTCATTCTTTTACTGGCTAATTTTTGTAACACTTGACCGAAGGAATGCCTGCTTGGCCTGCTTATGACTAATTAATAGGATTAACTCTTGTTTAAAAATGTTGCCTGAAAATACATAACAGCATGCACAGAGACCTGTAATGAAATTCCTGGAAAAAATTAACTCAGTTCTTCCACTCAGTACTCCCGGCAAGGCAGGTGGAGAGGAAGGAAGTTTCTTGTCCTGTAGGATTTTCTTTCCTGCCTGGGCATGAAAATTTTGCTGTAAATTCTGTATTTGTTCTTTTGTTTGCTGTAAGCTTTCTAAATGATTGGCCACTAAATATGAATGGCAGTATTCAAGTTCACTTTCTGCACTTCATGCAGAGCTAAGGAGCCCCCTCCTTTTGCAGGGTCCTGTGGGAAAGGACAAGAGTCATAACCAAATAGCTGTGAATCAGGTTGTGTAAATGTGCTACCTGCTCTCTTCCTCCAAACATTGAATCTCTAAAAACAAATACAGATATTATGACTGTGGAACTATCCAGGCTGTCAGGTTTTATGCATACATTTTTATTTAAAGCATTTGAGGATTTTCTCTGCCTTCTTTAAAAATCAAGATTGGAAAAGTTGATCCCTTTTTGCATTCCTGGGGCTAGGATACACTCAGTGGTTTTTTTGGTTGGATTGGGTTGGGTTAGGTTTTTTTTTTGTTTGTGGTTGTTTTTTTATTTGGTGAGGGAGGTTGATTGTTTTGCTGTTGTTGTTGTTTTCCCCTAACAAAAAAAATAATTAAGGAAGTCCTCTAAAAAATGGGTGAAGTTCCTACAGTGTGACAAGTTAGACATTTAGTTTGTACTACAAGTGTGTCATAACTACTATTTCATTACTATAAAGGTGATGAATGCAAGGAAAATATTTTCATGGAAGTGATTTATTGTGTATGAACTGTAACAGCTTGATTATATTCTCTATATCCTTCCAATGTTGATTTGCTAAGATTAGGGAAATAGGCTTTAAGATAAGCACTACCATTCTGTGAGGAATACTGACTTTGCATTAGCCTCAAGAAAACAAGAATTCTCATTTGTTGCACTCTTAGATTATGTCATATGTAAAATCTACTTTTCTGAGTCTCTGTTGTGCTCTTATTTCCATGATAAGAGTTTTGGGTTGTTGGTTTTTGTTGTTTAGTTCAGACTGTGCTGGTTTGCCTTGCCTGTGTATCCTTGAGCTTAATGTACCTATTTCATCTCAGATTCCTGTGGCAATGTCACTTAATAGCATCAGCTAAAAGCATGAGCAAATCTATAATTGATTCGTTTGGTGTCCTCCTTTAGAATGGAGGAACAATATCTCCGAGAAGCAACAGGTTTCATGTACAACATCTGCTTCTCTGTAAACTTCTGACACTTGACTCATAGTTGGAGATAGATTTACCAGCAGTGGAGTGGGTAGGGAAATCAAAAGGAAGGAAAGGATAAGCCTCCATTTGGTTTCTATTTCAGAAAAAAAGCTTTTGAAATATGTAGGAATATCCCTTTTGAATATTTGTAATTAAAATGTTCCTCTATTCTGGTTGAAGCAACTTTTAATGAAATTAAGATAATCTGCAGTATTAGAAATAATGAAGTTTGAAAGAACATTTAAGTTTTCTGAGTCACTGAGATGATTTTAATTTTTTTTTAGTGTTCTTATTTTTCTCTGAATTCAAGACGAAGAAATGTTTGATATGTCAGAAATGTTCAGAGACAGAAAAACTATTTCTTGTTAACCTTTATTCAGCAACATTATTAATAATCATCATAATTTCCAGTGCTGAACATAAGATATAATGCAGCTGAGAATACTGTGGTGAACAACATCAAAGAAAACTTGGTTACATAGCAATTACTTCCAGTTAAAATGATCTCTGCATATCTACTTTTCAGTTAATGTGCTGTTATGCAAAGTATCAGCGTGCAAATGGTTTCTCTAAGCTAACCTGGAATTTTTAGTGAGATGCAAAGACCATTAGGATAACTCCCTTCATCAATACTAATGTTAAGCATAAAGGTTTCCTACAGTTAGTAGGGTAAAACTATATCAGCCAGATAATAGCCAACACTGACTGTTCCCATGCTACACTTTTTTTCCTGCCATTGTTCTGCACAGCTTTGCTGATTTTTTGTACAGGTTGTTTCCCCCATTGCTATTTTTCAACCCAATTTTATTTTTGATTTTCCTGATTTTTCTGGTTTCATTTTGGGTTTTATCATGTAACTGGGGCAGAAGTCGTTGGATATAGACTCTTTTTGTGGAGTTTGAAGAAAAAGCAATGGTGAACTGGTCAGTAAGTCTCACAATGAACAGGCCAAAAATGGCTGAGTGAAAGAACTAAAATTCTCAGATATAGTTTCCACTGGACAAAAGTAAGTTGTTCTCTGTGGTAGAATTTGAGGTTAAATCCCTGTAGCCTTACTGCCTTTAGAAAGGTTCTTTCTGTGTAATTTTGTTCCTGCCATAGGTTCATGAGAAGAGACGGGTTGTATATTTGTGTCTTTGTAGCCTGGTTGCAAAACAGAGACAATTTTGGATTATTCTTTCCCCCCCATGGCTTTTTTACTTGTCTGTTTAATTAGTGAGAACCCTTTAGGCTCAGAATAGCTTTGTGAGCAGGTATGACATCTAGCAGAGTGGCCATATCAAGCAGTGGTTGAGTTTTAGTTGCCACTTTATTTGTAAGATAGCTTTCTTGCCTCCAGTTACGTAAGTGCTGATACTTCAAAAATAGTGTTTGTTATTGTTACTTGGAGCATTTTATTTACCAAAGTGTTTTGAGGAAAATGTGCCCTTACTCTTACAGGCATTCTATTAGGTGACTCAGATGTGTACCCACAGCTTTGTCCACCTGAGCTCTTGGATTCTTTAACAGTCTGAAAAATAATGCAGTGAGCATTTTACTGAGTTTAGGGAAAAAAATTACCTTTGAATAATTTCTGTGGCTCACTGAGACCAAACAAAAATCCCATCCTCTGAAATATCTGTAATCACAGACTGAAAACACAGGGCAGTTTTGTCTTCAGGTTTAGAAATGAACAATGTCCTTAATTCATTATCTCATAAGGAAATTTATTCAGTATGAAATCATACTGAACACTTTTGGCCATGTTATTGCCTGTCATTTTCAAAAGTGCAAATTAACTCACAAATGGTTTTAAAGTCTGTAAATTGTGCTGTTAATTGACTGCATATAAAATAAGCAGTTAATGCCTCTTTTCTCAGCAAGCTGGATGACTTTATCTACTTTCCCCTCCTTTATTATAAATAGCAGGCACCATAAATTCAGTGTTCAGCTGTGGAACAGTGCCTATCAAGCACAGCATTACAGTGCACAGCAGAGGTGAAGAAGACTTCGGAATCATTTTCTTGCTTTTCGCATTTAATTTTTCAGTTGCTGCTTTAAAAGGCATCTCAGACAGTGGGTATTCTCCAGGGCTTGTCAGGTTCCTGTACTGGTTTAATAGTGATCGTGACACCTGTAGGAGTGTGGCACTGAGAGAATTAGTGAACTCATCAGAAGGAAGGAAGGAATGATCAATTATTCACCACACGCTGTCAACTACAAGAAGCATGACTGCTGCCTGTCCCTCTCCTTGTCTTTCTTCTGCACACACAAACACTCAGTTTATGCTATTTGTGCAATTACATTATTTTCATTCAAACAATCTCTAGAGAAACCTGTTTATTTGAGTGTGCTGGAACATTCATCATTAGGGTGTTGCATCAAGTGTCCTTGACATTCACTGCTCTGTGCCTCCTGCATCTTCCTCTTTAATTATTTTAATACTTGGAATAAATAAAACAACAGAAAGATCTGGCTGATTTACCTAATGCATAGAGACATTTCATAATTAGATCACTCAAGGGTTATTTTTTGACTATTTTTCTCCTTTCTCCCTAAACTTTTGTGCTTGAACCTGATTTTCAAGGGGAGGAGTCTAAGAGCCTTCAGGTTTTTACATGTAAGAAAGGCTTTTGTTCTGCATCTCTAAATATTCATAATGCACACAAAGGAAGATTACTGGGGTTTTTATTCACTTTGAAATGTTAGCAAGAATATTTTTTCAAAACTCAGAAGTTGTAAGAGAAACCTCATTAATCCTTGAACATGGTTTTATATGCTAGGCAGATATTAGTGTTAAAATAACACATATGCTCTTTTCATTTAAATATTCACGATCACAGCATCCTCATAATCATTCTAATTTTTGTTAAGTTTGATTATCATAAAATTGAAGTAGAATATTTAAAAAGTGCATTACTCTGAAAAATCAAAAAATTGCTGATTGTTGCAAACAGCTTATAGATTCTGCTGAAGTTCCATGAGTAGCTTTAAAAAATGAGAGAGAACTGTTGCTGGAACTTAGAGCTGAGAAAAAACCTGAAGGAAAAGTCTGTGGATGGAATGTATTCTTCTGTTCTTGATCATATACAAGAACTTTTTGTTAAGTCTTTGTCACCTAAAGAGTTCTTTATAAGCCCATGAGGCAATAGGGTGGAATATTTTAGCTGTTGATGGGAACATCATGCAGCACCAGAGCTGTAGTTAGAGAAATGTGGAAGATGCTATCATGATGAACTTAATAGGAGAGTTTGAAAAGCAAAGCTCCAAAATTTTAGCTTGCTGTGACAATGCATGTAGGTTACTAACACTCATTATGTAAACTTATTATTACATTCCAAGAAGTGTGCAACTGTTGAGCAGATCATTTGTGTGTAGATTACTCCAGTAGGTGACAGCTACACAAATGCAGCCATGTCATGCAGTCTGCTCCCCTCCCAGCCCTGTGCTGGACATGCTCTCAGCTATCACTGTACTCCTTGTCTCTTCAAGGCTTCAGCTTTAAAATCCTGTTGTCCCATTTGCTTTTACACAGTTTTATATTCATATGCTTGTGATGGACGTGGGGGAAATGCAGGCTGGGTGTGGCTGTACCAAACACCACCTTTGCTGTCTGTCAGGCCTGTGGCTGCAGAGAGGAGAGGTGAGAGGATGACTGGGGAATGATTCCAAGCCCAACAGCACAAAACTACTAAACCTGATCAACTTCAAACTCTCTCAGTAGTTAAGACAGAAGGCTGAATGCAGTGTCCTAAGTAGAGGTTATATTCTGTATTTATACTGAATGTGTCCATCAGGTACAGCATAGGTCCATGCATGACCTTCTCTGGAAAGGAAGACCTAAAGCCCTGTTAGATCTAAAGAGCTGACACAGGAAGAAGTGCCTAAAAGTACCTGGTGGTACTTTTACTGCAGGAATATTAAGCTGGCAGCTCCTGGTCTTTTCTGAATGGCGGTGAAGTGGACATGCTCGGCTCTTATTTGCTTGAAGAGTGGCCATATCAAGCACACATTTACTGAGTTTAGGGGTGTGTGGGTTTTTTTTTGTTTGTTTGTTTTGTTTTTGTTTTTGTTGTTGTTGTTGTTTGTTTTGTTTTGTTTGTTTGTTTTATTTTTCTGTTATGTTTTTGTTTTGTTTTTTTTCCCCCCACCCTCTCAACTGAATGGAATATCTTAGTTCTAATTTCCTTTTTTTTAAAACCAATATTCGTTCACAGATACTTTTTGCATCTTTTTATTATTTGACTATTCTATTTGAAATCTGAATACCAGAAACCAAATTGGTTTTGCGTTATCCCTTTATATTAAAGTCTAACATTAAAAATAATTACTTGCAATGTTGCTTGTGCAAGTACTTCAGCCACTTTACTTTGAGGTTCTGTTTATGTACCAAAGCTGTCACAGTCGCATGTCATATTATAACAGCTGTGCATTAGAGCACTGGACACATTTGGCCTGGAAGTGTCAGATAACCACAAGATTCCAAAATAGAAATAATGACAGTGATCTTAATTCAGTAAATACATACTATCATCTCTTCTGAGTCAATTACTTAGGCTTGTTTGCAAAACCAGAATTAAAACATTGAATTGATATTCCCATGGAATCCCAGAAGCCCTGTAATTTAGAGTACAACTGGTAGAGTCTGGTTGCAATGAGGTTCAAAGGCAGTGTCTTCTGGGGGTACCAAATGTGCTGTGATTAAAAACTGGCAAAAAGCATCATTTATTTCCATTTTGCACAGTAGGTCAGGGAAACATAAATCAAGTATCTTGACAGGAAATCTGTTGTGAATCTACAGAATGAAATACCATCCTGCTTCCTCTTGGTCCCATGCCTTCAGTTGTAGAGCAGAATTCTGTTGTTGACGTCAGGGACAGTTCTTGAACTGAGGTAAAAATATGCCACACATTTGCTGTACCATTTGTTTAAAGGCTAGTTGGGAATGAGTAGAGAGGAGTGTTTGTCATCACATCTCTCATCAATGTATTGCTGTCTCTGATTGTATGTGAGATTAATTTCTAGCATTTGTTGACAGCTCTGTGGTTTCCATAACAGAGTGAAATGTAGATATTAACATAAAATGTTCATTGTGTGGAAACACTCTTAGGAATCCTGACAGTTTATTACAGCTTATGACTATTATTAATAATATTGTTTTAAAAGCAGGGATGCCAGTGTTTGCATTTTTCAGTATATGCCATACTTAGCAAGAGATCTCAGGGATAAATTTATTTCTGACCTTGGTTTGTACAGAATCACTAACTTGCTTTAAAATGCCCCAAGTGATATTTACCATACAGAGAAATAAATAAAAGTGTTGGGATATTACTGCATAACAGTTGTGGAATTTCCTTGGCAAAGATACTGGGTCACAAATGTGCTGGAAACTATCACAGCCATCAGCAGGTGATATTTTGTTCTTTGCTTCTCCTCTGCTGTGCTGAAACCATAATTTCTCATGTGATGCTAATATTGATGTGTTAAAAATGATCTAATTGGTTTTCCTCTGAAAAATATATGTTTTAGAACCTGTTCTACAGGTTAGCACTACCCCTTAGGGAGAAATGGGAGGACGTGGTACGGCTCAACAGAAATAACGTTCTGACGTGATTTCCCTCTGAAAAATGCACCAGATTTTTCTCTTTTCCTCTATCCCTTATGCCTTTACTAGTCATGTCAGGGGAATTTGAATACTCAGTGATGCTAATTTGTATTGGTATTATTGACTGCTTTGCAAATGCTGTAAGCTGTGTTTTAAAAACTGAAGTGTCAGCCAGGAAAATTTTAACCATTTCAGCAATTGTAAGAAAAAAAATGTGGTGGTAAAGTGTACGTATTTTGCTAAAAGAAAGCTGGCAAAAGTGGGAAAGATATAAACTAGAGCAGCATTTCTTCATGTAGGAGTGGGGCTCAGTATTGCCAGCGAGGGAGGACCAACACCACGTGGACTTTCTCATACAAGAGATAATTAGGAATGTTAAAGTGGAGATAAAACCCTGGAATGGGGCAATGTTTTAGAAACATTGCAAATGACACCATTAGGCTATGAATCTTTTTGGTGCTATCATAGCAGGTAGGAAAACCCATCTGAAAATATGTTTAGTTTGCTTCCATATTTAACCCCAATTACCCTTTGCAGGGGAATTCTTTTTAACATTCAGTCCCTCATGTCACTTTTTAGCTTCTGTAGGTGTTATTTTCCCCCACTACATAAATTGCAGCAGGTGCACAGAATTGAAGACATTACAATTAAATGTAATCAAATATTTTAGGCACTAATGAACAGCTCCAGGAAAACAAGTCAAAAGGAAAAAAAAAAAAGAAAAAGAAAAAAGCCTTTAAGTGAGTGGATTTTCAAACACCCAAGGCACCATTGGGCCAATTAAGGGAGTCAGACACCAGGACACATACTGGCATTAATTATCTTTGAGTTCAGGGAAATAAAAAATAAAAGCAACAATTATCATAATAAATTTTCCACACACTGCTTGTAAGTTGTGCTAATCTACAACACACCTGGGTTTCCCAGATTTAAGGCATGAAAGTGAATCCTCAATCAGCCAGTAATGACCTCACATCAGGGCTCAGGGGATGTGCTGCTCTACCTTGGTCTGCCAGTCAGGCAGAGCCTAATCCCAGGTCCAGCCTCCAGCTCAGCTTCACCCTGTGCAGCTCAGAAGTGCAGCCCTGCTCACCCTGTGCTGGCTACAAAGGGACAGCCCATTCCAGCAGGATGGAATTTCTCCCTCCCTCCCTCCTCTCTCTCACTCTCATTTTATTGTACACCTGATAAAAATGTTCACAATGGGAGTATCAGTCTCAATCTACTCTAAATACCTGTGGGTCTCTCTAAGCCTCCTTTTTCTAAACTAAGACGGAGGCAAACTAAAAGAGCAGATATTTCATGTGTGTCATAAGAGTTTCTTGAAATGTGCAGATGCAAGAAAAAGCAGGATAGGCACTGAGCTAGAGGAAAAAAATTTTGAAGGGTATTAAAAAATTGATCTTTCTGTGACTGGTATTTGAACCAGCTGCAAGGTATTCTCACTGAAAATATAGGAAAACTGGGTGATGTGTTTGGGGCTGTTGGTTTTATTTCAGCATTAGGTAAAATCAGTGTCTGTAATGGTTTTCTTTGAAGTATTGTCTGGCTGTTTGGTTGCATCTAGAGGGTGAGCGTCAATCATTCCAACTTTCACACGACATGAACTATAAAAAGAAAAGCCCTAAATGAACAAGATGAGGTTTAAATGTGTTAGTCATGTGATTTTATTCTCCCTCTCTCTCTGTGTCTGCTAATTAAATTTTCATGCTTGTAATGGAAGTCTTTTGGGACATTCTTTATGTTCAGAAGGTGTTTTGTACAGCATGGACTCCACCAAGAGGAACTGCTTGGGAGGAATGGGCCAATAAAAATGAGCTACAGCCCTTATATACCCCAGTAATGGCACTGTACAACATGGGCCAAGAGTAAATTGTGTGAGGTCTATAAGATTATAGAAGACACTTATAACAGCTGAGCTGAAAGATAATATAGATATTAAAGTGACTATATCACAGGAGGAGCTGGGGCCTAATTACAGTGAACTACTTTAGTTTTGGGACAGTCAAAGCAAAATCGCCAGCTGGGCTGTGTCAAACAGCAGAGAACAGCCTGTCAGATGCCAGTGATGCATTGGCAAGGCAATTTAAGAGTGCAGGTAATACATGATGTTCTGGGGAGTTCAGAAAGGTTTCCACGGATTTGGCAACTGATCAAGGAAGTGCCAGATGGAGCTTCTAGATCTTTGTGGAATTTGCTTCATCAGTATCTAAAACTGTCTTTAGAAAATCTTGAAGCAATTTGCTCTCATATTTTCAAGATTAAGTGTTTCAATGTCTCATTTAGAAAAGATAGTTTTGTATTTAAGAAGTGAAAGTAAAAGAACTGAACGTAGATGTCTGAAAATAAAACATGTTTCAGTCTGAAATACATTACAATTTAGAGAGAAGTATGTTTTTTACTTTGGTTTGATAAACTGAAAAACACAAAGCTGAACTGGCTTTAATGATCAATTTGAGATACACTTTGAAACCATCCAAAGAGGCATCTGATGGTTTTGCAATATGAAACAAATTTACAGTCTGGCTTTGGATTAAATTGGTGTTGAAAAATGGTTGTCATTCTGTAATTATATAAATTCAAGGCAGAAATTATTATTTTCCTTTTTGTCAGCACACTATTTCTTTTGAAAACTGTGTTATCTAGAAAAGTAATAGACCTATATTCAAGAGAAAAAAAAAGGAAAGAGAAGTTGTAAAATTCAAGAGAGCAAATGTAACAAACCAGTTGTGTACCCAACTAAGAAACTTATCATTCCTTGTGTTGCCAGTATTTTCCATTTTGGTGGCCAATTCACAGGGACAGCCTCTTACACTTCCTGTCCCCCTGGTTTCTGAAGGAACATGATTCAGATTGAAGTGACACTTTTTTTCAGTAGTTAGTGTAGTTATTATGAGAACCATTTGCTGAAATTGCGATTTGCATTATTCTTGCAGCTGTTCTGAACAATTTTTTTTTTTTTTATTAAAGACAAAGAGCCATTGCTGTCTTTTATCTTTTCTAACAGGGACTGATTTACAAGCTCACATGGATAGCTACAAATGCATTCAAATATCTTTTAAGTATACCAGACCTGGTCATTCTTGTCTCCAATTGTCTTCTCCTATTCTTTTTTCCGGGTGTTTTTTCTGATGAGCCCCTGTCAGCCAGCACATGTGTAGTTCTTAAAACACTTAAAGCAGAGTCAATTAGTTGTAAGTACTGCAAAGAGCAGAGATTTCTTGTTTCTGGCATGAGTGGCATGGGAAGTCACCTGGTTCAACCTTTCTTGGCAAAAGCACAGTAAAAACATGCTCTAGGCAAGATGGCCCAGCACCCTGTCCAGCTGCATCTTAAATGCGTCCAGTGCTGGGGAATCCACCACTTCCCTGGGACAAATTATTCCAATGGCTGATTGTTCTCATTGTGAAAAATATTCCTCTTGTGTCTAATCAGAATCTCCCCAGAAGTAACTTGTATCCATTACCCCTCCCCTTTCCCATGTGACTCCTTGAAAAAGAGATACTTTGGGACACTTTGATAATTCTGATGTAAGAATTCACTGTGATCTTTTCTCAGAGCACCCATCTGTGGCAAACACACGGGACAGCACTCAAATAAATGTAATATTTTCATAACTTAATGTCAGCTAAATGACTGTGTTTTCATTTGCTGTCTGGGACTAGATCTTTCAATTATTTTAATTTAAGGAAATTATATTTAAAAGCTTTCAAATCTTTACAAAACCTTTAAAAATTGAGAATTCAAGCCCCACAATTTTAAACATAATATATTACTGTGCCTCAGATGTATCTTTTAATATGTATGTATAGGATGTCCTTTTCATAATATAAGAAGCATCTGCTGTTTGTTCATGTATTTTAGAGAATTTAGAAGCTAATCATTTTTCCACAATGATTATAGAATCCAATTATTTTGCAAACTGCCACGCAACATTTTCTTCCCATAACATTTGCTTCATACCTTAATAATTCTTAATGTGAAACTTCTTTAGATTTTCTTTGGAAGCTTCCCAGTCTCTTAAAATGGCATTTCAAACAGATTAGTCCAAATGAGGCAACATGTCACCAACAAATCAGCATGAAATCCCTGCCTGTGAATCCCTCCTAAAGAGCAGAAAGATGTTGGACAGCTTCTTCAGGCTTCTGGAATGTTTGGAAGAGAAATTCTATGGGAAAGAGTGTTTTTCATAAGCAAAAAGAATTAGGAAGAGGATTCTGCCTTGATTTTCTCTAGTGCATTGAATCAAGAATGATTCCAAACATTCCCCATTCCTGTTGACAAAGCTCTGGTTTATGCCCATCCTTTGATTAAACATCAGCACTACGTTAGATAATTTCTTTAGGCTTAACAAATATTTGATTATGTCTTATAAAATCTCTGTGTTACTTCTAAAAAACATAACTCCTGTGGATATTTTAAAACAAAAGTGTAAGATTTAAATCAATATGTTCAAATTTTGAAAGGATTGTTTTAAATTTTCCTCTTCCTTTTCTCAGTCTTAAGAAAATTAAAACATAGAGTTTATGTTGGTAGAAGAATAAGGTCAAACTCTAGTCTTTCTCTCCCTGTTGTAAGATGCTGACCTGGTAAATAATATTGAACTTAGCAAAATATTTTAAAATTAACTGAGCACTTCTTAAAATTCATATCTTTGGTCCTGTCCACTTCATATCAAGACTCAGAATTAGTACCTAAGTGGGGTTTGTGCTTATATGTGAGGCTTCATTTCTTTTCTTCCCACTCACACTGAACAATAAAAAGAAGGACCATCTTCCCATTAAGGTTATAGGTATGTTACTTGTGTCTAATCAGCCTGGAGGCAGATTTTTTGCAGTTTCACACCACCTCTGAAACTTGTCATCAAATAAAAGCCCATAAGCTCTTCCCATGCAGGTGCAAGATTATGATCACTGGTTTATTGTTGATAGCTTTAGTGTTGGAGTGCTGGTATTGATAGATATGATGTTGCTGGGGATTTTCTGTAGAGAAATCTTTATTAATAGTGTATCCAAACATAATGAAAAATCATGAACTTAGCTTCTCATGCTGTTTGCTTTCATCTAGATCTCTGTAAAGCTTAGGCAAAGTTTTTATGCCTGAGCAAACAGAGTTGTTGCAATCAGGCTGGTTCCCAGAGTGAAGGAACAAGAACTTTTCACTCACTGATGGACTCTGATCTGTGTCTGTCCCTTGTCCTGCCCCCACCAGCTCTGTTTTCTGTTAAAATGCCACCACATCTCATCTGGTGATTTCAATATGGATCTTTGGTCCAACAAGGACCTGTCTGAGAATGAAAGTCCCTCTAATCCCAGTAAAAATTGTCAGTGTTAAAGGTAGAGGCTGATGTTTGAGGAGTGCTCTAAAGATGACTTGAATTGTGGTTTTCCTCTGGGATATTTCAGTGCATGCACATGTTAATTACAAACACTGGGTTTGATTGGGTTAAAGGTCTTACAGGATCAGCACCATCTTAGTAGTTAAGTTTCATGAACTTTAATTTTCCTTTTTCAAACAAAATGTAGCCTTTGAAAGCAAGGATGTGGCTCTGTGGCCATAATTTCTTTATTTTTTTTTTTTCCATGTGACTTACAAGTTATTTATATTGGAGAGTTATTGGCCTAGTCCAAGGATCAAAATGAGGTGAAATGCATCCCAGTTTGAAGGCAACCACAGGTTTACACACGATTAAAGAAATGAAGTCTTCAGGGAAGGGGAGATGAGTCATGCAACACAGTATTGTGTTCCCCCCTAACTTCCAAAAATTATCTGTTAACTTCAAAAAATAAAGAATACATGTGGAATCGTGCTGTACCTGTTACTCCTCTGCCGATAGGGCTTTTTTTAAATTTACTTTTCTTTTAATCAACAATACTGAAAATGTTTTTGATCACTCCTTTAATGTACACTACTTAGAGCTTAATGAAGAATCTGAACCAAGGACATTGTGTTTGTGAAACCTTATGCACTTAATAAATTAGAATTTCTGTCTAGAACCATCTAAGCCAGTAAAATACTGGGTTGAAACTTATGCAGGCCTGAATTCTCTATCCATAGAACTGCATCCATAACAAACTGTGTGCAAAACTCATCCCTGCACACAGGATAACATTCTAACCACTAGACCAAACAGGAGTTTTCAAGCACCAATGAAACAGATAGCTGGAAATCTCCTTTTCCTTATAAAACTTGTCTTTCCACTTAAAAGTGTTTTCACAGTTATTTGCAGGCTGGTCTGTAGCACTTCTCAGATATACACAAGTTGATTTAAACTAGCATAAGGGGTGAAAGAGAACTATTGAAATACAGGGACAAAAACCCTTCTAATAAAATGAGAAATCAACTTTTATAAAAGGGCAGAGGGGCAAGGAAAGGTCTGGCAAATAACAGAGTAAAAGCAATCTTAAATTTTTTTTATGAAACTGTACACCTAATTCATTTCAAGTAAGTGTCTCAAAGCGTCCTTTTAAAATATCACCGACTGCTAAAATCGAATTCTGTCATTTTATTATAGTAACTGTAGGTTTACTTATTTCATAATTGGCTTGACTGGGGAGCTCACCTGGAGGGATTTTACCAGTAGCTGTTCTTATCAATTTTTTAATAAATCCCACAGATTGAGTAAAGTAAATAATGAATGACACAGTGCTTGCTAAGTCAATATTTAATTTAATATAGATTCTGGGAAACCAACATTTTACATTCAGATATTACTATGGTTCTTGCTTAAATGAAAAAAAAAATGTTTACAAAAGGGAAAGGAGTAGAATTTGTGAGGTAATTCTGGTGGAATTTAGTTACTATTAGTGTTTCACAACTTCAAATTAATACAGTGTGTGGTGGGGATGTGCTGACTGCAGAAAACCCCAATTATTTTTCTGAATCTCTAGATCTGTCCAATTGGTGTCAGTTCCTACAAGTTCTTTCAGCAAGTGTGCAAACATATATTCAGCCACAATGTAACCTCAGTATGATTTAAGCACATGCTTAAATACTATTCCAGATAGACCCAAGCTTAAGATAAGGTTAAGCTGTAGTTATTTTAAAATTAATAATTTTGCTGCATTCTTCAAAATGGTAGAGCAAGCTTTGACAAGGGTGCTTTTTGAGGGAGGTGTTGGTAGTAAATAACAAAAATCAGACAGGTGGTTTTTTCAGAAAGCTGCATTTCTTAAGCATATATTTGGCATTTTACTTTGCTCCACACATCCTGCTAAAATGAGAGGAACTCCACATCCTACAGATACATCACACTATGGGATCTGGGTTAAGGGTTTTCTCCAGTGTTTGAGGAAAACTGGCAAATATACCTGATGGTTTCTCCCATCACTGTTTTAAAAACTAGGTAATGAAATATGCCTAAAAGATAAAATATATAAAGCAGCCTCTCAAGACTTTCTCTAAGAGCTAAAACTGTTTTAAAGGGCATTTTAAAGGGGAAGTAGCTTCCCCTCTATTGTCTGCCTGGGTTTTTTTCCTCAAAATAACATCAGGGCTTTTAAATAGTTGTCATTTTGTTTATTTCTGAAGTGATCTCATGTGAATTATTATTTGAAAAATCCTTACTTTTATTATTATTAAAACCCACAATCTCTGTTATTTATACAGCATAGTAAATTTTTATCTCTAGAATCTTTTATTCTCATAACTCTCATTTGCATTATTTTTTCCTTTAGTTGTCATAGTTTTCCCTCTTTCATTTTTTTTTTTGCGTCCATTTGAATAAAAAACTCTGTGCTGCATGAAATATATTAGACATCTGATTCCAGTTATACACAGTGACTATATATTATGTATTGTATAAGTTAAAGATATCATAGATAAGTTTTGGTAGGCTTTAGGTCGGCATAGCCAGTTACTTAATCCGTACTTCTGTGTTTCATGGACATTTGGATTCCTGATTCTAGGAAAGCAGATAAGCAGAACAACAACCTCAGTTGCATGATTAAGATCAACTTGTTGTTATAAGCTAATGAAAAGGTATCTTTGTAGTGGAAAACACTGGAGGATGTAAGTGCAGGCTTTGCTATTTACATCTGCTGTGATAATTTTTACCAGAGACATTCAGTGGCCTGAAGATAACCAGGTCCATCACCCTTAAAACAAATGCAAATTGTTGCATACTGTAGTTCCAAAATGTGATGTGTTCTGTTTTGTAATGATTAATCAATAGTTCCCCTCCCTGCCCAAACACCACTGAGTATTTTTAAGCAAAACCTTAATGACGAGTTTGTTACACTTACAGGAGGATCTTCAGTGATCTCAGTAGAATTAAGGGCATGTGTAAGACAATTAGCCATCAGTTTTGTTTAATATAATTATAAGGGATGCCTGAAATGCCATTAGATAAATGCTTACAATCAAAAATTGGGCAGAGTACAAAAAGATGCCAAAACCACTCCTTCTGAGGCATTAGACTCAGCACTGGAATTCACAGGTCAGCACACTCAGCATCTTCTTGTGGGCAGAAAGTGGGACACACCCTACATGTGCAGGCTGGAATCTAGTTAGGCTGGTTGAAGTTAGTGCAGACTGTTGGTCTGTTTTCAGTAATGTGTATTCCTAGTCCATATCAAACTGGGAAAACTTCATAATGCGACTGGAAAGGGTTATGCAGAAAGACCTTCTGGTTCCTCCTGCTTTTTTTGGTGTAGTGGTCATGCTTTGAGTGTCCCCCTGGGTACTGGGGGTGACAGAACCCATTATAGGGTTGCTGTCAGCATCCTGAGGCCTTTGTTGGAAGGGCTGTGATAAAGGTTTCCTTCTTCTTTTTTTGGCAACCCTGTGATGTTGGTTCCTTCCTCCTTTCCAGTTTTAGGGTGAATTTGGTTTGCTTTCATAAAATATAGTCTCCCTATATATTTTTTTACTTTCCATTCGTTCCATTTTCATGTTTTTTATTTACTTTATTTCCTCTGAAATTGGTTTTACTGGAATAGAAGAATCCTTCTGATTTGTGCTTATGTCCTGGAGCCTCTGTTCATGCTGCCTGTGCCCTCTTCCACAGCACACTTTTGCTGGAATGATAGTTCCACAGTGAATAACTACCTGTCATCACTGTAAATTAACATTAACTATAACTAATTCAAGGAACCTAATTGCTACACAATTGTCAACCTAATTGCTAGACAATTACTACCAGAGTTAAACAAGGCCAGACAAGACCCTGCAGTGTCTGGATAATACCAAGCTTGTTGCCTGTTCCTCATAAACAGAGAAATGGTATGTGTTGTCTTTCCAATAGATCCAGACTTGTTCACTCTTGGATTTTTTTCATGGAAGTATGGAGTTAAAAGTCCATTAATCAAAAGATATAAACATAAGCTGAGGCCACAACTGCAAAAATCTGTCAAAGCTTGAATTTTAAATAGTTACTGCTGTTGTTTTATAAAGGCAGAATGTTACTACTGTAGAAACCTTTTATAACACCTTTTATAACATAGGAGACATTCAACCCTAGTTATCTCAAAGTTCCAGCTTTTTAAAATGTGAAATACTACTTTTATTTCTTTGATGACAAGACCTATGTTTCAACACTGGATGTACTCTTATGTTTCCATTTTTATTAGTTGCCTAAACACAGTTTGTCTGTCCTATACCTTAAAATATGGCAAGCACAATCAGCAACAAGGTGACATTACTAAAGTTATTTCATTTTTTAAGAAACAACTTCTGTTTCTTTACTGATCTCTTAAAACACTGTTATTAAGCTTTGGGAGGTGAAGATATCAAACGAAATAGCTGGAAGTCCTGAAGTCCTTCAGGAGCATTCAGTCTGCAGGAGACCTCATACAGCTTCAATCTCCTGCAGAAAAAGCTTTTACTCTCAACAGGTAAGTCAGTAGACTCAAGCTTTCTTTCAGTGTTTACAAAAATCCTGCATGTGTTTTAGTATCATAGTCCCCAAGAAAGAGACCAGGACATAGTTAAATATAGATGTTAGTGTGAATAATTGCTTTTTAGATACAGAAGCAGGAAGAACACACAAGTTCTGCCTTGCCTTTGATACAAAAATACTTTGTATATTTTTTTTCCTTTTGGTGTATTTGCTCATACTCAGAATTAATGTATCCCAGCTCTTTTCAACTTTGCAGCAATTGCCACATGACAAGATGCCTCCTGCCTACAAAGGGCCCAGCTACTCAGGCTTTAAATAGGTAGAGTACTTAAAGGCTGGAAATCTGAAAGAACTCTCTGCATTATAACAACCTAAGGCACTGTAGAAATCTCTGGGGAGAGTTAATCATCATTGGATAGAAAACACAGCAGCAACCCTGCTGATTGGGGAGCTTCTTGGAATGTCTAATTGGAAATGCTGAACAGTGTCTTAAAGATTTCCTTTGTTTGGACACTGTCCAGTTCAGATGGGGAGGAAATAGCTTTCAGTCCGTGCCTCAAGAAGCTTCACTCTGTAGAGGGAGGACATCAGTTGTTGTTGCAAAGTCTGAATTCACTCATTTTTTCAGGTTCCTGTTGTTCTGATCAGTAGGAAACTTTTAATATGACTGGTGGTCCAGTTTGAAGAGGATGGTAAAACATCCCCTCACAAAAGTTATCACCCAGGGATTAGGATGACCTTGGGAGGTGTGAGATGGGGACCTGAGCCCTTTAAGCACAGCTGAATGTATATATTGTATGTGGAGAAGTGAGATAAGCACCAATAATTACTCCTTTATTAACAGATGAAGAGTTCAGTGGTAGTTGTTTCAGGTGCATATATACACTTAAGTAAATATTTCTACATAGAACTGTTTAGGGACCTTCATTCTACCTTTGTATGTACTGGATCTCCAAATCTTTATATTGGTTCAGCCTTAAATATATGGTAAAATATTTACTGTTGCAAACAAGGACTGAGGAGAAGCATATTACAGAATACATAAAGTGAAAGCAAGATTGTTTTCATGTACATAGGACTTGTTAAAATATTTGTCAGTAAGCAGATACAAAATGGTCAAATTAATGATATTGAATGATTAGAAGTGAAACTGCTGAGTCAGTTATGCACACATTTTTTTATACCCCCTATTTTAAAATATCTGTTTATTTTTAAGTATCACAAGTGTAATGAATTTGCAGTGATATTTTGGAAAATCTAAATTTCTAAAATTATTTTTAATATCCTCTTTTCCCAATAAAATTTAAATCACCTAAAACATTAATTACAATTTTCACCTACATGGGATTCTTGTCAGAAGACAAGACCATCTTTTCTCCATGAATTTTCACACCAGATGCATTAATCAAATTTGTCCAATACCAGAAAGCTTTAATACTCAGGGATATTTATTCTATTGTATTTCACTTTAGAGTGGGCAGGTTTTTTGTTTTTACCCCACAGGCAATCTTTATGAAAATTAGTAACTGTTCTATTTTAGCTTCTTAGTTATTCATAGGGAAGTTTCCCATTGCATTTCTACCTTCTGAAGGGAAAGCAGCTCCACACCAACATAATGTTATGACTGGCCTAGGGGCAGCAGAGTTTATTTCAGCCAATTAAAATAACAATTACGGTTAGAGTCACTAATAGAAACACCCTTTTGCTCGTTAGTTCTACAGCCCAGATGGTATGATTAAAACATCTCTGCTTCAAGTTATTGTATTGTACTGATTGGCCCCTCTCTAGAAATTTTTTTACGAAAATATGGTACAAAACTCTTTCCATTTGCATGACGGTTTTCACAGTTTCTTTGCCTAAAATTGATATGCTAATACAATCACTGCTGGGAGCTATATTGTTTGATGTAAAGTAAGATAAAGCTGACTGGTCTCTTTGCATTATTATATATAGATCTTTATATAAGTTTTCAGATTATGCACAAAACTATATGTTGACCTGGCTGAGCGTGGCTGCAGCTTAAACATTGAATGTAAATAACAACACATTTGCTAAATATAATGGTTGAAGTTTTGCAAGAAATTATATTGGAACCTGTTTAAATTCCTGCTGTTTCATATTCCTGTATACCTGGTCTGAGCCCAAGGACTTGATTATTTCCTTGGACCAGTTACAACAGCTTTTGTTTGTCTGTCATAAATTCCCACAGGGCCTTGTTTATGTTGAAGGATATTTTCAAACGTGTTGTAAGAGACAAAAAGAAAAATATTCCTCAGAGTTCAATCTTAGTAAGTCAGGAACAACTTGGTTAAGAAAAGAGATGTCTGTTAATTCTTCCTTGTGACCCTTGGATTCCAAAGGATCAGAATGGATTAAAACTATGTGGGAGCTGTTCTTTATTATTGCAGTTGCACTCAGGCATTGTATCACACATGGCTGTGCTGGAGTGCAGCACAGAGAAATTTGAAGATCTTGTCATTACTCTGCTAACTTCTGTATCTTAACATTTTCCCCTACAAAAAAAGCATCTGTGTTATAATAATAATAATGGCCAGACTTCGCGAACGAAGATCTGTGGAAGGNGTTGCACTCAGACATTGTATCACACGTGGTTGTGCTGGAGTGCAGCACAGAGAAATTTGAAGATCTTGTATTACTCTGCTAACTTCTGTATCTTAACATTTTCCCCTACAAAAAAAGCATCTGTGTTAACAGGTGATATATGGCTGCTCCTGTATCTCCAGATTACTGTTCCATGATGCTGCAGACGTTTTAGGCTCTAACTGCTCCTTTCAAGCAGCTTTAGAAAGTTTGTTAGTGTAGGTCAAGCTCACAATCAGTAATAAATACTGCTTTAACCTTCCTTTCAAAAATTCGCTAAATGCAATTCACTAATTCACATTCTCAGTTCCCTGCTTATAAACATAGAGTCATTATAGTAATGCCAGTGCAATTACTCCGAGTTCACATGTAGGTAACTAACAACAAGTTTATGACTTTCAAATGGAACATTGTTTTAATTAAAAAATAAACTCCACACATTTTCTTGAATTTATTCAGCTGGAACTTATAACCACAATCTCATCAATGTGTCTGCCAACAAAAGTAAAAAACTAAAAAAACAAAAGGTCTTGTAACACTGCATATCTCACAATGGCTCAGCACAGATATGATGGTAGCATATTCTGTTAGAAAAAAAAAAAAAAAGACAGTTGTAAATAATAACCCTGGTGTATTCTTGTCCCCATTTGTGTAATGCTAAGATAGCATTGGTGGCAGTCTTTTCAAGCAATACATATTTAGATTATCTTAAACATAAAGGATTTGTATAAAGGATCCCCATCCCTTCCCCTGATGTAATTTAGACAAGAAACAAAACTGGCAATCACACTTGAAATTGTATGAGCAAAGAAAGAAATTAATAGGTGGTCCCAGGGCTCACATTATTTATATTTCTGCATTAGATGGAAGATAATTCCTACCATGTAACATGATTTGTGAAATAGAGAAGTAGTTACTCATTCACATAGGCAGATACATTTGGGCTTTTTTCCTTATAGCTTAAAAAGAAAAAAAAAAGAAGCTCAGAACAAGATGGTATTAGCTGCTTGTATGAGTTTGACTTATATCACAAGACAAAATGGGTTTCCTGCTCTCTGATATAGATGTGCAACCTTGTGAATGTCAATAATCTTATCCATCCCAATGCAAATATCTGGTGGTTTGCAGGCACAGAAGTCATCATGATGAATCTAAAATGGATAGAGCAATACTGGGCAAGGAAGAAAAGTCTTGCATTAGATTATTGGTAATTTGAGTAATTGTCAGCAGCTCCTGTTTCCAGACAGGATGATATGGTTAAACATGTCTTAATACACCGTGGGGGCAGTGCAAGCCTTGGGCTGCTCAGGCTGACAAATGCTTTGCCCTGGAGAGCGTTAAGAGCTGCAGGAGGGGCTGGACCTTGTATCAGTTCTCCACACGCAGCTCTGCTCCCAAGCTCTTGGTTTTCCCAGTGGACATAACTATGTAGATTGTGGGATCAAAGGCCTTGTGTACTGAGCTTCCCCATAGCCTAAACTTACTAGGGGTGTGGAACCTGTGTTCTTCAGTCTTATGTGTTCACATGGCTTTAATTTATGTAGCAGTTCGTAGAAACCGGGCCATCAATCTGCATGAACATTCACAGGGTATTTACAGGTGCTTTTAACTTGAGCAGCTGAGAATACAGAAAAAGAGCAGTTTCCCTGCAAGCAACTGAAAATAGTAGCACACCTGCCAAGAGGGAAACACTCCCTCCTGGCTCCCTGCTTAGCACAAATCTCTTGCTTATTCTGCAGTTCTGTGCTGTGCTGCTGCAGAAGAGCATTGCTGAGATAGAAGATGATATTCGAGAGGGAAATGAAGAGGCTGGATACACTCTATGGAAGGGAAGGGGGAATGATGTGGAAAATAAAGAAGAAAAGGCACAGGCATAATGCTCTAATTAGCCTTGTCCTGCTTCTACCAAGCTGTTCTTACATCTGAGCCATCTGCTGAATAATTTGAATCACCTCCTTGTTACTGGACTGAGTTGGGGAAAAAAATCACAACACTTCTTAGGAATTTTCATGCTTATTGGTTCGCCTCATTTGCAGTTTACCATTTCAGAGTGCTGCTGAAGGTCATTAGCCAACTAAGTTTAAGCTGAATTTGTACAGTCACTATGGATTTTTATTCACTTGATTATCTACATGTTTTAGCTTTGCTGTTTTCTTAAAAGGTATACCAGGTAGATCAATTTTGAATTTTTATAATAAAAATTTCTCAAAGGGCAAGTTTGTCCTTCAACAGTTGTCATTCTGCAAACCACAACCACAGGACTTCTTTTTTGATCTAGAGCTTTTCTTTGATTAAAATCCAGTTCTGAATTGTGAAATATCTGGAGTTTGTGAGTATCCTATTCCACCCAATAAACAACTAGAGAGGTTAATCATTTGCAGTATTAAAAGTGTACATTTCTAGGTGGAATTTGTGATATTTAGGGTTCTAGAAGTTCTTTCATCCTTGATGGCTAGACCAAGAAGTTTCCATTCTTAAATTTCTATTTTCCATAAATGAATTAAAACTAAACTGCCTAAATGAAGGAATGAGATATTGGAAAACTCATCCATGTGGTATTCATTATTTATATATTTAATGTCTGGCCCCAGAACATCTTCAATAGTGTTGGTATTCTCTCTTAATACATTCAATACACCTGGAGTTTATTTTTACTCTACCCCTTGGTGAAGCATAGTGGCCTTCTTCCAGATTGCAATGATGCTTTGGGACCTGGGGGTCGGAAATGTCTCCTAAATCCAGTCACAATTTTTTTAATTAGAAGACAAAGGGTTGCTCTCCCTTTTCAAAATCTGTATTGACTATCCAAACCTTGAATACGGACTACAGCCTGTCAGGCTTCCCAAGCCATTATGAACTGAAAAGCTATTTTTGCACTCTATCAGCTTCCCTCTTTCTCTCCCAGTAAATCTTCATAAATTTTCAGTGTATTGTGAAAGTTTCAAAAGAGGGTGGAGCTCCTACTCCTGCAAAAGTTATAGTCTGGTAGCTAAAGGAATTGTCATGATAATTTTGCTCACTCCCTTATTTTTTTCCCTTTTGTTTACTTTTAATCTTTTTTCATTATTACTTTTATTTTAGACCACGGAATTTCTGTATTCCATACCTTTGGCATTCACAAGTTTACTGTGTCAGCCTGGCTAGCTGAAGCTGGTGACCTAGAAGTGTTTCTACAGCTGTAAATCCTTGCTGTAGATAAACTGCTAGCCTTTTCTTTTATCAAAAACAAACAAAAGCAGGAACAGCAAAAAAAAAATCAAGAAAGGTGGGAGTGTGTGTGAAGTACTTTGAGTTTACAAATTTTGCAGAGAAAATGACCAAACCTTACAGCTTATCTCAGGAATTCAGTTATTTTCTACTCTTTCAATAGAAAAATAACTCGAAGCCCGAGAGAGGTAAATATGTTTATTATGTAGTACTGATTTGACTTCTTTCTTGTACACCCTTGTTTATGTTATTGTCAGGCACTGACAGTCCTTGAATTTCTAATATTCTCTTGTATTCTATGGATCTATTCTCTACGTGTCATAAAAGGCACACCAGCAGACATTTTCCCCCTGTGTTCTCCCTCATAAATATTTGAATTTGTTAACTCTGGTAACATTCAGAAATGCTAATAACGTTGAGTTTTCTCCACCTCTGCAGCTACTGCTTGTGTCTCATTTTGTTTAAGTGCAACTATTGCTTTCACAGAAAGGAGGCTTAACATTTCTTAGTGGACTGCTGCATTGTATTTTTCCACCAAACCTCTACAGATCATGTTTCTATGTGTTTTCTTTGTGGGTAATGGTGGATGTGCTGCTGGATATTGTCCCCATAATTGACAGTTTGTGGTTTGACTCGTGCTGTTACTGTACAGTGGATACCATTTCTAAGGCAATGAAGCTTTTTGTGTCATCCGTTTCTTGAAGTCGTATTTTGCTCTCTTGAAGTGGAGAGAAGAATGATGTGTTCTGTGGTGTTTGGAAAACCCCAAACCAGCCAGGGAACATTACTATGCCATTCATGCTAAATGAGTCCATAAAGCTCCATAAAGCTGTTTTTACTCCATGAGTTCTGATGATCCCAGTAGCTGGTGCTCTTTGTTTTGGGACATGTCTGAAGCAATGTGCTAATCTATGGATGTTCATGATGCATGTCTTGAAAAATTGAGATTTAAGGAATTTAGCCTCCTCATAATGCCTAGATTTCAATTTAAGTAATTATATTTGGCAAATAGGTATCAATATTATTAGAGTTAACATCACAGTTTGTACCACTGATGTGCTGAATTTTTGAAGGTAAAATGTTTGATAGGAATCTATCTTAACATCTTGTTGCTCTGGTACATTTTTTTTTTGTTATCTAAATGAAGAGATAAGCCTATTGAATGTTTCTATGACAATAGGCACATCTTCATTAAAGTCACTGTGCTGTATGTGTTTGTAGAAGGTGTGGAAAGATGTATTCTTGCTTTGTAGCTTTCCAATGCCTTGGCTTTGGAAAGTATTTGGAAAAGAGAACAAGGATTTTTGCCTCTGTTTCCAAAGCTGAAGTTACATGAGTAGTGACAGAACAAGACTAAATTCTGGCACTGTATATTCAAATCTGTATGATCAAGGTTTGAATATAATTCATGGCATTATCAAAAGTAGTCACATAGGAATATTAAAATTAATGCAGAAAGCAAAAAGCTCCATGCCCAAATCATTTAAATGGACTTGTGTAAATTGTACTGTACTTCTTAAATCCCTATATAAAGAATATAAAGGAGTGTGAGCCAGACATCTGCGTGATCAAGCTGGTTTCTAATTGCAAACCATTTTTTTCAGGAGATGAGCCAAACATCTCTGTTACTTTTTTAAATAAGATATTTGACTTTTTTTTCCCCTAGCATTTTCTGTCTAAGCTAAAATCACCAGGATAAAATCACCGAGGGGTTGGGAGTCATTGCTTTGTGGTTAGTCCATGTTTATTATGAATGTATCAGCAACCTCAGGAAAGCAACCAAGCCATAGCAATTGAGTGTGTAGTGGCAGCAAGATGGGCAGATGATGTAATTAGTAATGCATTGGGAGTCTTATGATGGAAAAAAATCCTTACAGTGAGCCCTGGTTTGTCTGAGAGGCCCATGTGTTTGTATTTTTCTAGTTTTTCTTTATTTTATGCTTATGTACCTGGTAAGTTGAATTAATTAATTAAATTATTAATACATGGCTTAATCATCACTCTAGCCCTTCTTTTAGAGGGCTTTTAGGGATAATTGATGGACTAAATAGATTTTGTGGGTGGGGGTTACTGGAAAGACCTACTGCCTCCAACACATGTGGTAATATTTAACTTTATGTTGGTCATTGCATTGAAGTTAAATGATAGCTGAAAGTGCAGCAGTGAGCAAGCACTGTTCCTGCCATAATTAATACTGGGCATCAGACATAGTAGAATACTATCCTGGATAGAGACATTATTCTTACTTTCTAAAAATGTCTTTTATCACTTAAGCTCCTTATCATATTAGTAATTGTACTTTGTCTCCTTTTGGGAAGCTTTTCATAGCAGTGTTTCTCTATCTATATGATGAAAACACTTCCTTTTTTGTTGCTGACTTGAGGGTCTTTTTTTGTTTGCTTTGGGTTGAAATTTATTTTACGGTATTTTTAATAACCTAGCATCTATTACTGCGATTTCCCCAGAGGACTAAGCTAAAAACTTTTTAGTTTTCCAGGTCAAGAAAGATTCTGGGGGAGGAGCAGACACCATGTAAAATTCCATATAGGGCTGATGTACAAAAGAATTGACATTATACCTACACATTACACTGTGTACCTTGGAATTTACTGGAAGAGATTTTTGACCATTTACTGGTTGAATTTTGTTGTCTAACTTGTTAAATGATGATTTGGACAATACGAAGCAACTATAAAATGTGACAGGGAGTTGATATTTTCTAGAGAAGAACCTACATTAAGGATTAGGTGGGAGGACAGGAGTCCTGGGCCTACTTTGTTTCTGGAATATCTTTCCTGTGTTTACAGCATCTGTTTTTACTAAATGGTGCACTGTGTGGAAATGTAATACCATAACACGTGCCATATAAGAGACTGAGTTATCTCCAGGATCAGTTCTTTCCACTTATGGATGGACACATGGGCTTGTGGAATCTACCCATCCCTGCTGTGCAAAGCTAATGTTGGTAACAGAGCTGCTCCACGGTGCATTGTGGGTGCTAAGTTGCAGTAAATATTAGCAGATGATGTATATTATTATATTAGAACATATATATTAGCATATGGATATTTCAAATAAACATTTGTGTATTCCTTCAGATCGTTGTGGTCATGTTCAAAACCCTTCATCTTACAGCATGCTTTCTGTGACCCTAACTTTCTGATTGTTCAAGAATAAAAGACAAATTGAAAATTGAAACAACAAATCTAGTGATTTTTTTTTTTTTTTTTTTTTTTCATTTTGGTGTTTCCTTGTCTTTTCATTTAGATGCAATCACTGCAACGACAGACTGAGGGCAAACGAAATTAAACCAGTTGGGTGAATTAGCTCAGCAGGGGATAGTTCACAGGAGGGTCTTTATCTACTCTTTCCACAGACTGTGTGTGCATAATTGCAGGTAAGTGCACTGGCTAAATTTTCTTGAATAGAAGAAGTATAATAGAAATTATAATTAAAGGTCTGATATTATACTCATGACTAGATATTTGGATCAAAATTGTACATGCACTAGCTAGAAGGCTGTTCTAAAAATGTATTTGATTAAATTTATATTTTATTGCATCCCTTCAGGGGTATGATTATGCAGCCAAAATTACTCAGTTAATTTCAAAATGATGCTTATAAAAACTGGTCATTTTTATTAAGTATTTCAGACTTTAAGTGTACTGTTTTTTATGTTGAGGTATTGTTCAAAGGAAAGTTCATGTATAAATATCTCAGCATATTACAGTACTGTGCTTGTAAAATTTTCCCAAAAGAATATATATGTATGTACCATTACATGAATTTGAGGTACCTAAGACCTTTTGAAAGGCCATGGCAGAATCAAGCACCTAATTACAATCTGTGAAAATAGCAATCTCATGTGAATGTCTCAGTGCTGTTAGTCACAGTGGGAATGAAGACATCTATTACTCTGCAGAAAATGCTGTATCAGTTTTTGTGATAGCTAATAACAGAAAATCCTATTTGTCACTGCTGCAAACGCGAATTTTGGGAGGGAGGACTAATGCTTTTGCAAAATACCTTAATTCAGATGATCTCCAAATACAACACAGAATATGAAAGTTACTCAGCAGCCTTTATAAAGGTGCATTTTATAATAGGCTAATCTAGAAACCAGAGATGAAATAGATCTGTGGATTTAGTAGACAATATGACCATGATAGAACATATTGATGAGACCTTTGAACCTGAAAATTAAAGTATGACAATAAGTTACTTTAGAGTAGGAATATAGCAGGTGACATTTTCAGCATATATTTTCAATACACAAGCCTCTACTTTTGAGTAGAGGCTTTTTTTTTTTTTGCATAGCGAGTACATAAAGTGGCTTTTGAAAACACTGCTCCCTAATTTTTCTTGTGTATAAATGTTTTCTTCTTCAATGAATTCACTGACTTAGAACAGATAAGAATAAATTAGAAAGTTTGCAAAATTCAGTGATATTAAATTTAATGTACATCATGTTTTATGTCGATACAGCAAAATAATTGTGTTGATCTTAAAATCATAGTTGGACCAGTAATCCAGGTTGTTACTTGAACTGATATTAGATCAGGCTCAAGAATGATCTGTACCTTTGCATATTCTAAATATTTTAGTGAAACCTGATACTACTGTTGAAGAACTCTTATATCCCCATATTGCTAATGAAAGATATGCTTAGACAGGGGTTTCCATGTGTATTTTGTTTTATCTTGTTTTCACAGTTTTTCCGTGCAGGGATTTAACAAAGTCTTGATTTCATGTGTATTTTAAGATATGCCACAGACCATATTGGAAGAATTTCGTGGTATACCTAGAAACTGAAATTTGTTATATTTAAAGGAATATTAAAAAATGAAAAGAAATAGGATTCCAGTAAGGATTTTGTTCTGCACAATCCTGGTTATCCCTAAGCCTGGTAGATTCACTTACTGGTTTCTGTTAATTGTGTGTATGAAAAGTGGGCACAATCCCAGTTGGAAAACAAACACACTTGCTTTTTTCTGAAGCTGAATCTTTGCATTGCACCTGCATTATGAGTTGCTGTTTTCCATCATAGCACTGGCTTGCTGGTTTCCTGTATTCTCTTTGTGAATATCTGATGAGGGTAGAGAAGCTTGAGATGATTTCTTTTTCCTTCAGGGATCAGTGAGGACAAAACCAAAAGGAATTTAGTAATATAAAACCAGGAAGGCCTGAGTATAAGTAGATGAGAAGGTTTCCCAACTCTTTTGTTCATCATCAGAAGTATTCTAAGTGGCCTTTTGATATGAGATCCTTAAAATGTTTCAGAAATTCCTGTGTTGCTTTTCTGAGATTCTCATTCTACAGACCTAACTAGTGTTTTCCTTTCCTCAAAGCTTAGAGGGGCAGATAAAATACAGGTTCTTTATAGACAAGGGAATCCTGGTTTGTTTTGCTTTATTTTATTTTTTTTAACTGTGAATGGTTGTTTTAAGGTTGATATAACAATTGTTATTGGTAAATGGTGCTTTAATTTTAACCCTTCTAAAGGAGGTAGGTTTAAAATTTGAAAATGAAGGAGGAGGGACTTTACCATGCATTAAAGCATTCCTGGTTGAACAGTGTATGTAAAATTCCTACATGAAAGAATGGCATTATATAAAAATAGCTTTAAAAAATGAGATGTTAACTTTTCATATATATATAACCTCTTGTACTTTCTCTGTACAAGTGGAATTGCATTACAGCATTGTCTGATTACCCAGTGAGTAGACACCTCTCTAAACATACACATTTTTATCTTCACATTCTCTGAGCTAATAACAACACTACAGAGCTACATTTTTATTATTTCACAGTCTCACAAACATTATACTACCTCAATAAATGAGGAAAACTGGTAACTTGTACTAAAGAACGAATATTAAGAAAAAAAGCATTCTGATGCCCTAGATTCTGGAGTTAATTATGCAAGCCAACTCCTGTTGTTACAGATGGAAGACTATAATGTCTAGATTCAGAGATGTGTAGGTGCCTAACTCCCATTGAATTCAAATGAGAATTAGGCTCCTAACAACCTTTCTGAATCTGGGATAAAGTGATTTCAGCAGCACTCGGTGTCGTTAATGTGGAATTTCTGTCTGCTTCAGTGCAATTATTTTGCATTTACTCTGTCTTAGTAACAATAAAACTCTGGCCACAGAGTTAATTTGTTGTCTATAAATGGTCTGTGATTTTACTCGTTTGAAAGAGAAAGTCTTGCAAAAGAAACCCTGTTGAGAAAGTGTGTTTGTGATCTGAAGGAAAAGCATTCCTCTCCAAGATGCATCCCCATGCCTGGCTTAGATTGCTTGCAGCAATTTCAACCAATACTGCAGAGTCTGCCTTAAGAATGCAGAGGGAGCAATGTGTCTATATATTAGTAAGGCCTTTCATTAAATCTTTACTTTTAAAAATAATTGGTTCTTTTAATCTATAATGGAACATGGACTTACAGGCTGTCTGTGATTAAAATTAAACCTTATTTGTCTTTTAATATGGTGCTATGTTCATCTGTAATTGAGTAGGGATCGATGCCAGCCGTGTGATGGGCAGCAAGCTTATCCGACATGACGGAGATAGATTTCAGGGAAGACAGACTTTGCTGTTTCTATGTACAAGTGGGATGAGTAGACCATATCAGCAACATTTAATTATTTTGTAGGTAATTATTCATTTGAGGGACACAAGTTTCAGAGCAGTATTGGAATAGAAGGGAGACCGATACAATTACCATTTGGCTAAGTACACTGTTTGCACTGGTAGCTGGAAAGTCATAATGAGCTTTTCATTACATTTGAATAAAGGAATGTTTTATGTAATAATAAAGGCTCAGGCTAGTGTTTAGTATAATAGTGACTTGGAGGAAAAGAAAAACAAACAAAAGAAGCCAAATGATGGATCAGTAGCATGGATTCTTTCAATGTTTTTTTTTTCTTTTTTTGTTAAAAGAGAAAACCTTGCTGCTGCAGAATCATACAACAATGTAGTTTGAGTAGGACCTCTGGACTTCAACTAGTCTAACCCCTTTGGACATTAGTTCTGTTTGGATCAGGATGCTCAGGGCTTGTGCAGCTGAGTCTTGAACACCTTCGATGTCAGACATTCTGTAACCTCCCTGGGCATATTTGGCCATCCTCATGATAAAACCAAACAGTTTACTCCAGAACAGAGATGAGGCTGACAGGTCTGTGCTTACTGGGATCTCCCTTTCTGGCCTCTGCTTTCCAGTCATCAGAAACCTTCCAGGAAGTTTTCCTGATTGCTGTGACCTTTCAAAGATGATAGAGAGCAGTCTTACAGTGACATCAGGACACATCCTGCAGCTCCTTCACATACATCTCACATGATCCCATGACTTTGTGTGTGTCCAAGTAGGTTGAGCAATCTATAAATTTGTCTGTCTCTACTGTGGGTACTGCTTCACTCCCACAGGAAAAACTGGAAGCATCTGCTACCTTCAAAGCTGAAAGGAAATAAATTAATGAATCCTCCCAAATGTTATGCAGACTTTTAAAATGAATATGTTTCCATCCAGCTTGAACAGTCTTACTTGAAAATGTGGGGTTTTTATATGAACTACTGTTCAGGAAAACTAGATTTCTTTTACTGCATTTTCTGTGTCTCTTGCACTGTAAGCAGTTGTTAGCTTTATGCTGCTTACTAAGCTATAAATATTAATATACTACCAGTAATACTAGAGGAGATGCCCAGTTTTATTAGCAATAGCTGTGAACTGGAAGGACTATGACCAGAGCAGGTATTATTTAACTATTTAAATTTTCATCACTTTATTTTCAGAGAGCAAATAATGGTGACTCTCTATTTTTTTTTCCATGGGAATGTTTAAATAGTGGTATTAGAATGTATGAGCTGTTAAACCAAATGACTTTTTTTCTTGGCTTGGACAGTTTATAGTTGTTCAGAGTTTCAGTTTTCTGTTCATTTATTTCTGAGTATCTTTCAGCTACAGTCTACCAAATACATCTCTCTGTCTATCCAACTGCAATATCCATTGAGATTACATTTATCATTTCCTTGTTTAGTGCAATGTGGCATTTGATCTTCACAGCTTCTCTCCCTGTCCTAGAATTTGTTCAACTTCAGAAAAAGTAGTCGCTAGGATTTAAATTTTTGGGGGTAACACTAATAGCAAGCTTACTAGTAAGTAACTGTTGTTACTTACCCCAGCCAGCAACTCAGCCACACAGAGTTGTTTGAGCACCCTCCCCTGGATGGAGAACAGAAGGATAAATGTGGAAAACTCGTGGGTTGAGACAAAGGCAATTTAACAGATAAAGCAAAAACCACGTGCAAGCAAAGCAAAACAAGGAATTAATTCACCAATTCCCATGGGCAGGCAGGTGTTCAGCTATTCCCAGGAAAGCAAGGCTTCATCATGTGCAAGAGTTACTTGGGAAGGCAAACATCATCATTTAAGAGGTGTCCTTTCTCTGTTCCATAGTTTATATGCTGAGCATGATTCCATACATATGAGATATCTCTGTGGTCAGTGGGGTCAGCTGTCCTGGCTGTGCCTCCTCCCAGCTCCTTGTGCACCCCCAGCCTCCTCACTGCTGGGGTGGGATGAGGTCCAGGAAAGGCCTTGACTCTGCTCAGCAATAACTGAAGCATCCCTGTGTTATCAAACCACTTCCAGCACAAATCCAAAACACAGCCCATACCAGCTACTGTGAAGAAAATTAACTCTATCCCAGCCCAAACCAGCACAATAACTTTATACTCTTTCTGGAATATCATTAGTGTGAACTGTAGTTTGTTTTAGTCTGGTAGGACTTGTCACTAAAATAAAACATGTAAGAAATTTCATTTTCTATTATGATATTATCAAAAGTTACTTCATAAAGCTATGAGATACTCCAATGTGCTCTCTATGAAGATATTTTTTAATAGCTGATGTAAATAGTTCAACTTTGCTGTGTTGTTAAGGAAAACACAACCAAGTCAGAAAAGCATCATTTTTCCTTCACAGTTTTCATGCAATTCTCCAGATCAATAAATAGCCCCCAAATACGTACAAGGATGTCCATATGCCTCACCCAGGGGAATGGATTGAGCAATTTGTAAAACTTCTCACATTCATCCTTTAGTACAATTCACTTACTGTTTATCCATTGGAGGCCTTAAGATTTAGGGAGGATATTGGAAGGGAAAAGCATCAGTCACACAGCACAGAGGTTCAGTTAAACAGGGAGTCATGGAACGTGTCACTTGAATATAGATGCAGATACTTCTCTCCATTCGTTACAGTGAACATTTACTAAAATGTACATCTAAATAGTAAAGTTTGGTTATGAAATAATAGGCTATAACTCAGTTGCTACAGTGAAATCCTAGGAAACGTTGCAAGCTTTACCAATGTTAAAATTTCTTGACCAAAAAGCATCCCCTTTAAATTGATGTAGCAATGCAAAACATCCTGTGAGTAGAGAATTGTCCCAGAGAATTCAGAGCAATGACATTGCTGACTGGTGTCTCTCAGTTCACACATGTGGGCCAAGTATTTCCATATTGGAAGGATCTGTGCTTGACAGATCTGTGATCCTTTGCTTTAATGAAACACAAATGAGAGCAGCTCTAAACTCACTCCCATAAATGGTAATTGATCCATTTGTGGTGGTGTGAATGTCACTGCTCCACCTCAGAGGCACTGTGGTAATCTCTAAAGCAATGCAAGAAGTGGTTACTAAATAATGGCAATGTCTTCTTGCGTTTGTTTATACAATATATTTTATACCATACCTTGAGCAAGAATATGATAATAAAGTAAAAGGTTAAAACTAATAACCTGTTTCCAAGCAGCTGTATTTACTGAAAGATATAGTGACTCAATGCTCAGCCATGTTTTAATTTTTTGGGCAGTTTTCTTTTGCTTTTTTTTTCCTAGAAATGCACATAGTGATACTGTACCATGAAAAAAGGGACACAACAAACCTAAAGATGCATATAAATGAAGAAAGAAAATTTCAGGAGCTGGCAAATTAAGAAAATCAGATAATTAATTCCAAAGTTTTCCATTACTTTCAAAAGTCTTATTTGTTCATTATAATCACAAAATAAAAATACTGTTTAATAATTTAAGGTAAGAGTAAATTGGTATTAATTTGTTGTTATGAAGTTAAATCCTATAAAATTAATTATCTTCTAGGAGTCACCAAGTGCATATCATGACACTCATTTACCACAGCAGGAGTTTCCATTTCTTACAATTAAATAAAATTAAAACAGAAATACATCTCCCAGAAGTTGCATTTGCCTTTATTGACAATGATCATAACTAGTTGTTGATGCCTAACATCAGTGAGTTCAGTAGGTCTTCATAAATTGTTACGGAAGATCTGTTAACAGTGTGAAAAATTGGTCTTGTGGTTTCCTTGAGACTGTCATGGCATGAAACGAAAAAAAAATCCAACACAAAACAAACCAGAACTTTTACTTATTGATTTTTAGAATGTAACACAACTTGAATATGTAAATCTGTTTAGAAAAGGTCTAGTTATTTAAGAAAACAATCGCTGGAACACTACAGTTCCTGCTCCATGTCCACCAAGGACAGGGTATGTGTTTTAGAAATCTCATTAGTGAAACCATCTGTTCCTCTTTCCTTCTGAGCTCTGCAACTTTGTGTGACTTCTCTGTTTCCAAAATGTCTGTTGTTCTCATCGCAAAGAGCACTATCAGACTGAAGAAATCTTTCCAGGGATCAGAGATGATGGATATTTCCACATGGTTCATTCTTGCACAGAAATGCCTTGTAAAATAGTTTAAAAGTTAGTTAGCCTGTCTGAATTCTGGGAACTCAGCACCAGGGTGCATTTAAATTTCGGCAGTTCTTATAAGTGCCTGTCCATTTTGTATCCCCACGAAAATATCAATGGTGCTGCATTGTTAGGTTGGGGTTTTTTCCTCTTTCCTTATTTATTTTTTATTTTAGGTTTTTCTGGGGGTTTTTTTTGAGGTTGTTCTGTCAACTGTCTTTCTCAGTCTGGGGCACTGTTGCTTGGGATGAAAGAGGTGGGTGAGTTTCTGTCTCATAATCAGTATTCTCATGTAGAGATTAGTGAAAATTGATTTAGTAAAAGAGGGATGTTATTACTGTCTTGGTATGTTTGCTAAAAGCATTTATGCAGCAGGAATGAGTGGTGTACATCTCTATGTAATGATAAAACCAAAAGAAGAGAAACTTAATTGAGCATATTGCAACACTGTAAGTAACTGAAGCCATTGTGGATATTTTTCTTTCTATAATTATGTAGGCTTGATCAGAAGAGCTGGGGGAAAAGCAAAGAAAAGTAGAAGAAAATTTAGGAGGAAAAAAGTAATTCCTTGTTATACAGCTGCTGAAAAAGACATGTATGGTGATAATAACATTAACTCCTTAAGTTGAAGCTCAGTCTGACAAAGCACAGCAGATATTCTTCCAGGCACTCAGCTGTAAGACTGGTTCTCTTGCCTTTTCCCAGAGAAGCACATTATGGTGATACTGAGGGGTTAGTAAATGGATTTAATGGATTCCTTTAAGTGTCTTAGGATAAACCTCATGCCCAGAAGGCAAACAGTTCGCTCCCTTTTTTTTTATATATAACCACACATCACTGTATTGAAGGAGTGTGTTTGTTTGCTTGTTTATTTTTATTTAGTGCTTGACCAAATTGCCAATTAGACCTGTTCTATTAGCACCTCTCAGAAATGTGACACTGGCTTTTAAGTTTGCTGTGGTACCAGCAGCCACTGGGCTGTGTAACATAATCAGAAGGTGACTCACTTGTCTTTTGGAGATTGATTCCTCTGCTGCCTGAATGGAGCAATATCGAGTGGTGAATGTGTCTCAGAAAGGAGAATGTCTAAGACCTGCTGTGTTTTTCTTCTTATTTATGCAAAGGTAAAACTTTACATAACATGCTTTTTGAAAACACCCTTGTATTTGTGAGATTCACAGACCAGCATGACTTATGGCTTTTACTGTTTAGGAGTGAATAAATAAAGGTGTTCAGGGATAAAAGCTGAAATTACAATGTTGCTGTATTGAGATATCAAGTCTTGCCATCCGTATCTTTGTCTAGAAATATTTCTACATCTTCACCATGAGAACCAGTATAATATAAGAAGAGGTGAGAAGGTGTTTGATTCCATGGAATCACAATCACCTGTTCTGCACATTTATAACTGGTCAACATCTCTGTGTTTTCAAAACCCTTGTGTGGAAAACAGCAAAAACTTCACAAAAAAAGTAAAAGTAACTTCTCCATCCTTGGACTACCTTACTGATAAATATTTTAGGCTTAGTTCAGTGTCATCCAGCTTGCAGTCTTTGGTTTGCTCTGCTAGAAACATGGATATACAGCACATTGTGATCTCAGGGTTTTGAAATGTAATGGATAGTTTTAGATCATTTGTAGGGAAAATTAAATTTGTCAAATCCTGTTGTGGTTCTAGGATTAGAAAATATGCTGTAGATAGGCTTAGCATCAGTTCTGATGTAATCACATTAAAACATTAGTATCTTATTATAGAGAGTCACTAGACTAGATTGGCATTTTTGATCCAGACTCTGCTTAACTAACACAGACATTGAAGTCATATTGCAAAGCAATGGACAAGGTTGTCAGCTGCCTGATTTTGGCAATATTCTTTCTAAATAATTTACATATCAAAGAAAGCCTATGACTACTAAATAGAAATCCTGTGATTACTGCCATAAGTATTGCACATTTTTAGATTTGAAGAACCTAATCATTTTAGTTCTGTGTGTTTTAAGGTTGATTCCCAAATGTGAAGTGTGCAGTTTTATCCCGGATACTCTGCTTAGGCATAAGCAAGGTGTGTATTTTATGATTTGTGTAATTGGAGTTAGAGCATCTTGTTACTTCAAGATCACTTTCTTATTTCATTCTCAACAATGTCACATATTTAATAAAGCAAGATCACTGCAAGATAAGTTCTTATTAATTAGGGATCTGTTGAATTTGCTGGCTGTTTTGGTAAGCAAACTTTGATCATGGAAGACAATACAAATAGGAATACTTTGATCCTGAGTTTGTATATGTTAAATGTGTCGGGATTTTTAACTTTTCATGGGGTTTTTTTTGACTGTCAATGAACAGATATGCACACAAAAACCATTCTCTAGAGTGGATTATTGCATGAAAATTTCATAATCTATTACTACATTGTGCACAACTTTGCAGAATTTTTAACTAATGTCCTTAACTGCTTAAATAACACTTCTTAGGAATATTTTTGCTGACTACATGCTTAACATAATTCATCATTTGAATCTGAGTTTACAGTTAATACTAAGTAATTAAAAGCACAGTGTCTGGTTCCTGTGCAGGCAGCCGCCCCACAGATTACAGCAGCATCAGCACTTTGTATGTACTAATTTCAAAGCATTGACTACTAAACTGCTTTGGATTTGTTTCACTTTTTATATAAAAAATTTTCTTATAAGCATCTTTCCTTCTTAGACCATGTTACTACCACTTGTTTGGCTGTGTTGTTTCTGATTTAGGGTTGTTTCTGTCTATATAGGTTCATTTCCCCAGCAGAAGACTCACACAGTATTGAGCTTTTTTCTCATATATTCAGAAGAACAGAAATAGTGTAAATAAGCAAGAGACAATGAGAAAGATGAATTTGATATTTTCCTTACCTTACTTTACCCAGTTTCAATGGCTTCCCCTGCTAGAGAGGATGTGCTGGATGGGAGAAACCTTACTCAGAGCAGGAATTTTTAAATAACTGTATTCACAAAGTCTTCTCTTTGGCTTGTTCTAATTCAGTACGTGAATGTATCCAGTAGAATACTGTCACAAGTCAATACCCCAATTTAAATAACTATCTAACTAAATAACTAACAGTTGTTGAAATATTCCAAAGTCTTTCCCAAAATAACTGAAGAGAAGTGAAAGGTGATTCAACTCAGGCAAGCTGTGTCCTTCTCACAGATCTTGAGCAAATTATTGACTGTGAATTATTTGCTTAGTTCTAATGATGGGATTATCATCCAATAGAGTATTTTCAGTTAATGTTTGTGAGTGCTTCTCTAATAGTTGTTAAAGATACACCCATCAGCTCTAAAGGTGTGAAGATTTGTGACCAATATATGTGACCAATTTCAACATGTCAGAGGCATGGAACTAGAAGAAACTTCTCAATTACACAGTTTTTGTGTTTTGTGGGTTGGGGTTTTTTTTACAGTTTTCTCTGTCTCAGATCTGCTATGAAATTCATGAAGACTTAAGACACATTCCACTTTTATTTGAGAAACCATGCACTCAGTTTTTAGGTGACATTGGGATTCTGTTCCCTGTATTATTTCCTTCTATATGTTTATTAATATAAACTCAATTAAATAAAGACAGTGTCAAAAATCCTAGAATCTCAGAAATTGTGACATGATATGATGGACATTTGACTGTACTGATTCAAGGTAACAAAATCTCTTAACAAATACTTAATAGAATAGAATAGATAATAGAAAGATGAAGCAAAGCTACAGAATACTAGAAATAAAGACTTCTGAGTAAGTAATCTAATCCTTCACGTTGTTTGAACACAAGAGGTAGAAAAGAATAGGACAGGTTTAGTGTTTGTGAATTTACAGGCTGTAAATATTTACATGTACAGCCAGACCAGCTCATGGATGGAGAGCCTGAGCTGTTGGTATGGAAAAAAAACTGTGCCAAATTCAGTCTTGGTGTCCTTGGACATGAACATGGAATGATCTCTACCATAAGTGTGGTACTGATCCCACCAGGTAAATTTAAGGGATCTGAAAGGAAGAGCTACAGGTTAGAACTGACCTTTCCAATATTAATTACCAGTTTCTGAACTTCATTATGTTTCATACACCATCCTCCACTATTAATTCCCTGTACAACATGGTTGAATGCATATGTACTTGTCAGTCTTATTTTGTAAGAATTAATTAGTAGGAGATGCATGTATGAATTTTAACATTTTTGCTGTTGTTTCCCATATATATTTTACTTTCTTTTAAGCAATCCTTGTCTAGGATACCCTTCCATACGTGGCTTACTATATAATGATGTATTCCCTGCCTATGCAAATTAAACCTCCTGTGCACATATATATCTACATATATTAAAAAAAAAAAAAGAAAAATTAAAGTGTAACACATTTCTTATTAGAAATTTACACAAGAGAGTTTTTTAAATTATTTTTCTACATAAATTGAGTTCAAATTAAATGTCAAATATAATTCGTTGTAAGAAGTTTGAAATATATGATAGTCCTTAGAGAAAATCTAAGCACTCAGCTCTCCTAGCCAAATTGTTATTTGCATAATAGTGAGCTATAAGGTTATATATCATTATATGGCAGAATGCCAGACCATAATCTGCACAATAAAGCTACTGAAAACTTCAATCTGAAAAGCATTCATCTTAGAAAGGAGTTTGCCTCTTCTATAAAATATGAAGCATATTGACTTTTTTTTTCCTTGAGCAAACAGAGCACTCCAATCTATTTCCAGCATTCTTCTCATTTAGCTGTGGTAGACACAAATGTAAAATGAATGTTGACATATTTGCTTAACACCCTTGAACAGATTAAACTGCTTTAGGACTTCTTCAGTAATCAGCCTTGAAAAATATAAACTAACATTTGCATCCCTGGAGAGATTAAATTGTTTCAAAAGTTCTTTATTAATCAGCCAAGAAAAGATTGTTAAAAAACAAAACAAAACCAAACAGCACGTTTTTGGCAGATATGCTGAATTCACCTTCTGATAATGTTAACCAATTTCACCATGTGGTGTCATTAGTCATATAAATATGTAGTTAGGACAGTCTTTTTAAAAGTTTATATCTAAAAAGTTTTCTTAATTCATTACACTTGACCAAGAGGCTATGAATGGATATATTCAGAAATTGCTAACATCTATGTTTGTGTGTCTAGTTTTTGTAGGTTTTTGGGTTTGTTTGGGTTTTTAGGGGGGAAGTTTTTTATTATTTTTTATTTTCTTTTCCTGTGGGCAGATAGTTGTATTAGCTGCACTAGGCACTGGCCTTAGTCTTCACAAATTTGTATAAAAATGTCCCATAGAGTGCTGGCCTCAGAAGATTTACAGGAGTAAGTGGCATCAGCTGAAGTGACCAGGATCAAGAAGGGGCAGGTTTATGAAACCCTTTCCAGGACTGAAAATAATCCCAAAAGACGTAATGGATTATGTTCTTTGCCATTCAGAAATAATAACATAAAATGAGGCAATATGATGGTAACATGATTTGATCTTATTATGTTCATACTCTGTTTGAACGTAGAAAATGACATGGGGTTTTCCACAGGAAACTCACTGGTGAAAGCAGAAATAATATTTATTATTTATATTTTGTATGATATCAAGAGCTTTGAGCTTATGAATGTCAGAGTTCATTAGTTGGCTGTTAAATTTTGGTAAACGTTCTTTCAGTGATCAGTTCTAATCCTGCAGATTTGGAATGTCTGTCCTATTAGATCTAAATTAAATGCACCTCAGTGAACTTTCATTAAAAACTTTCAGTTTGCCTTCTCCCCCCCTCTTTGAGATGTGATAACACTTGTAACTGATAATTCTTCTGCCACTGTATGCACATGGTCTCATTCACCTCATCCTGCTAATTGCAGTTGTTTTAAAATGAAAACATCTACTAAAGAAAACAGTAATCAAGCCCAAATCCCAACATTTCTAATATATCCTGCCCCAGTAGGAGTTTATCCTTTGAATTTCTAATTAAAAACCTTTCAAGGAAAGACAGCTTGAGTCTGAGGCTGTCAGGTCTCCCCTTGTCCTTGATGCATGGGTGGGGGGGGAACAATAAAAAAAGCCAGAAAGAGGATTTTACTTTTAAAGAAGCTCCATTTTCTTTAGACATTTGTATTCAGATATTACACTCTCTTTCTCATGGGAGCAGAGCTCTGCTCTTCAAATGAAAAAGAAGTAATAAAACACATCAGGAACAGTGGACCTCAGACCTACTCTTTCTCTCCTTCTCTTGGAATGTTATTTCCATATAGAAAGCTACTCTAATGGGACACTTGTAAATGGCAGGGAATTTAGCCCTTGTGGAGTCTTCTCCAGAAATTGGATTTTTGCTTAAGCAAACAGCAAACCATGCAGCAGGGAAAAAGCTATTTATTTGGCTGCCTGTTGAAAAGCCTTACAAAAATACAATTCAGTCTGCTGTGATCAGGGAAGCCAGTGTAGTATGCACTAAAAAAAGAATCACTTTGCCTCTCTTGGATGTTGAAACAATCTCTTAAGTGCAGTAAGAGTTAATAGGAAATCAGTCCAAATTTTAAAATTTAGTTACAAGAGGAATCATACAATCCAACAGTTGCCATTAAGTACAGATTTTACTAATGGCTATCAAAATCTTATTTTCTGTTTGTGCTTCTAGGTATCTGTTTAGTTTAGGGAGAAACTAAAAATCTAGACAAACTGAAAGAAAATCAGGATTTTTTTTTCTTCCTTAGACTTTCTTAGTGTTTCAGAGCTCCTCACTTGGAAGATGCCATGAACTCTTGTCTCACTGATTTGGACACTTTTAATCTGTGCCAATTAATTGATTTTTCAGTAGGAAAAGTTCATTATAACTTGTTGAAAATAGTCCACCAGAGACCTGAATCATTTCTCTCAGCTGAACATGAGCACATGTTCACTGACATCCAGAGTTTTCCTGTCTGGGACAGCCTAGGTGCTGTCATTTCTTAAAACCAAATCACTTCCTACATATCTGAACCTGCCTAAATTGCCATAATTTTGTTGTGCATGAATGGAATCTGTGTGTCACAGTCTTCTTAGTGTTGATCAGTTCAAATTCCGGGAAGGACCAGTTGTGAAAATTTACCTACTCCTGTATGATGAGACTTAAACCTCTAAATATAAGCACATCTTTTTATGGTTTGAGATAGATTATGTTCTGATTGTGAAAGAGCTTTCATTACAAAATGTATTTTACAAAGAGTGGTTGACAAATATTAGGTATTTTGGAAAAAAAATTCTCAGAGAAAATCACGACCTTGTAGAAGAAACCAGAAAAGCACAGATTTAATTTTGATTAAAAATCTTAACTCATTTTAGGTTTTGCATTGCATTGCAATAATATATTGAATTACTTGTACTAACTTTTCATGAAGGCTGTTGTCTCCTAAATGTACAAAGGTCATTGTTCAGTGGGTGATTCACTGTATTTTCTCATCCCTTGCCAAGCTTTTATTGCAAATATAGTAGATGCTATTGTTTCCTTGCTCATATAATGATGGCAGAACAACTTATGGGAGTTTTCTCAGCAAATTAAAAAAACACACAGAAATTCTGATTATATGTAATATTTTGGGCTAAAGGATTTAGTTGAAATAATCTCAGTATTTTTTTGTACTGTACTCCAAAATTTAGTTTTGAATTATTTCATTTAAGGAGCTTAAATATGTACACAAGATGAATGTTATACATCCATTCAGCTGTTTGGATATTTGGTTCCAATTAGACACTTACACATGACTTTGTGGAACTGAACCATAACCAATCCTTTCTTCCTTAGTAAATCAGTTATCTGGTCAGCTCAAATAAATACATGTCAGATGAAATCTTACTCATCTTCTGTAATCTATGGTATTTTGTTTTCTACTTAAAATTTTCTAAGCCTACAGTTGTTCTATGTGATACTGTAATTCTTTAGTGGTCCTCAGCTCTTATTTCAAAGTCAGTAGTTCCACGTATTATTCTAGTTTCAGAAACATTATGAAAAAATAACTATTTTTTGTTTCATATTAATAATTAATTCACATGAATTTTGTTTCAAAAGATTTAAAGAGTGAAAAAAATGACAAAAATCTGATTTTCTTTCCAACTTTCCTCCACCAGTTGCATTCCACAAATATATATTCCTACAGCAATAAAAATCCATTACAAGCTCCATGGCATTATTTGAATAGGAAGCAGAAAACAGTTTAATGGGGAGGAAGGGTGGCAGAAGGAGGACGGGAATAGGAGAGAATTCTTAGAGTGAATTGTTCTATTGTGATATTTAAGTGCTGCTTCAATTAGGGCTAAGTGAATCCTCACAACAAGGGAGACTGGCCTTTATAGTTTCAACTGGGAGGCAGGTTGTGATTAATTCTTTGGCATCTTTCTGTTCAGTCAGATATAGAATTGAGTCAAGTGCTTTATAGAAGGCGAAATAGCTGAGTGAATTATGCTTCCTCTCCATTATGGAGTGAAAAAAAATGTCATTAACAGAACTCCAGAGTGAAAGTCACGGTATTTGAGAGTTCTCTAAGCACTCAGTTCATGTTCATTCAGGAATTATTCACAGGCTAGGGATGAGGACGTCCATTAAATTGTGGTCTTGAAACTTTTAAGCAGTGTGTGATTTCATGATGATATTTTTCAATTACACATAATAGGATGGGTGTGAACTCTCATACCTCCTCAACTTCGTAGTATTTATAGACATGCTTTCCATAAATTTAAGCATTCAAAATTACATACAGTGATTTATTTCACTAACTCTTGGATATGCGTCTTTGTAGTTATTAACATATTCCTTAGTCCTGATTGTATCTACTGGACTGGCCTTAAGAGTCCCTGTTTGGTACTAATGCCATCATGTAAGGCTGCACATAAATTTAATGGAAAAATATTTTACTACTACAGTACTCTGTGTGTTTTGAATGCTGAGAAGTGTGTGTGGTATCTTCTTCAGTCTTGGTATTGCCAGAATTAACACCTGGAAGTATGAAACAATCTGTAGGTGGAAAAATCTTTGTACAGCAGTGACTGCAAAATCCCAGTTTCTGGGTAGTTCTGAAATCAGTCTCTGCACACTAATAGGGAAAACAAAATACTTTGGACTACACAGCTGAATCTTTGTGGTTTTAGGTGATGAGGTGTTACTATAGACAGACAAGGGAAATCTGGGTGGTTCATGCTGGTGTTGTGCCTATTGAAGATGCCCAGGTGATCAGACACCCTGGGTGATCTCTTTCTGGGAGTTTCCAGCTGACCAGGGCAGGAGAGTTGGGCTCCTCACCTTGAGCAGCAGCAGCTCTTTGGGTCATGCTCTGGTTTCATGGGCAGCAGCACAGGCCACACGTTAGCAGAATGTCAGCTGAACTGCAGGGGGAACTCTGTTGACTTACACTGGGTGCTAGAAAGATAAGAAAGTAAGACCCACTTGTTTTAAAACACTGTAGACTGCTGTAAAATTAAAGCAAAGAAGGCTTCCCTTTTATTAAGCAAAGGAAATTTTAAAATGCTGTTTCCCTGTCTCTGTGGGAATCCCTACACTGACTTTGTGATATGTCTTTATTATGATATAGAAAAAACATCATACAATGAAAAAGGCATTATCATTTTGGGGTGGTTTTAATTAACATCTTCAGATAATTGAAACACTTCCTGTGCTTGTGCCAGATGCCTTATATGTTAATACCAAAAGATTTTATTCTAATAACACTAACCATAATTGAGAGTGAATACATATGAATTCTCAATGGCACTGGGGGGAAAAATGCTCCAAAGGGACAGTAGATGTATGCATTTTGTGTTTTAGGGGAGCAGCAGTGCAATTACTGTATAACCCTCACTTACCAACCATTTTAACCTCAGTTTAATGTGTGTGGCAGTTCTCCCAGAATGACCTTGATGCAGTGCTGAATGTTTTGCATTTTTTATCAGGCTCACAGAGATACAAAGAAATGTAATCCCAGTTAATGGGATATTATATCCACACCTTATTTAACATTTTATAAATTGTATTTATATAAAACTTCCATCTATTTACACTATATTAAGTAAAATCCCTGTAGTCGGAGCAGGGCACTTTTTGTAGTGCACTGAGCATCTGATCAGTTATTAGTTTGTACATGGAAAGATGCTATTTAAAGACTCCCTTGAAGTAAATTGTACCCTCTGGCTAAAACCTGACACAGTGCAAATAACATGTACAGGATTCTGTGCAGTGTTCAGTGGCAGAACTGCTGTTCCTGAGATCCCTCAGTGGCACCTCCAGCCTCAGCTGTGTGAGCCAAACTTTAGTGGATCGGTACCTTTGAAAACTTCAAATGCTGTACAATGCTATCAGGGCAGTGGAGGAGCTGGGCTCAAAGTCCACTATTAAAACTTCCCTCAAGGACATTTTCATTAGAACTTTGTACATGGACAGTTCAAAAGACTCGGCTATTGATTTTTGCTCAGAAGTCCTCTCTCTCTTCTCGTATTGTTCAACATTTTGACAGAATTTCAAGACCCACAAACTGTGGCAGCAGAAGATTCCAGGCAGGATTTTGTGCTGTTCATTTGATTCCTTCAGGCCACATCCTTCCTGTGTCCTTGTCAACACTACAAGGAGAGGAGCTGTCTTAGAAGATTTCCTAAAAGGCAGAAGCAATTTCACAGCAATCTAAAAAAAAATCTGACCTTTCCACGTACAGAAATCTCTCTTAAGTAAATAACCTTTTTAGCTGTAAAATTTTGCTGAAACATTCATTTATCAAAAACATAGATAAAAATCTCTTCATGTTTATCTCCACCATTAAAAAAATTGCATTGAAAAGAACCTACCACCAATGCATGTGGACTGTAGTAAAAGCAAACAAATGTTTTGTTTGTTCTAGCAAACAAAATAGTTTTGTTTTAAAATAGAGCTGTTGATTTAAAGTCTGTGATGTTGGAAGATGAGTAATTAATTATTGCCATCTGCCCTTCCTATCCTTACTCCTATTATCATTTTTATGGACACAGTGTAATGAGATTCATTTAGCCTCAACTGCATTTCCAGGATATATAGTAGTTCAAAATTAATAGGATTTATGAAGAAGTTAATGAATGAGCAGCGTAATTATTTCTGCTTAAGGAAAAGCATGATCTACTTGATCTTTATGAAAGATATTGCAGGTCTTTTAATTGCTCAGTGCTTACATAATACATTGATGGCTGACAAGGCTGACATTCTCTTGCCTTTCACTTGATTTCATTGAACACATTTAGATATTAAAAAAAAAAATCAAGAGAAATACTTTTCCTGATCTGGGGCTAACCACACTTCTGTTGAGAAGAGATTTGTTAGAGCCTTTTGAAAGTGGTTTTTGTCTTTTCACATATTCTCCTCTCTTCCGTTTTATTTTATTCTTGCTCTGTATCACTGTTCTTTATAAGACTTCTGAATTCCTAAGCTCTAAGACTTCAGAAGAACAGTTAAATAGGTACTTACCATCAAAAAGTGTATCTCTTATTCAGCAAGACAAGTAAGCACAGTTAATTTCCTGAATGTCCTTAAATCCTTATTTCCAGAGAGAACATCTCCACACATAGATGAATTAGCCAGAATATAACCCTAATATGCTATCAAGTATATTGAGTATATTAAAAATAATATTTTGAATAGCCTGTGTAATAGGTGTTAATGGCATTTCATATAAGGAAGAGAGGCTTGTCATGTCTTCCAGACTCTAGTATTTCAACATTTTCTAACTTTTCATTATAAGACCATTTCGGTAGCACAGGCTTCAGTTTTGGCTATGGTGCTAAAGTGGGAGATCATTTGGAAAATGAAATTTGAATACTCCTCACAGTGTTACCAGTTTCACAGGTGCCCAACTTAGTAGCTTGTTGTACTGAACAGATTACTGTGCTCACTGAGTATGAATTTTCCACTAACAGATTATTATTTTAATATATATTTATAAATATTCTTTTAAAAGGCTTCATAAAGCTACTGTTCTTCCAAGCTCAACCAGTCTATAGTTTCTCAAACTTAATAGGAAAATGCAATGTATAAAAAGAGGACTCTTCAGCCCCGGTGGCGGTACTGAGGTTATTTTACCAAGGCTAAAAGAGGAGATCAAAAGACAGTGATCTGTTAAAAGACAGACCCTAAATAAATTGATGTGTTTGTACAATGACAAGAGGGAGCTTATGCTATGTTAGTGGAAAAGCTCAGAAGCCATGAAGTCTGATTCAGAGGCAGATACAGCATGAGAGCTTTGTGAAAAACTCAGCTGAGGATCTGCACTGCACAAAATTGAGGTCAACCACACACATTTTTGCAATCTGGGCCACTTGAATCTAAAATACAAAATGGTGAAATCCTCTTTCTGCTCCCACTTTCAGAAATAAGCTCCAAGATTTCCTCCTTGTCCTTGGTTTTGTTAATGGCGTTTCAGTGGCTCATTACACAGTTTTTGCCTTCGTGTCCTGGCAGAGGGTCTCTCTGGAGTGGTTAAAAGAGAGGCCAGCTAGGAAAGCCTATTCTCCAGGCATCCTTTCAGATAGTAGTTGAGATGTATGTTTTTCTGTTCCTATGCTCATTCAATGGATCCTCCCTAGCCAGAATTTTATCTACCAATTTATGGCATCAGTTGCCCCAGTGACAATGTGTAAAGTTGTTGCTTATGCTTGAATCCACAACCTGTATTTTCCTATTTAAGTGACCTTGTCTATGAATCTTGGCATACAACACCTAAGCATATTTTTTTTAAGTTTATTTCTTTCATAAGAGGCTGCTCAAGAGATTGGGTTACTTCAGAGAGTAAATACAGACTTTTTCATCTCTTCTTAATAAAAGCATTTTACTTAGACAAGGGTGTGTTATGGAGGGTATTTCATTAACTTGAACATCCCCATTAGCTGCATTGAGTTATATTCCCAAAGTTACCTGTTTTGTGCGTTTGGTAAACAGAGAGGTGGTTTTGCAGAAGATTATTTATCTTCTCATATGCATAGATATTTTTAACAGTTTATGAGAGTAGACTTCCTGTGGAGGCTGTGGAATAAGCAGAGTAACAGAATAGTGGTTGATGGATCTCTTGGCACTCAGTTAACACAAGCTGTGCTCCAAGCAGATTCATTCTCATTTAATCTTTCTAATATACCTTACTATTGTAGAAATCCAGAATGTCATTGAAACAATTTTCCTGTGTGGAAGGAGGTTGGAATGAAGATATTTTGGTGAAATTAATCTAATTATAGTCGTGCTGAATATTTTTGTTATCATAAATCACCTGGAGAGTTTTCTCTTAGTTTCAATCAAGTAATTCTAAAATGTTTTGTTAGAATATTGTACTTTAATGTACACCTTAGCATGGTTTTGATATAATGTACACCCTCCTGTGCATATGCATGTGCACATCTCTTGTCATTAAAGATGAGAAGAGTGGGAAAAAAAAACCCACTCCACAACAAAATCCCATCCGTCAGGTGACAACTTGTGCAGAGAGCTGTGAAGTCATCACCATAGCAGTAACAAATGGCTGTAAAAATACCATATGACTCCTCTTCCTGCCTCCTTGGTGGGAACAGAAGTGATGCAGAAGGATTGGGCTGCAAACCAAGAAAGTGAGTAAATAAATACCACTACCATTTGGAACTCAGATCAGAGAAAATGCTACCAGGAAGAATCCAATGTGTGAGAACGGAACAGAATTGTTTAGAAGGGAAAAAGGGCAACCTACAAAGAAAATAAAAGATATAAACAATGAAAACAGGGATGCAAAAATTGAGAGTTTTAAGTGACATGATTCACCACTTTACTGAAACACTTTCTTACCAGTTTAGCTCAACTGAATTCCATGAAGTTGAACTGGCAAAGCCCTAGTGATTTGAGTGGAGTAGCAGTAGAATTATACTACTCAAGCAATTTGGACAAATGAGTTAAAAGCTTGCTGACAATAAGGGTGTCCTAAAGGGGAAAAAAATTGCTCTCAACAGGAAAGAAGTGTCAAATCATTTTTTGTTCATTTAATATTACCCTCCTTGAGCATTCCAGATAGTGAAAATACCAGGAACTAGTTTATTCCCTTGTTTCAAAAGATTTTATTTCATCTTGGAAGTCAATGAAAAGAATTCCATTGACTACACAGGCATTAGCTCGGGCTCAGATAAGAGAGGGAATGGTGAGCAGATATTTCTCCCTTCAGTTACTAGGTGAGCAAATAAACTCTATACAGCCATCCATTGTTTGCTAATGCTGCTGATTTGTTTACTTCAGAAATTGGCTTCTAAAGCCTCACAGCACTACATTGCTGCATCTCAATTTAACCAAGTTATCGGTATCTTCACCTTATAGATTCCCTTTGCATCAATTCATGAGCTCTTTTTGGCTGTTCTCTACCTAACTTCAGATTTTAGCTATTAGCTCTTAATGATATGGTATCTGAAGTGTTTAGGAAAAGCTTATATTCTTTTATACTGTCTTAAACCTGGATAGAGGTCTAAATTAGAGTATTTGGACTGTATACTGTCCAGTCTGCCTTAACTTGATATTGATGAGCGCAGTCCAGCATTTGAAGGAGCAAGAAATGTTTTAATACAGCATTGCACAGAGAATTTGCATGCACATTAAACATAAGAAAGCAGTGATGTGATGGAATAGCCAGACCTGAAAGCAGGATGTCTCTCTGAGGGAATGTATTTGAGTTTTAGCCATTTGACCATGCCTGTCTTGTATTCCCTTCCCCACACGGAATGTGAGTCAGCAGTGTGTAAATACACCTAAGGGATGGTGCCAAGAAGGTGAAGCCAGGCTTGTTTTCCATAGTGCCAGGTGACAAAGAAGAAAAAGGCATTGGGCACAAACTGAAACATGAGAGGTTCCCTGTGAAAAGAAGGAAAAACTTTTTAACTGTGAGGGTGACAGGTTGTGGAGTCTCCATCCTTGGGGATACTCAAAAGCCACCTGGACACACACCATCCTGGTCAGACTAATCTAGGTGACCACTTTGAGAAGAGGGAAGTGGAGATAATGAGTTTCAGAGGTCTCTGCCAACCTTGACCGTTTTGTGATTCTGTAAATAGTAATGTTTACACTTTTATAATATTGCTGTTTATATTTTGCAGCAAGCTTTGTAATACTTTAATGGAGAATGCGCTCTGTGAACTTAGTAGCCCTTCCTACCTTTAATTACAGAGGAGAAAAACATTCATAATTTTCTGCTTTGCATCACTTTATTAAGCATCATTGTGTAGATGAGGAAATTCAGATGAAAAGTGTGATTTGCCCTGATAGTGATAGGAACACCACCAGTCTGCCACTGGTTTACTGGCTCAAATGGAAAGTGGGAGTTTCAGGGGTGCTCTGTGCTCTGTTTGAATGAGGTGGAAGGCTTTGGAGCAGACTGACAACCTTCCCTCAGTCTCCTGGTTCAGCTTTAGCTGGACTCTTCACCTTGCTTTGATGCAGTAGCCTGTCTATGTATGTTCTTATCATCTTACCCTTAGAACTTTCTTGCCAGTTCCTAAATTTCTAATCTTTTGCTTAAGCAGTTGACTTTGTATCTTTGGATTTCCTAATTTTCTCATCTATCTTCTGTTTCTGCTTTGCCCTTTTAAATTCATTCTGTTGCTTCTTTCAGCTGATCCTGTAGTATTTTCTGTGACATTATCTTCCCTTCAACCCTTCTCCCTGAACTATTTGGCCCGATTTACTCTCCTGTTTAATCCATTGTATTCAGTTCTTTCTGTTTCATGCTGTGTGACAAACAGTTCTTAGCAGTCACCTTTAAATCACACACTATTCGAGTGCAGATAACCCTTTCTATTAGCAAAAACTTGATATACTGAGCTCAAATTTGATTGAGGCAAAGCAGATCACATGAATACCAGCAAATTGAGTCTCTTATCTTCTGAAATGAAAGCTTTTTTTCCCTTCTTCTAATAAAAATACTGACCTGAGAAGCACTTCTCAGAGACATTGTTAAAGCTTCAAAACTTAATAGTTTTTTTAATAGTATCACAGTAAAACAACAGGTTTATTATAATGGTAGCAGTTGAATACGAGTTTGTAAAGGAAGGTAGGTGATATAATTTCTATTTTACAACGGCAGGAGAGAAGCAGAGAAGAGGATATTCATAAAAGATGGCTTTAACCTAATACACTCCTCTTTGTAGGCTTTCTTGGTAGTCAAATAAAAACTAAAGGTTCCCACTAGAGGATTTCCTTTCAAACTGGTACCTAATTCAGTCACTTCTGACTTCCCCTGGAGTATTATACCTTTATGATCTATTAAAGAGGCTGACTGGGAAGATTAGATGTATTACACTAATTTGCCCTGATAGCTTCTTGTCCAATGTCATCCAGAGAGTGCTGGAAAATGGGCTGCACCCTCCAATCCCATTCTTACATCCATCCCATACAACCCCAGTTCACCAACAAGATCTCCTTCAGTTCACAAGGAATTACTTCACTAATGGAGGACATTTTTTTGTCCTCTCAGCATGAATTTTCACTCTCATTCCTTTTTTTATGTTACATATCTGTATTGCAATAATTGACATTTAAAAATTTAAAGCAGCTTCAAGCATTTTGGTTCTGAATTGTTATTTCAGAGGCTACTAAAATAAAACATGTGATCCATTCTTGGGATTGCAATGGTCCAACTAACATGTGAATTCCTGCTTTTAAACTTTTTTCTATTGAGACACTAAACAAGTGTATTTTCAAAAGAGGAGATGTAAAATTAGTATCTCGTTTAATGGATTTCCTTAGTTAGAAATAGTAGTATTGCCAGCCTTAAGTGTTAAGAAATAGCCCATTGAAAAAACTTCAGATTGGCTTCAAAGTCAGATGGGGATGATTTTATTTTTTTTTTTGTCTTCTGGTAATGAAGGCAGAAGAAATGGTGTTTTCCAGATTCCCTTGTAGCTAGAAACTTATTTAAATTTAAAAAAATAAAAAATGAGAGCCAAAATATTTGTACATTTAATCTAATATTCACTAGCTGTTGACATAGCAGTTCCTTGTGCAATCATATACAATTTCAATTAATAGTTTTAATTAAATGCTGTTTTAACCTTAAATCTTCTCTTCCACTTTCTCTGTTACAGTCTTGAATGACAGACTGTTCTTCAACTCTCTTTATTATTTTCTTCTCTCCTCCATTTAAATATTTGCTGATAATTTTTTGTATTTGCTGTTAATACTGTTTTCTTCTTATCCTAATTTTGTTAATTTATTAAAGATACGCCATACCACCAGTCCTGTTCTTTAAATGGCTTTTTTATCTTTGCTGTTTTATTTCTACACACTTTAGTTTATTTTTAAACGTGCTCCAAATGTTTGCCTTTATTTCAATGGCATTCAGATGTGTGTTTGTTGTGTAAAAAAAATGGATACTACAAAACTTCAATTTTAGTCTAAGAAGTGTTTTTAATCTCTTTTATAAAAAAAATAGTCCCTGGAATCACCCTGTTAGTGCCCCCAAGGTGCTGTGTCATGCTCGGCAAGAGTGAATCCACGTGAGGCACTGATTTTAGAAACCATTCTCCATTAGTTCTGGTGATCACAGAACTACTTATAACACAGTTGAGGATCATCTAAATCCACCCATAAATTTTTTGTTGTGGACAAAGTAGAGAGAAAGCCCCTGCTCCCCGGAACACACGTGTTTGTCGTGCATGGCTGTGTGCACACGCTGCAGTGAGGGCAGAAAAACTCAGCATTCAGCAGGAGCAAACAAATACTTGTCCCCTGCTGTTTCCTTAATAGCTTTTATTAGTGGTCAGAGATGGCAGCACTTACATTCTTTTCTCATCAGAAGAAATTGTTCTTATCTGCTCAATAGGGACTGTAGATGTACAGTTCATTTGCCAAGCTGAGCAACAAAACAATCTCTTTCTTTCTAATGGAATCATTCCCATCGCAGTACATTCATGCCCTTTCCTCCACAACACAGAATTAAGGAATTTTTTGGTTTTGTCAGGAATGGGTGTTGAATTTTGGTTTCTTTTTTTTTTTTTTTTCCTGGTAATTCACACTGACTTTTTGGCTTTTTTTCCCAGTTTTAAAACTCAAATGCAGTTTCTGGACAAATGTGATTTGGTATTATTTGAGATAAAACCGGAATGTTTAATTTAGAAACTCATGTTAAGTTCTTATAATGAATTCTAGGATAGACATTTTACAGCATCACCAGCTTTCTCTATCATATCAACTGTTTTCTCTTAATTGCATGTCATGTAAGATCACCCACAATACTGAAAATTGTTCTCCGTGTATTTTGTCTTTCATTTCTTACACCTGCATTTCAAAGGCAATTTGTTATCTGGTCCTCACATCCATAAAATCTTTTCTACACTTATTCTTACAACTATCTTCACAGTCAGTGAAAGCACAATAGTCCCATTTTATATATTGTAGCAATGTAGAAAACAGAACTGCAAAGGATGTCAGGAAGTTGTCTCCTCCATCTCCCTGTGGTAAGACAAGATTAACTATGTGATAATCTCAACAAATATTTGTTTAATTTATCCTTTAAAATCTCCATTAGTAGATATTGCACAGCCTCCAAAATCCATTTGTTTCATATCTTAACTATCCTTATCATAGGAATGCTTTCTTTTAATATAAACCTGAATTTCCCTCATTGCATTTTAAGCTCATTACTATTTGCCATGGCTCCTGCAGTCATTGAAGATGGGTTGGTCACATTCCCCAGGCCAAGTTTTACATTTGGAGGTGAGAATCTTCTTTCTCCGTGCTCATCTCATCTTTAGCCTGAATAACCATAACCTTTTCAGTCTGGTTTTATATGAGATACTATATTTCATATAATTTATGCAGTTTGTCAGTCTTCTGTATGACAAAGTGGTCTTTTAATATGTTGGTGGTTCTTCTCTGTTTGCTGAAAGCTTTCAAGAACCATTCCTTCAGCTCTCTGAATCAGATAACTAAAAATATTTGTACTGATCTGCTGAATTCTACTGCAAGCACATCTCTCTTAACAGCTAAGCTCAAAGTACGGTTTTTCAACCAATTCTACACTCAACTTTTCACAATTTCCTGTAAGTGCAGTTTACTTCTGAGAATGGCATATGAGATAGTGTGGCAGGACTTAATAAAGCAGAATATATGATATTTACTGTGTGCCTCCTATGCAGACAGTTTTCTCACAGAGGGTAATTACCTCTCAGAATTTACTTAAGCAGGTCCGTTCTTTCTCCTGTGCTGTTGAACTTACACTTTCTTTTTCCCAAGTGGTGTTTCTGAACTAACAACCCCCTTTATGCTCAAACAACCATGGAAAAGCCGTGAGCACTTCTAGAAGGGCACAGAAGCAAGAGGGAGGCAAAATCCCATCTGCCTGGGGACATAAAATTGAAGCCTTTGTGTACCTTCTGTGAAAATGTTCTATGTAAGTCAAATGTAAGTAGTCCAAGCTGCCTAAGCTTCTGTAGACTGAAGACAGAGTGTAGAGGGGCTGTACAGTGACTGTGATATGGCCAAATTGATTCCATTCAGGAAAGGTTGGTGCTCTCCTGCTAGAGTTGAGTTTTGCACTGGTTATTAGCAGAAGCCCAAATACCTTTTCTAGTGGCACTATTAGAGCCATTGCTGCCATCTCAAACCTGAGCCACTGATGCTGCCAGACAAATGTGAAAGTTAGAGTAGAATTGTGGGCTCAGTATTGCACTCCTGCTCTTTCCCTCTTATTTTCTTTTATTTTCTGGTAGGCTTGTCATCACAGGGTTTTTTAAGTGAAAGTCAGTCTTCTGGCTTGACATCCTTTACCATCTTTTATAATTTTTGATGCCAGTCTCACAGCCGTAAGCACGTACAGCAGAACACATCCTTACACTAGAGCTGGATTGTGCCTAGACAGCTGAGCCTAGAGATTATAAGAATTATTATTAACAGAAGTGCTGTATATTTCCCACTTCTTTGCATTTGGGATTAATGCAGTGATGAATTAATTTTCCATTTGATGAACGAGATGATTAATTTATAAGCACTACGGCTGGAATCCTTTTTCAACACAATGTAGCAAGTGTGGTAACATGCCCAGTTAGCATTATTCACTAGTGATAATTTGGGCTTTGAATTTGAAGTTCAGCTGTAATTTTTCACTAAATTGGTTAGCTGACAACCTGTGTGATAATTAAATATTATTGCTATTTTAATGAGTTACCAAACACATGATGTTCAGACTCATGATAAAAACCTTTAAAAATATACCAAAAGCACGACATTGTTAAAGTCTGTCAATAAATGACACACTGATTTAAACAACCCTGGGACTCATTTGTCTTTCTGAACATTTAATAAAGTCTACACATTAGAACATAAGTAACAGTGAAACTGCCTGGGACACGTTTCCAAGTTACTCACCATAGTATTCACAGACATTTGCTTCACTGAACTAAAATTTAGAGTGTGGCTTGAAATCTGTTCAACTAAAAAGTGGTGGAATGACTTTTTCCTCTGAAAGTAACTTTAGGCTCAATAAAGTTGTGATATATGTGATTTACAAATTCCATTCAGACTTCTATTTCTCTTAAATAAATTCTAAAAACAGAAATAGCAAAAGAAAATTTCACAGCTTGATGTAATTTTTTTTCCACTGCCATATTCTGTAGAAATTTTGTGTAGTTTTTTACAGATAGCAGATTTACTTTAGACCATGAAATTTATATTTAGTCTACTTTTGGCTAACCTAAATACTTAACATAATTTTGATGATCAATGCTTCTTACTTTAAAAGATGCTTAAAAAGGGATCTGGTTTTATTTCTCCTCTTGTGAGAACAAAAATCATGCATGCATCAGAAACATGGGGAAGTAAAACAAATTTCAAGGCTTTCATTTCAGAGAGGTGTAAGTTCACAGTTTTATATCTGGGAAAGGAAACACCATAGGAGTAGGGAGCTTATACAAACAGTTTTTTCAGCAGCAGTAAAGACGGGAGAGCTCTTTGTCTTGGAACATCTTTAATAAAGTCTTCAGGTTTCTTATCACTGTTCTAACTAGAAATATGCCCCTACTTGCAGCTTGTGAAGGTGTGTGAATGTTGAACCCTCTGTCAGTGTGATAAGGCCATAGACACTGTCCTTAGAGCCTGGAATGCCTCTCACAACCTCAGGCAGAGTTGAGGGAACATGTTTGGGGAAGATATGTGCTTTGACACAGGGGAAAAAGTGAAAACAATTGACAACAGCCCCTGTTGTAAAAGAGCTGATCAAAATTAGAGTGGGCAGCTGAGCACAATACTTGCAGGATGGATCCCTGCTGTCACAGTAACTTCTTGCTGCTCATTAGAAGTTACCCATGACAATAATATGAACTCATTCTGGAAATTTGTATATGGAGCTGCCCAGATGATGGACTTTTTCTTGGGAGAGAATGTTAAAAAATTTGATAGCCACAGGCCTTCTGATATTATAATCAGAATGAAGTAAATCCTACACAGGAATCCATACTGTGGATAAATCCAGACAATATCCTGCAGTCACTCACATGAAATTGGTGCAGTCCTAACAATGCTCAGATCCTGTCCCACTTCTGAATTAAAATTCTGAATGATAATCTAAACTCAGCTAAAACAAGAACTTGTCTTTATGAACTCTTTCCTAATTCTCAAAATATTTCTTATTTAATTAAAGAAAATAAGCCTATGGTTTGACTGGGTGTTTATAGTTTTAGCATATGTGTACCTTACATGTGCTATTACACTTTTTAAGTCTATTTAATTAATAAATTATGGGGGGAAATGGTAGTATTTCCTGACACAGTTTAGATTAAAATATACTGAATATAATCATAGTCAGATGATCTTCAGATGGCAGAATGTTTAATACAAGGTTATTTATGTTATGGTAGTAGAAGGAATTATGCATATGTGGCCTGTTGTCTCCAAATCTTGCTCTAGCTGTAAATGACTGGGTAGCCCTGTGTCAGTCAGATCACTGTAGCATTCTTCAGTTGATGCTTAGGAACTAATATTTGTTCAAAATATCACTTTTTCAACATGAAAAACCTCTAAGTTGGCAAAGCTCTCTTTCAGGTTCCTTCCATGTATTCTGAGTGCTCAGCCACCAGCAAAGTGTAACTTGGAAGTGCTGGCTTGGTTTTAATTTGCAATAGGTATTCTATATAAAGAAAACTGTTGATTTATTTACCCTGACCTGTTTGTCTGGACAGGAATTTAATTTGAAAAGACATTAAAGTTACCATAGGAGTAGGGTAAAGGCTTTGGCAAGAGGTCTCCCTGTCATAAGTTTTTAATTTTCTTTTGATCCTTTCTTATGAAAATTTGGAGGCTTCTTTCGTATTTATAAAGTTGTAGTTTGCATTCAAAATGAAAAAGAAGTTAATTAATGAATTTATTGACATCTGTTTTGCTCAATCTCTGTTGCATCCATAATTCTGACCATCATCATGGTGCTTCACTGGTTAAACTGAAAAAAAAAGAGTGAACCTCCTCAATGAAATGCTGCTTTCAGCAAGGGCTACACGTTGGCAGGATAATGGCAGAAAACAATTTTCCTTTTAGAAAACAGGATAATTTGAGAAAAAAAGAAGTTCAGCAAACAGTAATGACAAAACAAAAGAAATCCTGAATTTACTATTGAATATTTGTCAAGCCATTTCTAAGTAGCTCCTACAGATATTTCAAAGGTAGTAGCAGCCCACTCCAGCATTGGCCAATGAGTCAATATGTGTTTTGTTTAAAAGAATAAGTGATTGGTCTGAATCTTTAGTGTTTCAGTTTCATATTATTAGTAAGAAGGCAAAAATTTATGTTTTAGAAGAATTACTCATTAGTGGCAAGAATAGTCTGCACTAGAATTTCTTACTCAACTGGAAGTTCTCATGACAACTGGTAGTATTTATGTGCATAGTGTATAGCATTTAGTTTTTGGAAGGCGTAAGCATCATGAAACATTTAAAATGTAAGAAATACAGTAAACAAGAAATTTTAGCTACCTGTAATCACACATCAGTCAGTGGATTGTATATATACGTTTTGAAAATACCTCTGGTAATTTATTTTCCTCACTTTGAGAAATATATATTTTTGTTCTCACAACATGTGAAGGACGGAGAAGCCAAATGTTCTTTTCTCTGTGGAAATTAAGCAAAACAACTAAAGAAGAAAAAGAAATCTATCTCAAAATCTTTTTGCATAATTCTTACCAACTTCAGAGTTCTGGGAATACAAAAATAAAAAGGAGTAACCAGTGTACTGATTGGAAGTGCATTGTGCAGAACTGCAGGAGCCCTGAGAGTAATTTATGTAAGATTAATATAGTAGTGGTTAAACAGCATGTGAAAGTTGTTTGCTGTAGCTTATGTCCTGTTTTCATTCTCATTCCATGCCAAGCAAATTCTCCTGATGAACATAACTGAGGAGTTATTTGTGCCAGTGTTCACAATTTTTATAACATAAACTAAGTGCCAGTTCTTCTTGAATATGATGAGAAATAATTCATAATGCCTTTGTCACATTATTGGAATACATACATATGTATTATAGCAGCAAGTGTAGCTGCAAAAATTGAAGAATTGTCTTAAGTACCAAGGGACTCATAAATGTCAGGAAGGAGATTCAATTGTCTCCATTTCAATTGTTGCCAGCATTTCAGACTTGAGAAAACCCATTGCAAACTTGCCATCATGCCTAGAGATCAAAGGGTGTCCTTGTCATTTTTGAGAATTAATCACAGGAGCTTGACTCACTTCTAAGATAATTCTATGAAAAGATAGCAACTTTGCCAAAAGTAAATTTATTTTTATGTTTAAGCATTACAAGCTTGAATTTAAACTTTAACTGTCTTTATAAAGAAGTTGAATAGAATTAATCTATGTCAGTAGATTGATTAATCATGATTGACTAATTGGTTTGACAGTGCATGGCCAGGATTGTGACAGCAAACAATCTCTGTCCCAAATAACTTACAGTGGAAAAGAGAGAAAACAGGAGTAGGAGGCTTAGGCAGAATAAATGTTATAACCAGGGTAAATTATATTTATCCAAAAGGGTCTTCTGTTTTTTTGTTTTTGGTGTAGTTTTTTGTGTAATAACTAGAGGGACTGAAGTGCAGGGAAAAAAACTTAAGAAACGTTGAAGAAAAATAATATATGAAGGGAACAATGCTGGGGAAAAACAGAATATATAAAATGACTTCAAGATAGTCAATTGAGAGAGCAGAAAAAGAGCAATCAGGTGGTCTTTGCAGGAGAAGGTTCAGAACTAGAGAAGTTTCTCTTTACAGCCACAGATTTGTAAATGATAAACCCATAATCATTGATAGGAACAATAGTACCACAAATAGCCAGCTATGATATGTCAACAACATGTCATTCTTAACATTTTTCTTATCATTAATTTAAGATTAGATTCCTTAAGTAATCAATCAGCTTATTTTGAAGTAAGACACAGTCCTGAAAATTGAAGTCTTTTATAGACAGCTTATGATCACAACTAAAGGTAAAACATAATGATTTGTCTATTCACTGGATTGTTGGCTGAGCTCTTGTCTCAGCAAAATACATTAGTTCATTCTTTATTTGGAATCTGGGGATGTGTTTTGGGGTTTTCTGGTTTACTTTGTTTTTTGGGTGAGAGACAGAGAGAGCAAGCACTTCTTGGCTTTGTTGTCCATGATCTAGTAAATGAAATGAGCAGGACACAAAACAACTCTGTGCTATTTGCATCCTGAATCTGAAGCACTATGGATTGCTTTTGGTAACACAATTAGCAGTTCAGGAAAAAATATCACAATTATTGTTAGAAAAGGTCTAGTAGTTATTTTATATTTCTCATTGATTTGGATTTCACAGCTGTAGTCTTGCTAGGTTTTTTTCCCCTTGTGTTTTTAGGAATAAAATGCAGGGATAAAACTCCCACTTCTGTGGGTTCTAAGCCTTACTTACCTTTACTGTGTTACTGATATTTTTCCCCCACAACTATATAAAGATGTTCACATGCATAATGAAAGGATAATTATGAACTTGAGACAGAATTTTGGTTTCTAAGGCCAAGTATTTCGAGAGCCAGGAGGTACTGTGAGTGCTTTATGATTACATTTACCAACAGCATGACAACATACACTTCAGTGTATTCAAAGGAAAACATAATCAGGTAGCCAAAGGAGGACAATTATCTTTCATACTAATTGGCAAGTTCCTTTTAACCTTTAATTAACTGTGAATTTTCAATAGGTCTGAATAGTCGTGTTAGGTTTCTTGCTGGTAGAAGGTCATGGAAATATCTTTTCTCCTGATTGCACAGATGCAGTATAAATAAAATATCGCTGCATATACAATATATAAGGTCATAATCCTCATCTGCACTTTGAAGTGCATAAAGTATGAAAATCTTACACTGCTGAAAGCACTGGTGCTGCCAGGAGTTTTTACTTGTAGCTTCAAAAGAAAATTCAAATAGATTTTGCATTCTCAGTTTGTTTCTCGTGGCACATTTTTGATACAATCAGCAGCAGTTACTTGAAAGGCTCAGAACTGATTAGCATAGAGCCTAATATGCTTTCTTTAGATGCCGTCCTAGAGAATATTCCCTGCAGAGCAGAGGTTAAGATGCACAGAAGAAACAAAACGCTGTTCTCCTGAGTGCTGAGTTATTCAGCATTCCAGAGACTGCTTCCTTTAAGATGTGCTACTCCCTTTTGGTGGGTGGTGGTTTGTTAGAGAAAACACTGGAACTGCTACATTTTCAAAAGATTTCTACCATTTTATCTCTGCAAATAGGTGTTTGACAGTGCAGTGTGTTTGTGTTCATGTGTGCTTGTCGTGTAGACTGATGCATTCGTAGCTGTAAATAAAATATCTAAGCATGGCCAGGAAAAGGTGTTGGGTTTGGGTCAAAACCCCTTGTGATACAATTTTTTGCAGGTGTACAGGCAGCAGTAATAAGCAAGACCTCAGACCAATCCAGTCATATGGGTTAACTGATTTGTTTTCTGATTAAATAAAACAGGTAACAAGGCAATATACATTACAGTGGGATGAATGGCTTCTTGTTTCCAGCCTTGGGCAGCTTCCAGTTAAAAGCCAATGGGGAATCCTGGCACTGGCTTTTGAGTCTGCAGTATCCACCCAGCCTTGTGATCAACTTTTGCCCTTTGTTGTGCTTTTTGCTTTCACATTACAGTCTCATTATGCAGCTGCCTGCATTTAATTATCTTGATATAGATAAATGCTGCTAGAACTAATTTTTCTATCCTTTTAAGGCTTTCTCCTAGTCAAATTCTACCTCTGATATGCCTTGTTTGTTGTTTGAAGGATTCCATGTGTGCATTCTTTGTTGTTTTGCACCAAATCATTGACAGCAGCAATCAGGTGACCAAAACTTTGCATTAGTGGATTTTCTGATTATTTGAGGTATAAAGGCAATATGTGCAGTATGTTACACAAATTGCTGTTTCTAACAGAATCACCCAGACATACGGAGGCAAGAGAGATCCAGTGGGGTCCAGCATTAGTGTTAGTAGCAGAATGCTATTCTATAAAACAAAAAATAGAAGTCAGGATAACCATGGCTTCCTTTTGTCTTTCATATCCAAAGTCTTAGCTCGTCTTACTTCAGTCTCAGGCACTGTATGCATGACCTACCAGAAATAACTGATGAAACCCTTCCATCTCACTGTATATGATAAAAACCTTTGATGAAGAAAGAACATTTGCTAGATAGTACAGGAACTCCCTGACAAACTGATTCCTAAATTGCTGTTATGGAAAAATTGAGACTACATACCTACTATATGCTGAGCAGTGTTAATGATAGTGTTAACAATAATTTTATGCAATGAGGACTTTTGTAGGATGTTTTGTCTCTGCAAAATATGTTAATATCTCTATAAATGGACAACTTTTGAACTTGCCTGTGTAGTGTAAAACAGATATTTAGATCTCAGCAAATCTGGTATTACTGTCTGCCTGTTACTTTTGTTTATAGTAAAAGTTACTCAGAAAAACAAAATGGACAGTTCACAATCAAGCAGTTTTCTCTGCCTGGTTATTTTTTTGAAATTTTTTTGTTTATTTTTTTTTTAAGTTATTTAAGCTAGTAAGTTAGTCTAATAAATTAGTCTAGTGAGGGACAAATGGCTCATAAAAGTAATCTGTGGAGTCTATGTCTTAGACCAGCTAAAATGAGGTGGTGTTACTTGATGCCTTGTGCCATCATCATCATGCCACCAGCATTAACAACAGTAATAGTTGTGGAATAGTCCCAGCAGAGACATATGTTGGGATATAAAGTAAAAAGTGTTTCTATCAAGAGGAAAACGTTACAAAATTACGTACTGAGTGAATTAGATCTTTTCCTCATACCTGAAAGAAACACTACTCCTTGCAAATAGCATATCTTCTTAGCAGTGGATTAGGAAGGGACAGTCATTGTCCCTGGAACCCTGGGGAGGGGAGAATAAAACATTTTCAGAAATTGTTAATTTTGCTTTCTTGGATTTCATGTGATATGACAGGTCAGATCCTTTTGGCTGTGCTTGCATCGATGATTGTGTTTCCTTACAAGTAGTTTCACTAAAAGTAAAAGATTATTCACTTAGGCAAAAAGCACCTTCAAGATGCCCGATAGACATACAAGTAAGAGGAATTTGTCATCACTTAGCAGCATTATTTTATAGTCTTTCATTTAAAAAGGAGTGTAAGATGCTTAAGGATTCTGTCTACTCAATTGTAACCAAGATGAACCTCTTTATCAGTAGCTGCACTTCTTTTTCAAACTAATAGCTTTTCAAGGAAAACATCGAGATAGTGAACAGAATATTCTTGCCATGTCAAAAACAGAGTGTAGGCTGGTTGCTGTAGTGGTTCTATGGAACACTTGTAGGACTGGAAGACCTCTGATATGGCCTTGAGGGAAAAGATTTGCGTAGCCTTTGTGTAAGCTTCTGTGGGTGTACTGATTTCATTGCTTTGTTGTATTTGAAAGACTCAAACTATAGCTAGAATACCCAACACTCACTTTTTTCCCTAGCCATTTAGTAAAATAAGACTGTTTAGAACAAGTTCATTCACTTCCAAGAACAGAAATATCCGCCCCTTATTAATTTCTTTCAAGGAGATAGAGCTTATTTCCTTAAGGGACTGATATAATGATGACTGTTGATTGTATAGATCTGAGAGCTCAGAATTTTGTTTGTAATTTAGGCTAGTGATCTCATTATTTTACATGGCAAAAAATATAGATCAAATTTCAAATGAAATCATCATTCAGTAATCTCAAAAATAATTGTACTTTCACAGCAATCTATATTTACTCTGGATCAGCCTGAGAGTTTAGCAAATTGTTGCAGGTCAGGTCTGTACAGATCTGTAGCATCAGGATGAAGAACAGCCCCTCACACAGAGTGCAGTGAGACACTGAGCTGCAAAATGTGTAAGAGTGCCAAACAAGACACTTGTAAAGTAATAAAACTATGAAGTCTTCTCTTCCTCATGTTGGGAGGAATGTCAGCACCTAAAACATTGTTATTGAAAGCATATAGTCTATGAGAACATTGTTTGCCTTCAGCTTTCTTCCCTTTGGGTTTGAGCCTTTTGAATTTCTCCTTTGAGGGGTTGAATGTAAACAAGCAAACTTATGAAATCAAAAGTAAGCAAAGTGTGATACAACCTAAGGTAAAGAACTGGATCTAATTTAGCAATTAGGCTGATTTTATACCACCTCATTAGGAAAAAAAGGAAATAAACCCTTGAAAATTGATGATCCATTTTTTTAAAAACCTTGCCTTATCTTTCCCTTTAAGAGAAGTGTTTATACTTTTGCTGCAGGAAGCATCAAACACCAGGTCAAAAAACACCGGGAGGTTGGGTTTGCTTTTCTTCTAGTCTGTGTTTAAGGTTTGAGTGTTGTGAACTAATCAAGTGATCATTAGAGCTGTTTTCTTTGCATGTCACTCTAAAAGACTGTCTGAGAGTACTGCAAAATGCAGGTGCAATCAGAAAATTAATGAATTACAAGGATTGGCAGTGACAGTTTGTGAAGCATCGTTTTCTTATTATACCCTTGTTCATCTGCTTTGTTACAGCTTTTTTTCTGTCTCAAAAACATTCTCACATATTGTTTCACTTTCTAAGAAGACTCCTCTCAAAGTAAAACTTAATTTTCTTTGGAAGGAGCCCACTTCTGTTATGTAAAAGCAGCTATTCTTTTGAAGGAAAAGATTATTTCAGGGTGCTGATATATTGCTAGATGCGAAACATCTTTATTTTAAGTACATTTTCAACTTCATAGCTGTTTCTTATATATAAAGGTAAAACTACACCACTTTTCCCCTCTGTTACCTGAATCTGGTGTGGCTGATCAAAGCTAGGACAGAAATCACTGTCTTTTCATATTTCTATTCTGTATCATCAGCTCTAGAAGTTGTTACCAAAAAGCAAAGTCTGATTGTTTGCTTTTATGTGATCTGGCTGCCATTGTAAAGGACCCCATGCAGAGGGAGTGTGTTACTGCAGGGCACCCTCGGAGAGGGACACAAGTGACACCACATGAAATAGGCCCTGAGCCATCTCTGCCTCTGACAGTGCCCTGTCTAAGTCTGCAGAAGGTCTGTTTGACAAGGTGCCAGGTTATTCCTACAGTTTGAAGACTTCACTAACTGCTGCTTAAGTACTCCAGGACATGGAATTCATGACCTCTTTCTTTATTATTCGTCTCCCCTGGTGCTTTAATCCACAGACATCACCTTTTTTCTGCTGACTTACAAGCACTAGAACCAGTTGTCAGCAGCTGAGCCTGGCAGTCACTGAAGTTTTCACCCATTACATGATGCTTGTAATAAGCAAAACCAAACCACAAAAATCATTGGAGGCAATAAGATGTTGACATATTCAATTTCTGATAAAAATGACTTGTTTGTTTTTAAAGAAGGGTGACAATATTTGGAGAAGGCCAAGTGTGACTACATATCCTGAAGGTTGTGAAGTTCTGCTGAATTTTCCTACATGCAAAGGTAGACAGAAAAGTCACCAATATCAACAAATGACATTTCTTTTCCTGCACAAACACCGAGAACTTGGAGAAATATAAAAGAATAATTATTCTGCTTTCATTGCACCCTCAGCTATTCACGAAAAAAAACCCAGCTTTACAAGCTTTAGCTTTGGTACAAATAGCCAGGAAAATTAATTAAATGTATTTTATAACATATGCCTGCTGTAGTCAGTAATGTTGATTATTCAAAGGAACAAATTAGCATCTTAGATCAAACAGGTGAATAACATTTACTATGACAGGTGAATAACATTTAAAAGCAGGTAGTTTTACTTATCTTCACTAGCTTCCACCAGACACACCTGTTTGCTGCAGCTGCCTTGTATTTGCTGCAGCTTGTCTGCATTATAAATGGCTCCTTGGTTTGCCTTTTTTCCCCCCTCAAGAGTAAGCACTATTAGGACACTGTACAGTGTTGTTTTCAACAATGTTTTCTGATGTTTTCATAAGTTAGTGCATTTCTGCTACTTTACCTGAGCCTCCAAGTGCATCCTCTCCTTTGTCATTTGTGATCTAAGGTAAGCATGATTTCATTTCTTTTCTTAGAGGTTTGCCTGTCACATGTGAGAGTATATATGTGGTATTTGTTAGAGCACAGGAATTTGATAGCGGTGCTGAACAGTTAAAGCTGGTCAGACACAGTTTAACTTGGTCTCACTTTCCATTTATAGCTGTAGTAAATCTCCCTACAAAGGCTAGTGATGGCAAAATATTATCAAAATTTAGAACATTTGTTTGAATAAAGACTGAAAAAACCCCAAGACTTCGGGTGCTACAACTCTCTCAAGCACTTCCTTTTCATATTTCATTTTTTCCCATCTGTGGACAATTTTGAATCACCACAAGGGAGACTTTTTTTCTTCTAATGTTTTCTCGGTGTTATTAGCCTGCACAAAAGTTGTCAAATGATTTGATCAACTGAACCACATTTGAGGGTGTTATTAATCTATTTTTCTATCTCTTACTGACTTAATGCTATTTATCTAAGTGCTTTGAATTATTTTTCCCTCTCCCACCATCAATTTAGATTGTGTGTGCTTTAGGCCTGGAACTGCCTGTCTCTATATGTTTGTATAATGCCCAACATGGAGAAGGCATTACATATTATCTGGGCATTTCTGAGGTGTAGATGATAATAGCAGAACCTCAGCTTGCAAGAGAGTAAAAAACTGAGTGTATTCTCTTTAAAAAGCACTTCAAAACATCATATACTCAAAAAGTTCCAATCAGGCTAGATTTAGGGTGGAATTTTTAGGGGATTTATGCCGTCATTCTTCTCTAATTGTGAATTACAAATGCTTTGTTAGGAAAAATAAGCTTCCAAAATCTTATAAGTGAAAAAATCTTCAGTTGGGTTGCCAAAAAAAAAAAAAAAGGCTTTCAACTGTATAGAATTTTACAAAGAAAAGGAAAAGAAAATCCAGAGACAGGAGACCACACTGCTGCAATCTTTAAACGTATAATAATGCTGGTGCCAGACTTCCCTGCCTCACAGTGCCAAACTGGCACTGGCTGTAATCCTCCCCTTTCCTAGCATTACACTCAGCAGTCAAAAAAACCTGGAATGAGTGGAAAGTGTTGATTTATCTCTGGGGAAGTCCGATGCCAACATTTAAAGGGAGGATAAGGAGCATGCCACTATGTGAGAAAACGGAAGGAGAAGGAAAGGGGTACAGAAAACAGAAGGAAAGGAGAAAATGGGATCAAAACAGATACAAAGCAGTGCAAAAGCATGTGAAAAAGAGGTAATAGAAAATAATATTTACTGTGAAAGTAGTAAAGTCAAAGGTTGGCCATCAGTTGCTACTGTGCATAAAAATTGCACCTCATTTCAGACTAATTTTCCATCCTGAGTATTCAAACACTTGCAGAGAAGCAAAGATCCCCTTGGTAGGTCTTCCCCATTGAGTTATACCCTAAGTGACCTAAACAGGAGACTTGGCTTTTTTGTAAATCATCTGTCAGAACGATGTTTTACCAACATTTTACCAATGTGTTGTGTATGTTGCTTTGGACATGTTCAAATTCAGCAGCCTGAACTATGATGAAAATGGTGGCACTGGGAGCTGCATGGTAGGAAATGCTGGTTTAATTTATAGAATTAATAAGCATGTGCATAAGTACAATTCTCAAGTGGTTAAGTTGTTTCTCTCCTGTGGTAGAAAGAAAGGAAAAAACAACCCAACTTTTTAGAACATATTACTACAAATTAATCAAAGCAATCAACTTTTTTAGTAAGTACAAATATGATGGGTGCAAGAATGACAGGAAACATTTTGAAATAAATACATTCTAAGCTGTGTGATAATTACCTTTCCTTGTAAAACAGGAAGGCACCACACTGCCTTTCCTCCTTAATTTTATTATTTCAGTCCTCATGGGCAGAAATCATGCACTTTGAAGGAATGATCAAGGCTGTTTCTCAGTGAAAGTTCTAATTTGAAACAAAGTACAATACACAAGGTCAGGAATAGGAATTAGTGCAAAATGACGGGGTAAATTCTTTTAAATAGCATTTGGTAGCAGGAAAAATCTGATTCTTTAATTAAGACTATCCATTTTTATCTTAAGAAGATCACACAATCTCATCTGCTGTGGTGTCTGTTAGATTATACGTGGTATTCTCCTTAGTGCTCCATTGCATTGCCATTCCTTTTATGAAATTTGTGTTCAAGAATCACTACACTCTGATATTTTGAAATCAAAGTTTTAGTACCTGGCAGGTGGCTGTTATTTGAAAAGGGGAGAAGGGAAGGGACAGGAAAAAAAATCCTCAGTAGTTAGAGGTTTTCTGCCACTTCTATTTGACAAGGGAAGTCGTTACAGGTGATTGAAATAGTTCACTCTGGGCAGGAAATTTGTAATATTCCTGTCGCTCGCTGCCTGCAGATGACAAGCTGCTGCCAGCTGCACAGCACCGTGTGCTGCAGCTTCGGGGACTTCTGTGATTTCCATCCATTCAAATTGGTCCAAACCACTGAACTTATTCCCATCTCCAGCATTTGTAGAGCCAGACCAATTTGCCCTTATCACAACAGAGTTGCCGAAGGCTTTGTGAATTACAAGCTGTTTCTCATGTTTATTGATGGACTGATATTTGGGAAAGGACCAAAATAATAATAGTAAAAAAAGCGCAGTTCATTTCCATTGGAATTGAATTTTTCTTGCTTGCTTGCTTTTTACCTTCCCAGTTTTCTTTTCCATTTTTTGGGGGGGGATGGTAGGAGGATAAGGGGACGTGTAGAGCTCAGTTTCTAAATGTGAGACCTCTGGGAGAAGGAACTGAAGTAATTGAATCGGATTAGACAAGCCAGCAGAACAAAGTCACATTCCATGAGGTTTTTCCAGCATTGAGTAGATGAACAGTAATTATTTAAGGATTAGTACAAGTCTAAGATGTGGTCCACTCTGAATACTCTTCACCATATATAAACAAAAGCAAGATGTAATATGTGCTATTTAAGCTTCTTTTTATCTATAATAGATTTCTTTTAAAGCTGCAAGAACTTGAAAAAATCCTGCATGGCGAGTAAGCACTCTTACTGTTTTTCAATAAAGAATTAAACCCTCTAAGCTTTAATTCTAAAGAGATTCTAAAGAGAGCTTAATTAAAGATACTTACTGTAGCTTTAAATTATGTCTACTATTCTGGTGGCTTTTGGTTGTGTGTTTTTTCTTTTTTTTGAAGTACATCAGTGAAGTGGAGAGGAATATTTTAAAGTGACAGGTTCAGTTGAGGTTTTAATGGTTCATGGTGCCCTTTTTTTTTGTAGTTTCTGAGGGCTTACAGATTCACAATTACACCCACTTTTGGCCACGTTTCTAAAAGTGACTTGCAAAGCTAATTTTAAACTAGATTTGAACCCCATTTTTTAATTAACTGTATCCCTGGTGTTCAAATAAGGACATTAGACTATAGTATCTCCCAACAGATGTTTTTTAAAAAAGGTTTTTTTTTCAATTCAGGTTATATCTCCCAGTGCATTGTAAAGATGAATCTGGATGTGTTATCTGATAGTACCACACATATCAGAAGAATTATGCATTGCAATAGCTGTAGTTCCTGGGTGATTTTTCTGGAGAACCATGAAATAGCATAGTAGGAGATGAATAAAGATGAGGTTACGGCTGTGATTCCTTGTTCCTACTTCATTTTGGGAAATATTGGATATAGTTTTCTATATTCAAGATTGGATTGCTTTTATTCCCAAAAGATCTCTGCCCTTTATTTCTTTTCCACATACTTCATTTAATAAAGCTTTTGTTGTGGTTTTGGATTCCCTCCTCTCTCCATGTCAGGAGATAAATGAAATAAAGAGTAGATCAACCACCTGGTGACCACATTGTGGATTCACTGAGAATAACAGGAATTTATTGCTTAAGCATAAGCAAAACATTTGTCTTCTTGAAAATTCATTCAGGCACTGCTCTTGGGAAATTCCACCATTCTAACCTTTATATATCCTGTCATTTGGACCATTTCGGGTGCTAGATCTAGATGTTGGAGAACACGATTTACTTTTTTTTTTTTTTTTTTCTTTTCTCCTTTTTCTCTCTTTTAAAGTCCTATTCCCTGGATTTGCTCCATTTTGAGCCAGGTAATCTTCTCAGCTCTTTCTATTGTCTGTAACTGTTCAGTGGTTTTGAACACATTTAGAGCTGTGAATTTTTAGAGATTATGTTTCTTTAGAGTCTGATGTTCTGTGAAACCTTGATTTTATGGACCCCAGAGGCTTGCTGTTGTGGGATAAACATTTGGACCAGGACTGAGTGGACAGGAAGCAAAATCAAGATTAGGGGGTTTGAAGACAGAACTAGAGACCAAAATACAGGAGCAAGAAGTTTAGTTGCTCAGATAATCTTTAATAGGAATGCATAGCTTGTCTATACAACTGACCAATTGTGCCACTTTTTAAGGAAACAAAAATATATTAAATTTCTCTGTATCAATTAAATAATTTGGAATATTTGAAAAAATTATGAAGTGTTTGAATTTTTGTCTTTCCCAAATCCATAGTTTTTAAGCACTTCATGTAAAAGTAAACATCTCTTATCTCTCCAAAGTGTAGATAATTATTTTCAGAAAATGCTTACTATTAAAGGTTGAAGGCAATTAACATTCAAGTTGAAATTCTATGAATTTGAGCATTTGAGGCTACCAGTATTTATTTTGCTTGTGGAACAGTACAGATCAAACCACTGGTTTGGATTTTCTGAACATCAGTATATGCATCTGGAAAATTCAGCACTTTCATTACAAGCCTCTTTCAGAGAGGTTGTGGGAAATGTAATAAAGACTGAAAAAGATTCAGGGTCTGTGGAGCAAATGGAGATCGGAAATGGACTTTGAATTAGTGCTTAGAGATAATCTTCTATTAGAACAGTTCTTAGAATTTGGAGAAATAGGTAAATTCTTCAAGTATGCAAATTGTTCTTCCATTTTAGAACAGATGAAGCAAGCTTGAATGAGGTACAGGTGAGGACAAATACTGTAAGTTCAAGATTTACCACTTACATCATCTGAGATTAGAAAAGGAGTTGAAAGGTACTGTGGAATAGAAGACCCCCTAGTGTGAAGAAAAGAGATAAGGTGCCCTTCCTAGGAGTACTTGAGCAGCCTATGAAAACCAGCTGCATTCACAGAGTAGGATGATAAAGAGGATGGGCTTCCTACAAGGAACTGAGCAATCAGGCCAGCTTCTCACTCTCACAGGAGGGATGCTAAATTCAGGGTCTGTTGAGCTTCCAGTAAGCTGTAGGGAACACCTGTGCTTGTTGATAGACTGATAAGCCAAATGAGATTTGACTTCTTTTGCTAGAAAACAACCCCACAACCCTGAAATTAATGACATCCAGAACTAAAGAAATGACCCAGACAGAACTGTCCATGGTAGGAGTGAGGTTTTATCTCAGGACACAAGTCTCAGCCAGCAAAGAAGTACAGATGGCATGAACACATAAGAGGCAAGATTTGGTACTGTTGTAATACAGTGGGGAAGGGCATTTACTTACACTGAACCAGGGGAATTGCCTGTCCCAGTGGAAGAACAGGGCACTACCCAATATGTTGTATTAGCAGCATGAAAAATATTAATACCTGTTACAACCTTTCATTTGTGATCTCTGATGCCACTTCTGAGGAGTGAAGGTCCAAGGCACAAAAAATTTTTGCCAACTTGGCTTTGATCAAAAGATGTTTCCAGTGTCTGTATGTATCAGACTTTTGCTATAATTGGCCTTACCAATTTTGTTCACACTTCAACTGTGCAGAATATGTAGTACACCAGTAACAGGCTGTCTTGTGTTGATAACAAGCTTTTTTAATAAATCACTCAACCTTCCTATAATAATAAGACTTTCTGCTGTGTTTTCTTCTCAAAAGTAAAGAGAAAAAATAATTCTGCCACCTGGATTGTCATTTACTTGTCTGTCTCATTTTCATTCTTTTGTGGCATGACATGGTGCAACATAACAAATAAGATGGAAAGGAAATCTGCTGGTTTTCTTTATTTTGCTTTTTACACAGCACACTACTGTTGTTTTAGAAGTCACAGAACTAAAGAGTTATTCAACTGGAGGACAGGAGAAGAGGGATGAGGGTGTGCAGATATAACCAGAGGGAGGTAAAGAAGCAAGAAAAACAGTGCCAGGCAAAAAACAGAGGAACAAGCTGCTTAAACATTCAACTTGTAGCTTTATTTCTTGTAGTTATGAGTAGCCTGTTGAAAATGTTCAAGTTTTAAGTTCTTGCAGTTGATTAACTAAGCTTTAAATTTGAGGATTTAAAACACTTACCAGGCGCCAGTTAAGGAAGATGTAAGAATTACATATGTGAGGTTTTTCACTCAATTCAGTGGGCCTTGGATACAACCCAGAGACACTGGAGTGTTTAACAAGCCTGCTTAGAAGACTAATAAGGGGTGTTATAGTGCTTTTCATAATGTGGACAGCTAGATATCTCCCTTCCTAACATGTAATTTTCACAGAGGATAGGGTTGAGAGGCTCCTGAAGACCAGAGGGATTATCACATCTTCTATATCTAAAATTTGTCATTGACCATCACAGCCTTGAAATGTTTTCACTTTTGATTATCGACTTTCTGAATTTTCCTTCATGTTGAAGCTCAGACTTATTATTCCCTCAACCAGGAAAAAGCCCAGGTTATTTTCCTCTCAAGTTGAAGCTGTGTTATGTTTACAATTCCGCAGTGTGTACCCAGCCTTCCGTAGTCAGAGATATGTCTCTACATTCTCAACTCTGTTTTTTAACTTAACTTGAAATGGGTTTTTTGAAAGAAAAAATGTACAAAAGTTGTATCACATAAGCACCAGAGCATCCAGATGAGAAAGATTTTGACGGTTGGTACATCTGGCATTATCTTGAACCTAAGAACTGTATTTTAAAAGACAGGTAGGTCCTGGGATTTTGAGCACTTTACAAGCATGTAAATTCAGAAACAGAGGCTTTAAAAAAATCCCCCATGGCATTACTTACCTTCTTAAAGAGCACTGAAAGTCAGGCTTTAGAACATATGGGCTCTTGGATGTATTCTTAATCTTTCTCTTTTCCTTCAAATTGCTTTTTCCATATCTTATTAGGTCTACAATCACACCAAGTATGTGGCTACTGCAGTCTTAAACATGATGTTGAACACATTACTTTATCTGCTGAATTTTAGAGCTGACCAGGAATGGAGCCAAATTTCTTCTCCTCTAAAGCAGCATTCTTCATTACACATGCACACAATGTCTACCAAGCCCTGCCAAAGCATCACTTTTCCATCAGTGTGTGTGCACCACACACACCTTTTACCAAGAGCTGTTCTTTCCCTCCTCTGGCTGTACTCTTCCCAATTAAAATTGTCATCACTTCACCCATCAAGATTATGATCAACTTCCTTTCCTCATATTAAAAAGGATGTTAAAGCCTTCTTTCAAATCATTTTATCTCAAATACAAATAGTAATTTCTTCTTGTCTCACAGAGAAGCTCATGTTCTTAATCTGTATAAAAGAACACTGAAAACACAAGTACCTAAATCTGGTGCTGAGGTTTCCTTTGAAGAGATTGTTTTATTTCTATAGCACTGCCTTGGTTAGATATCATTTGTCAGATGGGTGTTAGGATGGATCCAACTCCAAAATATATGAAGTGAGTTTGAAAATTTTACATTATCTCCGACTTCTACCATTCTCTTTGAAATAAGCTTAAATACATTGCATTTCATATGAAAACAGTTGAAAGCACCCTTATTCTTAATTATTATTATTTTATTCAACACACGAGAATGCACTAATATCCAATAACCTTTAGAACGTGTGATCTGTCTCTGTGAGTGAGAAAACTGAACAGTAGCAATTTTTAAATACTAAACCTATAATTCATTTTGCCTGACATCAAATCACACCGAACTGGTGCTCTTTAAGGAATATGCTACATCAGTAACAGCATTATTGGATGATAGGAAAAAGACTGTAATATTTAGTTAGGTTGCAACAACAAAGCACATTTGGGAATCATTTACTGGAGCTCAAAGAAGATGGATAAAAATCAATATTGCATGTTGCCTACATAGCTATTTCATTCTCCAATTGCCAACAAGCAATAAATTGGTGCTAGAATTAGAATTCTGACATATCATTAATCAGAGGAATAAATATGAAACAGCTTGATGAACCTTGGTATAAGAAACACAGTTTCAAATAAAAAGTCATCCCACATGTGTCATTTCTTGCTAGGGCTTTATATAATTCAGAAAATTGTATCATAAATTTTGGCAAAAGGGACATCGGAGCTGTCAACTTAATTTTTTTAAAGGGAAAAGCTCAAAAGACAATATTAGTTCCATGTCACAGGGAGTAATCCTGCCTTTTCTACTCTTCTATGGATTTAAATATTGCTTTCAGTAATGAGGGTGCAATGCTATGAGAGTAGGTATATGCCTAATTTGACATTTTAAAGTTACAATATTTTACATCTCTGTCTTGATTCAGCTGTCTGATCCATCTCACTTTCTCCTTTGAATCCACATGACCATTCTTTTGTTCAGCCAGCTTTAGTCAGCATATTAATGAACTGATATCAGTAATGAATTTGGATCACTGAAGGCAAACAGGAATTCTGCTGTCAACCTCCCCAGAGGCAAGGTTGGACTCATTTCTTGACAGGAGTCACGTCTTGGCACAGACATCTTCGGAGTTTGTTCCAATACCCCAACACTTCCTTTTAAAAAGAAAAGGAAAAGAAATTGTCTCTTGGCCAGCAGAATTAATGAGTTTATTCTCTTTTTTTTTTTTTTCTTTTTGCATTTGGGCTGTGTTCATGTTCAGCCCTTTTCCTATCTCTTAGGATTTGCCCTTCTCTATTATCAGTAATGAGCAGCATCTTTTAATGCCACAGTCTGATACTGAGTAAAAAATGCTGTTACCCACCAAGTGCTGTGATACTGTAGGACTTCTGGACAAGGGGTTAGTACATCTCAAGAACAGGGGCCACTTATGAAGTGTCCTTTCACTTTGATTTTGCTGTAGATCAAGATTAATGGGCTTAACAACAGAAGCTGCAGTTTGAAATGACAATGGAAAGCTTTTTCATCTCTTCCACTACTGCAAAAAAACCTTTTCCTATGTTCCCTTCCCAAGAACTACGGGTTTGCACTTCCTGCAGATGTAGAGTGACTACTCTTCTGCCACGCTCTGTGGGGAAAAGGGAAGAGAGCAGCAGCTGGGGGCAGGAGATGAGGAGTGCAGTCCAAATCCCCCTCCTTTCCCTACTGCTGCGGTTGGGATCCTGCTCAGGCAGCAGAGCTGAGCTCTGCTTGATGCAGGAGGGGACAGGGCAGAGAGAGAGGCTCAGCAGGGTGAACACTGGGCAAGCAAGGAAGAGGATTGAAGGGCATGAGGTTGGTACCACAGGTGCTGTGGTAACACAGCATCAGTGTTTTCATATCACTTGTCTGCTGCGCATGCAGGATGTGATGCACTTGTGGAATTGCCACTGTAACAGTTTGATCATCCAACTTTTATCTGCTCCCTGCTTGAAACACAGAATGTCCTTCACTTGTCCAAAGCTTACAGGAGGAAGAAGTGGCAAGGACTGTGGTTGGTTCAAACTACCTGTGTGCAAATTGTCCTGCCAGCAGGTGTGTTGTGCCCAGGCAGTAGCCTTTGTCTAAGTGGGGCTCTGCTCCAAGAACAAACCACAGCAAACACCATCACACTAAGGAAAATAAGTCCAGAAATGTAAAAAATTAGGCAGACAAAGGAAAAAAGTTAGCAGTTGTGTAAAGCTTTGGCCTGGGTAAGCATAAATTTTCATTGTTTTGGGACATTCTTTTTATTTACTGGAGCTATTATATCTTTATATCACCTTTATATTATTTAAAGATTTATTTTTATTTCTCTTCGTGGTATATGGGAAAGAAGTATAGAAAGTGTGAAGATCAAGTTTCCTGAAGTGAAGATCTAGTGCAGAGATAAAGCCTCTATAGTCACCTGACTATGTGCCCATATCTGTGTATCCCCTGACCACACAGTGGCTGTAGTTACTGCCTGTAGTGGGTGACTATTCACATATGTGTGTGTTGTCACCAGACTTCCTCAATCACACAAGGCCAGTGCTATGGAACAATTGTTTCCCCACAGGACTGCAAGGGAATGTTGCTTCTGCTGTCAGGATGCAGCTGATGTCAGGCTTAGCTGGAATTTTCAGTCCCTTGCAGTGTTCTAATTGTGCCTCTCTTCTGGGGTGCCTCTAAGCCCAGCTATTTGTGTGCAAGTGTTAACTCTGCCACAGTGCAGTGTTTCATTCTTTGTGTGGTTTTGGAATAATCCTATAATCCTTTTACAGTCTGAGTTGTTACATAATTCAGACTAAGGAAATGCACGGTATGGACTTCTGGCCTGTCTTGCTGACACACTGAGCATATACATATCACACTGTTTTATCAGAAAATCTAGGCATGAAACAAGCAAAAAGGGAGGAAAATTTAAAATTAGTGCTTGTAATTGCCTGTATTCAAGGACAACAGATGTAGCCAAAATCCTCATATGAAGTCTAACCAAGAAAGATGTTCCTTGCTATTTGCCTCAAAATCAGAGGGACAACAGGCTGGAGCAAACTGTAGTTCAGGTAAAATGAACGTATTCTGGGTTGCCTGAGCACTCACTTTAAGTCTGGGTCACTCTGAGGTGTTATAAACATATATGTGTGGTCCAGAATAATCTGTCCAAAAGTTATGGTGTGTATTTCTTGTAAAGTGTTTTTTAATTAGTAGAGAAATATTTTCATGAAGTTAAGTGTCAGAATTACCCTTTTGACTTAAGTGACCAATTTTCTTATGTTTTGTATTTCACAAACTAGGTATGTGCTCACAGACACTTCCAGGGCTAAAAGGAAAAGTGAGAGCCAGTGAATGCTGTGAATCTTCTCAGTGTATCAGTTTCCAAAACACCTGCATTAAATCAGGGTTGAGTGGATCAGTGTGAAAATGGCTGAACTGCTCAGTCTTTACATTTTATGTGATTAATACAGAAAAGGTGTTTGGGGAGAAAAGAAAAGGCAGAATATCTTTTGAATTTCTAGTCTGTTGATTAAATGTTTATTATTGACAAAAAGTCAAACTATCAACAGATTCTGAAAGGCAAAATGTATTAACTTTGCAAAAAGTAGGGTTGCTTATTTGAGAAGGAACACAGGGTTTTCACCAGGCATTTTTTTCTGCTTATGAAAGAGAGTGTGTATTAAGCCTTTAATACACACGCCAAGGAAACTAATCAAATGGTTCGAAAGTGTGTGATCAACTTTACCTGGTCTCTCAAAAATCTCAAGATGCTGCATCTTAAACAGATATGTTTATAGGACTGCCTGTTCTGCTAAATGCCAAATAAATAAGGAAGCTTGTGTGCAAAACCTTGCTTCACTGGCTTACCAATGGCTTAAGTTTGGGCTAATTTACTCGGCTGAGGAACAAGCTGAATTAATCTTTGTGGATTTTCCATGCATTCAGTGTTAACATGGTTCAGCTGCTCTTAGAGCCTGAAATTGCTCATTCAAAGCTATTTTATGTCGGTGATCAGACAATTTCCACAAATAGAAATGTGAGAGTTTTACAATCTTTCTTTTTCCAGTAGGCATTAACTGCTCTGTTTACAAAGTAGGCTTTGTTTGGTTTTTATCAACTTTTAAACAAAGTCTGTCAGAAAACCATTTGAGACCGTTGGACTGGGACTCATATCTGTGAGAACTTCTGGGATTTAACAGTGGAGAACTGGTGTTTTTTAGATCTTGAAGAGGTTTATTTCACCATCAGGTTCAAAGGGGAGTAGATATTAATTTTTCTAACAAGGAGAAAAGTGTAAAATTTCACAATAATAAGTAATTATTAGTGTAATAAATATGGAGAAATCTGTACAGCATGAATCTCTTTGAAACAAGTCACAAGTGGAAAGCTGTTGTCTAAACTCAAGAAACACACTGGTGTTGACTCCATAAAAAAATCCATCTTTGATTTTAGAATTTGTTCTAATTAAGTGTTACATGGCACCTCATTTTTGATCTGTTCTGTTGAGTACAGTATGGATAGAGCAATAAACAGAAAGTCCTTTCCCTTCCTGTATGAACTTTAGTCCATTTCAGAGTGAAGGAAATGTAGGCTTCATTTAATTTTAATAAGAAATAAAAGAGCAATAAATACATTATTGCTGAAGCTGAGAAATAGGGTAAGCAATTAGAATTAGAGAATAATTTAGGTTGGAAATGGCCTCAGGAGTTTATCTTGTCCAATTCTCACTCAAGGAGGCCTAACCCCCCAAGGGGGTGCACAGGGCCTTGCTTGGGTGCTGCTGGGACAGGGGACCTGATTTACATCTTTCATTCTCAAGTGAGAGTTGAGAGAGTTTAAGAGCACCTGCTAAATTGCAACTGTAAATCAGGATAAAATTATTTTACGTGAGCCATTTACTATATACATCTACTGGCAATCAAAAACTAAAATGGCTTTAGAGAATAAAAATAAGTTCAAAACATATTCAAAATCCAAGCACCCTTTGTCAAATTTAGTGTTTGCTGGGTTTTTTTCCCCCCTTGTCTATTGGCCTCTCCAATGAGTTTTGCTTTTAAGATATGGGGGGATTAATCCAGCATATCTCTCTAGCTTTGCCCTGTGTGATTTCACAGGATAAACTTAGAATTAATTCCTCATACCCTTTCTGATGGAAGAGATAAGCCTTTAGATAAAATGTTATTTCAGTTGCTGTCTTATCCGGATGTTTGAGCTGCCAGTTAAATTGTAAATTAAAGGCTCAAAACTCTGGATTATGGACTCCAGCTTCATTATTAATGAAAAAATATGCCCTTTTCACAGTTTGTCATTTTTATGCCTTCCAACAAACTCTCAAAAAACATGGTGAATCTTTTCCACTGTCCTGCTTAAACAAAACAAAGATCCAGTGATACAATCCTCCCTTCAGAGGACAAAGCTTCTCCCATAAATAATTGATTTGTGCCCATTCTGTCCACTTGAATGGCCAGCCTATGGAAATGTGAGGTTACTTCCGTGAGGCCTTGGAATAAAGAAAAGCCTCAATCAGACTTCCCTCATTATACTTTTCTGCCAAGTTTTTGTCCCAAATTTTAATGTGGTAGAAACTTCTCCATCATCATTAACCTTTGAATACAACCTGGCAGTTTTGCCACTTCCACTGACTCATTTTCCCACTCCCACAGTGGAGATTTAGCTCTGTCATCGCTTCATACTTTTACATTAAGTCAATTAAATGACTAAACAACAACTGACCATACAATGTCAAAACTACCTCTTTTATTGGGCCTTCCTCTAAGGACAGCCATCCCTTATACGATGCTAAATACACTTAGAGGTCTGATATATGTCAAATTATTGTTCAGTTACATTTTAGATACTAAGAGGAAAGTCTCACAAGAGAAGTGACTTAATTGTAAGATCCATTAGATGTTTGTTGGTTCAAATACAAGCCTTAACTCTTGTAGTGGTGTTATTATTTCTGGTGGTGAAAAAGCTTATGAATGTGGAAAAATGTGTATTAAAATGAGAAGAAAAAAACCCAGCAAGGTAAAATTCAACAGTTTTCAGTAGTTCTTACCTTGTCCTATTTCATTTAACCTTACTCATACTGTGGTGTATGTACAAATGCAGATAAAAAAGTCAATGTACATTACCAAGGATTTTCACAGACATTATAGCTGTAAAATACCAAGCCTCAATTATAAAATAAGAGCATCCCAGAGAAGTAACAGCTGCTCTGATGTACTGCAGTGTGGATGTTGTTGTTAGAGAGTACCAGGACAGTGCATGTTAAGACAAAGACGGTGTATGAATGTTCATGTGACTGGGAGCACATGCACACATGCAGATGTAGTCCTGATACAGTCACCAACCTTAACAACTATGATGACTTATTTGAAAGTCCATCTGATAATATTGATAAGCTTGGTGGGTTTTCTGTTTGGTATAAGCACGATTGGTAGGCAAACCAATTCAGTATTCAGCCAAAACAATGGCAATTTTAGCAATTCAGTGATATGTGTATACCTGCTTTCTTTTATCCCTTTTTATCCCCTGCTTTTTTTTTTCCCTTTTATGAAGAACAGAGGTTCTTCAACCTCTGTTCCAGTTTCTCTTTAAAAGCAGTGTTCCCCTGAGGCAGAATGCATGCTGGCCTTCTCTGATGAGCCAAAGCATTCTCCCCTCAGTTCACTCAAGTTGGATGATTGGACTATCATGTCAGCTTGCAGCATTCAGCCTGTGAAATTAGCTCTGCTATCTGCTGCTTAGATACTGTGGGACATCCCACAGGTCTTTGCATTTTTTATGTACTTTGTATGTTAACTGGCCTTGCAAATCTCTCAGTGTTGTCACCATTTGCTTTAAGAGGGAGGCATGTGGGAGGTAGATTCACTTAAAGGTTGGGGCTGCATTTAGTGAAGTGTTTTAGGGCACTTTGGAATCAAAAGTATTGTAAGTATGTACATTATTGATGTCAGCATAAGTACTTTGTAATAGTGGCATATTGGTGAATGTGGCATGAACTGCATTATTAGTAAAGAGCTGTGAAAATAATTTAAGATAGGATAAAACCAAAAAGAGAATAGCCCTCATCTATCAGACACACCCTTCTTCAAGCTTTCTCTGTTTTCTATTGCAAAGCACATAACCACCTTGCACCAAAGGGACTGTGGTGAGAAAGACTGGAGATCCTTTACTTGTTGTACAGGGTAAAAGGAGACAGAGGTGCTGCCCTCTGTGTACACAAAATGAGTGTGCTGAAAGTGATTGCACAAATGTATCTTGGAAATGAGACTGTTTTGAGAAACATCCAGAGTAAACAAAACATAGGAGGAGCACTTCAATAGTTTATCTTTGTTGGAAAGTAGTAATAGTTCTTTTGTGGTCATTCTTAACTATTACCAGTTCAGTGTCTCTTTTAATTACCTCCATTTTAAAGGCTATCAAAAACATTTGTCTAGGTTCCAAAAGCTCCAAAGCATTCTGGAGCTTTGAAAGTGGTTTTATAAATATTGCTTGTTTATTTTAGAGGGTTTTCACCTTCAGTACTCAGAAATAACCAGTAGTATATGTTATACCCATCTAAAATAGAAGGAAAAATTATTCTGTTAGCCACAAACTTATGGGAGCCAAAGCTTTAGTGTGGATGCTTGTTGAATATATATCCACTTGTTCAGTGATTGCTGCCAGGGTGGGTCCCCTCAGACACTTCTGTAGATTCCAGCCCTCAGGTTTTGTTCCTCACAGGTTTCTCCTCTTTTAATTATTTTAACAAAATACTATCTCTAGCTGTCAAGTTACACATGCAACTGAATTGCATGTGCTTTGCAAACTATTCAGATCCTTTTGACTTGTGTTGATCAATATTTCCTTCTTGTGGCACCTGCTTAAATGGTAACTGTGGTAGCTACCATACTTATCACTTGCATTCTAATCCTTCCTTAAATTTTCTGCTCTCTATTTCTTTGTATTAAATGCAGATGCATGGACTCAGAGAGGAAAAGTTATTTTTTTATTGTGGCATCACACCTCCGGATAATCAGCCACTCTGGTGTGATCCATCCCTTTGACTATCACAGCTTATAAAGTTGCAGAAAAAGATTCTGAGAGAGGACTTTTTTTAAAAATTCCGTGGGTTAATTTTGGTCCAAATTCTGTTCTGGATTAATATTATCTTTTTAATATCACTATTGTTTAGAAGTTATTTATTCAATGTTGTTAGAATTAGAATCAGATACTCTGATCACAAGATGAAGTGCTAGTGAGAAGGGTTGTTGACTTTGTTGACTTTTTTTTTTCATTACTCTGCTCATAAGATTTTGAGTTTCCTAAAAAATAAGACCTTTCCAGATAAGAGCAACTTGAGTCAATAGCAAGAACCTTTATGAGACACAGCAAGCAGTGTCCACACTGGTTTGGGGATTTTCTTTGTTCATTTTGAGACATTATGTTATGTACAGCAGACAGCAGCTTTCAACATGATTTTTATCATATCAGTTTTCTGTTTTTGTTCCAGTAGCTGCAATTTACACAACAAGGGGGATATCTTATTTATTATATTCACCACCAAGATAGAAGGGAACTTTGTGATCAGAATGCACCTAACAGTGAGGTGCCTTGGGTTTGTTACCAGAGGTCTTGGTCAAAGACACACTTTTTCTTTTAAAGTAGGAAGAATAACTAAATAAAACGGCAGTGCACATCCCTAGGGGAAGTGTGAGTTGCTTCAGAATGAACAAAACTAATATACTTAAGACCAAATAATGAAAATTCTGATTTCTGCTCTATTAAAATTGCTGCATTGTGGTCAGAAAGAAAATAATGATTTAGATACGACTGAAAAAGCTGATAAATTAATCCTCTCTGTTGTTATTGTAGAAAATGCAAGTCTGTTCATTAGAAATTCAAACTTTGATCACAGGTACCTGTCCTTTCATCTGGAAAATGTAGTCCATAAGATCATCAGGTGGATTCTGTTCACATTGTGTCTTTAAAAAGACTCTAATGTGTTACTCCCTTATTAATCACTGATTTGTCCAACTGGTTTGTTCAGTCCGAGGGGATTGAATGGGAGAGTAACTGCTTGTCACTGCAGTAAAGGGAGCTGTCTAGTTTTTAAAGACTTATTAGATGGGGACTTATGTGATTTACTCCATCAATTATTTAGTTTCTTAAAAGGCTTTTGCTTCATAGTACCCCATTTTGTTTTATTCTGAATCAGCTTGAGAGATGATACCATTGATTCACATCTAATATCAAATGACTGACATACCTTTGCTGGAAAAAAAAATTACTAGAGACTCAAACATAAATATCTGAATTCAGAAGTTAAATGAAATAAATAAGAACTCATTTTTGGTGTGCCTGTTTAGGAAATATATCACAGTAAAGCCTGTTTCTAGGAGTGCTTTTATTCAACACACAATGCTATGGAAGAGATTTGAGCCAGAAAATATAAAATCTCAGCTTTTGTGCATTCACTCTCATCTCTTCTTTCCCTGTCTCCAAGTCACCTTTTTTCCCATAATAACATTGTTCTGTACAAATATCATTGTTTATCTATGGTGAGTTTTCTGATGTCCCTATAAACTGATGCAAGTAAACAAAAGTACTAAAGAAAGAATCACAAGTCATTGGGAAAGGAATTTAAATAAGCTACAGCTGTATGTAACAGAACTAGGAAATACCATGCCAGGAACCATAGTGTGCACATCCTTCCCCTATTGAATTGGATCAAGAGTTGTGTTGTGATCCCACTGCCATGCTATAAACATGGCTTTAGTAGAGCTGCTGGACAAAGTAGAGGAAGAAGTTCCCAAAGCAGGAGTCCCCTTTCATGTTTTCAGTCTTCTCAAGGAGGAGATAGATACTTGCTGCCCCAAATAATTGGAAATGTGACTCTGTTTGATTAAGTATGCTGGAGAAAGCTGTAAAGAAAATTCATTTTAAAAAAGCCACATTGAAGAGGGAAGTTGCATAAAGAAGGAGAAAACCCAACTGTGGCAATCAAATTCAATTACTAATATGATACAAATTATTTCCCACATCCTGTAGGCAGCCACCTTGGTGCTTACGGTTTATTTGGATCCATTTCAACCATACAGCTGACAGTTTATTTTCCCTCTTCCAGAATGTTTTCCCAAATGGGCAGTGGTTAAAACAAACATTGCCATTACAGGCACAGGATCAAAGGTGTGTCTCCAGCCCTGTGCCAGTCCAGCACTCCTGTCCCCTCCTTTTCAAGAGCCCAAGGGTCCTGTGCAGCACTGATAAAGCACTGATGCATATTTTATTCCTCTGTTACTTAGAGAAAACCATAACATCGATGTGCATGAAGGGAGAACTAGACCTTTAAATAAGCATTCAGAAAGGAGATCTGTTGCCCTCTTGTTTAAATGTGAAGTTTAAAAAAACACCCCAACAATTGTTATTTGTGTCCGGTTGTATACACTTCAAATTGTCCTAAATATTCCTTGATGCTACTTGTGCAGATTTGTAAAAAGTAAAGTGTCTTTGCTGTTAGTCTGAAAATATTTTTGTTTCTCTACAGAAAACGTGGATGAAAAATATAGCAATCATTTTAATCTAAAATAAATATTAAGCCCTTTACTTCAAAGGGCAGTGATAAGCAATTTCTGTGTTAATTTTAGCATTAGAAAATTAAAACTTGTATTTCAAGAATAAAATTACTTTGGAATGAACTTTGGGCAAAATCAATTTAAAGACTTCTAATGACTCTAATAGGTTTTGGACCAGGCCTGAAGAAGATAAATTATGAACCTACCTTCTTCTTCTCTCTCCAGGAACTCAGGAGATCTTATCATCAGAATGTAAATCTCAAAGGAACAGCTTGCTGCTGCATTTATTTATCACCTCCCAAAGTTCATTGTAGTTCTTGGGGGAATCAGTTTAATTACAACAGTAAATACTGTTCTAAATTTTTTCATTCCATGATGAAAAAGTATACAGCCATAATTAGAGTCTGTGCATAGCATGCTTTGTCTCTGATTTACTTGTTTGCCAAAAAGCCATTTTCATGTGCTAATATTGCAGCAGTGGCAGTGTCACATGGGCCACTTCAACAGCGAGTGTTCCCACATAGCTCGAGTCAGTGCAGAGCATGCATTTTAAATAAACTCTGCCATAATTGTAACAAGGAAAAAATATGAAATCTAGGTAAGAAGAACCAGGTTTTCAAATGTCACCCACCTGCTCTGGTGAGGTTGTCTCTATTTCTGTTGTCCTCATGGGGGTGACTGTTTCATTACCCAGAGGCGGAAGGAAGGGGTGGGGAGAAGGGATGTAAGATATGACTTTGTCCAATCTCTGCCTCTTTAAAGTAGTCTGAAGGTTTCCCCCTCCCCTTTACTGAACACATCTCCTTGTGAAAAACAAAAGCTCCTTTTTTGTTTTTCTCCTTCTTTTTCTTGCAGTGCCATGTGCCTGCAGTGATGGCTTAAGCACTCAGCTGGAAGGGTTTGAACCCAGTCATTCAGGAGTGTGGGAAAAGGCAACAGAGTTTTGGGGGGGATGCATGATGGGTTGTTCTTGGTAAGAAAAGGGCTATGAGTCATATTTTTAAAACATGAGATTGCAGGAGATATGGGCAGCCTGCTTTTATTCTTACTTTAAAAACATCAGGGACAATTTACTCTTCGTCCTTAATTGAAGTCTCCCTTTCTGCAGGAGTTCGAAAAGAACTTACCAGGCTGGTGTGAATAAATGATTGTCTAACTGTCAAATACCACAGACCACCTTGATTTTGTTGCTGCCAGGTCATCCAAAAATGCCAGTGTTCTATAAAAGAATCAATCCTGTGAAAGTACTGGATGTCTGTTAATAGATTTTTTTTCTCTCTCAAACGGGGTTGGTTTTCTGTTGGTATAAGAGGAGCTTCCTCGTGGATCTCCAGCTGTCACACTGATAAAATTAAAGCTGCACTAATTCACAGGAAGGAAAGGAAATATAGCAGCATATGAAGATGAAGGCTTTTCAAATTAAAGCTTAGATCCAATCATCTTATGAACCAAAACATTCTCTTAAGCAGTAGCCCTTAAACTGACCTTCACACACAGGAGGAAATCTTGGCACCATCCCATCAAATCTCTGATGTGTATCACAGAGAGAGGCAAGAGAAGACTTTTTTCCTTAACAGGTAGTCAGGGTTATTTAACCTGCTGCTCCATACAGAATGTATTATTTAACAAATATTTGAATGAATATATTTTGGTCCTTTAGTTGAGATGTAAATTAAATTCAGTGGTGGGTAAACACTTTGGTGTGGGGTTTCTAAGTGTCCCACTGACAGCAGGTCTTTGGTTACAGTGCACAATACATGACACAGATTATTGTGCTCTGCTGATCATTGTTGGAAACTCTTCATGGAAATAAGTCAGTTAAATTTATTTTATTTTGGTTGTGAAAGACTTCATTTTCATCAGGAAATACAGAAGTATGTATCTTTTATAGGAAAGAAAAAATGGAACAAATACAAATTCTGTGTGTTACCTTTGCATCATCCTTTCTGAAAAATACATTGGCCAGTTTAGAAAACCACTAAATTAAATCCTATTTCAAGACAAATATATTGAAACATTCAAGTACATTTATATGGAAGTCTTTGCGTATAAGTTTTGTAAATATTTTGCATGTTTAGATGGACCCAATGAAGCATTTTAGATTTGGAGAAATACTTAATTCGGTGTCACAACCTGTAGGGCTAAAAACATGGGTTTCTTAGATTTAGGCAGAGAGGAATAACATCTTTTAGTGTATACACTGTATCATTAATTTTGAATTAAATATTTTTGGGTTTAAATATTGATTCAAAATGTTCCAATTACATTTTTAAAATATGTCTCTTTCTTTTCTTAAGATCAATGTAATTTTTTGCTGCTATGTCCTAAAACAGTGAAAGAAATAATGTCGAAGTTTCAGCCATTATTTTTAACATGGCAACCAAAATAAAACTTTGTTTTATACTTTTTTTTTTTATTAGCTCTGGATCAGAACATTTCATTTGAAAGTATTAGAAAAATGAATCTAATTAATGCCTATATATTGTAAGCTGTAGATCTAGGTATCTATAATTACGTATCTTTTCCTTTTTCTGACTTCAGTCAAGGTACAGGCAGTTACAGGAGGATGTGATGATTATCATGTTATTTATGCTCAAATGAGGGGCAGGACTTTCCATGGTCCCTTGAGAGATCTTGATCTCATTTTTGTGCTGGATGGAATTCCTGTTTTACTGCATGAGCAATTCTGAGATTCACAGAGTCAATAGATCTCTGCTACCCCAGGATATTCAGATCAGCTTTCCCTCTTGGTTAATCCCTTAGGTGGAGAACATGTCACTTCCAACATCCACTGAGACAGACTGCTTTATAATCAAGCTGTGTGTGTCAGGCTGAGCTCTACAGCCTTAGAGTCCGAATTAAAAATGAGAGTGACAGAGCACGGGTGTGTTTTAGGGAGTTTAAGAACCATACGTTGATATGTTCTTAAGATAAATGAAAGAATCACACCTCTGATTTTGATTTTATCACCTGAGGGCACCTAATGTCATCAAGAATCTACAGCAGAAGCCCTATTTTCCAGTACCTTGCAGACTATGAGGAAATAATTTCATATAACTTAATTAGAGGCTGATCTTGACACATGCAAGTTCAGATTCAATTTCTGGTGCATGCACCCAGTTCATACATCCTAAATAAATACTTTTCCATCTCTTGATACTTTCTGATTACCTAAAAATGCTCTCCTTTTTTTTTCCCATCATCCTCTCCCTCAATAAATGGCCTTAGGGTATGTTACTGCAGACTATCATTCAGGAGAGGGGCTTCAGGAAGGTGTAAACACAGGTCGGTCACTCTTCTGCTATATATTATTTGTTTATTCACATCTTGAGTCTCTACCCAGATCCTTAATTTCGAAAACAATGAGTCAGAGAGATTGAAATGGCTCAGGAGTTATTGTCTATGTGGGGAAGTGTGTTAAAAATAAATAACAATATGATTGTTTTTAAAGAACAGGGACCTGGTTTTCTCTTCCTGCCTAAATTTGCAATCCTGCCCTGAGCTTAGCTGTATTTAGCAGCCTGAGAATTGGAATTAATGAGCAGTGTTGAACTCTTGCAGGGGAATCCTCCATGTCTGCTATGACTCTGCAGAGCCCTTAATTATGAGAGGTTTTGGGTTTGTGAATTTGTTTTGGTTTTGTTTTTTTGATAATGCCACCAAACAACTTCAAGTTCTTTTAAAATGAAGACTCCTAAACCCAAAGAATGGAAGTGTAGTCTTTTAGCTTGCCATTTCCTTGCTAACTATTATTTTGATGTTGGTATTTAAGCTAATTTTAATGAAACAAATAAGACAGAATGAAGGATGTTTTATACCAGTTCAAAGTTTTTTCTGCTTCCCCAAGTGAAGACAGATGAGAAGGCAGATGGAAGTTGTAAAGAAAGGAGGTTTAAGGGTTGTGTGGAGGCTGTTTACAGGAATATACAGGGAGACCAGCTTTTTGTTCTCTCTAAATGAGGTATATGAAAGTCAAGGCTGTGACTAAGACTGCACACTGAGCTACAGCAAGAATAGCTTGTTGAAGTTGATTTTCCTGGGTTTGTTGCTCGCTCCCACTTTTATCACCGCGGTATCGTTGTAATTTTTCTCAAAGGTTGGGTATGAGAACGTAATGTTCTGTGTGGAGTAATTAGGGTGCTCATATAACACAAGCAAACATGCTTCACAGCTGGAAACCTCTCCTTCAGAAATTACTTAGAGGGAATTTGCTTTCAGAGCCTTATTGAATAGCTCAGTGCAACAGAGGAGAGATTCCCCATCCCGCACTGAAGGCTGTTATTGTTTCTCAACCATAGTGAGCAAGTGAATGACTATAGCCTTTAAAAGGAGATTTACTTCACTTTGCACTTCAAAACTTAAGCCAAGATCTGCTGAGTAAAGAGGAAGCCATATAAATTGGAGTGGTTGGATTTTGTGCGAGATGATTTCTGTGGTTTGACTTTACTTTGCATTAGGAGATGTGCAATTAGAAGCACTAAAAGCTAGTAAAGAGGGGGTTGGAAATAACATATATGATTCATATTTTCACACAATGGAAGGATAGGATGTATTATTTCCAGCTCTGACAAATAATTCTCATTACTATCTCACTGCTTTTCAGATATATTATTTTACAGTTTGTATCTAGTCCATCTAAAGCTTCCCACATTCATAACAAAAGCCTTATACAATTTCATTTTTAAACTCCTAAGTACAAGATATCAAGGGTAAAGTCTGTAGTTAAAACACATTGGGGAAAAAAAATGTGTCCTTCAAGTCTGTCTTCGGGAGCTCTCAGTTCATGCGCTGGGTCCCCGTCTCACATTTTCTGCACACACACCTTTACAGTCAGGAGCCACTTGTGTATTTATGTTGCTTAAGACTTTCCCAGAGAAAGGCTCTCGTGACCTCTCTGTGAGAAGCACGAGGAGCTCTGTTGTTTGCAGAAGACTTTTGAGATTGAGCTGTGCAGTCAGAGCATTGCCTTCCTTTGTCCTGAGATTCCAATCAAGTTTAGCTGAGCTGTAAAGACAGTTATCAGAGGAATATTTGCACAACATCCATTTAAGCCTTCCACTCCAGGACCAGGTTCCTGCTGTTGCCAAAGGAATGTACAGCTGGAATAACCAGGTCTAAACTGAAGGAAATGGGACAGAGAGCTGAACTGCATTTCTCACTACAATCTCAGGTTGGGTGAGAGTGGGATGCTCTCTGCATATATGAAATTATGCAGAGCAGAAGCAATGGCAGTAACTGAGAACTCAGACAGACAAACATTGTTATTTCTTCTTCCATTTTTTAAGATCATCAAGATTATATTGACCCAGCTAAGTAGTTTAAATTCACATGTAATTATATTGTTGTCTCTGCTGGATTTGCTTTCAAATTAATTCTACTCAATGTTGTGGCAAATTAATTTTGGAAAGTCATTAGAAGCATCAAAGTACTCCCATTGTAAATTAGTTTGTTCCTGCTATATAAGCCAAAACCACAGAATAAATAAAAAAGTAAATGTGAAGACATTAGTAACAGTAGCTGAAGGGTTAATAAGCCTTTAATTGAGTCACTACTTGACCAAGCAAATTATAACCCTATTCAGTGTGTGCCATTTACACAAGTTTTCCATGATTTCTCTCCTAAGGTAATAGGCCTAGCAGCTAGCTGGCTGCTGCTCCTGCTATGCTTCGGCAGCTGTCATTTTGACATATTTTCTGCTTTCTTTAGAAGAGAGAGGTTGATTGAATGTGAGAAAAGTGGAACTTTGACAGGCTGTCAGAATCCCTTGCAGCACAAACCTACCTGCCAGCTAACTTGTATCAGGTTTATTTCAAAGAAGGTTTCCAGCACACAAACTTCTATTACTAGCCCGAGAAGGGTTTAAATAGGTAGCTTCCATTTTGTCAAAAATCTAAATTACATAATTTTCTTTTCAAATTGGTTTAAATTTGAGGAATTCCAGATTTCTCCAAAAAAGCAAGCTCTTTTCCCCCTGTCCGTATGCAAGCACCCATGTGGCTCCTCTTTACATTCTTTCATTATTTTTAATGTAATCAGTTATTTGTCCTAAATTACAAACAGCCTTCTGAAATTCTGAGGTCTGTTCATGAATTGGTCAGGAATAAATATGCTGTAAATGATCATTCCTTAATAGGGGATCAAGCTGGGAGGAGATGCAGCTGTTGGTCCTAATGGAATCAAGCTGCTATAATTAATGGCAGAAACTCTTCAAATGACACATTCACCTGTTGCCTCATGTCCTCACTCCAGCCATCCTGCTGGGGCAATCCCCACAGAGACAGGGCTTGTACTGGTGTCCTCGAGGCACCTAGTTAAGGGTTTGGAAAGTCTCTCTGAGTGTTCTAATGTATAAATGTGTATTCCTGAGGTCTTCATGTGCCTCAGCTTCATGCCCCCTCAGCTCTAGTCCAAGTCTCAGCCTGCAGGTGATGAGAGTGAGGGCTGGTGGCCTTGGAGAGATTCAGTGTGTTCTTGGTGTCCTGTGATTATCCATTCCTGCAGGTGTGACAAGGCCACTGGTCTAACAGGGTTAAATTAGTCTGGGGAAGCATTCACACAGTGTCTTCTCTGCAGGGGCTTTTCATTTCTTTGGCCTTGAGTTTTCTGATAGCTAAGTCTCCATCTAAATCAATAAATACCTGTGGAAGCCGTTCACTCAATTCACAGCTGAGTGGTCTTTATGAGAGCCAAAAGTAAATAGAAATAAAATGATCTAAAAGAAAGGGACTTCCCATCATACTGATCAGCCTGAGAAACATGTTTACGTTGTCATTTCCACTTTGCTTTGTGGCTTGCATGGAAATGGTTAGTAAAAATATACAATATTTATTCATCTGCATTGTCAGGTGCCTTTTGAGGCAAATCCGTAACATTTTATATGTACCAGCTTTGATATTTGCATTTACCTCTGTTTGCTGAATGCAAGTTCTTTTGCCAATGTGCAAGCACTAATATAGTTTTACTTATGAAAATCTGTTTTCCGGTATATACAGTGAATAAATTATACCTTACATTCCACTCTGGTCTGTATGATAATGATCATATACCATCTCTTCTGGAATAGGTCTGTACTGTTCCTGTCAAAAAAGTCACAAAGCTTTGGTTGAAGTCTGTGCCTAGCTAGTCTCAACCTGAATCCATGCTACCTACAAAGTCTCTGTCCCTCCTAAGTATTTAAGAAGGTTTATGAAACTATTTAAAACTAAATAATAACAGAATGGTGTAAAAAAGATTAATGCAACTTAACTGACTGAGAAACAAAGTGCATGATGTGCCTGAGATATACTGAGCATAGAGGTGAAAGTAAAAACACACACACTGCACCTCCCACCCCCCATCCTTTTGAATCTGATGTTTTTGCAATATGATTATCCGAATTATTCTTCACTGAAACACTCAAACTTCTAAAAATGAGCACACATTATGCAGCCCTGCCAGACACTATTAGTCAAACAGGTAAGGTGCAGCAATGAAAAGTTTTTCTCAAGGCAGTTGAGGATGATTTCAGCAAGTCATCTCACCTGCCTTACTGCTTATTTATCCAGTCTTTACAACTGTACATAGTAATCAGTCGCAAATTAGAACATTTGGATTATTCAAACTGTGAACCAGAAACACTGTGTACTGGGATTCTTTTCCATGCAGGCATTAACAGAAAAAAGAGTAGAAAATTTTGAAGACTGCTAGATAATTATGTGGTTTCATTCCCTGAAAGGGACAGTTCAGAAGCAAATTCCTGGTAGGAACTGATATATTTGGTTTCATCTGGAGTGGAGAGAGCTTGGTGAAAATGAAGTCAGAGAGCTAAATTCCCGAAGTTATTTTTGATACCTTTAAAAGCAGAGTATGGCATTGGAAAGCAAGCTAGAAGTCCTGACTGGAACCCCAGTCCAGTTTCTCTATCTGAAAGAAGGAATGTAATGGATTAATTGTTAATGGTTATTGTTCACAAAGAATCTGTTAGATTTAGAAGTTCATAGAATCTGACACTTTAGCCCACTTCAACATTTCAAATAACGCTGCTCTACAAAGCTTAAATTAGAAAAATTAATAATTAAATTAATCCATGTTTTACCTTTCCATTTAAAAGATTTTTCCTTCTTAGAGATATATGTTCAAGTGACTTGGAAAATGTCAGTTCTAGAAATAGATTTCTGTAGGAATTTGTTTTCTGTCATATTTCTATATTATTTGGCTATTCTTTTATCATTTGTACTTAATAAATGTAAGAGTTGGGCATGAAAAAACCAGCTATAGATTTTGAACCATTGTACAGTGTACAAGATTTGCACATGAATCTATCTGTATGCAGACAGAAAACCATGTGCTATTCTGCGTAGAATATTAAAGGCAACACGAGGAGTGTGAGAATCTGTGCAGAGTTTGTTTGAATGCTGATAAATCATGGAATCACTTTTTCTGACCACTAGGACTTGCCATGTAGGAAATATTCAGTACAGCACACAGAAGTAGCTTGTGCACAATTTTTTGTTCCGCCTCAAATCATTGACATTTGGGTAAAGAGCAGACATGTCCTCAGTGGCAAAGGAAAGGGAGTTTCCAAAGCATGTGCAGGATACTTATCCTTCCATCCTTCAATTTGATGATGATACTACTAATTGCTTAATTTTAATTTTATCGCTCTTACAGACATTTCTAACTAAAATTTTTGAGGTTTTAGCTGAAAGGGACAAGTGTTCCTGTAGGTGTGAGCACGTGGGGAACTCAAGCTTCTGATTGCCAAATTAATTGAAAGTTAGATTGGGTTACATTGCGTTGAGAGTTGTATATTTAGTTATATATTTTAATACATGTATGTGTGTATATGTAGAAATACATACACATACATCTACAAATTTACAAGTGCACATATGCATACATGCAAAATATTTATATACATATGTGCATGTGCAATAATATATACATGTATATACAAATATACAGCTTTATTACTTCCTGAAATCACGGACTGTGTTCATCCTTTTACCAGAATTTTCCTTTAAGGCACTTTCTGAGCTAAATACATTGAGGTAAGGAAGAGGATGGTCCTGCCAGGCAGTGTTTTGAAGTGGAAATGAGAAAGAGCTAATTTTCTTCACAACAGTAGGCACAACCAAAGACCTATCAATATAGTGCAAGAGAGGCAGAGGAGGCAGAAACATGCTTTCATGTGAAATTGAAGTTGTCTGAGAATATCACTGTTGAAATCTTTAACATACTCCTCCTCTACAAAAAATGAGGGAAAATGACAAGCCCATCTTTTTCTTTTACAGTTCAATGACAAAAATCTTCTTTAAACTGACTTTGCTACAGGGAGGCCATCTTACTTTTGGAACAAAAAATGCTGTTTGTCATATTGGCCCTCATGGCATGAGAACACACAGACAAACCAGTTGCCCTGGAAAAAATGCCCATAATCATTGTGCTGCACCATCCCTCTTTCCATGCCAAGGGCCAGCCTTTTAAAGGCAGGACTATTATTTCTCAATAGAGCAGAAAAACATCTATAGAGTATGCAAGCTGTGAAAGTGCCATGAGAACATTTCAGGAAGTCAGGAGACAAAACCTGGGGGCAGGTTCATGTCAGCTGCTGGTTCACTGTCTTTTGTACTCCACCAATTACTAAATTAAATTAATGCTTTTGAAGAGGGGACACACTGGTCACTGTCCATCCTTGGCATCATTTCAGCAGCACAAGGAGCTGGAAGACCCTTGTCAAGTGTGAGGATGAAAAGGTGAAATGGTACATTCCAGCCCAGTTTGTCCTTCATGGTAATTAAAGGAACTACTTTCCTTTTAGAATTGAAGGGAATAAGATAGAACTAACATTAAAATGGACATCTTTGGTAACAAAGTAAACACATTTACATACCTCACTTGTACACACCTATGCGCATCTGCTTGATAGTATCTGTATGTTTGCAAAAGGAGATTAATTTGAAAGTATAAAAGAAACACCTTTTTTTTTTGTTTAGCTTTTCCCGTAGAAAAATAATTCTGGTGATGATTTTAATCACATTAATCCTCTTTCACATATTTCATTTGCTCACCCCAACTGAGGAATGGGTAGAATTCTAAGGCCATCTCAGATTTGACAGTGAGCCACAGCATCGAGGAAAACAAGCAGCAAAGCCAAGGAAGCACACTTGGCATCCCTCCCCTCACAGGAAAGACTCTGCAGTAAACTTGGGCTCGTCTCCCTCACAGCCAATTTTCCTGTTCTGAGCAGAAGTCTCCTACTGGTGCTGTACTTTGATTTTCTCCAAAGCATATTTTCTGATGGTTTAATTCTAATTACATGCATTTTTGGTAAAATATCAAATTGTTAATTTTCTTAATTAGCTTGATATTTTAGCTTCCACATTGATCTTTCAATCTTCCATGCATATTTGGCTTTGGAAGTGATCTAGTTCTATATTGCATACACATAAAACAATGTGTGTTTTTTTTCTTTTTTTGCCTGTTTCATACTTAGACATGAACTTTGAATTTAAACGATGCAAGCCTACTTTTCCTTTTCCTCATTTTTCTTTCCTCTTTAAAGGTTACTAAAGAATAATGATTCTTTCCAGAGCTGTTACAGGAATAATTAAAATAATGATTGAAATTATGATTTGTGATACAATGGTGTGAATGATACTTGGATACTTCTCTTCATTCTCCTGGGTCAAGTTATTGTTAATAGTGATATAATACCTCTGATCTATTCTGAAAAAAATTCTGCAACTATTTTAATGTGAATCTTTACTGCTCATAAGAGGAAGTATTTTGCCAACACAGTAGTGTTGTGTGGAACAAAAAAAAACACAAAAAAACCTCAACATACATAATTTTTATATTTCCCATTGTATACAGATACACAAAATTTAAAAATGCACTTTCTTTAAAGGGAAACACATTTATATTAAAGAATTAATTTCTGTTCATTTTTACCAGCTCATAGCTCCTGGGCATTTTCTTTTGACTCCCCAAAATGAAGATGTTAGAGCTTACGAAGCCAAGAAGTGCTGCAAATGCAGAAATTAACCTCACATTTTTTCTTACCAATGGAGGATAAATGATCTTTTTTTTTTTATTCGATTTTTCCTTAGCAATAAGGCATAACGAAAAGAAAAGATAGAGTTCAGCACAGGAGAATTTCAAATATTTAGTGTAAACAAATGTCAAGTAAATATATGGCTTTATGGATGCTCTCTTCCCTACCCTGGGTTTTGATAGGTGAGAGGAAAGTAGAGCAATAAGTAATTTATTCTCCAAAATGAGTCAAATCTTCACAAGGAAAAATTGGTATTGCCACACTTGCTTCTACCTGTTTACAGCTGAGCATCGACCACAGTAGATTAACATGCAGTGTATATTTATTGCAAGATATTGGCAAGACAGGAAAGAACCTTTCCATAGGAAAAAGATATATCCATGATGATACTGGGTGCTCAATTTTTTTCTTTTGAAAAGTAATAAACTAAATCCAGTGAAGAGTTCCAAGTAAACTAAATATAATGTAGAATAAGGAAAAGCTTGTTTAACATTATGAATACTATATTTTGTCCTTATGACAATGTAATTGAATTTAAAGTTCATGTTCAGTGGCTTTTTTATATTGTTATCTCTGTAAGCTTGTAACAGCTAAGACTTACTTTTCTTCCAACAAGATTGGTTCAGATTGTCTCAATTATTAAAACCCATGGGCAATTACTCATTTTTGCTATACATGAGTTAGGTGATTGATTTGGGTCAAATGGAAAAGTTCTGGGTAGTTCACAGATGTATACGAATATTATGTTTTCATATAGGTCCCAAATTAGTTATATTGCATAATCTTGCCATCCTGCAATAAAACAGAGTTTCTGCCTAAGAGCTGCATGGTAAAAACAGTTGTGTTTCAAATTAATTTGTGAGAAAGAAGAGTCCACTGCAACTCATTGAATCATAAATGCATTAAACACTTCCTTAAACACTTTCAATCAAAATATTTCAGTGAAATATTTTAGCATGTATACAGCAGTGATATTTAGATACACTACCTTTATTCATTCACGTCAATAAAATAACCATCCTCATGGTTTAATTTCTCATTAAACATGGCCAAGAAATTTATGAGGAAACAATCTATTATTTTTCATTACTTGTGTTAAGCAAATAAAGCAGAACTGATAGATACATGGTGACCCATATTGTCAACAACTATTTGAGTCCAGGGTAGGGGAAGCACCTTTTGCAATATGTCATTTACTGAGGATTTTATAAAAAACAGAAGTGTCACTACCTGGGTTCAGATTAGGAAACTCAATGTGTCAAGTGCTTGATTTTGACAAAACTCTCCTTTTGCCCTGCAACCTGCATTTTCTCGTGGCTTTATATTATTTTTTCAATCAATAAAACTTGAGAGCAGTGCCTACTTTTTGAGGTCTAAGGTTAAGTCCCACACATTATTTCCAAACAGAAGTCTACAAAAGGCTCCCTGATAACAGCTATTGATTAGGAACACAGTGCTCTTCTCCCGAGGGAACAAGTGTGCTAACCACCTGCAAGGGCAGGCAGGGAGTTATCCCAAAGGGAAGGGCAACACCTGGAAATGGTGGACCCCCAAGAACACAAAGTGAGGTAACTTTTCTCTTATTAGGAACAACAGGAATTAAAGAGGAGGAAATGAAAGACAAAGTTGTTGAATATTATTGTTGTATCAGTAGTTACTCCAGCAGTAATGGAGCATATGATGGAGTAACAGAGAGTACCAGAGCAGGAACGGAGCAAATGTAGTTCCAGGTGGAGGGATGGCATGTGACTGCCTGGCTGTGACTGTGGCTGTGCCCTGTGACTCTGGAGCAGGTTGCCAACACTCCCCGTGTTGCTTTGGTCATATAATGGGGTCTCAATTCACAGTGTCACTCTACCAAGTGCTGTTAGAGGAGTATTTTCCCAGATACCATTGTTTGCCTGTGCTTTTAGCTGTACTCCTTGTCTGATCAAAGAGCCCACCAATGCATCAGCTTTTGAGCATTTTTCCCAAAAAGACATAAGAAAACCAACACTAGGAAGCCCATAGCTCTTCCATAACCACCTCTGTCCCTGTGGCCATGGCTGGAAGACAAAGGATTGACAGCTGGGGGAAGATGTGTATTAAGTGTATTGTATACACTATGTTTTGGTTGCCTTGGTGGAATCTCTGGGAAAAACTGGTGAGATTATAAAATGGAAAAGCAAGGATTATACACACACACCCCAAATAACCAAATGACTGGGTGTAGAGTGTGCTTTTAAATTTTCACCATATGAGTCTATTTTACAAAAATTATACAAGCCAGAAAAAGTGACTCATGTACCAAATAGTTTCTTACTGATTTTATTGGTTTGCCTTTGTAGCACTAACACTAGAACTGAATTAGCTTTAGTAAAAAAATTACTATCTTGTCCTCCTAAATACACTCCTTTTCCAACAGCTGAAATGAGAAAATGCATGTGGATAGAGTAAGAAAAGAATCCTAAGGAGATCTTGACCCTGTAATCTTTGATAATGCAGCCCAGCATGTTAACATTAGACCACTACATCACATCAGGCAGAAGTGTGAGTTTAAAGGCCAATGAACTCTACAGATTCTCCCCATCTTTCACAGTTGCAGAAACACCTGTACTAAATATATTTGGGTTGATGATTCAGTAGCTATCAGAGAGTCCTTAAAGACTGACCTGTGGTACCTCAGCTCAGTGGAAATTTAGTGGGAGCAATAATTTGTACTTGTCTTTATGTTGAACAGAGATCTGTGCTGAAAGCTGGCCAAGCTTTGAGTTTTGTGACAAATAATTTCAAATGTGCACCACTTCTCTGAGGACAGCATCTCAAAATCTCTCTGAAAAGACTGGGTTCTGTTTCTGCAGGCTGGTAAAAGAATGGCTTTGAGTAATTGTAAGTACCTACACAAAGCAGTCAAATCAGTATGTTCCTGTTTTACCTCTGTTTATCTCTGATATTTTTTTTTCTGTAGATGTACAATGACTGTCTTGGCAGCCTTGCAAAATACACCATGTGTGTATGTATGTATGCAAAGCACATGAATGCACTCCATTTTTCTCACAAGGATTATTTTAAAATATTTTGCATATTCAATCTCCTCTCTCCTTACAATACAATCAGCAATGTGCTATAAAGACACTTCAGGGAAGGGAAAGTAGATTGTTAATACTGGTGTATCACCTGCCATCTGGACACACTTAACACATGGTGAGATGTAAAGATTCAGCCATTTGTGGAATTTGATCCCAGAGCTCACTTTCAATCAGGTAAAGTCATGTCTAGACAGGCACAGATGTTGTATGTACATAATGTAGTTCATTTAATTTATGGCTTGCTTGTGTTAGAATAATGCTGTATTGGGATTAGTGCAGACCCACGGTGCTCTGGTAGGTGAATTGGTGACATTTGAGTTCAAAGGAGTGTGATCCATGCCAGTGTCCCTGGTGCATGGCAGCTCATAAAACAGCTTCATCAAGGTGGTGTATTCCCATCGATTTAGATCACAGGCAAAGAAAGACAATGGAACAGTAATTTTGCTTCTCAACTGCCCATTGTGTGGGTTGTGCTAAAAAATCCATAGTAGTATCATCAGGCTTCTCTACAAAGTAAACATAACAATTCTGGTGATTATTCTGGCATATCACAGACCAGTGTTGATGTTTTATATTCCTTCTGCCTGCATCGTGCCTTTGAGCCCAGGGACCACACACTTTTCCTTTACTGACTTTAGCATATATAGCCCTGAACATGTAAGTGGAATTTTGTCTAATCTAGAAAACTTTACCAGGCAGATAGTGGCAGACTGCTGTAAAAACCCCAAAATCTAAGTACATTCTGAAGTCTACTTTACTGGAACACTTTCTTCTATATAATGAATAGTTACATTTATGCAGGCAGCCATACTAAATACTAAAATTACTCTGCAAGTTCACCACATCCTCAGATGTATTTGCATGGGCTTTTTTCCTCTCCAGAAATACCCACATTCTTTATTGTTATTCCTTTACTTAAAAATGTAACTCTTCTCCAAGCATATTGCCTTTTCAGATCCCTATTTTTGGAATGCATATCCAGTCAGCAAAAACAACCAGTGAAATACGAACTCTAAGGACACTGCCAGGCCCCCTGAGTGTCCCTGTCCTCTTGTGATACCCAAGCACATGTGACTATTGAGCAGTGCAGTGTATTTGTTTGTGTAGCAGCTCTCATACTCTGTGCTGAGCCTCCCTACTGAGCCTGTGTGTGAACTGTGAGCCCCATAACAGTCCATTCATTGTTCACACATGCAGGTGTGTATTGGCATGGAAGCTGGCCTTGCAAAATGTCCATTCTGAACATGAACTTCGAGATTAGGATTCTGTACAATGGGGTTGTGGCATGAGAGCTGTGTTCGTGTAGTAGCTTGGGAAAAAACAGGGAGGAAGCACAGTCTCCCTGCAGGCTGAAGAGGGATGGTGAAAGGCTGGCAAAGGTAGGCCAGTCTTTCTCCTCTCCATTGGCAGATGGCTCTAAAACATTTCAGTCAGTTATGTCCATGCCCAATCTGGTTTTGTTCTAAGGGAGCTGTATCCTCCAGAGCCCACCATCTGTTCCCCACCCTGCCATACGCACGCTGAGGTAGGAATGTACATCCTCCAGGGAAAGATGGTGGCATCCATTCCCAGAACAGGGCTGCTGCTCACCACAACTGGGGACATTGAAATGTGCTAAAAATTCAGTGTTCCCCATCTACACATAGCATCTCTGTTACACATCCTGTACTCGGGGAAGAGAGCTGTCTATTGCTTGGCCATTTCATTGATCCCCAAAGGCTGGATGTTGTCTGGAATATGCCACTCAAAAGTTGACATTTAAAGTGTAAATTTAGCATTTGTCAAAATTTGCAGTCTGTATGTGATATCTTTCCTAGGAATATATTACTCTTACAAAATTTTTACCTATTGCCAAAATACCCTTGGTTACCTCTAACAATAACAAGCTTATCTTCCTTTCTATTTCTGAAGCTATAGAAGGACCTCATGAGTTTCTGCAAAACAGTAGCAATTGCACCTCCTTATTTCTCTGTTGAAGATGACATACCTTTTTGTTGCTTTTGTTACAGATTCCTGCTGGCCTTCATATATTAGAAGCTCTACAAACAAGGTGAGTGGTTTAGAGTTTTGTACCTAACACATTAAGATGTAGATAAGATCAGTAGCAAACGGAACAAGAATTTGAAAGGTGTAATGGGGAAACAAGTTTCAAATATTACTTGGATTGATGCTGGCTGATTGACAGTCAGCCACCAGGAAAAAACATCTCTCAAACTCCTAGAAAATTAATGTATTTGTCCTTTTTCATCCTTGTTTCAGATTTTATGGCTACCCATGTTGTCTTGCCCCACAGGATATTAAATAATAACAGTCTTCAGGCAGCAAAGAGAACTAATTGTCGTTCTTCTTCTACTTCACCACTGCTGCTGTAATTGGAAGTTATCTCCTTATAATTGCATCTGTAGTGAATAGTAATTATAACTCTTATCATTTGCTCTTTTTCTTAATTAGTTTTTTTCCCCTTATAAAACAATATTTTCTACCAGTCCTTGGCTGACTTCAGAACACAAAGATGGTCACCCCATTTTGTATTTGCTGTGTTGCTAATTGCAAAGGTGTATTCTGCACAGCTAACAGGAAACTTGTGACTTGAGCAGTAAAACGGAGTGAGGGAACAGCTGGAGAACATGAGCTGTGAATATGAGAGCAGAGCTTTCCTTTTAATCCTTGCTTAGACTGTACATGGAGTGCTGAACAGAGAGACTGAGTATTACTACTGAGTATGGCTTTGAAATTAATTTAGATCAAACTGAATCACTTAACCAAGAAAGCAAGCTTGCCAGCTCTTACTCAAATCAAACAGAGATGCTTTTTTAAAATCAATTTTTTTACATCAGCTTTTTGGCATATTTAAGAACGGGAGCAAACATTTTATCAACAGGGTATGATCTGTACAAATGGTGAAAAGATTCCTGAGCTCTCCCTGGAGTGTTGTGTCCCTCATCTCCTTTCCAATAGCTCCATTTTTTTACCAAGATATATTAATTTCATTTTTAAAATATTAATATTCTGGATTTATACTGCATGATACAAGACAAAGGATAACTGTGAAGTTTTACAAGCCAGTTTCTCTTCCCTGTATATCATATAAGCACAGGGCTCTAATGGGCTCACAACCTGAGAAAGTGCTGAGAGCTTTAGTAAGTAATAAAACATATTTTGGCTGCTAATTTTAAATCTATTTTGAGCTGTATATATTAATTAAAAACTTTATTACTGTATATTTGTATATTACCAGTGCATTTTATAATGTTCATTTGCAGATCTAAACAGCAGCATAAGATTGAGCTTGCAGCACCCAGTTGAGAGAATGCTGGTTATTATTTAAATCATTCTTCTGATCTCATTTTTAAACTAGAAAGCAGGAGATCTGAAAATACCTGGTGAAAGGGTCTGCAATGCAGAATAAGCTCCATAAGCACATTCCATATAGACTGATTGACAATACTTGCCGCATTTAGTCCCACTGCATTCCTGCTATATTGTTACTTAGACTAAAGCTTGTATATATGGGCTTTTCATCCTTTGTTTTAACCATCATTTTGACTTTCAGATGTGTTAGAAATCTCCTCTCCTCCTCCTCATTTTTCAGTTTAGACCTAGTATTGTACATGTTCTTAAGACCTTGAAAATCCTAATTTTCTTCTGACACATATCTTCTCCTAGCTCTAAAATTTAGCACTATAAATTTAGTCAAAACTTCTTTTTATTAGCAGGGTGTATTAAATATATATAGAACATGTGTTTGACATTTTCATAGCAAAACACAGACCATGTGTGTAGAAAATTGCATTGTGAGTCAACTTACTTGTTTATTTACTTCTATGTTTTTCTTTGAAAAAAATCAAAGAATTGGCAGATGCAAAAGTTTAATTAAGAGGAAGCTATTTTGGCTTCCTGCTCATAAAAGAAGCCAAATACACATAAAAATACAAAACTTCTCTTGTCTTCTTTTGCTTTTTGAAATGGTGTGATTTAACCCTTATGTGAAAACTCTCTATCTCTCCAAAGCCCTATTTATACATCTATAGATACAGAGGGAAGTTTCCACTTGTAGGATGAAATCCTGTGTGCCAAGATGCAGCCTGTAGGGGATTTTTAACAATGAGTTATAAAACCCCAAGGAAAAAGGATTTATAACAGAAATGCTGACACAACCTTAACTAAAGTGGTGCAAAAAGGCAAGGATACAATATAATTAAAACAACAGAAGCCCAGAATGTCAGGATCTGAGCAGATCTCCTTGACAAGTTCTCTGCTTTTTAACTTTACAGCTTTAACAGCATCAACTGTTTTTTGTCGATGGTTTGTTGATTTGTTTTGTGGTTTTTTGTTTGTTGTTTTTTTAAGTATTAGAAAGAGTTTTATAAAACTGCAGCAGAGGGCAAAACAGCAGTGAAATGATTGAAGATATGCATTTGAATCAGCTTGGTTTATAGGGATTACTTTGGCTGTATGAAAATCCATGAAGGTCATAATGACATTTATGTCATTCTAAAACTGATGTGTGCTTTTTTTTATTCCCTTTATACACTGAACAATAAACAGTTTTAAATGTGCTGTTGAATTAAAAAGTAGTTGTATTCAGCTTTTAGTGAAAACAAACTTGTAAGTAAATATATTATCTGTAGTCTAAATTCATATCTTTTGGAGCTAAATAACATTTTCAACTAAGGTGCAATTTCACCAGAATTAAAACCAAATATCTACTTCAGCAAATTAGCTAATGTGTAGGTTTTGCAAACATACATTTATAGGGGAGCTTTTAAGTATTTTTAAAAAAAATTTGAAGACTTTCTTTTGCTGTACTTAGTAACTGAAGTCTGAGAGTCAGAAAATACAGGCATCTTCCAAATCACTTATACCCTCCACAAGCTTTAGAAGTATGACTTTTTAAAATATATTTTGTTATAGGCAGCTCTAGATCAAAAATTCATAAATATATAATAAATAAATGCTACATTATAGTTTTCAATAGATATTGATTTTTACTAGTCAGACACTTTGTCATAGGAGCTCCAAGATCAAATGAGTTGTATTCCTAAATTACCAAAACAAAAACACATTCAGTTTTAGCCACCACAGGCCCCGTGGCTTTCATGTTCTGCATTTAAACTTTTTGTCTCCTCCATCATTTTTCAACTAGAAACTGAAGGGAGAAAAGAGAGTTGAGATTCATAGAATTCCAACTCAGAGAACTGTGGGCAACAGTGAGAATACACCCCTTAGGATATTGAAGGTACCTTATTAAGTGAGAGTGTTTCACTAAGTGTTCTGTCACATGCATTAATTTATGCTTATATGCTCTTCTGACTCTGTCTAACTTGTTATTTTATATAAAGAGATTCCTGCCCATTTTTTTAAATCATAGCTAGTTCTAATCATTTAACCTTATTTGTTAAATGGAAATCAAAGTTTCCAGTTCTTACTTAACCAATGGCCTTTGTCCTGTGTGCCTTTGATCAGCACTGACCAGTCTTGAAAAGCCATAACCCACATGTACAACTTGGTAGATATAGGAATTGTGCTCCATTTCAAATATTACAGTGGCACCAGTTGCATCTGAAAATCCAAATAAATATAAACTTTTGCACTGTTTTTGTAGTGTGAAAAAAATATCCTTTGATCCTTATCATTTAGAACAGTACTTATAGATCCAGAGCAATTTTTACCTCCAAAGACTGGTCATGGGTACCAGAGGAACAATATGTGACTGACACAAAATACCAGTTTTGTGCTACTCTTGCTTGTTTAACTCAAATGTAAAGCTGTGCATAGAAAACAGCTCCTTTACTGGGGGAGGGAGAGGAAAAAGAAACAACTCACACATTGAAATAACTGAAATGAAGACAAAGTTAGGGAAGAAAATCATATTGCTCATGCTGTTTGGCTTAACGCTAATAAAATAGTTTTGGTGGTTTTCTCAGCAATTAGAAGACTTTTCCAAAATACATTCCTAAATACTTATGCAAAAGAAGCACACACAGCATGGAATATATTTATGAACCACCTTTTAACTTCAAAGCTTTTTCTTTTTACATAATTTCAACAGCAGAAGAAATTAAAAAAAAAAATCCCTCTGAACTGTGTTTGGGTCTCTTAAAATACAGTAATTGGAGTGGATCAGCAGTTGGTAAAATTAATCCAAAGTAACTGTTTATTCAGTGTGGCTCCAATGTAATCCTACAGCTTTCAAGAATTTCAAACCCCACAAAATATAATTATATCCTAAAGATGTTAATGAATACAGGGCAAAAGTGTTGTCAATAAAATTCCTATCCCACACATGGTGCAGCTGGAATGGGGATCAGTCAGCAGAGATCAATTCTCAGTTATAAATTTTGTCCCAGATTACATAAGGAATCACTAGAAATTTGAAAATTAGACAGAGATTTCCAGAATTCAAGACTTCATATTCCTATTTGAGGCTTAATGGGAACATGTTATACACAAAATAATACACGGTCAGATACTTTTACTAAAGTCATAAAGAGCATTCCTAAGGAGGTTTTGACATTTTTCAGATATTTTGTTTACCCAAGAGAATTTTACTATTTATATTCCTGTGTTGCTAGCAGAATTACACTCTTTTAAACACTCATACTGTGGTATAATAGCATTTTTCTCTGGCTTAGCTCAAAGCTTTTCCAATGACTCAAAAAAAAAAATCTGTAAAGCAAGTGTGGAACCTTGTTTGCAGCAAATATATTGATTTAAACCTACATGTCAGGTTACATGGAATTTTCTGCTGTGAAATAGGAACTCACATCAAATTTGGAACGTGGGCTGACGCTGGGATTGACGTATCACAGAACAGAGTGGTCCCAGAATATTGGCACTCTTGAGATAGAATTTGATACTCAGACTGTGATTTTTGCTTCCTCAAAAAAACCCCATGAGGATCAACCCCCTGGACTTAAATTTTCAGTGGACATTCTAAAGCAGTGGCCAGAACTCTCCTCTTGCTTTGTCAGCTGCCTTTTAGGCTGGTTGAGGGGTTGAAATGAGAACTAAGTGCAATAATGCAGCTCTCAGAGGTACCTGACACACTGACAGCTGACCAGGACAGTGGTGTGGACATTGTCTGCTTCTTGGCTGAAGGAAAACACAGAACTAACATGGTTATACTGTTACAGGTGCACAAAACCTTTATTCAGAGCTAGTGCTTATATATCTGCACACCACATTATGTTATGCAGCCCCATCGCTGCATAAAGATCTGGTTCTGAAATGAAAAACAACTGTTTTGCAGGATCTGGATGTTCAAATTCCATGAAACATTGTATTTGAGAGAGCCCAGTTACTGATTACCACTGCTAGACACTGCTACCTATTTCCAAAAGACATTTCAGAATAATTTATTACCTTTGCAGTGCTCATACAATGGTGAGGAAGACTCATTTTGGAAAGGGTTAGAGGTTAATGTTAACTAACACAACAGAATTTGTATTATCTACCACTGTTGTCCAAGTTTTCTGGATATATCCTGAAGTGTTTGCTTTCCTGTCTCTGAATATTTAGGGATTTGTGTGTTTCTGCAAGAACCAGAGATCTGTTTGTCTGTGTATTTCTGCAGCACAGCTTGTGAATGTTCTCCCCAAGTCTTTGACAGAGTTGTTGAATTAAAAAGGTGGAATGGGAGTTCAAGGAAGGGTGGGAGGAAGATCTGGGGATGATGGAGTCCTATAGATAATGACACCCAGCATAAGAGATGGGCTTTCTAAGAAATTAGAAAAGAAATCAAGTGCTTCACTGCATTGCACTTCTGAAGAAAATGACCTATTTGTTGTAAATACAGAGTGTTCCTGTGTGAGCCTGGTGTCTCATAAAGTACTGATCCTAAATTACACAGAAGGCATTTCTCTTATTTGAGGAAAACATAGCAGGTCATAAGGTGTATTTCTGAATATCCTACTGCTTAATAGTGAAGTAGAACAAGAAATGATTTAGAGGGGAGAAGAAAATGAGACATTAATGAAGATTTTTCTGTGTGTACTTGGAATAGATTAAACTGTGTTTTCAGGGCCAGGGAAAAATGTTACACTTTTGTGTAATCCTCTTTGTTTTGTTGCATGTTTCTGTTCTCATATATTGATAGTTTTTCACTGCATTTTTGGTTCATGGTATTGTGTTAGCATGATAGATTATAGTGGCTTCAGTGAAGTTCATATTTGTACCAGGTCACTGACCAAGGATAGAAAAAGAATTAAAGGAGTGAAAAAAAGGAGGAAAAAACTCTCTCACAGCTTTGAAAGAGCTGTTACATTTCATAAAGATAAAAAAGTCTGTCAATAAGCATTTGCCCAATGGTCTTAAACTATTATAATGCACTGACTAGATAGTATGCCAAAATACTCTGTGTGTATTCCTGGATAAATCAGATGCATCTGAACTCCCTAAGTATAATGAACCTCATTTTTTATCTTAAATGCCTTAGTCCTCATCTTCTCACTGTGAGTGGTAAGAGAGGCCCGAAGAGTCAAATAGGGAATATTTCATTTCCCCTGTACAGAGAGCAGCTGAAGCACAACTGTTTCAGGTGGGATATTCTGTGCTGCTGCTTGAATGTATTTTGGCATTGGTGCATCTACTAAGGACATCTGGCTAGAATACATGAATTTCTCTTTGTGAAGAGAAATGCTGACCAAATAGTTTTGACTTGTACATGAATGGACACAAATGGATTTTCAAAAAATTCCCTTAGGGTAAAGTTTTTGCCAGGCACCATCAAGGATAGCTGTGTGGATATAATTATTGGACTTGTAATAAAAACATCTCTCTAATTGATTAGTTGACCAATTAGACCAACATGATGATCATATTTTTCATGATCATCAGTAATTCAAAGTAATCAGTGTGATATTTTGGTCACCCGGTGATTTTAAAATGATCCCTTCTATCATGGAAGTGACCTATGGAAACAAAAGAAATTAAACCAATAGAATGTTATAGAATTTTAACTGCATTACTTTTAAAAAAACTTTCAAAAAGTGCAGAATTGAATAGAAAATATTATTCTCCTTTAGTGTTTTTGAGTAATCTGCCAAATCCAGGATATACAACAAAGAGAAAATTCTCTTGAAAAGATTTATTTTCTCTGATACAATATAAATTTCTTCTCTAAAATAATGTACTTCTGTTAAGAAACCCCAAAGGTGTGCAGGAAGAGGACGACTGGTTTTGGCTGTAGTAGGTCTGCTTCACATTGCTTTGTAGCTGTTTGGACACATTGGGGGATCCAGATCCAGCAGGCTCCAAAGCTATTTATGTTCTTTACTTCTACATGGGTTCCAATTTATTTTTCCACTTAAGTCAATATGAAGTCAGAAACCCAAATAGGTCGCTGGGTATAAATGATGGCGGCTGTCAGAATGGGCTCTGTCACCATTACAAGTAAGAGTAAATCAGGGCAGTCCCAAGGATGTAATAATTTATGCTGGTGACATTTACCCTGGGTGGTTTAGGATTATAATATACCAGAAAGTGATGTTTCCCCCCAATTGACATTATATTAATCATAGCATAGCTAAATATAAAGATCCAGCTTCAGGTTCAGTTGCATGTCATAGCAGCTACCAAAGAGAAACTCAAAATCAGTTGCTGTGACTTCAAGCGTTGCCCAGTTCATCTGCGTTCAAATACTCAGATTCAAGGCAAGGGTTTGGTTTTTTTTAGAAATCAATTACATCTTATTTATAAAACACTCAGCAATGTGGAAAGTCAGATTTAAAATAATTTCAAACTTCCTGGCAGTAAATAAAAGCTTAAGTCCAGCAAATCATTAGTTGTTTTTATCTTCAGATTTAATAGCTATATTCGACACTGTATAAGTGGCTTAAGGGCATTAAGGTTCTTAGTGTCTGTAAACTACATTGTTGGGACTTGGTTTTAAATATTTATAAGTCTACTATTAAGAACAAATCATTTTCTCAATCTATTTCACTAACAGAAATTATTTATAAGTATATCATTAATTATTTAGGTTTTCCTGGTATTATATTTACATTAATAATTAAATGCATCTAATTATTAAATCATATAAATAAGATTTAGTTTCATTGATGAGTTGAAATGCAAACAGCAATTCTATCACTGACTGTAAACATTTGAAGTGAGATGCTCTTCAGAAACAAGCCCTCACACTTGCTAGAAGTCATGAGAGTAACCTGCTGAAGTAACTTAACACAATTATAGCAGGTAAAACCATGACAGTTTTGGATTCTCCCAACCACAGTCAGCTTTGTTCACCTCTCATAGGTATTCCAGTGCAGGTAGCCAGGATCTTTATGATGACCACCAATTACCTCTGTGCTACCTGATGGCAATTGCCTTTTACAGGGGAGGTGCAGATCTGAGTCCCACTCCAGGAACCTTGGCCATCTCCTCATTAAAATGTTCAAAGAGTGCCACAGCTCAATGCCATGTGTAACACTGTGCCCTAATCCCAGGAGTTATAACCCATTTCAAGGGGCACTTTGATTTGTGCCCGTTTCTGTCAGTACCAGCAGTACCAGATTCCCCCACACAGCATTTCCAGCCAGGGAAGGGTGAGGTTCGTGCTCCCTGCTGCACAGGAGGACACAGTTAACAAGTGGCTCATTTCTCACTCAGTTGTGTCTTGTACAAAATATAATTACATGATGAGTAAAATGTAACCTGTTTCAGCCCCTGATTATGACAAAGTTAGACTAGGTTCAAAAGCCTATCATTACCTGTATGAAGTCTTCTGGTGATTACAGTTCTTCAGCACAAACCTTTGGCTAATACAGTCCCAGTGCTATTTCTAGTCTTCCCATTGTCAGGGATTACTCATGTCTAGTGATGATGTGCAGTGACCCATGTGTGCAACAGACATAAAATCTTTACACCTTTTGAAAATGTGGAAAGGCTGTTTTCTAGAATTATTTACTGGCATTGGAAACAAATCAGCATTTTGAACCTGGCACCTGAAGACCTCAGGTCTGGACTAATGAAATCTGGTTTTAAAGATCTTTCATCTTTCATGTATTTATATGGAACCAGAACTAGTGTATGTAGGCCTCCTGGAAGCACTCCTAAGTGGTCTTTCAACTTTTCTTTCTCTGTGAAGTGCCCTTGGGTATAGCCTAATTAATCATATGCTAAAACTTTCTAATCAATTACAAACAGTGTAGGTTTTCCAAATTACAGTTTGTGTTGTTCATAGCACGTAAGCATCTGGTATAAATAGCTGCCCATAGTTGAATGCAGACATAAAACATTCATATATGTTTACAATAGCACTTCATGTTTTCAGTACCAGCTTGATATTTTCTCCTCATGTCTTTATTTGTTAATGTAATCCTGAAATCTTCAATTGCCTTCTTTCATCATAGTTTCTTTATTCTTTTAACCTATTTCCAGCCATGCTGGTTTATTGCAAAATAAAAGTAAGAATAATGTCAATGATTTCCCACACAAAAGCACCCAGGAGAACACTTTAGGTCAATCTGAACTACAATGAGAAAGAACTGAGCTGATGCTAATTTATATGAACTTTTAATTTGAGGATAATACTAGAAGTGAATCATAATCTTCAAGGTGAAGAAGTACTTTAGCTTCCTAAGCTGACTTAACCTGAACAATGAAAGTGCCATTAATTACTTGTCATACCTGTTCATCATTGTTTCCAATGTAATAAAATCTGAAGAATATTTATTTTCAAAAGGTGATGCATTGGTAGAGTATTCGAACATTGAAGAACATGCAATTGGGATCAGAGGAAATCTAAGAAATCTCCTCTGTGTGTCTTACTTTAAAAGAGACTTTTCTAATAGGCCTCTAATTTTCTTTCTTTGACACATTTTTGCTTTATTTTGGGTTTTGATCAGCTGGGTTGGTTCACTGAAAAATCAAACTGTTATCACACAGTGATACAGGGCTGACAAATTTTGCCCAGCATGGGAAGTAAAGAGCAGAGCCTGGGCTGTAACAGTCCCGTCCTACTTCTAACAAGATGAAATGGCCAGTGAACTTCAGAAGGGAGCACACAAATAGATTGCAAGCATCATGCCTTAATGCTTTTATGTTACAAAGAGCTCTAATTGCTCCTGCAGGGATGAGAAGTCAGAAATTAGAAAAATCATAATTGCCCTCAATATAATCACTGAACTTCAGCCAAAGCTGTCCAACTTTCTGTCATATCAGTCCTCCTTGATTTGACTGTGTACAGCTGTTGCATTTAATCCTAGCCTGGAATTACCTCAAGAACTTTTTAATCTTGTTTTTCCCTAACTCAACAGAGTTTACATCTCTAAGCTCTTTCTGTCTCCAGTTGTCTCAATCTTTGTTATCAGATCTTCTTCTACCAAACTTACTTTGCTTAAATTATTTATGCATAAACAAATTTCCACATAAAGTCAGTCACATCAGTATTCATATGTACCCAAGGATTCACTTAATCTCTTGGGGAGGAATTCAAGCACATACTGTATTTTTGCTTGCAGGTTTTATATTCTTTATGAAAAATGGTCCTGAGTGTCACAGAATCATAGAGAGCAAAGAGTCAGGGAAATATCAGGAACACTCTGCACATCAGAGAATGATCAGGTTTCAGAAGGTATCATCACACTGAGTACATATACACTGCAATTCCTGGAGTATGCAAAAATCCCCTAAACTAAGCACTTCAAATAAAAGCAACAAGAGAAGCTTCATTGGTCCATGGCTTAGGACAGATTTTAAAAGCCATCAGAACCCTACCTAAATAAGCAGACAGCAAGTCTTCCTTGAGTGTTCTGTAGCAATACATCTGCTAAGCTTGCTAAACTCATTTATAACTAGCTCACATGCATCTGCATGAGCTGTAAGTACTACATGAATTTGAAATATATACCTGAGCTTTTGGTATAGCCAAGCTCTGAGATGGTGACATATTAATCTATACCTTTACCTGTTGATTATGGGCCTACTAAGTATAAATAAAGGTACTAGCCTCTGGACCTGTGAAAAATAAAGCCATAGAATAGTTTGGGTTGGAAGGGACCTTAAAGATCATCTTGTTCCAACACCTGCCATGGGCAGGGGTATCTTCCACTAGACCAGGTTGCTCAGAGCCTCATGCAACCTGGCCTTTAGCACCTCCAGGGATGGGGCAGCCACAGCTTCTCTATTGCCAGGGCCTCACTACCCTCACAGTAAAGAATTTTTTCCTAATATCCAATCTAAACCTACAGTCTCAGTCTGAAGCCGTTTCCTCTTGTCCTGTCACTACACGCTCTTGTAACAAGTCCCTCTCCGTCTTTCTCACAAGTCCTGTGCTTTAGGTATGTGGCTGTTCCTTGTCACCTTACATTCACCCCAGTCTTTCTTCACTGTCAGTGTTTAGATCAGTCAAATGCCAAGGCCACAGACGTGTGTGTATAATGTTAGAGCTGAGCACATGGGCAGAAGTAGCAGCAGCAGATTGGAAACTGTGCTCTGTTGTCAACAGAGATTTTGCTTCTGTGAACTCTCATCCAGTTTTCAAGTAATTTCAATTTAATGCTCTTTAGCGTGATTAGGCAAAAATCTTAATCATAAGGCAGATTGACCTGCATGTCTGACAGACTGCAAAAGTGACACCTTACACAAATTTCTTCTGATTACAATTTATGGTGGAACCAGTTATTTGGGAAGGAGGTTCTGCAGACTCTGGACACAAAGGTGTCAACAAGTGGCTTTCAAAGTTGATTGAAGCACCAAGGCCAATTTTTGTCATCTTACTGAAATGTGCAGTACTACCAAGCTGTACTTAGTTCCAAAAGACATGGAGGCTTTATAATACTTTTTTTTTTTTAAGGGAAATTGATGGAGTACATTTTAAACTAAAAATATCCTGAGGCTGGCATTGGATCTTGATCAATGAAATAAGGGAAAAGTAATTATCAGTAGGATATTAGTGGCACAATATCATATATATTCAGATGTGTCAATAATTAACATAGATTTGAAAACAGAAAAAGGTTTCCAAGCTCTAGCCAAGAGGGAAGTACTGAAACATTTCCAGACAAGGTGGAATATGAAGGCAGTGTAATATGATAGAACCATGAAATTAATGAATTAAAAATTAAAACTTGTGACCTTTGTCTTTGGGTGTTCAATATGCTGATATCCTCAAGAGGGGGATGCTGAGACTCTTAGATGTCACTTGTTCATTGTTGCTGGTACTGAATTAATATTGACATTAATTAAATCCGTGCTTGAAGGGTTCAGCTTGGAGACTTAACATGGCTGGAAAGAGATGCTGAAGGGATGCACTAACATGAGTAGAGATACTAAGAAACCTCATAAGTGATTAACTCATATACCTTCCTTTGCTCAGGATTAAAATGGTCACCGGAATTGTTTCCCAGAACAAAATTTTCACTGTGTTAAATTGGATTTGGGATGGGTAGGAAATAGAGAAATTTTTCTGTAGCTGGGGAGCAATTATCTGGATAACCTGCATGTTTTGCCCATAAGAAATTCTCAGCTGTTGTAGGGACAAGGAAAATTAGTAATATGTTTAATAGCACTTTTTTCCTACATGTGTGCCATAGGATGGCAAGCCTGTTGAATAAAACTGCATGTGCCATGCCATGCATTCTATGGTCTGTGGCTCATTCTTGTCAAATCACCTTTTCCTGACTGGCTAAAATTTCTGTCTGATGGACCCCTTCCATCTGTGTGTTTCTGTGCTCCAATATCCATGTCTGTAACAAAGCCCCAGGTGCAAATTCTCCATAGCTTTTAGATTAAGAGATCCACTGTTAATATGAGTAAGTATTATCAGGGATGGGCTGATGATATTCCTTATTTTGTCTTATTTTTCTTTTATCCTGACAGCTCTCCACTGCCAGAGGGGAAAAAAATGTGGCTTTCTCCTTTTTTTTTTTTATTCCTACTGAACATTAAGCAAATGTAATCATCTAAATATCTGGTTTAATGTCAAGAGTTCTATGAGTGGTTAGATCTCATCATTTTATGTATTAAGTTATAGTTGTTTCTTATCATAAACATTATTTTACTTTTATCAACAGTCATTGTCCTCTGCCTTTTTATCACTGAGACATTAAATATCATTACATATACATATTCTACTAGGAATAATAAAATCATATCATTAGAAGACTTCAGCCCTTCCCCAGGTTGTCTATGAACATGTTGAGCAGCACAGTCCCCAGCATAACTCTCTGCAGGATTTTGCCTGTAAAAACTGGCCATTTATTACCTAAATGTCATTTGGGGGGGGCTTATTTGCTTACAAATCCCTGCAATGGCTTTATTTTGTATACTATAGAATCACAAAATGTTAAGGGGTTGGAATGTGCCTTAAAGATCATCTACTTCCAGTCTCAAAGTGGAAAGATTCAGTTCATTTTTGCCTGTTGTAACCCAGTGCATTTCTGGGAGGAGGATTGGCCATGGCACAGTAGCACACAAGTCCTGTAGTGTTCCAGGCCTCCTTGACACTGCAGGATGTGCTCATCCATAGGCAGGGCTCCAAGCAGTCATCTGAATCCTTTTGTATACCTTAGGGCTGACAGGGGATTCCCAGTGGAAAAAAAAACAGTGAAAAAAGTCACTAAGCTCTTTGGCATACTCTGTGCTTTTTCTGCGAGCTGATAAGACACTCCTGGGATCCAGGAGACTTGAAATATTGTAAACCCCGTCATACTGAGATTCCCAGTGCTTGGCCCCCGAGACATGAGCTCCACTTTATCATTTTCTTTCATTTCAGGAGGACAATTTCTCAACATCATGCAATCTATAAGGTTAATCTAGTTATATCTATATAGATATTTCACATTATGTAGCACTTATGATTTCCTCGTAATCCCAAAGTTACCTGGCTGTTTTAAACAACTGAAACCAGTCTTTAAAATTAAAAGCAGGTATGACACAAGATAACACAACATGATTTAAAAGTCAGTCTGTTTTCCACTGACAGGTTCAGTGTCCATGAGCTCTGGGGAAAGGATGAAGCACAGAGCTTCCAGCATCCTGAACCCAATCCCAGTGTGTGGCTGCTCAGGGCGCAGCCAGGAGCCCCTGCCTCACATACCTGGTGGTACAACAGGGTTCACAGGATCCACTTTCCTGCCTGCCTGCTGGCAGCAGCTCCTGCCTCCCAGAGTTATAGGAGTTCACCTAATACCTGGGCCTGCCTACCTGCTCCATCAAAAAAACCACTTTGAGCCTGGCCTGCATTAACATGAAAATATATTTATCTTTTATATTGTATGAGAAGCCTCTGTCACAGACAATATCCCAACTGGATTAATCACTGCATGAGAGTCAGACATGAATTCCAGACCCCAATAAGCTCACACATTGGGTAGGAGGCAGGGGCCAGATACAGCAGAAAACAGTGAAACAAAATCCGTATCATAAACAGTGATTTCTATATTTTTTATGAGTGCTACTAAAACCTGCAAACCAACAGATTCTTGGGTCTGTGCCTTATTCACCTTTATTTACTAACACACGGGTTCCAGCAAGCTTGGGAGCTGAAAATCTGTTTTTTCTGTCGACAATAGCAATATGCACCTTGCCAAGATTTTTGCCACATTAGGAATATATTTTAAAAATCAGGACTGTGCAGTTCAGCTTTCTAATCTATTAGTTTATGTTTGCTTAGGTTTTTTTTTTTCTTTCCTGTTACCATGAGGAAAAAGATTTACTCCACTGGAGGACCAAAAACTGTGTTTCTGTGAAATCCAGCTGCATGTAAATGAGAAAACAGCTCCTCAGGAACTGTGTCCTCTCATGTGGTTAAGCAGGTGTGGAAGTTTTCCAAAAAATGTTTTTGAGGCACTACTGTAAATTCAGGACAGAAATGGAAAGTCATTTCTTTTTCCTTTTCACAGGGAGGAGGGAAAAAAAAAAAGTTTTATTTGAAAAATGTTAGTATTATTAAAATTTAGCTATACTTTCTCCACTTAGAGGAAAATGCAGGCGGGTAAAGGCTACAAAGAGTTCATTAGCATGCCAAGAACATCACAGAGGACTCAGGGTTTGGCCAGGCCCCCAAGGTTAAGGTAGAGGCAGCATGTGTGCTATGGCTGACAGAGGTGCTAATTGTCTGTGTTTGGGCAGGGGCCCAGCACGGATCCCAGCCAGCCCCTCTCATGTGCAAGATAACACTGACAAGAGAAGAGTGACTGCAGCTTTTGTCTGAAGAATCACTCGTGTGCTGCACCAGGGCTGCAGTCTTGTGCTGCTTAATCTCTGCCTGAAGAGCCTACACCCTTACTACCTGTTCCTCTGACAATGGCAAGTGTGCAGAGCCTGCCAAACAGTTTATTAAATTATGGTGTAAAATGTGTTATCCCCCCTTCCGTGGTTTACAACAAAAATAACTTTGGACAAAAGGTTTTGGCTTTGAGCACTTATAACCTTTTTCCCACCACTTTTCAACTGGGTTTCCCAGTTTGAGATTGGTGTCTCCTGAAGAGCAGCTACTTCTTTAGATGAAACAGATTTAAAACAATAAATATCAATACACTTATTGCCTTATCTACATCTAACAGTCCTGTCACTTCTCTACGTGGATGTGATTTAACCTTGCCATCATTTGTTCTCTTGAGGAGGAAATTACAGTCCATTTCTCCTTTGATCTGTCAGCTTGGAGCAGCTGGCAACTTGTCAGCACCCTTTCTGCAGATGGACATTTCACTGCTGAGAGCAATACCCCAGCAATCTGTACGTACTCAGCCTTGACAAAATGACTTCATAATCAGTGGCCAAGGAGTTACTTTTCCCGGTGCTGTTCTTTTTGAGCATTTTTGCAGACTCATACTTCACCTACTTGCAGGTTCTCTCAAGCAATTCTCCCCCTCATAACAAAGTAGCTCTAAGTGGTGGGCAGGCTGCAAGCAGAGATCAGGAAAAGCAAGGTGACATCCTGTCCTATGTAGTTGAGGAATTGGAAGCCTTAATAGAATAAGAATGTATGTCCTGCATGCAAATCTTAATGAAATTGGTGATTTAAAATCACAACATTTTTTTAAACGCAGGTTTCCAAGTCTCATTAACTTCAAACAAGAGGATTCATATTCTATTTAACTAGACTTCACATTGAGCCACTTTTCATTTACAGTATATTCCTAAAGGTAGAACCAGCAGGGAGATGAAATGACTTCATTTACTGGAATTACAGCTTCTCTTATATAAAATGTTAATCATTTTATATATGACAACCTTATGCTTAATGTTGCTAGAATACTCCTCGTAAAACATTATTTTGTGAATGCACAGACTCCCCTACTGAGCACATAACAGCTTTCAGTGGATGTGCTAATCCAGTTTGAATATATGTAGTATTTAATCTTCATTAAGATGCTGAAGTCTATACAATGTTAATTATTCATTTTGCATGTTCCTTGCACTTTATTGTAATTCATAATTTCCTTAATCAAAATGTAGTTTTTAATTATAACTGTAAAATTTGGATGAAACCTGCCTGGTAAGCATAAGCAGATTTTTTTTTCCTAGTTTTGCTGAGTTTTTAGCATGGGATGACAAGGGGAAATTTGCAGAATTGGTGAGAAAAGAGTGTTGAGTGAACAACATTCAACCAAGTGAGCAGCGTCGCCCCATCCCTCAGCACAGCCCACAAGGGCTGCTGGGATCTTCTGCTGACATTTGCTAAACCTGAAGTCTCAAGGCCTGAGAGCACAGAGTGAGTTTTTAATCGGGTATTCTTGCCTCCTTTTCATCAGCACCAGAATGTGGTGAGCTGCTGCAGGTAGTGTAGTGCATGTTCCTTTGAAAAGCTTTCCAGCAGGATAAGAAGACTGCCACAGTACACAGAGAAAATGCTAAGTGGAATTAAGAGAAGCCATTGCAGTTTCAACATCCTTAAACAAAACATATTAAAACAGATGTGAAAATTTAGCAGAAAAATGCAAGAAAATGGGTAATGAGGTTCACTGAACAGAGATTAGGAGTGGCAAGTGTGTCTTTTTTCAAGTATTCAGGAAACAATGAACTTACAGTAACAATTTTAAACTACAGCTGGTTTTGATACAGAATAGGTTTTAAATAACACCAAAGTGTCAAGTTACAAATGTTCCACATGCTAAAGTGACAGGTAGTGCATATAATTGAATATTTATATGACACAGCGGAATAGTACATTTCAGCTTCTGTGGGGCTTGTTTCATTTTGAATCCATGTATTTTTAAGTGGCAAAGTACTCAAAAATGACTGAAGGGAGCAAAGTATCATAAATGTGTACATTAGCAGGCAAGTCAGAGATGTGTGCCCTCTTTACCTTTTTATTCTTTCTGGAGCTCTGGAGAAATAAACACAAATATTCACTTGGGATTTATATTACAATCCAGAGAAGACTAAAACATACATGGTCTCAGAAAGGAAATCTTTGTGTCTTGGCAAACGTGCTCTTGAAAACCTTTGCCATGCCAGATTTACAACAAACTCTAGATGAAAGTTACTTGTGAAATCACCAGGGAGGATATCACATCTTTTTAGCTTAAAAGACATATTGGCAAGTATGAACTGCCACGGGAACTTTGATATGAGCTGCAGCTGCAGCCCCTCATCTGTCTGGAATGTCATAGTCAGTAGCCACACCTTTGGTCAGATGTGCCGTGGCACGTCCCAGATGACTCAAGGTATATCCTTTTTCATTAATTATGTAGTCATGAAATGACCTTTAGAATAATAAAAATTCTAATGGAAAGAAAAAAAAAAAAGTCTATGTCTTAGGATCTATTTTCCTCATCTAGAATGCGACACTTCAGTTTTGGCTTACAGATAGAACTACTCATGTTAAAAAAATCCCTAAACAGGCCAAATAACCTTGTTTATGAAGTTGCTTATTTTCCACTCATCACCTGGGACTTGCTGAGCCAACCAACTCACATACTGCCAGTCTTCAAGGATGAGCTACATCCAAAAGGCAGCAGGACAGGCTGAGCAGAGAGAGGAGCACGGGAAAGAGGCAGGCAGGTGGATTTGTTGTTTTTCTGAGTGGCAATTATAAGTGTCAGCCTGCCAGACTGTCCCTCTTGTTGGGACTAAATTTTTCATGAGATCTCTGCTGCAGTAATCTAAAATTGGCTGGAACTTTATCACCTCCATAATGCTCTATCAGTGGGAGATCATTACCTGAGGTTCTTTGACCTCTCTGTTGAGACGTATGTATTGTGTTTCCATCCCCTAAAACCATTTTACACTGCAGTTTTACACATTTGAAAGGCGGTGCCTCGTGAGATTTTACACACCCAGTTGTGATATCTTGCAGAGATGATACATTAGTTCTTTGCTCAGTTGTGTCTTCTTTATTTCAAAATATTTCCATGAGAGGAAAGAAAGGTAACCTGTACTAAAGGAATGTGTTGCAGATGTTATGGCTGGAATATGTAATTTTAAAATCTCTTTTCATATTGATATTAATGGTTAATATTCTGCATTTTAAAGGCTTTTGAAAAAAAATGGCATTTCAGTGGTGCTGAAAAGTGTTATAAAGCTGTTGTGACATTTAAGAAATTAGCTGTGAATTAATCAAGGATCCTCTGAAATACACTGTGGAAGTGCAGAGCGATTGGAACTGTGGTTGCCATTAGCAAGTAGAAATCACTGATGTTACTGTTTGGACAAGTTGATTTCATGGAGAGTTTTTTGGTTTGTGCATTAAATCTGAAGTACCTGAGCACAGAGAGCTTTTTAAAGTTAATATAAAAACTCAAGATAAGAATTTTAATATGTTTCACTAGTTTTCTGTGTTCTAGGAACCACGTTCTTTTTTTGTGTTTAGAGTGTTTATGGTCCAAGTGTACAATCACTCAAAACAAATCTATCGTAGAAGAGAGATTCTCTGTCTGGTTTCAAATCATCTGTATTTATATGCAGAGAAAGGACTTCTGCTTGTTACAGTCCAATTTATGGACAAGGGGATACAACCTAGACAAAAGAGTGCATTTCAGTAATTCTGGTCTTTTGAAACCTTTTTATGTCCTCTTTAGAACACAGTGCTACTATTCTACAGTTCCCACAGCTGCTTAAGAGACACATTTAAAATGCATTTTAAAAGTTTCTTTGACTAAACCATTTTATTTCTTCATTAAGATTGCATCTCCACTCATTCCTTTTCCATTTTCCTAAGCTTACTCCTCTAAGGTTTGACCTATCACTGAAGGCAGTAGAAAAATTCCAAGACCAATACAGCCTTTTTGAGCTTTTCCTGATGTCATTTGTGTTCCCTTCTGTTGTCATTTTCACCATTTGTTATTGTCATTGGCTATTTTCTCCTTCTCTAGTGTTTTGTGTTTTTCTTCTTTCTTCCACTCTCTTCCTTGGTTTCCAGCCTATTGTTGTTTGGTGAGTTGACCATCGTGTGACATTGTACAGAAAGGATATTTGATGTGTATGTATGATATTATAATAAGACTAAATCCTGTTAAATGAGTTATAAATGAGTTCCAAAATAAGTCTTTGGGATTTTATTTTAGAAAAAATTACTTTACATAATTTAAATATTAACAGATATTTCAGCATCTGGTTTAGAGAACTACAGGGCAGTGGGCAAACCAAGAAGAATAACCAATGGAAAATTTTATTAATTTATTTTCCCAAATTGTTTATGAGTGTTCTTGCCTGTTTTGTTTGTTAGCTGTATCAAATTATTCTCTGAATGATTTATGCAGATTATTTAGACCTGTGGTCTTTTTGCAAATTTTGTAGTATAATTAATTCCTGTATTTGGTTGTGACATACACTTCTTCAACTAAATCACATGATGTTGGGGGAAAAAAAGAGTCAAATCAAAGTCTGTGGCTTTTGTTTGAAATTTACCTGAAATTTCAACTAAAATCACTAGTACTAAATAATTATGTCAGAATAAGGCGATATTAATGTTATTGAAGTGATTCCAAGGAGATACCAGGACAATACTACTTAACTATTTAATGTAAAACTGATATTGTGCTTTAGAAGAAACAAATGCTCCTTGTTTATACCCTGTTCAAAGAGATCTCCGATTTCCTTTTAAAAAGGAATTATTTTCCTCCTAGTTGTCTAACACAGCCTCACTACACTGACCTGGCTATGGTTCACTGACAAATTACAGTGTCCTACATGAGAAACAACTAAGTCCCAAATCCCCCAAAAGGATTTATTTTTTATATCATATTCAAGTGTTCTATCATATGAGACCAGCATTAGCAAAGCTGCTGTTGTTTTACTTGCGGTCACACTTGATAACCATGTTTTAGTTTTTATAAAGCTATAAACTAAAGCTCAAATGTTTAAAACACAGTGGTAATAAATAAAATATGAGATCTAGAGAAGCTGAGGGGGTTTATGCCAAAAGGTTTGATGACTGCCAAGGAAGCAGTATTTCCTTAGTTAGATTTCTTAAAACATTTAAAGATGTTTCTTTATTGACAAATACATACCTGTGTTCTGTTAAAAACTTAAATATGTAAAAACTATACTGAACTTATGTTGAGATAAACAACTGAAAGCAAAGATTGCATAATGAGGCTTCTGCAGTCTGTGCTCTGTCTTGATTCAACAAGTGCATGTTTTACCCCTATGAAGGCCAAAATATTTGAGAAAAGATTATGTTCTATTTCAATTGCTTTTTGTTAACTCTCATCTTCCTACTTGTGTTTAATCTTTAATGCTGAATGATTGATTGGCACTGGAATTCTACATTAAAATCCTCCATTCCTGGGAGGTATTGTCTCAGCTCTAGTTTGGAACAGTCCCAGGAGATGAAGTGCAATATTACTCTCTACTGGAACCCTGAAACAACCTGATAACTTCTGCTTTGTGGCAGGGTGTGTGCAGTGCAACATCCTGTTGCTATCCAGTAACTTGAGGTTTTTCCATATGGATTTGGAATCCAAGGCACACCCTGTTTGAGAAAAGGTGCACTGCAGAACTGCTGTGCTCATTGTCTTAGAAGGACATTGGCAGTGCTGCAGAGGGGCCTGGGCAAGGGCTGCACAGGAAATAATAGAACCAGCAAGTATGAAAGCAAAACAACTCTCTGCTCTTTCAAAAATAAGTTATAAAGATGATGCAGAGGGAAAAGGAATTGAAGTTTCCTATCACTGCTCATGATGACAAGAGAATTTTGCAAATGGGCCAGGAGAAACACAGTGGCTCTCATCACAAAGTACATGAAAATGCCAGTTGTGTTCAACACTCCAGACAACTGTCCAGCATGTGGGACAAAACCAAGTGGAGATTTGCTTAAAACCCTTAAGGTTTGACTCCACATTAAAGACTTCTTTGTCAGCTGGAGGGAAGGATGTGATAATTCATACTCTTTAATAGCATGAATAATTTGTAGGTGGCTCACTTTAAAATACATTCACTGTTAAAATAATCTGTCTCCCAACAGTCCTATACTGCACATCTCTCCTCTACTACATATGGAAATATGTGCATAACCATGTGTAAAATTCAAAGTTAGACGAACTTAGCAGTTGTTTTGGAGGGTTTACCTCAGAGTACTTTGGTTCTGTGAGCAGAACACCTGCCAGCACTTCAGGTACCTTCCCAGAGCACATGGTCTGACTCGGTTTCCACACATTCTGCACTTTTTCATTCTGCAGTGCAAACCAAAGCATGAAACCAGGGATATCTTGGAGACTGACCTCAAAAGCAACCGATTCAAACTAAAATGCTGACATTCACACTCACCAAATAAAAGACACAAATTAAATTGCTTCTGGTTGACCACATTTGAGGATGCTGGGAGGGTTCAAAATGAGCTCTGATTTCTGGAGTTTGTCCTGTGCTGAAAATACAAGACCTTTCTCCTTGTTAACAAGTTTAAATTTGAAAGAAATTTGATTTTATTTGCAAAAAAATGGTAAATACTTTCAAGAGAACAGACATCCAGAATGGGTGCTGTAAACTTAAGAGGCACTATTTAATCATGACACAAGAATGTATCTTACAACATATCTCACATAAAAGGAATCCATAATACACATAATCTAATGGATTTTATTCCCAAATGAAGGACAGATACACTGACAATTGAGAAGGGATAAATCTCCCTGTGGCTTTGTTTGTAGCTAGGAATAACCTCAGTTACTAGAAGGCAATTTCTGCTGCTGGTTCCGCACTCCTGGAACCATGGAACTCCATTGTTGTGAGAGAATGCGGCTGTTGCACCTCTGTTCTCAGCCAATTTTGCAAACTAATTTTTCCTAGAAAAGAGTTGAAACACTTGAAAATAAACTAATAGTCAGTTTTATTTCCAGTCTTTTTTTTAAATTTTTTTTAATTCTTTTTTTTTTAGTCAGATACTGGTACCCTTTGTAAACAATTTAAAGAGTTTTTACTTACATCACCTTGTGCTCAGCAGGTGTTTGCTTTTAACAATGAATTGTACTTTAATAAGCTGGTACCCATAGCTTGTGCCATGTTGCTTCCAGAGATGAAAGCACAGGACTAAAATAACAAATCAGGTCATAGGATTTTAACTGCCAGCCAGAAACAGAATTAAAGTTATATTAGAACAGCTCTTTAGATATTTTTTTTTATTAAAAGGAGAGCGGTGGTTTGCTTTCATTTCCTCAGCATTGTTCCTTTATTTCAGGACTTCCTTTATGAATTTTTTTTTCTGCTGTTTTGTTTCATTTTATTTTTGGAGGAGGATGTGGGGTTTGTTAGAGATGTGCAAATTGGAGGACTGTTTATTCACTGCATATTCCTTGAATGTCTACCTGGATTACAAAACACTGCCAGCTGTGCACTGTTCTGCACTATGCAAGTTACAGCCACATGCTAACCACATACTCTTAGTATTGGTTGGAAGGTTGTTTTGTTAACATTATCATGGCCATTTAAATTTAGTATCCTGTTCAAAATAGCTGTCACTGCCTAGTTGTGAAGCACAGGCAAAACCAGAAGCACAGTGACACCTGATTAATAGAGGTAAATTCATAGACTTCTCTATGGTTTATCCGCTTAAATGAAGGCCCAAACCAGTACTTGCATATTTCTTTGAACTACTCCTGCTTGTTAAGTGAGCTAAACCAGCAAAATTTGGCTGAAATTGTCATGGAAATGCCTGGTTTTATGTTTGGTTGGGTTCCTTTTAGTGAGTTCAAATCATCTTTTCACCATCGTTAATCATTTCGTATCCTACTGAAAGTGACAGATTATGCATGTACCTGAAAGTAGAAAATATTAAAAGGAAAATTAAAAATATTTGGGGAGAGTGGATGTTGTTCTGTTGTTTTTTGGTTTGTTGGGTTATTCAGGGTTTTTTTTCCAACAAGTATTTGGTTTGAACTAACATTTGAATCAACATTTCTGAGATTATTGTATGTGATTGCCTGTTTGGAGTAAACTATGTAGTAGGAGAAAGCTGCAACATGCATCATACTTCTAAAATTATAATCTTATTCACTGTTTGCTAATGCAATGAAACTAAATTCTCAATACTGAGTATTTGGTACTGAACTAATACTAAACACCATCTGACATCACACTTCCACTGGAAAGAAAAATTGTCTTACTGTTAATACTAGTGATCCATATTGATAGGTAAGAACTAGAGTAGTTAACTGGAACATATGGTTGGCATCGTTAAAAGAGTCCTGTCTCCATGCCAAAAAGTTATTGAATACAGCTGTAAAGGACTTGTTAATTGTGGCCACCCTCAAAGGAGCCAGCTGATCATTAAGGCTTTAGTGCCTTTCCCAGCTGCATTGCATCAGGGATAAGTGTTTAATATATTGGTGGGGACAGGACTACTACCAGCTGAAGCTCAAACTTTTCAGGCTGTGTGGAGTGAAGGTTCTGTGTGTGCAGAGCTCTGAACTTTCACGTTTCTGAGGATTATTTTTATTGCAGGGCTTGCTGGTCCCTGTAGCAACATGAAGCCCTTGCAGTACCTGATGCAAACACACCGCTGGAGTGTGGGGTGAGTGCTGCATTTTGGGGTTGTTGGGGGTCTTTAGTCATTAGTGTGTGAGCAGTGCTGTGTGGACAGACTAGAACAGGCCATGGGCCACAGGATTTCTCCAACAGCTATTTTATGCCCTGCTTGATCCATATTCTTCTACTGGGAATGTAAAAGAGAAGTTGACTGTCTGTGTGACCACTGATGGTTTGCTGAGCCCAGGCATTGATGGGAAGTTCTGGGGGTGGAAGACTTGTATGTATGTAATATATGAAAGATATAAACCTTGGTAGATTTACCCAATGATAACTTATAACATTTGTTTCTCCACAACACATTTAAACTTTCCCCCTTCCCCTCCCATTAGCAGCATTTTTAGGAACACAGGCAGACTTAGATGACCAGTTATAAATTCAAAGAAAAGGTAGAGAGTTGTGTTTAAATCAACACAAAGTAATTCTTCTATGTCTGAGGGTTTTTTGCAATGTCTTTTTTAAGTTAGGATTTTTGGGGTTTTTATTCAATAAAGATATGCGTAATAGAGAGGTTAAGGTCTTTAATTTAACATGGCAATGAACTAAAAAGAAGACACTTTACTCCCTCTGAATTTGCATTGCATGATTGCATTTTAATGAATTAACTGCATTTCACACACCTGAAATGAATTTGAGAGTAATAGCTGAACCCTTCCCACATGGTGTTCTCATTGTGGGCTCAAAGGAAGACTCTGTTATCTACAAATTATATTCTTGGTTTCAGTGGTGAAAGGATACTGCTTACAGCAACAAAAATTACACGTAGTTATAATGTTTAAACAAACACATACAGGGTACTGCTGTTTAATACCTTCTATTTATATTCCATCCCTGTTTCTAGAGAGCAGAGTAATTTGGAAGTAACTGGGGACCCTTTTTTTAGCTGAATTTGGACTGTCCTGCTCCTAGAAGCTGTGTGGTTTCTATAGTGTGATGGTATTGTGGGATCCCCTGCTAGGGTACATGAGGGCACCAGGTTTGGCTTCAGAACACCCTGTGGAGCAGATGGTTTGGGGGCCTTAAACTGCAAAATAGGGCATTCAACTGGAAAACAAATAATGAAAACTTTTATTGGCGTGCTGCAGTCCTTTCACCAGGAGGTTGTTGAACTATGATTGCTACTGCTTTTGTAATAGAGTGTATGTATAAAAGAAATACTTTGTGTGGTTACAGTTGGACTTCTGTAAACCAGCTTTGATAACCTGAGAGTAGAGAACTGCTCCACAACCACTGGCTTCTGTTTCACTTCAGTTTCCCTGGTTTTGCCTTACTCTCTGAGTCACCAAGCTTTCACCTCTGCTTGGGCTTGACTTTTAACCCAAGTGTGTCTGTAGATAAGTCATCTTGCAGATACTCATAAACTGTGGCCTTTGCTTTTGTTAGGCACAGTTGGAAGTGTTCTAGACTTTCACGAAGTGCCATTGCTAATTAGTGTTGGTGTGGGTAATTTTTTGTTGAAGGGACATATTTCTAATTTGGGGTTGGGATTTCTTGTTTATTTGTATTGGTTTTTACGTTTCCCTGAAAACTCTGCTAAAGTCTCATTTTAGAGCAAACATCACAAAACATCTGTTAAAGTGCAGCCAGTTTTTGCTGACTGATTCTCTGCATTATTCTGTCTAATGATGCTAAGTGGCCAAAAAGGAAACATGAATGAATAGGATAAGATTCAGTTCACAGATGCTTATATTGAACATGTCTGATAAAATCTTGTACTAAAAGGCTTTCATGATCTTTGATTTTTAGCCTTAGTGGCACATCTCTACCTCTTTTATGAGATGTAAATTAATCTACTTATTAGGGGGTTTAGAAAAATGCGAGTTAAATTACAGAAATAGCCATATGCTTCTGGTATTTTTTTTCTCATTACAAAATGTATCTCAAACACAGTTATACTGCACAACAGGAGCATAGGTAGTTCCTGATGTTCTTGTCCCAAGGAGCTTGGCTATTAACCTAATTGCCTGGCTACTTAGAATGTGGAGGGGGAAAAAAGGGGATTTGAGTCACAAAACCATAGATTAAAGTTCTTTATAAGCAAGGTTGCAGTTAACAGTACACACTTTTAATGGACTGCTGACTGTCTTGGGTCTATATAACTACCTCTGCTCTGATGTATAAGTACCTCTCAAATAATTAAAACTGTACTTATGGGTACATCTCTCACTCTTCCAAATCATAGGTGTGTGTGTTGGGGGGGGGGAAGGCTCATCACCTTGTAGCAACTTTGTCTGTAGATTTCAGCAGGCTCGTTATTTGTGTTTCAGAGATAGAATTATTTAGGGAAAGCTAATTTAGAGAAATGAGTTCTGCAATTAGCAACAGAAGATTTGTATTTCATTCCACTCTAGTTTTTGAAGTTCTCTTTGTTGCAGTTGTATACTTTCATGTGTAAATTGCTTTGATACGTTTGGGATAAGATTCATGTCAACCTTTCAAAGCCATTTCAAAAAAGTGTCTCAGGTTTTGGGAAAGACAACTTGTCAGGCTACCAGTGCCCTGAAACTTGGATTTGCATTACTCAATATCCTTATGAACCTATTCATGTTAATTAACCATTGAAAAATATCTTCATGAATGCTTGAGACATTCAGAGTGATTTCATGTTCAGCACTTAGTTTAACAAAACCTTATGGAAATAAGCAACATCCTGAGTATCAAACTGATGGTATGTTGATATTAAGCCCATGCTAAAAGGACGTAGATTCCTGGGGGGTTCCTGAGGTTCAATGTTCAGTTTATGCCTTTGAAGGACCATAATCTTGCACCTTGAAGGATCCACCCTTTACAAAAAGTGCATAACTTCATGTTTTAGAGGACAGTAGCCTCAGAATCTTGTTGATTTTTGAATGATGAAAGGATAAGTTATTTTGAGACAAGCTTAAATATGTACACTAATGAGATACAGGAGTTACAGTAAGACCCTCTTAATTATCAAGAAATACAGTGACCTGAAGTAATCATATTTTTAGAAACAGACTTACATAATGATCATTTTAATTTTCATTTCCTTCATATTTTTTAGTGACTTTTTTTATATGTAAAAATGACCTTGCAGGCCTACTTTGCTTCCTTCCTCCTTTTTTGTACTGACCTGATATGCTACTTAATAGGAAACTTTTAGGACCTCCAAAATAAGCTTAGTAACAACGCAGAAAACCTACTAAGGTTATTCTCTCTGCTTTCATCTAAAATACAAACAAAAATTATGGGAGTCCAGTTAGTTTCATTTCTTCTTATACCCTGGGGAGATCTTTCTGGCATTGTTGGTGTCTGCTTAGCCTTGAGCATTAAAAGAGAATTCTGAAAAGCTTTCATATCAGCACAGATATGCCTCTCAGACACAGGTGTCATTCTGTAATTTTAGTGTAGTTCTGTAATTTTATATTGCTATGCAGTAGGCATTAGTGCCTAGAAGGTTAGTCATCTGAAATGTAGACATGGATCTATTCAGACTGCAATATTCCCCAAATACAATATGTATGACTTATGAATATTTCATAATGGAGAGAGTATTTTGGTGATGGTTTGTTGGTTGTTTTATTTTTTCTAATAAGAAAAAAACCCTATATAAGATAGTGAAACTTTATTAACTTTCTCCCTTTAGTCAGATTTGGTTAGGGATACACCTGAACTTCCATCATTCCTGGAGAAAAAGTAGTGAGTGCATGGCTTGCTCTTGCTGATCTTTGTTCCTTGCTCAGTGTACACATGTAACACTGAGAAACACAATTGAATATTGTAAGTAAACACTTTGAGGGGTGGGATCCCACAAAATAAATGTAGTCCATGCCAAATCCCACCACATATGCATGTAACTAGAAAAGATAAGCTCTAACCCCTGGAAGATGGCTTGGAAATCCAAATCACTGTGGGGCAAACTTTCCAGCTGTCATTCATTGTGAGGGATGTCCTTCATTTTGGAGCTAATTTTACCTCTGGCCCACATAGACTTGAAGTTGCCTCACTGTGCCTATTGTAAATTTTTTATGGTAGGAAAAACTGAAACATGATGCTGAGAAGTTCTGAAGTGTTATTGTTGGAAAGGGGCATGATTAGAACATCAGAATGTCTTGGGTTTATAAGATTTTTCTCATTAGGTCTCTCCCTTAAAGCACTGGCTGTAACAATTTGATAAGTTCATAAATGGCAATAGAGCTGAAGGTTGTTTACCCGATAAAGAATGTGCTTGAATTCTGACTGTGCTCTAATGTTTTATTATTTGAGTCCATTTTTTGTTAATTTCCAGTAGCTGTCCTTTCAGTTTCAAAATGGAAACTTGAAAAATTGTGGTAAAATGTAGTCTGTGGGTATGTTCTGAATAGAATACAGTTGGCATCAAATTCCTATTTATGTATGTACAGCAAACATTCTGTAAATGAGTTTTTCTTAATTGGTTTTCACCAAATTGATATATGGTTGTGTGAACTAATCTGTCATCTATCACTAAGCAGTACTTCTCCTTTATTCAGTCTTCTCTAGTATATTGGAGCATGTATATTCTTTTTCTTTTTAAAATTTTGAAAGGAAAATAACATATGGGGGGAGAGGTAGGTTTACATCTGCATGGTAACAATTTGAATATTTAATTGAACTCTTTCATGCAAGACCATAGATTCCGTGTGAAATTTCTGTTCCCCAATTCCTGGTCTCACTTTTTTTTTTCTCTACTGTGAAAATAAACATCTGCATCATGATTTAGTGGATGCATAATTTGGCAGATCAGTGTGATGGAATACTGTGAATTTATTTAAAGAAAAGTATTACTCTAAAAGGTTTCAGTCAATGAACAGGTTCACCTGCTTAAAAGGATTGTGTGTGAAGTATATGTGACTAATTGTGGCTGTTTGGTATATGAATATCCTGAGGCAGACCTTCATCCTGTAAGCATTAGAATCAATGACCTGGGTGTACTTTTCCCAAAGAAATGGTTTCCCAGCATCCAGTGTCAGGAACACAATATATGGTAGAAGTATTTATGAGATTTATTTAAAATGTCAAAGCCCTCCAAGCTCCCTGGTTGGCTAAAACAAACATAGATTTTTCATGGCTGGGTGTGATAGGAGGCTCTGAGCTCATCCAGCAGTGACCTCCACAAAAAGGTATAGAAGTCATTTGTACATAGATTACCTGTACCAGGTAAAGGTGTTTGGGGGTTTTGCAGGCTCCTAGGGAACACAATATGTGGAGAATCCTAACATTGTTTGGGAAACAACAATTAATACAGGGATAGGGCACAGTCTGTGTATTAATTGGAATTATTTGTGCAAAGAAGGAAGCGAAAATTTGTGGGCTTTGGAATGTGCTGCTGAAAGGAGCTACAATCACAGATCTGGGGCAGTAGTGACTCCCATTTCTGTTTACCACAGTTAACTAAGTTGGATTCAGTGGTGATACTGTTAAACTGCAGCCTAGTCAGAGCAGCTCGTGTTGGTCAAGTTAATAAAAGTCATGACTTTATTCATTACTTGACTTGCAAATAATGATTTGCAGCTATAGTAACTCCCAGCAAAATTGGAAGCCAATCTAAAGGAGCAGGAAAAAGGTTCTCACAAGGTCAACACTAAAAAAGTCTCGCACACTAATATTTACATCCGTATTGCACAAATTATTGTACTCATATAAAAAACTACAGTGCCAAGATCAAAGCTGAGTGCAAAGGATGGTTGTAGAAAAATAGAAGCTTCAACAAGCCACTTAGCACCTGAGTTTAGAATGTTTTGTTATGCACCTGAGTTATGTATGGCTAGTGTAGTTGCAGGATTATATGTATATACTTTATATACATGTAGGGGTTTTTTTCCTGACCAGGGAGACAGAAGCAGCTTGGAGAGTCGTGTGATATCCTCTGTATTGGGGGGCTGCTGAAAAACAGTGAGGTAGAACTTCTTCATTTAACTAGCTAATATAGGATACACAAACAGATAATAACCTTACATTTCCAATATGCATGGATACTATTATTTGAACAGCACATTCTATGACTAGAGAAATGTATCTGACAGCTTCCTATATTAATGATAGATAATGCTGTAAATACATTTCCCTGTATCACTTGCTTCGCTTTGTAGCTTCATGAATGGCATTTAGTGTAAAGTTTTCTGTCTTTTGTGGGGTTCTCAAGTGATTTAATTTGCTCACTGCAAAGTGAGAGATGCTATCATGACAGAGGACCGCAGATTTCTTCTTGCATTGAGGCCTCAACAGGGATTTTGGAAGAGAGCTCCAAAATATCACCATGTTGAGTTAAATAACAAAATCATGAGGAAAGTTCACTCACAATGTGTTTTTTATTTTTTGTCATATCAGTTACTCATGAAAGAAACTATCTTTGCCTAGTGTCAGTTTTGGAAAGCTGTTGAAAACAAATATTTAAGAAAAAATAGATTGTTAAATACTGGAAGGTGGCATCTCTTTTAGTTTTAGTTCTCATTAAATAGGAGTTTATATAGTGGCCTTGCTGCTATTTTTCCAAGAGAATTTTCTATCTGGAAAAGAGCCAAAGTCCAGGTGCATTTATACACACATGTTGATATCCCTCCAAGTTTTCTGGAGCAATTCCTGACATTGACTATTAAACAGAGTGCAGAATAAGGCTCCTATAGTGTAGGATGTATAGGACATGCTTTCAGTAAGCATAAGATATTCTGTAGCTCAAAGAATGATGAAGGAAATCAACCCTTTTGTTGTTGTATAACTTCCTACACTCCAGGAGGAATTTCCAACAGTAGCTGAGCATCTGAATGGCCCTTTACTCTCCTTGTAAATGTAAATACATGAACCTCATAAACCTGGGGGGTGTGCTATTGAATGTAGTATTTGTGATTGATTTGTGGCAGCTTGTGGATTCAGAAAACACTGATATTGTGAACTAATCACTGTAAATTCATGCAGCAATGAAAATGGGAGACTGTTGTGTTTTAAAATATTAGAACTGTCCATTTCAGTGAAGCCCAGTGTTTGAAAGGCTCTGCTACACTGTCAAGTCCTCAAATGTATGGTGGTGTTTCTGTGTGTTTTAGCATCCAGCAGGAAGATAGTTACTGAATAATGAGGTATTTATTCTTCTATCTAAGAAGAAAATTTTAAGTGGGATAAAGCTTTGGATTGATTAAGGTCATTAGTATTTGTTTTATTAAATAGTATTTTAACATATTAAGAGTACAGAATATATTTTTTTAGCATAAATGTGTGTGTTTTGGTTTTGGAAATGTTTAAATATCTGTACCACTCTAGGGGGGAAAAAAGAATCTCCCTTCTATTAAGATCTGCTGAATGAGTGTCCCTGTTCCCAAGCAACGCCCTTGGCTGGTGTTTGCACTACTTCAGTCTGTTTCCAAGAGACAGTCGTGCACACACCGAGAGCCAGTGCACGTATGACAAAATGTTTTCATTACTGTGCTCACACAATTTCACATCTGATGTGATGTGAAACAGCACTTTGCGTCAAGCATGTGATGCTTTCCTTTTCCCTCAACACCCATTGCAAAGGAGGTTCACCTGGAGGGAAACTGCTCTTACCTGTACAGACACTGTTATATAGGGTGTAGTAATTCTCCTTCCACTCTGTAGTATCCATTCCGTGTCCTTTTGTTCTTCTCCTATTTTCATCAATAATGTATGTCCAAATTATCCAATAATGCCAGTATATATAGATCATTACACCCCTTAGAAGGTCTAGAGAGTCTCAGAGGTTTATCTGTGCTGTGTTCAGTTGAAGGAGCATTCACCTGTTCAGCTAAGGATGTTAAGGAGTAACAATCTTCAGAGAGTTCATGTTTGCAAACAGAAAAGTCTTCCATGTAGGATAGGAGCCCTTACAAGAGAGTCAAGGTTTATAGTGACTACCACTGTATTTCTTAAAGTGCAGCTCTTAACATGCTTGTACAACTTTGCCACTTGACTGGTGCAGACAAAATACTTCCTTGGACATAAACAGAGAAAATCCTCAATCAGAAAAGACTAAGCATAGAAGATAAAACTTAAGTCTGTTTTCACATAGGCTCATTTATCTCTTAAAGCACAACTGAAGGCATATAAACAAAGATATTGGCTAAAAAGATCAATGAAAGTGGTTTAGTGTACCCCCTCACCCTCAAGCAGCAAAAATTGTCTGGAGAAGATACGAGGTAGTTTGCTAAGGTCTCATTTTTAAGTGTGCAGAGTAAATGCTTTTGTTCTGTTTCTTGTGATAGTTGTACTATATAAAGGGCAAATTCACATATTATACATTGCTAGAAGACAAAAATAAATAGGGACCAGAAAGCATAATAGCAGTGATAGAATTAAATCTAAATAGCCTGGAAATGCAGGTGGACTTTGCAGCTGTAAAGCAGTGTAGGCTAAGGGAGGAAGTAAACTTTAAATGTTACCTCTCAGTGTTGTTAGTTAAACTAATATCACAGTTACCCACCAGTACAGTGTAAAATGAAAAAGTGTTCAAGTTCAAGAAAAAACAAAAAAAAGGTGAAATTCTTGTCTTCTTTTTCCCACCTTCAGCTGAGTGGGAATTTTTTCCCTTTATCCTGAACACCCACATGCTGCTGTTTCACAGCTAAAGGTGAAGTTCCACACTGCAGCACTGACTTTGCTTGAACACAGATACACTTTTACATCCTGCTACACTTGAAGCACAGGACTTGTCACCATCAGGACTTCAGAGGGCTGCAGGTTCAGCTCTGTCTGTATAAGCTGTTCCATATTTTTGCTGTCTGTTATAGATTTTGAAGGACAAGTTTCAGGAATGCGTAATGCCTGCTTTTCTTCCCTAGAGAGTGACCTTTCTTTGTAATGTATTTCTTTCATACTGTTAATTATATAATTACAAATATGAATCCTTTGTGGATGTTTACTGTAGAGCAAAATATTAGTTACTTGTATTGACAGTATTAAGAAATAGCTGGATTGGAAGTGCAGTCAAGGGCTTTGAGTTCCTTTCCCTCTGTTACTCTTTCTTCCTTTGTATACAAATCATAACACTGTTTTTCTTTATTAATCAATTCCTTCTATGCAAAAAAAAAATGATAATGGACCAAGATTTATCCAAAGCTTTCTCAGTTGTGGTTACTCATGTGTTACACTTCAAGTGCTAAGATGTAAAGGGACTGATTTAATTTCATATATAGGTGGTGGGTTTAAATTTGCTGAATCTGAACCTTGTAGCATATGGTCCTCAACTCCTGTGTAGCCCTAATTGATATTTGACATTCATGGCAGGCAGGGTTCCTGCATCCACCCAGCAGTGTGAAATACCAACTGTTGTTGTGGATTTACTGCCTGGGTACGATTGTGGGGCTTTAAGGGGGGAAGAGAAAAAGGAGATGGAAATGGGTGTTTTCCTTTTGTTTTAACTTGAATACTAAATTACTTGGCTTCTTAGGAGTAGATAATGGCTAATGTTTTTGGGAGGTTCATTTGAAGAGTCCTCTTGAAGGAAAAAATAAGACTTAGAATTGAATTAAACATTACTAAAATGCTACTTAAAAGTAAACAAATACCTATACTGAGGTATTTGAAGACACTATTTTTAGACCTCAATTTGTGACATGAAAATTTATGTGTACAACTAAGGATAAATGAGTAAGGGCACAGGAATGACAGGGATACAAATAGATGGTTTTGCACAGACTGCTTCAGAACAATAAAAGTGGGGACATCAGCAGCTACTGTCAATAACCACTTATTTGACACTTTGCCATGGCACAGTAGAAAAAACTCTTCTCTCAAACTCAAAGCAAGTAAAAAATTAGTGGAGACTCATTTCATATCACAAATCAGTCTCTTGAACTTCTGTGCAAGTGTGAAATACTCACACATATTTCAAATGTACCCCTGTGACTCAGCAACACAGATATTTTACTTTTAAAAGTAAATTTTTTAGAAGTTTTCCTTTTAATGTAAGCTTAAGCATAAACTTGAAAGAAGTGTGCAATTTCATGGTTTAGAGGAAGAAGAGATAAAGCACAAGTTTACAGACTTGTCAGAAGAACTTCTTGCATTCTTCCTGTGTGCTCCGTTTTTTTAGACTTTTAACTTCAATGGGATTTATCTTGATTTCATTTATGACAAAAGTGGGATATAAAGGCAACTAAGGCTTCCTTCTATGCGTTATTGTCAAGGTAGTGTCATTGTTAAGGTAGTTTCAGAATACACATTAAACATGTCCTTAGATAAGTTTCTTTTCTGGTGAAGGCATAAAGGTTGCAACTAATCCTTGTTCTTGTTCTGCTGGCTTGAATGTTCACTGCTTGCAAAAGAAATTGAATTGCCAGCTACCTAAATTCTGTTTCCCCTTCCTAACTTTTTTTCCCCTCGTGGAACACATTGATACTGTTTCTGGGGTGATTTCAGAGGCATCTTCCACACCTTGTTTCCTTTTCTTCCTTGATTGTTTCAGAGACCCATGTTTATTTGATAAAATGTGAAGATGATGGGGATACATAAAACTCAAATACTTCCTTTTGCAAACTGCATTTCTTGTGCACTGTATTGTCCAGAGCACACTCATTTCTGCTGTTAGCATGGAACTCAGTATGTTAGTTCAGAAACCTTCTCTCTGTGAACTGACAATGGGTTGAGCTTGGGAACAAAACAGTGGACTTGTGGGACAGCAGCTTCCTGGAAGAGCTGAGCAGCCCAGGAAACTGCAAATGTTTGCCACTCCCCATCAGTGCAGGAATTGATGCTGCTGCAAAGTTTGAGTTTTTCCTTAATGGAAAACTTTCCCATCCTGTCTGTGTATGCAGGGGGCAGAGGAGATGAGTCCTATTCTGTAGCTCCCTCCCGTATGTTAGATTCACGTGTCTCATCCCTGGCTCCATCCATTTTCCTTATGGCATAGGGTAATAAATAAACAAAAAATGGAGGGAGGAATTAGAACTTCTTTTCATGAAATTTTTACTCTTGTGCATTCACAAATTTTCCTGGTTTTTCTCTGTCCTATGCCACCCCACCTCTGTCCCAGTTATGCCATGGGCACTGTGCTGTCTCAAATACCAAGGACTGAATAACAACGAAAAAGAGCTTTAGGTTCCCAAAGTGAATCAGCTCTCTATTAATAGCTTCAGATATTTTATAATTATAGCTACCATTAGCTCTATGTGCCAAGACTGACCTCTGAACTAGTTCTTCCCAAAGCCAGTGAAACTAGCTTTGCCTCTTCAAGGAAGTTAATGTGCCAAATGAGAAATCAAACACATTAATTTAAAAGGCACATGATTCATTTCATGAATCAGAAGTGCACACAGATGTTTCCTCAGTATTTTCTTGTGAAAGATCTAAACATACTTAGATAAAAACAGTTAGCAAGTGAGAATGCAGTTTACATGGTAAAGCTAAAGACAGGGAAATGTGGGGATTTATTGTGAGATTAAGCCTACTCACTTAGGCTGGCGCTCTCTACCCTAAAATGTGGAGTGTCACTGGACAAGGGAGGAATGTTGTGAGCAAGAGGAAGGCAGAGTGTTCTTGTGAATTCTAAAATAACATTTTGAGCTTTGCTTTCCCCTTCATGTTGGCATGGGTTAGTTGGCTGAGTAAAGGCAAGAAACCTCATCTTCTTCCTCTAATGTCTTGTATGGTGGAGGAAATAGCAGGTTGGACAAACTGTAGGCAGATTGCTTAAAGCATTAGGCCTCATTCATTATGAATTCTAACTATGCAGAACAAATTCCTGCTGAATTCATGGGCCGTTCCTTTGACTTCACTAGGATTTAGCTTGAATCCCAGGTGAAAAGGATGTTGCAAGGGTGACAGTGATGCTGAACAGCTTTGCCATTCAAATTTTACAGCTAGTGACCCTCAACAATACTGAAAATGTGTTTGGATACATGTTTACGTGATCCTGAACTGTGTCTAAGTGCAGACAAATTATACACTGTGTTGTGGTTGGAAGCTTGGTAGCTTTTGAAGAAGATGCTCTTGAAAGAACTTTCATTTAAGAAAACATTGTGGCTTCCATGATGGTTTATATAGCAGGTGTCTGGGAGTTTTGGGGTGGGGTTTTTTTTTCGATATTATGACAAGAGCTCTTGATCACATAACTGTGTAGGCAACCATGGGATAGCATGTCTAATGGAATTAAATTTTTGACTCTTTCTCACTTCTATAGAGTTATCATGAGATGTGTGTGAGGAGAAATTGCACTGCAGGACAGCTCTCATGAAAATTCAGATGTCTGGCAGGTGATTCACAGATAGCTGTAAGCAGAAGTGATTTGAAAGCAGCAGGTGAACTTCCCTTAGAGCAAATTGCCAAACAAATTTGTTGAGAATGAATTCCTATTAGAATTATTTCAAGATGCTGAGAATTTATCTGGCATTTTCCCCATTGTTGTTTTAAATCATGATTAATAAAACCCCTTTTTTGAGAGCATACAAAACTTCTTATATAATCTAGGCAAGGCACTCATTAGGAAATGAAAATGAGAAAAGAGATATGTCTCCTTCTCATTGCTGACATTCCCACTTTGGATAGAATCCAGGCAAATACAGTAACAATGCAAATGATTTTAGCTTTGTTGCCAGCTGAAAAAAATGGCTTGAAATCAGATTAAGTATTTATTTGTACTGCAACAAAAGAAGTCATGTAGTTTTGAACAAATATTTGTCAGTGACTGATACAACCTCAACCAAGTCCTCCAAGGTGCATTTTTTTTTTCCTTGTGACAGATGCAGAAAGACCAACCTCTGTTTTACTTTATTCAAATGTAGAATCAACTATATGTGGCTTGTGATGCTAATACAAACCTGTCTTTGTGTCAGCAGTTAAGTATAGTTAAATGCTGAAGGGTCAAAGTGGCACCTGCTACATAGCAAAATGTCCTAGTTAAGTTTTGTTGCAAACAGGAAAAGAAATGTCTGCCTGTCTGAAAATCACAGAAACATTGCAAGTGACTTGCCCAAAGCCAATCAAAATTACTGGATGAGTTGCTGAAGCAATAGCATTATAAAAAATGACAAGAGAATCTTATGTTAAATGAAAGTATCAATGGATTATTAATCCTTTTTAATAATGAAAATACCAGCACAAATCAAAGCATTTAACTAAATAATTCAGTTAATGGATTAGTTATTTCTGTCACTGATGTCAAATAAGTGAACAGATTACCTGTTTTGCATTTAATATATTGTGGCTTTTTTTAAAATCAAAGAAGTGCCTACTGCCTGCAAGATTTTGATTATGATGCAAGTACAGCAGTGTGTACATTTTAATGACTTACACAGCAGAACAGGTGTCAAACCTCACAACAACAAAACATGTCACCACAGTGATGAGAGAATTCAGTCTCCGGTTCCAAAGAGTTTCAGCTCTGGCTGAAGGAACACAAAGTTTGAATGACAAATCAAAGAAAGCAATGCTTAAAACAAAGAGGAAATTGTAGGTAACAGGCTGTAGAGAAAAACCACTTCTAATGAAACAAAACACATGTGATTGAAGAGGGTAGATAAAGGAAGATTACAACAGGAGAGAGAAGCAGGTCAAATACAATGAGTTATAGGAGACCTTGAGGAAAGAGATCAGAGAGGACATTAAAAAATAGTGTCAACATCATATGGGGTACTCTCAAATGAGAGAACTACAAGAGGATAAGAAGCTTTTGATGTGGAGGTACCAGCAGATGTTCTTTCTGAAAGACAATGATTACACAGTGTGCAAAGAGAGATGGAAATGGAGCCCCACAGAGTGCTGGAGAGTGTCACCAGTGACTTTATGCACACAGCACTAGAAGTGCTCAGTGCAAGCATAGACCACTTCCCATTAGAAATAAGAGATGTGAGCATGAGCTTCCCTTCCCCCCCCCCCCCCCCCTTTCCCTGTCACTGTATAGGATATTAAGAAGCAGAATTAAGTCAGACTCTACCACAGGATCTGGGAAAGTAGCACTTAAAAATGCCATCAAGTGTAACACAAAGGACTGACAAACCCACTATACAGCAGAACTTGTTAGAGATTGCAATATGGTTGACTTGGAAAGAGATAGATCCATGTTGCACAAGCAAAATGATTTTCTCAGGAAGGGCAGTTGGCAGCTTCCTTGGGGACATTTTCAAAGCAAGTAAAGGGAAGATGATTTTATGATTTATTCATAGAATAGATTGGGTAGGAAGGGACTGGTTAAGGCTATCTAGCCCAACCTTCCTTCCATAAGCAGGAACATCTTCAACTGGATCAGGTTGCTCAGAACCGTATCCAACCTGACCTTGAATGTTTCCAGGGATGGAGTGTCCACAGTCTCTGGGGACAACCTGTACCACTGCTTTTAACACTGTAATGGTAAAAAAAAAAGAAAGTTTCCTTATATCTAATCTAGATCATTCCCCATTTATTCTAAAACTGTTTCTAAACCCTTTTCCTGTTGTAACAGGCTGTGTTAAATGTCTGTCCCAAGCTTTCCTGTAGGCCCCTCTTTAGTACAGAAAGGCTGTAATAAGGTCTCCTCAGAGCCTTCTTTGTCCAGGCTGAACAGCCCCAGCTCTCTCAGCCTGTCCCCTCAGGAGAGATGCTCCATCCTTCTGATCACCTTTGCAGTCTCCTCTGGACCCATTCCAAGAGGTTCATGTGCTTTGTGTGCTGGGGACCCCAGAGCTGAATGCAGTACCCCAGGTGGGGTCTTAGTTGCAGGTTTAAGGTGTATAAAAGGCTATCTCAGTAAAGTGAAGAGCAATAAATAAGTGCTCTATCTCCAGCAGTTATGAGTCAGTATAGCCAGGTAAGTGGTTTATGTTCTACAACATGATTACTGGGTGCAAGGGGGAAAAGAATCAATGACTTAACTTTAAAGTATTTCAAAGGGAGCTACCATCTGGTACCTAGATATCAGAGCACCCCCAGAATATAGTGGGTTTAATTACTATCTCTAACTTCCTTTATGAGAGTAGTGGGCTAGGAAAAAAATTCTCTTTGTGAAAAGTTAGCTTGCATGTCTAATTTTTTTTTAATTTGCATTTATATGAGTTTGTGTGAGAAAGGAAGAAACTTCCCTTGTTTTACTTTTACAATTAATATTAATTAGAAGTGAGACCTACACTACAGGCTCTGCAAGGGAACCTCTTTAACCCAGGGAACTTAACATGAGGCTGGTTCTGAAACGGCTTTTAGTCAAACAAAGAGTATTTTAGCTTCTCATGGGGAAGATCCTCTTTATCTTGCCTAGTAGGTGACACCTGGTTGACATCCATGGATCATGATTTAATTCTGTCTTCACTTGCTCTAAAACAAGCTGGTCAAGAGGAGTGTTTCTCAGGGTGGCTGCAGTACTGTTATGTGCACTGAGCAGTCACAGTCACGTGTTGGCAGAGGGCAATTCTGTGATATTTCACTACTGATCATTAAATCACTCCCTGCACTCAGTGCCTTCCAGTAATACATCTGATAGCCTGACTGATGTTGGCACGTGGGATTCATGCTTTTTCTTCCATTTTTCCAAGGTGAAAACAGCATTTGGTTTGTCTTGTCATAGGTAGAAAGCATCTCTCCATCCACCTATCTGGAAATATTTTACAGGTGTCATAATACTGTTAATCCTTTATAGAGTGTGGAGGTGTGAGAGCTTTATGAAAATTGTTAATCTTGGTAATTTGTCTGTCACTTTGATTAAATTATGTTAGAATTTACATTAGTATGTCTTTCCCAATAGTTATGGTCCAGTATAAGGTGTAAAGGTATCTCATGGCTCAGTCCAAATATTTACTTTGGTATAAAAAGCAGAGAATTTATTTTGTTTATATCACAATAGTTATTGTATACTAGCTTGAAAAAAATGAATTTCATTTTAGCAAAGAGGTTCATGAGCGTTAAAAAGCTGGGCAAATAATGCAACTTTTGCTTGAAGTATTCTGAAGTACTAAGCTGGTTGTTGTTCTCCTACATTCATAAACCTCTTCAAGTTTTCTGATTGAAATTCATTAATCTGCAGATGATTTGTTCACCATGCAATTCGTGAAAATGTTATCTTATTTTGGGACCAATACCACTGGGGCATGCTATTCCTTTGTATATGCAGAAATTAAGTGGTCATTTGATAACAGATTGCTTTTCTTAAGAAGGGGAGATCTATTCTCCATGTTTGTAACAGAATAGTTGGAAAGAGAATGTGATTTCTTAGAGGTGTTTGCCAATATGTACTTTGAGAATCAGTGATTCATCTTGAGATTGAATTTCGGTGTCAATTTTAGTGCACTTGGGTATTTAACCCTCTAAAATACCTTGACTCAAGTTTCAAAGCTCTTGTAATGGTTTCCTATTATGCCAAATAAACAATTTGTGATAGGTTTGAGGGGATTTTTATTTTGGTTTGTAGAGGTTTCTAGGGTCAGCCAGGAACATCATTTATCTATGCATCTCTTGAATTGTAGTATCAAATCACACATTAAGACTTGAAATATATCCACTTATATATAACCAATGCTATAATTTAACATTTGTTTTGTGGAATAGTTAATAATAATTTTAATCAAGTCCTAAAATATTTTCTCAGTAAATTCCAAGTACAGGAATCATAGTAAGGAAATAGTGCCTTTATCATCCTGTGTCATCCTGTCATGTACCAAAAGAGATGAAACCCTCACATCAGACTGAAGCTTTTCTCTTACCAATATCTTCTATTTCTCTACAAGAAACATGGATTATTCTATTTTCAAGGTAAAAGGAAGGAAGCCAAATCAAGTTGTAAGAGGTTATGTAGGAAGTCTGATGGAGCTCTGGGAACAGAACTTTGAAGACTGAGATATATGACACATGTTTAATACAGTAGACAACACTGCCTTGTGCAAATGGCTTAAAATCTCTTTACTTAGCCAGACCAACTGTAAAATCCAGCTAATAAAGCTTAACCACCCTCGTAAAGTGCTTTGAGGTCTACATGTGAAAAAGCACTTTGAATACAAAGCCAAGAGAGACTGGTTTTGTTTTTTTTTTTTTTTTCCTTCCCTTGATGAGTAAATAGGAAGGAAAATCTGTGTGATTTATTTGGGTGACCCAGGGAGTAGTTACTGATTATGAAGCTAGAAGATGTGAGTCTTCATCTTGAGCCTGGTGCTTTCAAATGCTTTGTAGTGTGAGAACAGCCATCCTGACTGCATATGTAGATACTTTAAATGATGGAGCTCTTAATTTTTTTTTATGAGTGAAAAGAATAGCAGCTCTACAGCTACAACTGATTCATTCCTTCTGGAATTTAATACCCTCTGTTTTATATTCCCAAAGATCTCCCTTTGTTTAGTACAGAAGAGAAATGAAAATAAAGACAGCTTTTAAGACTGGAAAGTTTTGCTTTCTCAAACAACGTTGTTGAAAACCAGATGTTGTTGCCTACCAGTAAGGACACTTCCTCACTTGTCACATCTTGCACAACATCTGAGCCCTTAAAACAAGGTAATGAATAATTAGCATCTCCAGAAATTGTACACTAGACACACAAAAAATTATTCTCACAGGTTTATATGACAATCTTTACATCAGAAAATTGATTCAAAACTTGATAGATCTCATCCTGAAGGAAGTGCAGGCTCCTGATGAGGTAACTAACACCAGTAGTCCATTAACTACACAGATTACATCTTCACTGTTAAGAGAACTACTTAGTACAGGCTCTGATACAGACCTGGACTGCACCTAAGATCAAGTGGCACAAAATACTTGCTTTTTTTAAGATGCTTCACAGGCTTAAAACTTGTTACTTTTCTTACCACTTCCCCCAGTGATTAAGAATTTGATACTCATATGACTTGTCACAGTGTAAACTGTTTTCTGTAACTTAGTGGATGCATCTCCAAATAACCCTGTCATTTTAGTTACCCTGTGCCTACACATGTACTGCAAAGAAGCTGAACACTGAACATGATGGTGTAGGCCATATCTGCTTCTTACTGTTTCCTTAATCCTTCCTATGTAATTATGAAGTATAATCCCATTTTAATCTTCCTTTCCAGTTCTAGACTCAATTCTATGTACAGTTAGTATTATATCAATATTTTATTACTATTAAATGAGATACTTGCTCTTATCTTAAAAAAAGGTAAAACGAGATAAAGAATTGCAAACAATATTAGAAACTATTGTTCTAATTGTTACTGAAGATGTGTCCCCAGTTGCCATTTTATTTTTTTTTTTAAGAGTAAAACCACATGAAACTGATTGTTCTGCCTTGTGGAGCAGTGATAGGAGAAAAAGATTGTGCTTGGTAGATATTTTGTGCTATCCATTACTTTATGTCACAATTTTAAGTCACTGAATAAGGTGATTGTAGCCACTACTGCCCTCTTTAAAGATAAACCCTTTCACAATAACTTTGCTGTAATACAGTATTGTCAGGAAATGCAATATGCTTTACCTTCGTGAGAAAACCTCTCTAATTGGAATCACTGGACCTTGACTTGCTTGTCACAGCTATATTCAGGGGCAATGTGAAATCTTTAAGAAGTCTGATCAGGAAAATTAGACCATGGCTTCTCTGAACAAAAGCATTATTGGAGGACACATTCATTTGAACATCTTTCTGCTTGAATTTTTCTTTATTTTTTTAACTTCTAATATGTGGGGAGAACAATGGGCAGGGAGCAGGGGGGGCAAGGGACATAAGTGACTGCATTTGAACAAGTCTGACTTGATACAATTCAGTAATTAAAATCCAGAAAAAATAAACAACTACTGTTGTTTCTTGTGCTGGAAGAGTTAATAAATATCTCAAACTTAGGGAACAGGTGGGGGAATTGCAGCTAAAGCCATTGAGCTTAATGAGAATTAGTCATGCGTTCTGATTGTTCAGATATTGGATGAGGGACCTGCAAGGCAAGTGCTTTTCCTAAGCTCCTGAAGTCGGGATAATAAATAGAAACAAATCATCTTCTAGCGATTAGCAGACATATGTATAGAGAATTTATAACAAAAACAAGACAGTTTCATTGCAGTGTAGGAGAGGTATAGATGAGACACCCTCTTCTCTATTTCATGTTACTGCTACTATTATTATTACTTAGGAATTCTGATCTTTAATGTTTTCCTAAAATATGATTGAATAAAAAAAAATCTCAACATGAAGTGTGTGGGTTATGCTGTTGGTGGAGGCTCAGGCAGGAGTAGGAGGAAGGCTCAGAGGTAACTTTGCCTGTGTCAGGTGTCCTGTGCAAAGCAAGGAGTGTCATGAAAGGCACAAAACGTGCTATGTTGATTTCATAGCACAAACATGGAACCTGTGGTATGCAGGAGATGGTGGGAAATTCCTCAAAATGAGCTGGTCAATCATTTTACATGGTGCTATTCCCAAGGGGGGGGAAAAAACTGACCTGAAGTGATCTGTAGGTTGTTTCTGTAAATATTGGCTGGAATAACTCATCATAAATCTTCAAAGCATTGACCAGCCAAATGTTTATGTTGGGCTAAGGCTCTTAATTTACATTTTTAATCCCTCACAGACTTCTCTCGGTAACTTGTGTATACACAACTAGAAGAATTCTAATATCTTTATCATTATATTGTGAAACAATTGGATTATGACTTCTTTAAGAGTGTCTTTCCTTGATCCTAGGAGCCTTAGGTGACTGGTTAGTTCAGTGCTAAACAAAATACTTGCTGTAATATATGGGTTTACATTACATCATATTCAGAAAGTTGGTCTCAGAAAATCAGCTCTCAATGAAAAAAGGATAACTGTTGCCTCAATTAGAAAGGTGCTGTGTATGTAGATATTTGCTGTCACTCTTACTTGCATGTAGTAGAGATCACTAAGAAGTGAGCATTGAATCTCTAGTGAGTGGCTCAAAAATGTTTTCAAGTTCAAGAGTAGTGGTAAATAAGGAAAAAATAAATTATTAAAACTCAAACCAAAATGCAAGACTAGTTGCCTGATGAAAGTAACTAAAATCTCTCTGCTGATACACAATGTAACTCCCGTATTCCTAAGTAGAGGTTTTTATGACAGAACTGAAGGAAATGGAAAAACGTAAAATAAAAAAAAAGTACTGGAGATTAAATAGTTTTTATTGCCAAATCAGCAACACACACAGCTAATGGAAAATATTTTCTACAGACAGATGGGATAGTCAGATCCCAGGAGCATAAGTATGAAGTATCTGTTAAGATTCTATTTTATACATTTGCATATAAATATAAACATCATTAGTAGGGGCTAATTGCCCTGTAGGAACTACAACATGAGCATTAGAATCTTCAGGGTTGCTGTTTTTTGTTGGTTTTTGAGGGGGGTTAAGTATCTCTATTACCCATCATGTTTGGTACTGCATGGCTGCAACGGATAATTACGACCATTAAGAATCTCAATCACAAAATCCAAACCATTTGGATTGGCTTCCAGGGCCGCCCAGCACAGTAAGTAACCATTGTTTTGCTCATGCATATTCATAAGGGTACTTGATTTGACTTTCATAGTAGGGGGCTTGTAAAAACTCATCCACATATTAGCCCTTACAGAGGACTGAACAGCTAAGGTAACAGGATACTGTACATGATCAAAGGCATTCTAAAAAGCAATGCATAAAGCAAGGAATTATGTACTGTATCTCCTCTGAAGAAAAATAGTAGTGTAAAGTAGCAGGATTTCAAGTATTTAGGTTTTTCAGTTGTCCTAGTGACAGAAAAGGTCAAGGATCTCTGCTGTGCAAGACTTGGTTAATGTGCCTCATTGCTGGGCAAAGAGCAGTTGAGTCATCTGTGATGAATACTGAGGGCTTGTATGTAATATTTGGGATTCTGAAAGGTGTATGGTAAAGGCAGTGGTATTAGCACAGTNCAATGCATAAAGCAAGGAATTATGTACTGTAGCTCCTCTGAAGAAAAATAGTAGTGTAAAATAGCAGGATTTCAAGTATTGAGATTTTTCAGTTGTCCTAGTGACAGAAAAGGTCAAGGATCTCTGCTGTGCAAGACTTGGTTAATGTGCCTCATTGCTGGGCCAAGAGCAGTTGAGTCATCTGTGATGAATACTGAGGGCTTGTATGTGATATTTGGGAGTCTGAAAGGTGTATGGTAAAGGCAGTGCTGTTAGCACAGTGATGTAATTTTAAAAAAAAAACTATTAGTGTTTCAAATACTGCAGTGTTATTTCCCACTTGAGAACTTGAATGATGTTTTACTCAATCTTAAGCTTGGACAAGACTTTGTTGACATTTAAAGAACCCAACCAACCAAACAAACCCCCTATATTCATGACATTCATGTTTGTTGCTGTGGAATAGAAGTATGAGTTAGAAATAACACAAAAATAATCCTCTAGAAATCTTCCCACTGTAAAAACCTTACAAAACCAACATTATCTAAAAATGAAGTCCTTATTGTTAAGTACAACATCTGCATTACCTAACACTTAGCAGGCTTTCTGCTTCCAGTGAGCCACCCAGTGTGGGATCTGGGAGCCATTGGTTCTTGGCTGGAGTAGATTGTCAGACAGTCACGGCCACCTTTGCTGGTTTTGTTTCCTTCATCTGTCCATTTTCCAACCCATCTGTCTTTCTCTGCTTCTATGTATTGTTTTTTATTTTTGTATTCACTATTCCTGGCAGGTTTTTCCCTGTTAAATGACGAACACTTTGATATCGTTTTTTAGAAAATAACACTGGGGGCCTTGCCAGAAATATCCTCCTTACCTAACTTTGACCTGCATTGTTATTTTCATGCATCCTCTTTAGGTTTAGTTTGGTCAGTGCCACAGGGAGAATTCTTCCCCCACCTTCCAGTGTTTCTTAACACAGTGGCCCCTAATCTCTTTAAAATGGACCTTTGTGGTTTAAGTCCATGTGCCAACTCAGGGAAAGACCTTCCAGCAGTCCAAGAACAAAGATGAAAGCTTTGGACTGCCCAATAAGAGGTAAATGTAAATGAACAAAATGTTTATAAACCCCACATAGGGAGTCCACCCCAGCAAAGCTGCATTTCTGTGTGAACTAAATAAAAAAAAAAAAAATAAAAACTGGTAGATGTGATGAACTGTTGATTTTAATGTGTATTATTCCCACAACAACATTAGAAGGCCCCCTTGAAAATTCCTATTGGAAATCAGCAGTTGTAACTATAGATGGTATTAAACTGTGTAGCAGCCTCTGTGACTGGCACAGCAGATAACACTTAAGATGGAGCAATATATGTTTATGTAAGTGTTGATAAGGTGTATTTCTCTGCAGCAGCAAGGGGCTGAATTACTGATTGGGAAGAGTACTCCTGGTCTTCAAGGACTGAGAGACTAATTCCTGTGAAAGTATAAAGCTTCTCTCTTCAGTGGAGTACTATGAGGGGGGAAGTCCTTCAGTCCTATCCACTGCAGTAATTGGCATAAGACACTCCTGGTCTCCTGACAGTGTGAAGTTCAAAGAAATTTCAGCATTAATTGGATGTGGCTCATCCATTCATGAGTTAGAGTATATGCTAGATGAAATATCTAACATGAAACTGTATGTATAGGGGATTAGAGCCCCTGTTCTTGTGAAGGGACACCAAATAATGTGAGTTTAAAACAGGGTTTCCAAATAATACATAAAGGTGTTGCATGCCATGGTTAAAAACAAATTGCAGTAACAGACAAATCTATTTTTTTTTATTCAGGAATTTAAATCACTCTGTGTCCAAAGTGATTCTTTTGGTAAGGATATAGCTAGTGGTTTCTTTGTGTAACAAAATGTCAAGACAAATCAGACTTCCTTATGAAAACAGGCAATGTAGTATATGCTGCTACTGCTATGTATAAAGACTGTGTATTTTAAAATTGATTTAGCATAATGTAGTAAAATTGATCTCTTTAATTATTTTTTCTTTACATTTTGGATAGTTTTGGGCATCAGCAATATATTCCTTGAAAAAAATAAATTTGTTCCAATAATGCAGATTTCATGGAAAACTACTAAATTGAAAAAGTTTGGCTTATTCCCAGGGTTGTTCTCAGTGCCATCGAGTATCATCATTTTGTCATGTGAGAGTACACTGACATAGCACATTGCATCGTGTACCTCTTCAAGCCACAGCAAATTGATCGAGTTGTTGCCCTACCAGAACTGTAAGTGGATTAGGGAAAGTGGATTAGGTGGTCAGAAATGACTTTTTTTTGAAGTGTCCACACACTGCATTTGGTAGATGTCAAAGTAACTATTTAGTCTGGAAATTGTTTACTTGATAAATTGAAATAGGAATGAGAGTTCATAAATAGTCCTAGTGTATGGTTGGGAGGGAAGAGGGTATTACAATTCTTTTTTCCTAATGCCTCTTATGCTCCATCCTCAGCATGGTCTCCCAGTCGTGCTATAACTCAGCACAAAAATCACTGTATCCACACTCCACACTAAAATCTGGACTCAGAGCTTTAATGGAGAAAAGGGAGAGTTTATTGCTGGAGAGTTTCCAGAGATATGTGGTAAATGAATACAGTTATTCCAGTCGGGGTCTGCTTAAGCTCTTGCTGCATGGTGGGTGTTGTGCATTACTAGATGTGATGAAGTTTACTGAAGTATCACGTTTCAAGTATTTCTTCACCATTCTTGCAAAGCTTTTAAATTTTGGGGGGGTTGTTTAGTTGATTTCTTTAACAAGGCTGTTTGTTGGTAATTGTCAGAGTTGCCTCCCTCCATTAAAAATGGATGGCATTTTGGAGGTAGATATCTTTCTTTCTGCTGACTTCACTACAGAACTTGACAAACTCATTGAAATATCTGGTGAAAAGATTATGGTGTCAGTGAGATTTAGATACTTGTACAGTCCCATGACTTCAATAAGTTAAAGTCACAGGAGACAGTATTTCCTGGCTGGTTTGGGTTCTGTTGTGTTCAACAAAATGATTTTTGTTTAGCTACTGACCACCTTAAAATTACTATAAAAATTCAAATGCTCCCAATTTTCAAAATATGCTCTGAGTGAAAATTCTGTATCTTGGCAACCAGGAAGGGACAATTATTCTTTGGAAAAAGTCATCCTATCTGCCAAGATGAATTTATTATCATAATTCTTGCAAGGATATGTGAGTTTATTCCATATCTCTTCTTTGACTCTCTTTACTGTAAGAGATATCCCAGTTCATTGACATTGAAATTGGTGAAGTGGGTTTAATTCAATTCAAAGAAATACATATCTGGTGCTATAGCCCAGCTCTTCATAGCATTTAAGGTTTCTCATGCTTAGAGGGAAAAACAATGATCAATTTAAGGAATCTTGAATTAAAATTGCTCTCAATCAATATATACAAATGCCCAGCTGTATATCTATGTTGAGGATGTGGAACTACCCCCAGTAAAATGGCAAGAGATTTAATGCAAAGAGCCTTCTGCTCACAATGGGCAGCTGCTATTGCCTAAGCTAAATAGCAGTACCTTTTCTTTTTCTTTTCTAGGTCTTCAGTCTTATAATTTAAATTATACAAGAAAATATTAGTTCTTTGTATCATTGTTCATTTAAATGCAGGACATGGACTTGAAGCAGAAAAGATAGAGGGATATGTGAAAGTGAGTCTGAACTTCTGAATTACATTAAGGAGGCTTAAATTCTTCTTTGAAGGATGGAGACAGAAGCAGACTTAGGTCTGTAAGATTAGCCACAGGAAATCATCAGCTAAATTAATAAGTAATTTGAGGCAATGGAATAGTAGAATTTTAAGGAGAGGCATTTACTTCTTAGCTTAGGTTAGACTTTGTTCAGAAATGATAATAATAGTCCTTTTCAGGTCACACCATGGTGTGATCTCTTGTAAGTGCTGATGTAAATCTGTGATTTCTACACAGAAAACACGGCAACAACAAAAGTACAGACTGAATGTGCTTGGTGCTGGGCCTTCCCACCCTGAGTTCTTTGTATTTCTCTGCTGTCTTGGGTGAGATGATCACTTAGCATGGAGAGATGAGCGGGACAGAAAAGCTTGCTTGTTGTGTTTAAATTTTTCTTCCAATTTAAGGCATTTTTTTTTACTCTGTTTAAACTACCAAAGGATGTAACGATTNAGTGGGAGTGCTGGAATGAAGTGGCAGCAGTGGGTAACCAGGCCAGGCTGCTGTGGTACCTCCTGGCAGGGTCCCTGTCCCAGCTCCACCTTATCCCATTAAGAATCACCAGCCTGAGCTGCACGAGAGGAAAACTGAACTCTGCAAAGACTCCCAACCAAATAAATTGGAAAACATATTTCATATGCAAATGAATTTCAATCAATTTCCAAATTAAATTCAATCAAATTACTACTTTCAATATTCCATACCTGTCACTTACTATCTCCATATGTCTGCTACATTTTGTGCTCTGAACAGGTGATTGTAAACAGGAACAGGGTTTAAATACATCAGCAAGGCTGGCTGTCAGAATCAAGATGGCTTTTTAGCAATTCCTACTCAAACCTTGAAATCAAAACATATTTTTGGTAATTTTCATGAGTGTTTTATTTGCAGTAAGATTCTTGCATAGGAAAAAACCCCCAAACCTAACACAGACCCACTAATTTTATGTGAAAAGAAATAGAGACAGTTCTGAGAAACACCCAAGCAAATTTAGGGCTTGTATTTGAGTAAATATTTCTTGGTACTTATTCGACCCTTGTGTGTGTGAACATACATCTGCCCTCAGGATTGATAAAACACGATTATGTGTGTCCATTTAAACAGTTTTCATTCCAGTACAAGGGGACTTACCTAGATTTTTCTGCAATTTGGACAGTTTCACTTCTCAAATGGTTGTCCCAATAGCTGTCACGAGTGACTTTGGTGTAGTGAACAGCATATACAACGTTTTCAGTAATGACATTTGCAAATATTCCTTCAGTTGTTTGAAAGGAAAAGGAACTCCTGTGTAAAAAATACTGAGGAACTCTAACTCTATTGGTGCTCTTGGCCATTCCAGGCAGAATTTTCTTGGTTTCTTTGACAAATAGAATGCAACAAAATAAAAGAGCACAGGTGTAAACACACATGCCTGTTTTTGTTGTGCTGCTAAAGTCTTTTATGTGCCTGGTGCCACCAGTTATTTCACAGTAGTAGGAAACATTAAGACCTGATATTAAACCTTTGTAATATCTACTCCCTGTTCTGTACTTACATACACACAGAGCTAAAACTTTAATATATGACTGAAATGAAAGTTCAAACCAGTGACTCACTGTCATAGAATAGGTTACTGGATTATTAATATTTTAATGTTTTCCTTTAGCAAATATGAAAGCAATTGTACCTAAGTGTAGGACTTAGTAGAAATAAACTGCTGCTGGGTACAAGAAAGGTAATTGTCTGATTCAGCAGCATTATTTTGAGAGTTACATATCAAAGGAGAGAATAATATTTGTTATATTGTAATAGGACCTCCTTCTATATGAGTCACATTTGATAAAGCTCTCTTCAGAAAGACATTAAGTTCATCTTAAATAATCATGATTTGCATATTCTTATTATGACAGCTGCATTATTCTGAAGAGTGTGCTGTGCTATTTCTATGCCTTCTGAAAACAAAAAAGGTGAATTTCAGACTGTAAAAAAAAAAAATCAGAACAAATGTTCTCAGCATGTAATTAGGCCATGCATATCATGAACATTGTTCTTGTGACTGCTTTTATAATTTTTACATAGTTATTTCCGAAAGGTTAAAAATTATGCATGCAGTCTTTATTATATTACACACATAATTTGGAAAAAAGCATTTCTCTGCACTAAAAATAATAAAGAAATAGATTCATTGTGTTGAGAAAAATTTATTTCTTGAGCATCAAATAATTTAATTCCTTTTTATTCTATGCAAAAAGTAATTTTATCCTAGGGGGAAATTATTGCTTAACTACTGTTATGTATTCACTGGCAGTCTCAGCCACTCAGCCAAAGATAGTTCTAAAAAGGAAGTAGAGAAAGCTGATTGAAGTGAATCCTTAAACTAAATATGAAAAATAGAAGACTTAAGGCTTTGTATGTTTCTTTCACAAAGAATCCATAATATTCCTGACATTAGAAAACCATTTAAAATAGAACTTTATCATTGTCCTGTCATGGTTGCTTTAATGTGTGACCATTTAGATGATTATTGTGAGAACACTTATTCATTTCCAGAATGGGCACATGCTAAAAAAACAAACAAACAAAAATGATTCTTGAGAGGAATGAGGAAATTCATCTTAAATGTCTTTACCCATTATTTATTTCAGTTTTATTGTTAGATTAGGTTTAATAACTGGAGGATGGATGAGGGGTTTTAGGTAGAAACAATTTTTCTGGCTTGTTGTCGTGCTGGGATATCAGGCCTAGAATAATCACCCATTCCTGCAGCTGAGACTTCTGCCAAGTCCTGGTCATGGAGATGGCATTTAACATGTCAGTAGGGATTGTACCAGTCAGGTGCAAAAGTGGCTGTAGATGGGACTTTTGCAGCCTCACTGTATTTCCTTTAGGTGGTACAGTAAAATTGCGTGGTGTGTACTCAGGTAGGACCTCTGGGTGGTTACTCAAATAATTATTTGAGTCCTGCCACAGGTCATTAGTTTTCCCCCATTGCCTGCATCAAAACATGAGTGAGGCTTCCTGCATAGATTGAAAGATACCTGAGGATATGGGCTGCCAGAGAAACCATCCCCAAGGGTCAGTATTTAACATGGATGCTCCAGTGTGCTCATGTGTCACACTGATGGGATCTATATGAGCTGTATATCTGAGCAGTATCTTTAGGACAGAAACTGTATCATTCCAGGGTAGAAAACTAGGCAGAGAAAATGAGATGTTTGCACACTAACATATGGAATGTATACAGGAAAGCAGTATAACATGCAGATATATGGTATAAAACTTAGTTAATAGCACACAATACAACAATAGTGCTGGAATACAGCTAAAAGGATATGGTTCTCATAGATGGAAATAAAAGGTGAGATGGAAGCATTAAGTATTTGTCAACCTTAATCACTGCCATAACATACATGAAAAAAGAGCCAAGCTATTTTTAAGAAGAATATACTCTGGTGAAGGGCCCAAAAAAGTTGATGGAAGTGAAGAACCCAACTTTCTTTTGAAACTGATATGTTTATGAACAGGGTTATATGTTATAGTTTGTCTTCCTTGATCCAATTCTATGTTTCTGTGTCAATAAAATCTGTTTGTATTTAGTTTTTTCCCAATATCCTTCCTAGGAATATCATCACATTGCTTATATATAGCTTGAAAAAGTGAGTTGTACATAGACACTGTAGGTATTGATCTTGCTTGAGATGGAAATAAGATGTATTTAATAAGCCAGTCTTTCTACTCTATATTGAAAAATCTAATTTTTGAAGTTAGTAGTATTACACAACTTCCTAAAAGTGAACTCTTATTCTCCAATCCTGTTCACTGCTGAAGAGGCTGCCTGGATAAACAGGCTTCATCCTGTCATGAAATCATAATACGCATCATGACATGATATTTTGTTGTCATGGAAGCAGTAGCAGTGATATTCTTGATTCTGATGTGAATCCTAACAAGTCTTTTACTGGCCATCAAGTTCCAACCTGAGGGGCAGGTTCTTGCCTATGTTATGCATTCCCCTTCAGAGAGCCTGTCAGTCATTCCTTATCAGGTCACATATCTGATATGTGACCAGCAATCCCACTAACCTTGACAGCTTTACATGCTTTCTACTCTCATTACCATGTTCAGGTGACTAGAAAAAGCAGTCCAAGAAGCTTCTGCCATTAGCACAGGTGTTTTGTGGGCAGGTGTATTTCAGGGAATAATCTCATGTGATTTCTCTGCAGAGAAATTGTGGTGCATCCTTGGGTCCTTCAAATCCTTGAGATTTGAAATAGAATGGTTTGCACACTTTATTGTTGGCACTTATAAAATGCAGGTATTGCATAAGTGACAAAAATTGGATTTTTCTGTTATACACACCACTGAATCTTTGTTCTCCCCCGTGGTTCTACAGCAGAGCTATGGCTGCACCTTTGAGATGCAGTAGATGAGAAGACATTTCTCTCAACTCCTAGTACTCAGTGCAGATTTGTATTTACCTCTTGGTTGGGCTGCAAGAAGAAACCTCCCAGTCAAGATAATTCTTGACAATTTCTGCTTTTCCAAACATTCTTCCTCATCATGGCTACAAATTTCATGTGGCTGTACAACTGCAACTGGGAACCCAGGGTTCACCATACTTCTCTCAAGGCTGTTAAAACATTCTGTTCAGAAGAATAGCATGAATGCACCCCTGTTCACACAGGTTATTAATGTTACTGGAATGTGTGTGAATCCCAAGCTTTGGCTAAATCTTGTTGCCTGCCCCAGCTAACCTCATTCTGTCAATCTGCTCCCAGCACCAACACAGAGCTGTTCTTGGCAGATGGCACAGAGCATGACTGTGAGAATGTGCTACCCCCTATCCCCCTGCTGACCCTCTGCACTAGTAGGAGTTCTGATTAAATAATTTATGGCAAACTATCAGGGATTTCTCTTTCAATTTTTTTTTTATTGTTTAGTCCATAAAGCTATTGACATATCAGGGTGTTCAGGTCTTTAACCTGCATCCAGAGAAGTCATTAGAATACTGGGCTCACACAAAGCTTCTGTGAAGCATTACAAGTTGATTTAGATGGCTAGATAAATTTAGGTTTGGAGATAATGTTTAATGGGTTCTGAATGCCACTGGAATCCTGAAAGTCTGTACTTTCCCACAGAAAATATCAGACCAGGCAGGTTGGTGGAGTTCAGGCCAGGTAAATCTGTGTTGGCTTCATTAAAGAGCTCTGTCATTCATTCATCACTGTGATCTTGGCAGAGAGGGGTTGTATATTTTACTATTTGGGAAGTTGAAAGCTAGAAACATATATATTTTTTTGGATTTTGACTGTCAAAATGTTCTGGCAATGTAGGATGAGTTATTACTGTTTTGCTGGGGGTTTTAGTTTGAGGAAATGTAAATATTTTGCATATTGAAGGAAATTCATAAATAGCAAATCAGAAGAGATTTTGATATCACTTTCAGATAAGAGAAAGTTCTTCAGCTGTTATTAAAAAAAAAATTCAGCATAGCACTTAAGCACATGTTTTTAAAGGCAGTAAGAATTCCACATGTGTTCTTTTCATTTAAATCCTAACTTCACAAATGAATGTATGTGTGTATAATGCTGTGTGAAAACAGGATCCTAGGTTAGGTCTAAACTACAGAAAATGTGAAGTGTGGTGAAAACATTTATATTGGCTGTACTGGCAAAAGAACCACTGAGTACATGGTTACACTGGCAAAGCTGAGCTTTACCCACAAGAGCTTATTTCCTCCAGAAGCCACAATTTCAGCCAATGGAGAGACAGAAAAATTGCAGCTAAGAGTGCCTGGGCAGGATGGCATACTCTTACTGCTCCACCACCAAATCCTTCCACTCTAGTATCTCTGTAGACCTTGTGAAGGCTTCAAAAAAATCAGGTTCATTGAGGCTTAGGTCTCCTGGTGATCTGTAAAGAAGGAATTTGATCTACTTTTATCTTGTCAAACCCCATGTACTGCTTGTTCTTGAAACTCACATTACGGGAACTGATGTACAATCTCTTTACTGTTGATGAAGACCAGGCATGGAAGCTTTAGTTTCAGCAGAAAACACATTCGCTATTAAGCTGCAAGAAGCTGAAAATTGGAGTTGTTACAAAACCTGCATCCTGTGTTAACAAAAAATGTTTAGCTCTGCCATGTGACAACACTTAAACATAATGGTTGCTGCTAATTGTAGGGGAGTGTGACTGTCATCTCAGAAATAACTTGCTGAAACAAAAGTTAGTTCCATTCTTTAGGGAATTTATATTAGAGTTCATCAACCCTCATGACTCCAAAGGTGTTCACCACACTTTATCACATCTAGGTTATTAAATAGATTGTTTCTCTAACACATTTTGTTTCTCTTCAGGACCTGAAGAACAGGTGTTGTGCATGAGGGTGTCTCTCTTTCCAGTGAAATCATTTTGTCTAATGAAGGATCTTACTACTTTTTGCAATTTTTTTCTATATTGAAACCATCATAAATAAAACACAGCAACTCTGGTTACTTCAGTGCAAGGATGTACTCAAAATGCTTTATTGAAAGTCTGCCTTACAGTTAGAAAATGTAAAATTCTTTGGTTTTCTCTTTTGGATCAAGCCAGAAATAGTTACATTCATATTACATGTAAAAACATTAAGTTTTATAGTTAAGGGTGTAGTAAGCAATATTGTATCAAAGGCACTGAATTTTAAACACATATTTTTCTTGTATGAATGGACAACTTACTACAGTTCTTTAGGTGTTTCATGCTTTCCTGCACTTTAAAATTCAAGCTAAAATCTTATTATGGTTTTGTGCCCCCTCTATTTTTTTTTTAATCCATACAGAACTGAGATTCTCTTTTAAGAATGTCATAATAACCAGAAAGTAGCAATTTAACAACCATATATTAATCTCACATGACAGTCTAAATACAATCAATTATTTTGCACGGGTGTGCCATTACAATGGGATGCAGAGTGTAGGTGTACTCTCACAATTACCAAGTCATATCAAAACTCACTTGATGCTCACACTTCTCATAATATTAAGTGAAGGAATTGGTTGAATGTGCTATCAAAGGCATAACCACAAAAGTAGATCAAGCTTCATATGATCAACATACCCAATACAAATGACAGTTCACTAAAATGCAATCTTACTATTTCTCAGGGCATGTTCTTTCCTTCTTTATTTTCCCTCACCATTTTCAACTTGTATAGGATGCAATAATTCATGTTCTGCACAGGCTAAACAGACTTACCAAGATATACTAAAGGAATATAGCTCTCCAATCTGGAATCTTTAAAAACATTGTGGCTTAACTATTTAATAGAAAAATAGCATTTGAACACTCTGAATCTATGTCATCCTTTTGGTATTAATAGTGGCACTGATGTAATAGGAGATGCTCTGGTAGTATAAAGACACTGCATCTACTTGGAAGTGCAAAAGCAGATAAACTGCACCCTTGTGAGGCAGTGAAACACATGCTTTGGAAAAGGTACAGTGTATCCTTCCTCCTTTCTTGTTCTCCCAAAAGCAGATAAACTGCACCCTTGAGAGGCAGTGAAACACATGCCAGGGCAGAATAAATATGCTTTGGAAAGGGTGCAGTGTATCCTTCCCCCTTTCTTTTTCTCCCATTTGTCTTCCTACAATACCTCTTCGTGAAGGAGGAAAAAGGAAAAGAAAATATTTTTTTAAACCTGTTTTTTCCCTTTCCAGCATAGAGGTTTTGTGGGGAAAAATGGAGCACAGAAAGAGATACAGTGGTAACAGCCAAGGGCATTTTGTATTGTATTTGGCACTGTTGTATATTAAAAAAAAAAAACAAAAAACCTGAAAATCTTTGGAGTGAACAGTAAAAGCTTTTATTAAGACAGGTGATCCTTCTCTCATCAAAAAGGGTTTTGTTTCTTTGCCTGACATCTTCCTCGGGGTCTTCTCAGACATGTGATCCTTTTATAAAAGTGAATTGAGTAGTTTGTCACAGCAGGGTCTTTGAGAAGACCCATAGTCTGAGAGCTCAAACTGAACTCCCTGTTCCTCTCAAGACTTCCTTTTCAATTCCCCAATGTCATAGCTGGTTTTCATTAATGACTATACTCTTTCCTAGTATAAGAGAACTTTCCAGTATGGATTCCCTGTGGAAGTGGATCCATGCCATGGGTTGCTGTGCTGGTGGATTGTTAGTCTTGACCATGTACTCAGCCCTTGCAGTGTAATCATCAGTAATAAAAATGGTTGTAGGGAGTAGCTCTTCCGGAAAAAATTCCATTATCATTTTAAACTCTTTGGGCTTCTCATTCACTTAATCATGCACATGCTTGATTGAAAACAATTGATAGTAGACCTTTGTGTCATAATACATACTTCACTTTTATTTAAGTTCTACTATAGTACAACTAAACCAGGCTGAAAGTTTTATTTAAAACTGTGTATTGAAACCCAGAAACCAAAAAAAACACCTAGTATAATATCAAGATTTGCCCTTGATTGGCCTATTTTAGTAGTTTGACATGTCTATATATTTATATGCTGTGACTTTCTTGAACTTTATTGAAAAAAGAAGAGGGTCAGTTTTTGTTCAGCCACTGATGATCTGCAGTCTGTGCTTCTTGAAACTTCATTGGAAATGAAACTATGTATAGAATGGGAGAGTCTCTATGCAGTATTTAAAAACCATGTTTTCAGTGTTAAACTTTCTTAACTATCCCCCAGATAAAATGAAAATCCTCTCAGCCCCCCAAAACAGCGACAAACAGGATGTATTTTTTTAACATGGATTTTCACATAGCAAAGGTCTGGGGTTTTGTTTGTGTAGTTGTGGGGTTTTTTTCTGAATCATTCCTAATGGTTTTCCTTGTCAGGAAAACTTTATTGCTATTCATGTGCTTCTAAAGTTTAGAAAAAGATCCCACAATGTTGTACCAAAAATAAAAGTAAATGAACTCAAACCAAACCAAAAAAGCCCAACACAAGCAAAAAACCCCAACCAAACTGGAAAGAACAGAGAATATGAAGGACATAAATTACATCAAGAAATAGCAAAGATGATTACCAACAGCTGGCATTAATTGTTTGCTAAACTGTTGCCTCAAACAGAATTTCTGAGGGTGTTGAATAAATGATTGAAGTGAAAGCTGTCATAAGGCACCCATCCCTGCAGCACACTAGTTCTGCACTATACTAAATACAATTAATATTATAAGAGCCTGTGGCATAGAGGAGTCCTGGACTTGAATTTCCAGAACTGGACTATCGACTTTATAAGTTTTAACATGGTGACATTAAAACCCACGATTTTATACCCTCAGGAAGTAGATGTTCAAGAGCAAATGTCACTGGTACTGTTGGGGTGCCTGTTGTAATGGGAATAGGGGAAATAACTTGCTGTAATAAATAGGGTTAGGTGTGAGGACTCTAGGAGCCTGCAAGCTTGCTGGTGTGATGAGGTATTGAGGAATTATCTCTCACTGTATTTAGAAAGATACTGGGGATATATGAAGAATTTAAAATGGTGTTGTAGTAGGTCTTCCTGAATGCATTTATGTTGGAAGGAGCTCAAAGGGTCTGCCTCGTGTGCTTCGGATTAAGTGAAAATGCAAAATCCAGTATTTTAACCAACAGTAAAAACAAACCCCAAAACAAACAAAACCAAAACCCCCCAAAGCAACAACAGAAAATAACATACACACACCCCCAAAATAAAACAAACCTGCTGACAGTATATCTTTCGCATAAATAAGTATTAAAGCAGACAGCACAATTTAATGACCTTACTTCTCAACCTGATTTCTATGGAGCTCTTCTGGAACCCTGAATCAGGTGGCCAGGTGAGATTCCTCGTGGGAAGAGAGCTCCAGCTCTGCCCATGGGTTGTCTCAAAACAATCTCCAGGAGTATTCATACCACAGAGTGTATTTTCACCTTTACAAGGTAGGTTTGTGTTGAAATTGGAGGGAGGCACGAGGTTTGTGCTGAATCAGGCTCCCCACACAGCCTTTTCTGAGCAGACATGGTAATTGACTGTCAATACTGAACTGCATTAGAATAATTTTTTCGTAATCTTCACAATAAATCTAACTAGTCACTGGTAAACTTTGATCTTCTATAGAGGATTTTCATAATTTTGTCATCTGAAGTGAATTTGTCTTAGAAAATGTAGTAATACCTTCAGGTCAGAATAAGACACGGCAGAAAGCAAAAGCTGTCAGCTCAAATAAAATGTAGATGGTAAACAAATGAAAAATACAGATGCAAACCAGAGATGTGTACATTTTAAAAAAGTTTACTTTTGTTATTTCAGCTGACATTCAGTGAAATGTCACTAAGAGCGAATAAACAAGCTAATGAGGTTTTAGCGAAATCTCTGCAAACAAGTTGTGAATTAGAAAAAAAAAAAATTGCTCATCCCTTAATCCCTGATTTCCTATTTTGGGACTGCTCAAGTGTCTCCTGGTTTGCCGTGGTGCATTCATTCAACATGTGACTGGCATCAAAGGCATGAAGTTCTGATTAACCATTTTTTTGGCATCTCACCTCCTTCCAGTTTGAACTTGGAATCTCCTCCATGCACAGACCGCTAATGAGGAAATCCTTGCTTAGGAATTCAATGCAGAATGAGAGAGGTTTTTTTTTTTTTTTCCTTTGCATAATGTCTGCTTTGAAGTCAGACAGTCCAAGAAAGTGATTGATCTCACCCAAGTTCATAACTTTTCAAAGTACTGCCGATATCATTAAATTTTAATTAACCCTTTGAGCTCCTTCTATGATGTAAAGATGAGGAAACATCAAAGGCTTGTGTGTTAGAGCAACAGTGAAATCTTTTGAGCTGGCTTAGCCTTATTGAGGAAATCTAAGCTGCAAAATATTCCAGTTCCATAGTCAGCTCAGTTCTGGTTACTGCCCTGTTCAGTGTTAGGAGAGGCAAAGCAGTTGTTACATCCTGAGCTGGGGCTATTTATATACTGTCGTGCTAAATCCATCTTCCTGGACATGTTCTTCATACTCAAAGAAGGAGTCTATCTGAAAGTAAATGAATAGAATATAAACCCTTATTTCTCTTCTCATTTTTTCTTGCTTTAGCTGTTATTGCCCTAGTTGGTTGTCTTGCAAAAATGCACTGTAGGATTTAATAGGGATTAAACAAATAATCTTCCATTAAAAATAAATAATCTAGGCTTCATGTGTTAATAAAATTAAATTGATCCTATTTAATTCCTTTTCTTGACACGGTAATTTCACTTAAAAGGGAGGTTCATACACTCCAATCTCCATAACCCTTTGCTTACAGCAGGTGGGTGGGGACCTGCAGAAGGTTTTGAGAGGGGCTGTGTTCTCAGGGCAAAGCCCAATTTTGCCTCTATGCTGTGAAATTATTTATACTCCTGCAAAGAAGGTCTGAATTCTGAACCAACTGCGCATTATGGTACAAAAATCCTTAGAGCCCAGAGCAGCACTGAGGAGTTTTTTGCTGCTTGGGTCAAAAGACAAGACCTGGATGGAGGAATGCTCTCCTGGTACAGAAAAGGCTGGGATGAGAGAGCAAGGTGAGCAGGAGGAGGAAATACCTTCCAAACTGCAAATGAGGAAAAAGGGGAGGTCAGGAAATGGGTTCCTTCTGCTGGATAGGGCAGCTTTGATCTAATTTCCTGCTGATTCTGCTGAGGAAATTGATGGTGAGAAGATAAGAAGGACTGTTCTTCCTTTCTGGTTCTTTTATTAATAGTGATTGTGATAGAATGGGCTTTTTGATATGCAAAGAAAATGCTGGTCAAAGCAAGCCCTCTCTGAATAATAATTTTTAAAAATGCACTTGTGATGATTCATGGTGAAATGAGTATGTTTGACTGGGGGTTGGAGGATGTTTAGTCAGTCTGAGGAATTTCCAGAGAGATCACTTGCTGCTGTAACTAGGGAGGGTGATTGACAATGTTGTGTATTGTTTCACCTTTCAGCATGAAAAACAGGTTTAATGTGAAATGCCACATTCACATTTAATATAGTATATACCTGAGAAGAAAACAAAAAGGTGATAAGCCCAGTGTGGTTTTTCTTGTCTATCCCTGGCACATCCAGCACTTGTGGAATTTGGAGGGCAAATTCTAAGTAGTGAAAGAGTTTTTTGTGTTCTCAGCTACACCTGCCATAGCAAGTGAATCAGTGCCTCCTGGATGGATTACGTGGGCCTTTCTGCCCTCAGACAGCAAAAATTAAATTAAGGCAACTGTTGCAGTGTTGCACTACTTCAGTAGCAGGAGGCTCAATTTACCCTGATTGAAATTGGATCAATTAAACCAATATGTTAGAAGCAGGGATCAAAGATTTCCAAACAATTGTTTAGCTGGGGCAGAACTTGAAGCATTCCTCTACCACTTTTTAAAGTGACAAGGAGTAGGTAATGAAGGGATTACTAAAATTATTTTTCCACCTGTCATCCTTAAACCTCACAGAAAAGAACAGCATCAAATCTGTTTTGTGATGTATGAATAAAAGTGAAGTTGTGACACCTGGTAAAAATGGAGCGAAAACAGACATGTGGAAATGGAGGATTTGTAAGGAACAGTCTCTTTCAAGAGCCAAAATTTTCTGAGTCATCATAATGGCCTATATGTGAGTGTGTCCCCATGCATGTGAGTGAAGCACCATGTGTCACTTACTGCTTGGTGCAGTTTTGAAATTCCACAGCAAACCCTATTGTCCAACATGTTTTGAATTTACAGTTTAATTTATTGCATGAGCATGTACTTTCTTATATAAAATGTTAAAATAATGTTCTTAAATTAAAAAAAAAAAAGAGAGGGGAATTGGACAGAAGAAATAGAATGCCTTCCAAAAGGGATAATATGTGGAGAGACAGAGACAGTTTGAGAGTTTATTTTCTAGGCTATGGTGAATAACTTCCCTTGCTATAGAAAGAGGTGGTTTTTGGTGAGCATGTATGTATCAACGGTCTGGGAAATGAGAGCACTGGTTTAAATCTGCATGGTTACATGCCAATGTTGATTGGTGATTATTTCTAATTTATACCTGTTTAAATAGAGGAGAGAAAAATGAAATAGCTGAAGTAGTCCTTGGTTATATATATACAATATACCAATCACAGTTCTGTGGTAAATAATGCTCTTGATTTAATAACAGCTAAGAAATATTGAACGGAACACATTCTAAAGAATGTTTTCTACAGAGGTAGAAAAACTTTTGTTTTGAACATGCATTGGAACATGTGCATAGAACTGCAGATTGTTGTGATGAGCCTGTTGATATATTTTTAAATCATGCTATATGAGACATTGAAATTATAGAAAAAAGAATACTTTTGGCTGTGGAAAATGTCATCATTCAGGTGCCAGAAATTTAATCGAAGTACTGCATCTTAACTGAACATTTCTTTCTAAGAATACTTTCATTCTGTCATTGACTGTCTTTTTGACTGTTTTCAAGGACTATCAATGGATTCAGTGTTGGAACAAACAATTCCAACATTGTACAGAAGCTTTGAGATTCACTGTGTCTCAAAGCAGAACTGAAAATCAAAGGGCACTGGTCAGGGATGAATTGGCAACATGCAGGATAAGCAAAGGACTAAAAAAAAATTAGGTTTGCCTAAGCTGGGCTGAAATATCTCCTCTTCTAGTTAAGTGTATGTGTGTCTGTGGTGTCTTTACAGGCCATCTTTGCCTCTTATCTATTTCCTGACAGAAAGAAAGAGTCAGCAGATAGATTTGAGAGCAGCAGATAAAGATACAGCATATTAAAGAGAATATTTAGCTGTTCAGTACTATGGGTGCTCTACATGCAGTTTCCTAAGCACTTTGCTTAGAAGAGGTATCTGAATGTCAGGGACTGATGCCCTTGAGTAAGCCTAAGTAACAAAAGCATTATCAGGATGGAAGACATTACAAATAAGAGATCCAGATTATCAGGAGTTGTTTCTTTTTATTTCCTTGCATTGTTTTTATTTCATAAAATGAGTTTAGCATTCATTAAATATGGTGCTTAACAAGATGAGATGCTTGGATTTTTTTGTCCTGTGGTTGGTTGCTTCTTTGTTGTTGTTCCTTTGGATTTTTTTGTTTGTTTGGTGTTTAGGTTTAGGATTTTTCTGAGGGGGCTTTGCTGTTTGTTTGGTTTTTAACCAGCAAACAGTCCAGCTGCTCAATGCCAGCCTCCCTCTGGGTCTCAATGCTGATGTGGCTTGGTATGCTAAAATAGTAGCATCATCTGTTATTCCATCACATATGTAGTCACATAAAGCCCCTGAAGTATTTATTCTTGGTTGGTAATTGCATTTTGTATTTTTCTGACCTTAAGAAGTTTCCTGATCCTTAAGAAATTTATGTGTGACTTTGAGATGTTTTTGGATTTAGAAGTCTACAGGCTTCCAGATAACATGCAAATATTATGAGGACAGGGTCTATGTGTAAATAAGACCTATTTCAGTTCATTCTTATGGAGTACTTCAACAGAAAAGATTGAGTGCGTGTAGAATGTATTTAGAAAACAATTTTGCCCTTGAGAAGTTGTAGAGACTTCAAAAAAGACAGGAAGTAAGCAGAGCTCATTACAGTGATATGAATTACACTTATATCAGATTGGCTGGAAAACAAATGGCTGCGTTTGCATTTTGCTGCTGTTGTGCATTTCAATGATCACTTTCTGCATTAACATTGCAACTGAACTGCTACAAAGCAAATTGTGTGTAGTCCCAAATAATCAGGAATCCTAAATCTAGCTGATGGCAGTATTAGTCACACAATTCCAAACTTCATGGATTAAGAAGCACTGCTGGATATAGAAGGATATTTATGCAATTGAAATGTTTAACCTTCAGTTACTGGAGTTCAGTTCAGTTTTCTTTGACATTCACCACTATTCTTCATAAAGAGATTTCTATTTGATTTAAGGTAATTAAGTACATCTTTAATAGCTTAAATAAAAGTGCCAACTTTGCTACATATGACTGCAAGGGCTATAAATATGTCTTTTCCTCTAAATTCAGGAAATTTCTTGGCAAAGTGTCCATTTGGTAAGAAAAACATGAAATATTAAGTGTTATGATGCTTCCTGTGGTTGTGTCCATCCATTTGCACTGTGATTTCTGACCACCATCACTCTCCAAGTGGTTTTGTCAGACGCTGAGGGAGAAGTAGCCACCACATCAAAACTTTTCCTATTACTTTTTCAGAAATTTAACTGAAGTGTTGGAATTAAAGCAGTTCTTTGTTGACACAAAGCTGCAGCTGCACGTGGTCCTTTCCCTTGGATCCCTTCGTATGTTCTAAACAAACCACAACCATCTTTCTCAACCTTGCCTGTCCATTGCTCCCAGAAGCTCCTGCCTCAGGGCATCTTGGCATGGAGCCACTAACAGTCATATTCTCTGTTACCTTTCATCAGGTGCTTCACACAGACCCATTTTTGTTACAAACCTGTCTTGAAGGCCCATTGGCTACAGAAATGTTCTCTACACTTTTAAAGTAACACTCTTCCTTTTTGCATTGTATCTGCTGTTCGTTGTTCCTCTGCTTCACCTAGAGGTGGTTGCACTTTTGATAGCAGGTTTAATGATCCTTTGATGTAGCAGAGCAGTAGTTAGTCTGCAAAGCAGTTAGCTTGAATCTTAGTTTGAAATGTCATGTTAATAGCATTTACAATTCATGTTTAACTGAAAGACATAACAGAAAACTAAGATGGTTTTGAAGACAATTTTAAATGGGTTACTGATAATGTCTGTCAGCCTAGTCTCCTGAAAATGTCAGAACACACTAAAGTAAGTTTAAAGAAAGAAAAAAGAAATCTGAATTTACAGCATGACATATTTTGTAGGTTTTTTCCTGGAAAAGAAAAAGAATGAAATCAAAATATGTGAAAATGAAGAATGATAAGACTTCAGTATAAATATTTCACAAATTACATAAACAGTTGCTAGATGGGCAATCTGCTCTTGTTTTATGCCTTGTAATAGTCTTTTGTGAGATTGTTTCTAACTAACAGAAGGAAAATGACAATAGGAAAAATTGCAGAGGGCTAATTCATCTGCTATTAGAAGTGCACTGCTATTCCCAGAGTTGTGTTATGAAATGTATCCCTTAGTTAAGGGGATAATACTAAAGATCAGTTATTCACTATTAGAACAGCATGATTACCAGGCAGCTCTGTCAGCCTTACAGGGGCAAAAATACTGCTGCTTGTTACAAATGCAATATAATGTGGATTAAATGGACATAAAAAAGCTTTAGGAATATCACTACTTTCACCATTAAAATGCTGTGTCATAAAAGCATAACATTGAAGCACACAGCTAAATATTCTCCTTGGGCTACTTATTTTCTCTTTAAAACCCTTGTATGAAACCAATCCTTGTTGTATTTGCAGTTGCTCACAAGTGTGAGTAAATACGATGATTGGTTTATAATATAAAACCCAGAAACATTCCCTGGATGGTCTGTCCATTATCCCTGAGGAACTCAGGAGTCTGAGCTCCAGGTATTTGTGCCTCCCTTGCTCACAGCGCAGGGTTTGCATGGACTGCAGGATCAGTCTGGGACCAGCAGTGCTGACAGAGGTCATAAAAACTTAGAGCAGAGCTACTGAAGGTGAGGAAACCCTCAGTGCTTGCTGACTGAGCACTGAATTGTTAATGAACAGTGTTGGGGGTTGGTTCTTTTTGCTGTGGACAAAATGAGTCTTCAGGGCTAATTTGTGCTGTATATAGTTGTGGAGTGACATGACTGGTTTATTCTAACATACGTTTTTCACTTCTAATCTGTTTAAAATTTATTGTCTTTGTCAAAACCCCGAAAGAGAGGGATTCTGAGCTTGACGTGTCTGTTGTTGCAGGACATGCAAAGTTTGGGTATTTAACTGACAAGACACTGGGTTGCCCATTTGAGACCATAGTTCATATGGGAGGGGGAGAGGAAATGAACTTTATATTTCCTGCCCTGAGTTAATACTTATGTAAGAGAAACTAATTCCATGTAAATCTTGACAGTATTTTAATGTTCTTCTGAAGCCTTATTTTGTGATAGAAGTGTCACTGTTGTTCTATATATTTTTTAAGTTCCTCGCAAACAAAAGAATTATTTTTTTTTCTGGAGCTGAATGGGAGTTTGAAGAGTTTACCACTTAGAATTGGTCAAGGGAAAAAAAGGCAGTTAGCTAAAATGAAAGCATTTCTAAAAAAGGCGGCTTCTCTTCTGGCATTACTACCTTCAAATGATGTGCCCACTGAGAGCAGCTTAGTTTGATGTAGCCACTTTCATAAAAGCTGATTCGGGATTTAGACTTTAAGGAAGCCTTCAAAAAATGGAATATAAAAAAAGAAATAAAAAAACAATTCTGAGGGTGTATTACAAAGATCTTTTTTTTATGTGATCCTACTTTATTTCTTATCTGAGAAGCACTTATAATTTTTTTCAAGTATTACTTAAAGAATACAAAATCAGTTGTGTGTCATAAGTTGGGATTCCAATAACTAGGCACGTTCCTTAGACTCTTGTCAAAAGCTCAGCCTCTGACCTTTTACTTTTTCAGCTCGTTAGAGATATGTATTTATTTACTGTAGATTGCCTAGTTAGCTTTGGGTTTTGCATCTTGTCAGGCTGTGTTACATGGACCTGGGTGTAAGTCAAACAAAAACTGTGGTGGTACACACTGCTACTTTGGTTTTTGGCTGTTCCAATTTGAGGGGGCATTACTGAATTCCCGTGTGACAGCAAGCAGGATGTTTTGATTATAATGATACATGTAAACAGACACATAGGTACACATTGATTTCTCCACTAGTGCAATTGTTGCAGTTGTGATAAAAAAACTCCTTTAAGATCTTTTCCAAAACCCAACTGTTCTAATTACACTTAAGTCATATTTGGAATGGGATTTTTAACAAACTGAGGTAGATGCTTGAATGACACTTTCATTGTAGGTAAGCTCAGCCTCCAATGACACTATCACCCCATAGCTCAACTGCATTTATCCAGTTCAGTTTTAGGGAAAAACACAGCTTACTCTGATGGAAAACATTATAGTGGCCTATGAGGAAAAAAGCAAAGTATATGCAAAGCATTCTCCAGTTTTTCATAATTACAGGAGCTGCTTATCCAAAGGGCAAACTGTCCACAAAAGATGCACATCAAATACTTTCTCTTCCAATTGACATTTAACTTTATATTTTAGAAACTATGCTATTTCCATATGGTACATTTTTATATGACATGTACACAAGAAAATAGCATTTCTGCACCACAGTAAATAGATGTTTTTGTGAACCACTGACATTCTGGCTTAGAAACACTTGGAGAGAGGAGACTGAACCAAGCCTAAAGACTAAGTCTAAAGATCTGAACCATGTGCAACCATAACTAAATTTTATCCTATCTTTTCCCTACAAAATAAAAACTTTTGTGCATATCTTTGTCAGGCTTTGTATGTTTGTCAATTTAAGGCCAAAAAAGTAGGAAACATTAGAAAAAAACCCACTTATTCATTTATAAGATGTAATACCCAATATATTGAAATAAATAAACTAACAACTGAACAGTTCTAACAAATTTTCTTGAATTCCAATAAGCAGCATTTCCTCCAACAGTGCTGGCCTGTAACATACAAAAAAACTCTTAAAAAGGCTTCAGTATTACTAAAGTTTTTTCCTATGGTTTAGTTCATTAGCTGCCATCTAAAGCAACATTGGCTGCATCTTGCTTTCAGATTCAGCTCTTTGGCTGTCACTATGCTGTATGTCTAAGGCTTCTGAGTTCTGGCTTTTTTTTTTTTTCCCTAACAGGAACTATAATCACAGAATCATAGAATAGTTTGGGTTGGAAAGGACCTTCAAGGTCATCTAGTTGGAACCCCCCCTGCCATCAGCAGGGAGCCACGTGATATGAAACCCAACTCCCTGATGTGGCTGTTAGTGTCTGTAAGTTTTTGTGTGCATATTTGATGAGAATACAGAAACAAACCTATTATTTCAGTTACATTGAGGGTGAATTCCTGAAACCAACAAGCATCTTGTTCCTCTTTGACCCATGAAATCCGAACAGTCTCATTTTCTTTACCTTTTTGTGTCTTGACCATCTTAGAAGAACTTTTCACAATTAATAGACTTAACCCAAAGAAAACAGTTTCTATAATGGATCAGGCTCTAAAAAAGGAGAGATAAAAATTTTTGCAGTTTGAGGTAAATCTGTATCTAAGTACAAGTTCTGTTGACAATGCCAGAGCAGAATTTCAGTGACACAGGCAAGACCACCTATGTTAATACAGAACACACACAAGCTGAGTATTGTAATTGGTATCAGCCTGGAAGCTGGTGAATCCATGAAAAGCAGGGATGACTTGAGGCTTAGAAGAAGTAGGGAAATGGAAAGGATCAAATAATGAAAGATTATAAAACTGAGCACAGGCATTGCCCTTTTGTGAGTGGCTTCCCTTCTACTTCACTAAGAACTTTATCTCTTTTTTAAAATGTTTCAGAAGGGCTAGTGGAAAGTTTTTCCTTTTGCATTCAAAATTATATTTGATATTTTCAACATTTGTTCCCAGGAGAGTACAAGACATTATTAGGTTGCTGATAGGGCAAACTAAGCAGTACCACCTCTGAGTCTTTGTGTGCAGTTGTTCCTCTTGAGTTAGAAACTTTCTAGCAAGGGATGATCTTTTTTCGCTACAGTTTTTGAACAGCAGACAGGAATTTAGTGGGGGGATTAAAGTTGTCCTGCCTCATTCTGCCCATTAGCATTGCAGAATATGGCACACCAAGCCATTTCTCAGCACCTGAATCACTGTCTGTCACAGCATGGTTCTGGTTTGTGACTGGAAATCCTAGATGCTCTGGTAACACAAATAAGAACTACACAAAAATGGTACCTTTTTTTATTAAACGTCATTCTAAATAGACGCTTCAATTAAGTAAGGAATAAGGAAAGACATCTTTCATCTTCCTCCTTATACTACTGGTAAAATACAAACCACAGTTTAAAGAGTAGAACTGAATATGTCAATCTTTCATATCAACCTCCTGCTCAAGTGATTCTAGAAATGACTGTTTAAATTAAGGAAATAGGTTTTACCTGTCACCCACCTCTAGACCTTCTTGCTGTTCCTATAGGCTTTTTCTTTTGCTTTTTCTCCATACACTTGATTGAAAAACCAACTGTGTTTCTGTCTTTTTATATTCCAGGATTCTTTGACTCTTTACAAATGCCAGCAGTCACACAGCTGTGAAAGAATCTTTTGATATTCACATTTTTTGTAATATAGAATTCAAATTTATTTTCACTCTATCTTTCATGCTTCTCAAGCTTTAAACCCTGTAGAGAAAAAATAGAGATGTGAACACAGAAGAAAAAAAAATCACCAGTTTGAACTCAAGACTGTAGCCAACTCAAGCAGTGAGAATTATTTCATTTGAGCAGAGGTGTGTGTGCATCTGTGATGAGAGAGATGGATGAAAAGAGATCAAAGTGGAGACAGATCTACGTATGCACATGTGTCAGAATGTGTATCTATTTTTTTACATTCTTCAGAATGTGTATAAATTTATACTCTATGTGAAACAACTTTACATCATGTAAATAACACATCAAGTAAGAGATATTAGGCCAAATTAATCATTTGACTTAGTCTTGTATATCTACAAGGCATCTGTTTTTTTTTTTTTTTTAAAGAAAAGGGTAGCTGCAGCTGTTTATATTTTGTTCTGTGTTCTCAGATTCCTAACATTTGATCATTCTCTTGACCAGTAAGTTGATTTTTCCTGTGGTTTTGAAGATGTCTCTGTCAGGCTCACAACTCTGGTGACTATTTTGGGGAAAGGAGCTTTTTTTAATTTTCAATAGCTTTTCTGTCTGTGCAGGCATAAAGTCCTGTTTCCAGTTGCTGGAGCATAATGATGCATTGTAAGCCATAGAGTTTATACTGATTTACAGCAACTCACTCTGAGGTAACAGGACAAGTTTTCACCACTACTATTTTAAGTGCAGTATAAGCCAAATTCATCAACATAGAATCCCATCTACCACATAATGTAAAATCTGTTGTCTGTATTATTCCTCAGACAAGCTTGCTATGCTATTTACATCTTTAAACTCATTGAAACTTGTAACTTAAAGAAAAAAAACCGTTGTGCTTTCATATCACTCCATTTCAGGACTTCACTAGTCTAAAAGGTTTCCATAAAAAGTATTTCAGGTGACAGATGACTTTGTTGTGCTCCTTCTAAACAGCACCAGTATCCAGTGTTCTGTAGAGGATTTTCTAAAGGCAGTCACAGGCTATGGGGAAATTATGACTGAGGTACAAACACCACATGTCTTTAATACTGATTTGTGTTGTCTCTTCTTGTTTGGAAGCAGTATCAAATCATCCCAGGTACATTGTCAGCTTGAACGAAAACGTGGGACCTGTGTTACCTTTCTTACCTAGTGATTCAGTTTTATATCATTTCTTTTAAACCACATAGAGTTGAGAGGGGAGATTAACCTGGGACAACTTCTGAGCACAAGACAAAAATGGCAAGAGTGTCTTCTCACTGAAAAATATATAGTGATGCACATAAAATATTTTATGGGTATTTCTAGGGCTGCATGACACAGTGTGCACTAGTAGTAGACAACTTTACCTGTCTGGAGGGACAGGTATAACACACAGAGCATCTCACACAGTGATACTGAGAGTCCTTTATAGCAAGGACTAAGTGTTACTCCACTTTGGATGGCAAAATAGACATGAAAAGATAGAAATTATTCAAAGGTAAGAGAGCATTTTCCAGGCAAGTGACTCTATGTGCAGTGTAACACTACAATTCTTTAAAAGCACTTAAGGAGGGATATTAAATTAACGGTTAAAACAAACAAGGTGGTTTTTTTCTGGGGTGGTGAAAAAGCCTAATTTCCTAAGCACAGTCCTTCAGTGATTCCAACAGCAATAACATGGTTTGCCACTTACTGCAAATTAAATTGTTCTTGGAGTGTGCAGAGTTCATCTGAGCTTTTCAACCTCTGAGTACCAATAGAAGTCATGACTTCTGTGATACTATTACTAGAGAAAGGAACAAAATGGAAGCAGGTAATGTCTGACACTAAAAATCCTAATTTTTATTGCTCTATGTTGTCAGAAAATTCTTAGCAGGTGACATAGAAAAGGAGTATTACATTACTTTGTGGAACATTTTCTAGTTATCTAATATTCAAAAGGACACATTTCATTTAGATTGGATATGATGAAAAATCCTTTCATGGTGAAAGTGGTGAGACACCAGAACAGGTTGTTGGGAGAAGCTGTGGATGCCCCTGGAAGAATTCAAGGCCAGGTTGGATGGGGCTTTGAGCAACCTGGTCAAGTGAAAGGTGTGCCTGCCCCTGACAGGAAGGTTGGAATAAGGTGATCTTTACAGTTCTTTCCATCCAAACTATCTAATGATTCTAAGCTGTTGGTGTGCTGTCAGTACTAATGGGAAGTTGTCTGGTAAATGCCTCTTAAGTTGGTCAAAATACTGGATGGTTTTTTAATAGCAATAATAAAAATATCTGATTGGCATTACTTACAAGTACTTTAGAAAAAGAATTCTGCAGGATTAAATCCTGAAATCTAAATAAGATGTTACTTATGTATTGCTCGTTACTTGATTTATTCTAAAGACTATCAAATAGTCTTTATTGCAAATGTCACTCATGGGTCAATTTTATCCATCTTGCAATGAGCTAATATGCAGTTTTTAATCTCCATTAAATTTCACTTCATAAATCTTGAACTTGAGCAAAATTTTTTAATAATTAACAAAAATATGAAATTATACACTAAGCTTTTCTCACTTGTGCTTAATTTGAAAAAAAAATTTATCCCATACTGCTTTGGGATTTTTTCTGTNGCATTACTTACAAGTACTTTAGAAAAAGAGTTCTGCAGGATTAAATCCTGAAATCTAAATAAGATGTTACTTATGTATTGCTCGTTACTTGATTTATTCTAAAGACTATCAAATAGTCTTTATTGCAAGTATGTCACTCATGGGCTGATTTTATCCATCTTGCAATGATGCAGGTAGCACAGAAGTACTTCAGNGATGAAAAATCCTTTCATGGTGAAAGTGGTGAGACACCAGAACAGGTTGTTGGGAGAAGCTGTGGATGCCCCTGGAAGAATTCAAGGCCAGGTTGGATGGGGCTTTGAGCAACCTGGTCAAGTGAAAGGTGTGCCTGCCCCTGACAGGAAGGTTGGAATAAGGTGATCTTTACAGTTCTTTCCATCCAAACTATCTAATGATTCTAAGCTGTTGGTGTGCTGTCAGTACTAATGGGAAGTTGTCTGGTAAATGCCTCTTAAGTTGGTCAAAATACTGGATGGTTTTTTAATAGCAATAATAAAAATATCTGATTGGCATTACTTACAAGTACTTTAGAAAAAGAATTCTGCAGGATTAAATCCTGAAATCTAAATAAGATGTTACTTATGTATTGCTCGTTACTTGATTTATTCTAAAGACTATCAAATAGTCTTTATTGCAAATGTCACTCATGGGTCAATTTTATCCATCTTGCAATGAGCTAATATGCAGTTTTTAATCTCCATTAAATTTCACTTCATAAATCTTGAACTTGAGCAAAATTTTTTAATAATTAACAAAAATATGAAATTATACACTAAGCTTTTCTCACTTGTGCTTAATTTGAAAAAAAAATTTATCCCATACTGCTTTGGGATTTTTTCTGTTGTTTTGGGGTTTTTTGGTGTTTTTTTTTTTTTCGTCGTCTCTGGACAAGTTGGTGCAAACTGTCTTGTGTCCACCTCTCTGAAAACTACCACCCCTTGAAGCAGACTGGTTGCATTCAATCTTGCAGGACCTCCTTCTGTCCATCCTCAATATCCAGTGTAGCTATTTCCTTTGGTAGCAACTTCCTCTGAGCTTTCCAGTCCTTGTATTAATCTCTGTACTTCCAGTAGCTCTGTGTGGCAGTATCTCAGTGCTCCTCTTACATCCAGATGCATTATCTGTTTTCTGATTGTTGTGTCTAAAACTCAAATCTTGAATTACCCTGATTTAAGTATTTGAAATCAGGTAAAAAAGTTTCATCAGGTCAGACTGATAAAAACCACAGAGATTGAAATGGGAAAGGGGAGGAATGTTGTCTTCCTATCTAGGGATTAGGTTTTCTGTGATTATCTGGGATTCTGCCCAATCCTGTGATACTGCAGGGATGCTCTTGCCTTCTACCCCCCCACTATACCATATAATATTTTCAGCAGTTAGTTTTGAACTTGGTTTAAGCTTTATTATAAGGTAGGAGAAAAGATGTGTAGCTACAAAGCATTACTGACTGCAAGCTGTATGGTCTGTGGAACATGTTGAACTAAGTATTTACTGCTTGTCTTGACTGTGATGTAAGGAGAGTGATATTTCAATAACTTGGGTGGCCTCTGGTTCTGTCTTCATATGTTCTTAATTACTCTGCATTTAAGTATAGAAAGATTATTGTTACCTCTGCTCTGTTTTCAAAGTACTCCATTCCTTGTTCTTTTTCACTCTATAAAGCAGGGGGAAAAAAACATTAAAAAAATCCCCCCTTTCATTTATATTGTTTAATTTGCTTGCAAAATCCAGTTCATTAGGATTTTGTTCATTTCACTTTTCTGCAAAACTTTCTGACAAATTCTTTTTAATTATTTCTTCTTCTGTACTTCGTAGTTTCACTGCATGTGAAAAGCACACTGTGGACATTCTGTTACCACTTTGGAATGCAAACTCCAGATAGGATTGGAGCTTTGGTCTTGTGGGAATTGAGCATTTATTCGTGTTCACATAAAATAAGATTGATTTTTCTTACTCAGGTCATTTGGCTCCTTATCTAGTGATTACTTCTGTAGCTTGACTCCCTTAAATTTGAAACTTCAGGTGTTGGTTTGACTGCTTTGAAATTCAGCATGAACTGAGCTATTTCATAGTTAGAACTTCAAGTTTGTTTTTTGTAACAGTAAAACACTAAATATACTGAAAGACACTCTTGTTGAATAATATCTTTTGAACAACGGATATTAGCTTATTTTCCCAGAACTTGAACTAAAATATTTTTTCCCCACAGTTGATCACAAGGGCCAAGTACTATTTATTGTTTCAGAGTTGAAATTTAGATCAGATCCACGTCTTCACTGGCTGTAACTGAGTACATCTCAACATTTGCCTTTGGTGGAATGATAAAGAAAATAACACTTTATTGATGTCTGATATTTCAAGGATCTGCTTATCTTGTTTTGTAAATTGAATTCCAGGAATAATACTGATTTCTGAGGGAAGAATCACTTAAAACTTGGGACCATAACGGGGATTCTTTCTAGGTATATGGGTGCACTTTGAACCAGGCCAATTACCTACATCAGGGAAATGGATACACTGGGGAGATTTGAAGGCAGCAGGAACCCCTCCTAGAGAAAATAGGGGTTATGAGAAGAAAAATGTACAAAATGTATGAAATTTTACTTGCCAAATTTGCTAATTATATGTGCTATATGCATTTCTTACCTGATATCTTGTTGAAGATGATGTGAATGTGAAGTGATCATGACATAAGACAGCTCAGCAGGTAGTACAGAAGCNGAAGTTGTCTGGTAAATGCCTCTTGAGTTGGTCAAAATACTGGATTTTTTTCACTGTTTTTTAATAGAAATAATAAAAATATGTGATTCTCATTACTTACAAGTACTTTAGAAAAAGAGTTCTGCAGGATTAAATCCTGAAATCTAAATAAGATGTTACTTATGTATTGCTCCTTACTTGATTTATTCTAAAGACTATCAAATAGTCTTTATTGCAAGTATGTCACTCATGGGCTGATTTTATCCATCTTGCAATGATGCAGGTAGCACAGAAGTACTTCAGCCCTTAAAAGTACCCAAGCAAGAGGAATTAGTCACCCTTTAGTCACCAGTACTTCCTAGTTGTATAATACATGGTTAAGCACAACGTGGCTAAGAAATACCTTTCTTGTCTAAAATATTTGTCTGATCCATCATTTCCAGCTGTCTGCTATCTTATCTTTTGACCCCTCTGTCACCCTGCTAATAGGATTTTTATAAACCAGCACAGCAGTGGACTTGAGAGCTCAACAGATTAGTTCCTGGGCTTTCATCTCTGGAACACAGTTCAAATTCAGCACTGACCAGGTGTACCATAATCCTCCTTACCCTGTCTTCTATAACTCAACTGGAAGCTCCTCCATATAAGTGTCATTGCTTAACTCAGACATACAACCTTTTTAAAGTTGTTTTTTTTTTTTTAATTGCAATTAAAAGATATCAGGTGACCTTTGCAATGCATTTCTTTTTCCTGAGCCTCTGCACATAGCAACTATAGTCTATCAGAACTGAATAGATTTGCAAAAGGGTTTACAATTTTCACTTTGAAATCTAATGAAACCAAAACATTAGATATATTAGGCAGGACAAACACTTTTAAAAAATGGTTTATCTTGATTTCTATTTTATATTTTTATATTTTAAAACATTGATTTCTATTGAAAATTAATAGAATTTTTTTTCAAGTGTGTATGCTCAAATTGTCAAATCACTAGTCAAGCCACAAGTTGTCATCTTTAACCAATTACAGTGTAACCTGGAAGGGCATAGAGATTTGAGAAATGTGGCTATATTATTTCACTGCTGGATGACTTGTAAGAGTTCAGAAAACAGAGATGTACTGCTTACTCTTTTGGTAAATTCTAAAATCTCCTGTCAAGGTTTTGATACCATTGTTGTACAGGCCAAGGTAAAGAGAAAGCTCCTTGCCCCAGTTGCTGGTTCGGGTTGCAAGGGTGAATGGTTTGGCAGCTCTTTGCAGAAATATGAGTTAATCAAATCCACTTTTTTAGCACAACACCAGTATATGCTTAGGAGGGGTCAGCTATGAGCAGCCAGTGACAGGTAGCAGTGATGTGGTTTTTGAGGAGAAGGAATTTTTCCTGAGGCAAGTGACCACAGCTGGGGGAGTAGACTTTCCTACTGTCATGAAGTATGAGGTAAACAGAGCTGTTTTTCAGTTTCTTCATGATTTTTAGGTGAAAAAACCAGTACCCTGTTTTTTTAATGCCACAGATTATTTTTCTGTGCTTTCCTGAATAGGAGAGTGGGAATATAAATATCCCATAGCTGGTTGTAGCTAATGTACAATTCACAGCTTTTAAGGGGGTTCTTTCCCACATTGTCATGACAATAAGGTAGTACCTGGTGCATTTGTTTAATAAAAGATAAAATAGGAATAAAACATTACATAAATCTACCTCATTCTAAACACAATGGCCAATTATTTATACAATGATTTCTCTTCAGAAAAGCCATTTCAGTTCTAGCTGCAAATGTTAATGCCAGTCTAGTGATCTGGCTCTGCAAGCTGTTCAATAGGCCAGTTCTACATCTGTTGGAATAGACAGAAATCTGCCTGGAGATGGGAACTTCACATGTATGGATACCTTAGCAGAACACAGATAGCAAGTCTTGCAAAGGTTACTCTTGCCAAATGTTCTTGTATTTATTGTGACAGCGTCTTTGTTGAATTCATTGAATGCAACTCCTCCTCCACCATCCATTTGATTTGCAAATGAATTCTCTTCGACTGTATTCACACCCCTTCTGTATTTGCTTTCCAACAGTATTCCAGCAAATTACTTTACTGGCAGGAACATTTAGTGAACCAGCCAATTTTAAGTACTGTAGGAGTATTCACAAAAAACAAAATTCTCATTCATAACTACAAGTGTTCACAGACAGTTTCAAGATAAACCTCATCTTGAAAATGTGATCAGTGTGTCACTGAGCACGAACATTTCTTGAAACTTAGGTTCTTGGTCAAAACAGCTAAATTTGGAGTGTTAAAGTATTGTTATGACTGTCCTGTGTATATGTTACAGATCAAGACTTACTGACAGAAATTAAGAATTATAATAAATAAATACATTAAGAATTATATCTGAGGATAATTTCTGACAAGAAGAAATTCACTAAAAAATTAATCCAATTTATCTGCTTGAAATTACTGTGTCAGAAAACAGAAGTAGATAGTACAGTTGCGGTGATCCTTCTTCTTTCTTGGTGGATAAAAGATCATAATGCTTAATATTCAATGCTGAGTGAGTTTGGGACACTCCATCTTTGTTTATCTCATTTGCTGTGTTTTCATTGCATCAAAAAGTGAAGATTTGGATATAATAACATTGCATATTCTTTAAGTAGTCAAATGTGCCTTCTGTAGTCACTGAGGTGACTCAAAATTAACCAGTGCAGTTATTTCCACTTTGATGAACACTCTGCCTTTGTTATCTGGAAATGCAGGGAAGACAAAATACTGTACTTGCTTCTAAGTACCCCTTGGGTTCCAACAGCCCTGGATATGTACATACAGCTTCATTTAATCTGTGGAGGACAATATTCTTTGGTATCAGTCCTATTAGATTTTTTTTTTTAAAAGGAAAATATATCTGGACATACATATCTAGTTTTTATTTTGAACATTTTCTGGCTGCTGTCCAACTTTGCTCTTTATCTCCTGCATACCAGCTTCCAGGTATCTGTCTCCTGACGGTAGAGATGTGTGGAGGATTAGTGTCTTGATTGGCAGGTTGGCTAACATTACAGTTCTCTTCATATGGAGCTCTCCTTCAAGTTCTAAAAAACCACCACAGGCAGGCCAGGAAAAAATTCTGTTTCCCTTGTTGCAAAACAGCATGTATAACCTTAAATTGAAAATGTAATCTGACTGGGATGTCTTCATGTAGTTCACCTATCAATGCAGATAGATGAAATAATAATTTTTATCTTAATGTTCAATAACTCAGAGGAAAGGCAAGCTGTGTAACTCACAGGAATGAAAGAAAGCTCAGGGGTCATCGACTGTATCTTATACTACTAAATTAATAGATCCTTCTTCAATAAATAGGAACAGGAGCATTGTTTTTCACAATCCAATCTATTTAATAACATTCTGTCTGTGTGGCTACAGATACATGAAATATAGAGGGATGAGCCACTTATAGCTGTGTTGACCCATATACCCCTACATTTAAACAGGATCCAGTCCCATAGAAGATAAAATAGAAGTTAAGTATTATAAGCAAAAAATTTGGGAGGACTTCCTTTTCATAAACTAACTTTCTTTGCTCCCAAGAGGGAGACCTTGTCAAAACTCAGATGCCTGTCAATCCTAAGGCATTCCCAGTGTTTTCCACACCTGTAGTGCAGGCCAGGCACTGACCCCACTCAGGTCAAGTATCAAATGACTAAGCAGAGTTACTGTAATATTTCCACAACAATGCAGACAAGAAAAGAGTATCCCTGTAATATATGAAAGTAGTTTTCAGGAATATTTTGAAAGAAAAACTGCTTCATTACAAACTGCTTGGAAAAGAATGTACAACAGCCTGGCTCTGGTATGACTGAAAAAGAAATTTGTGGTTTTGTATTTGACTTGCAGATAAAGTATATGTGCCTTGCTTTTTGTGCAAAATGAGCCCATTTAACTTACAGCTAAAACCAAGGCTTATAAATAAGGTCTGCAGACTGATACTGATGTGAGAGCTGAAAGACTTGCAGCACTGTGAGCTGATGAGAGCACTTCAGAATCAGTGGCTTGTGTTCTCTTATTTGGATCAGAAACAAAAGTACTGCTTGGTACAAAAAGCTTTTACCCTTAGTCCACAAGTCTAAATTTATCCTTTTTTATAATGCCATTGCTTTTCCTACTGTACAACTTCAACACAGCTGTCCCTAACTTCCATCATGTTCTACTATTTCCTAGTTTAGGCCTTAAAATTAGGAAGTGCCATCTCCCCTGAGCATCCTACAAAAGTGAATGAAACAATTTCCTCACACTTCTGCATCCAGGGACTTTTTCAAACAAACTATCTGTATAAAGTATTTTCATTTTCATCACTGTAAAGGCTCTATAAGCCTTGTATTAAAATACAAAAGGGAACCAAATTTAGGAAATCTATCTATGAACATCTGGGTGACCTGGACCATTCACTTGTTGTCTCTTCAGTTTGCCTTCACTCTTAATTTCCACCAATGATTTTGTTAGTTTTTGTAGTATTTCTTAGTTTCATGTGGTTATTTTTAACTCTGGAGTCTGTCTCTTCTGCTGGTACCTCCCTTCTCAGAGTCCTCAAGTTGAATAAATGGGAAAGTCAACAGAGCTTCTGTTCTGGCTTTATTGTAAACAGTCCACTGCTATTCACTTCTAAGTTTCCTCATGGGAAGAAATAGTTCTGCTGTTTGAATGATGCTATTTTGAGGTCTTTCCCTTGAAGCTCACTGCTGGCTAATTTGTGAGAGTTCAAGGAGGGCTGCATATTATTTATACATTTTATAGTGTCAGAAGCCTGCTTAAATTTATAAGAATGATAACTGAAATAAACCAAGATCCAAAGTGGAAAGTGGTTCCTTTAACAGGGAGTCCCTTAGGAGTTGCTTTTAGGAAAATTCCATTAACCTTATCTTTTCAATGTCTTTTCCAAATTGCTTTTTTTGCAGGTGGCAATTGCAGTCAAGCTCCTTGTGAATGTGAGGTTCTAACATAGATTTGGTCATGAAAGCCCTGTGCCTCTGCCTCGGTTTGCACCTCATATCATTGACTCCTGATTGTTTTTATCAGCTCTGCTGCTCACTCAGAATTCACCTTAAAGGTCTCCTTTAGGAGAAGGGAAGTAATTCAAGAAACAAAGGCACCTCATTGTGCAACAAGTTTTTCTTATTCTCAAACCTGTCTGGATGTGAACCACTACCCCTGTGAGTGGTTATGTGATTTCTCAAATCTGTCACAGGAGTGAAAACTATACCAAAGATTTATTCTGGACAGTTTGTATTGTAAAATGCACAGTTAGGAACCTAACCCCAAAAAGCAGCTTAACTGCAGCTTCAGATGGGGAGACTGCACAGGTGCACACACAACCCCTCTCCACCAGATCCAGCCTGAACTTGTTAATATTTGATTAATTTGAATGACCCTTATGTACTTTGGGTGCTTTCTGCACTCAGCAAACTTTAAAATGACTGTCAATTTATCAAGGTCCCTTAAGAGGTGATCCATTGTTCCTCTCAATAACTTAATCAGATCTGTCTTCAGGACTAGATGGGGAAATATTGCTGGTAGGAAACTGAAAACTAGCAGAGTATTGCAATAGTCCAAAGTATTCCCTTGCTAATTTTCCTAATTAAATTGTCATGCAAAAATTGCCAAGTGATTTAAATCCCAGGGGAAGATGTGCTGGTTTTTTTCTGAGGTAGACCTACCAACAGCCAGCCTTTAGAGCATTCATACAACATCTCGCATAAGGCACAAATTAAGATTTATTGTTTTGAAGTTGCATCAAATAATTGATCAGAAGCTGTAACTGGGATTATAGAATAAGATCAGAAATGAAATTTAGCAAATAATTGGAGTTACAAATCCTGAAAACTGAGAAACACTTCCTTTTAATGTCCACAGGGATGGGACTTGTGGCTTAGGTTAACACTGGAAGATGGGGGGAATGAAGAGAACAGAGGCAGTTTTAGATTGGTTTAAAATTATGACATAATCTATTAAGAAAGAAAACAAAATTTTTCAATCCTATGTACAGGTAAAATGTAAAAGAAAAGCTATTATTATTTCCATTTCAAAGACTGCAATTTCTTAGAAATACTTTGATCGCTTAGGAATGGCCAACTAGTAAAACCTTTGGTGTCACAGCTCTGGCAGGTCTTTTAGGTTCTTGTTTATGCATCTTGTGTGTGCTGGCTGATGTACTTACTGAGTCTATTTGTTCATCCGTTAAGAATACATTTAAATGTAGTGAATGCCTAGTTAGGGGGAGGCTAACAAAGATTTTTATTAACTTTTATTTTCTTCCTAAGAAAATTTATCTTCCAGTGACTTTAGAGCAATCCTGGCTACTTAACAATTTATTTTATTTTTTCCAAAACACTATTCCTTGGGTTGTGTTACTAGAGATCTAATCCTACTTCTGCTGAAAACTCCAGGACTATCACCATTTCTATGAATGAATACTAATTTAGGCTTACTGCTATAGATCTGTGAAACAGAGACATCGTGTCAGTCTGCTCAGTATTGGCAAATCGTTTGGGTTTAATGTGAAGTCTGAGGGGAAACTCATCCTGCATGTTAATCAATTTTCAGAATCACACATACCAAAGAAGCCCCACTACACAAATATTCTATGAAGGTGTCACTTTATAGATCAGGTTTTCTCTCACAATCAGGAATGGTAGACACTGGGTGCTATTCTGCCCCTGTGAAGTTCAGGAGCAAAATTTGAAATGAATCTTAGGAATGTGGAAAAAAAATCCAAATCGTAGCACAGACTGTTCAGTGACACGGCATCACGATTTATTATCAAAATTATTTCCATTCCCTTTTACTCATCTGTCACTGATTTTTTTAGTGTTTCAGACTTTTGTATTTGACTTGAAGTGTTACTTATGAAAAGCAATCTAACTACTCTTATTATTTTGTTTTAGAAGTTTAACTGAAGTAAAATTAATGAAATTCAAAGAAAATATTTTTATCTTGCTAAAGAATTCTTAATTACACTTTCTGAATCTGAGTAAGGAACAATTGGGATATTCGTGCAAAATATTCTGATCTTGATAAAGCCACGTTTTCAGAAAGAAAACTGCTCTATCAACACATGAAACAGTTCTCAACTCATAAATGCTTATTTAACCACATCTAATTCCATGTAATTTGAAACTGGAATGAAATACAGAGGGTGTTCTACACACCAGAATTTCTGCATGACTGCTCCTGTGCAGTTAAGGAGGTTGGGCAGCTCTGTGTATAATTCATGGCTACTCTGAGGGTATCTTGGGTCTTCAAGAACAGCTTCATCCTGCAGAATTCCGGTTTAAGATTTGGTGTGAGAAACACAGCAGCACATCCTTCACTTCTGGGCTACTGTGGTGCAGGTTTTGTGTTGCTGATGGAAGTAAACAACTGTAACTAAAGCTCTTGATTAGAGTAGACCTTGGCCTCTAGAGGTGATCTAAGTTGTAAACATTACGTTGCCAGAGGATGTTACAATTAATAATGGCATCTCAAAAGAGAAATCTTGTGGCAGAGAAAATCTGAAGCAAACAGGATGTGTTGGGATACATATTAAATACATATTAAAGGGGCTAATGTCTCATTCCTGTAATTCAAATGCTTATGGAGAATCTAATTAACCTTTCAAATGCTGATTCCCGAGTATTTTTGGCATCAAGAGCTATTTCTTGAGGAAAATATCAGATGCCAGCGCCAAATATTTTGTTCCCTGGTTCATCTATCTCTCCAGAAGAACTTTAATCTTGGCTTTGCATCACACCATCAACAACAATATTTTGTTGTTCTTGCTGTCTATTTGTAGAATACAATTAAATTCAATGTTAATAATTAAATAATATGCTGTGCTTGTAGTTGTGGTCTTCTCAGCAAATTTAATCACGAGTCCCGAGGTCCTTTAGCTGTTTATAAGGGAGGGGGTTGGTTTGGTTTTGTTCCTTTGTCTGCACCTTTGTTTCCTATGCCTTGGAGAATCTGTGAAGTAGTTGAGAAATTCCTCTGGAGTGCAGGTGTTCTGTGGACCAGGGGATTAACCCCTGTTTAATTAACAGGTAATTAACCACCTTCTCCAAGGATGCAGTTTTGTGTTTTCCCGAGTTCAGGTGGATGAGTGTTGCCCTTGTTAAAATAAATGCAAAGTCAGGTGAGAATTGTACTTTAATTTACAAAAAAAAAATTGTTACTATGAAGATGGTGAATAGCCATAAGTGAGTTAAATATGCCTCAGGACTTGTGTCTGTGCTGTATAGATCAGAAAGTAAGTTTTAACTGGTTAGAATTGTTCAAATGCATAATTTCATATTACTATTTTGCAGAATATTGTACAGTAAAAAGTACTTCATTAGGACTAAAACTAGTGAAAGCCTCAAATCAAAAGAAGGGAGTTAACAGGCCTTTCAGGGGGTTCCATCTCAGTTACCTGCTTTCACCAGTGGACTGTGTACTCTGAGGAGAAAAGCTGATCCTCAGGATCTCTTGGCACTCCAGTGGTTAAATTGTCCCTTTTGGATCTTGCAGAACAATATCAGTCATCTTGTGTTAAGGGAAAAAAAATGTCTAATCTTTGACAGAAATGAATTACTTCATACAGGACAGCTACATTTTGTCTGATACTTGTTGTCAGCTTTCACTGGGAGATGAGGAACTAAGAAATAGATTTCATCAAGTTCTGAGATGGGAGGAAATGAAATCTTAGCAAAGAAAACAAGTTATGCCTCCAAAATGGATTGTAGAAGCGAAAAGATCTATCAGGTGAAAACCGAATGTTAAAATAATTTGCCAAAAGATGACTTAGACAGTGCTGGGGAGTCAGAAAAAGGTGGCAGGCCCTAACATTCCGAGTTTATCAAAGGTTCCTTTAAGATGTCTAGACCTGCTGCTTGTCAGTTATTGTTCCATTACGGGTTTTGTTTGGTTTTAATTACCTATAGGCATTTTCTGATGCTACACTTTTTGAGAAAACTAAAACAAGTTGCCCATTCACTTCTCCCATCAACCTACAACATAAATTTAATGATTGTGTTGTACATACTCAGCTTTGCCTGTTGTTTCCCATCTGATGATATCTTTTTTTTTTTTTTTTTCCAGAAGATCATTTCTTATGTCACTAAGAAAGTGAATTTTCAGATCTGTCTCTGGCAGACCAATAGTTTGGGTGTAGTATTGAGGTGTGGGTTTTTCCCCTGATTAATTATTGGCTGTGAACAAACAGAAAAATGAACAGATCTCTGCTCTTTTGGCCTGAAAAGTATCCAAATATGTCAGTTTACAGAAGCTTTCTCTTTAGCTTCCTGTAACTGTTGTTTCTCCTAGTATTAATTTCCATTCTTTCAGCCACAAGGCTAGTCAAACATACTTAAACAAAAACTCTGGATGGATTTATTAGGTCTAAAAAAATTATTACAAGTGCATAGTATGAGGTTAGTTTTTCTTTTTTGTGTCTCAGTTCACCACTTGTTGATAAAGTACTTTTGGCTCTCCCCTGACCTGTGCAAGATGGAGCAAAATGGAGACTGGGACTTGATTCAGAGAATTTGGGAGTGCATTATCCCATTTCAACAAGCACCAAACCTGTGAATAAAATGTGACATTTGTACAGTTGATGCCCTCTTCTTTTAAGGGTGGGGTGTGAAGTATATTCTACGAGGCAAGGGCAGAGTTAAGGACTCCCAGAGAAGACAGTGTTGGGGCATTTGACAAAATGTGTCGTTCTAATACTCAGTAAACACTAAATATTTGCCTTTGAACGTTGTAGTTCCTCCTCCCAACCACAGTCTCTGAAAAAAGCTCTAAGTTGAACAAAACTGTTATTGTTGTATGCTTTGTTGATTTGTTTTTCCACCAGGTGTGAAGCTTATGCTTTGGGGACGGAAAAAGGAGGTCTGATAAGAGGTGTAGATTGGAGTTATATTCATTTGGTGTGAATTAGATTAGGTTTTGTTTCATTTCTTGAGTTCTGAAGATACAGCCCAAACTACAAGAAATATTTATTATTCTGCTGCTTTTAATATTTTCCTTAGTTACAAAGTGGGCTTGGGATCACATGAGTTATTTTCTGCTCAAATGCTATTGCACTTACAGAAAATGCACATGCACACGAAGTTAATTTTTCTTTCTGCTGAAACAGGATCAGATTCTTTGAGTGACCCTGGTGTTTCCAGTCAGCTGGTTACAGAGGGATAAAAGCAAGGCTAACTTTAGCTGTTATTCTGTTTTATTGACTGTTCTCTTCCCTGGCACTCCTGGCTGAAATGTCAGAGTGGAAGTGGGTGGTTAAAATGGCTATTTTTTTGAGTTTTACTTGTAAACAATTTTCAGGGTTTATTACTCATCAAGACATGTATCTTTGATTTATTTATAGTCTAAGTAAAGCAAATAAGGCTTGGCACTAAGAATGCCAGGTAGTAAAAAATGAAGGAAAAATAGAAGTTATATTTTGCATTTCTTAATCAGTTGGACATAGCACTGCAGAAAGATATGATATGAGTCACCATGTGAAATATGGGGAAAATATCAGAGAAATTGCTTTGTATTAGTTTGGTTTTTTAAAATACTACGGAGTCAAAGTAAATGTGAAGAAATATGACCTATGTTTGTTTTTAATATTGTCCAGAGATGTTACAGCAAGAGAGAAAGTAAGTTTCAAAACTTGTTAATGGAAGAAAGAAAGGAAGAAAACTTATAAAAAGGGGGGGGGGGGAAAGTAATAATTGTAGATTGTGGCTGATGAGTATTGTGCAGCTTATTCTGTTTGTCAAAATACATAAAGCTTCTTCCTTACCACCACATTAACAGGGATTTACAGTTTTGTGCTATATTTGCTTGTTTTCTCATCTCAAGTTTGTTGAAGTAAAATATCCAGGTGATTATAATACTTAGTAGGGTAACAGTAACTTGAGTGAGATAGTGCAAACATTTAATAATGGCTGAACATGGATTATGTGTGGTATCTGGGTATATGTATAATTCTGACATGAAAGAGAAGGCTACAGCAATGGAATAGTGCTAAGGATTTCTTTCATTTTCACTAGTTCTGTTAAAATCTGCAATCCTGCTGAGTGTCTCGTCAGTGCTTGCCTGTGTTAGTGCCAGATCCTCTCATGAACATTGGAACTCAATTTTCCTTTTTGCAGGGATTACACTGTTGTTCTCATAGGGTATTATTACAGCAACTTAAGAATTTCAAGCAACTCTTCAAAGTGTTTAGAATTATTTCTTAAATGTGCTTTACAGATGTTGGTGTGCCTATGAACTGCTGTTGAGGCTGCAATATTGATTTTATGACAAGTTACACATGCTGTATGCATGGATACCCTCTTAGCCTGGGTATCCAAACCCTCTGTTGGGCACAGCTTTGCTGATTCTAAGACTGCAGGCAGGGGGCAAAGCAGATAATAGTATGAAAATATGGATTTTCAAAAAATGTAAAAAACACTGCTGAAATATCCAACTTGTTTTAGGAAAACCTGTAGAATATTTGAGGTTATTGGTCATGTTGTAATGAGACATTGATCCTTATTGCATCTGAAAACATTGATCTTCAGAGGAGACTGGCTGAGTGTAGCCTGTGAAAGAAGCAATTTCTCATTGTCATAGTTGGCTGTGTCTGCCCATTAGGGCACAAAAAACACATAAGTGTAAGCTGAGAGCCTTGGACTCACTGTCCTGTGATTTCTGCAGTTTGTGGAGATTGTTCTGGTTTACTTTGCTATTTTACGTATTGGTTTTTGGGTAATTCAGGGGTTGAGTGGGTTTTTTAATGTTTCTGTGGTAAGAATTCTATTGTGCTGTCTATGAAGGTAGGTGTGTTGACCTCCTGTCATTTTATAAGTGTTTCATTATTTAATCTTCACTGTCTTTTCACACTTCCAACACCTGCCAGACACACCTTGTAACATGAAGGAGTAGTGTAAAGGCTATGCTTGAATTGAATCTGCACTTGTTTGGCCTCCTGCTTGTGCCCTGTCATTGACTCATAGTTATACCTGTGCAGCTGCTGCAATATCCCCTGGGCATAAAATCTGAATGAACTGTGGCTTTTCTTTCTCTTTACAAATATACCAAGTACTCTTACCATGGAAATTTGCACAAGAGGCAGGGTCAATAGAACATGCCAGTCAGCAGAGAAGGATGTGAATTGGTGGTTTCAGTTCTGCTTCTCTGAGCTCTACATACCCCAAACAGGGAGCACCAGACAATGCAAAGAGAAACATTGCTGCTTACTGCAAAAACTGTGATACCTGAGAAACTCTAGAAAGCATTCCTTCAGGCAGTGTTTGGTGCTTTGAGAATGTTGGTAATGACAGAGAGGATAAAAAGCATTTTTCTTTTCAAAACTACTGTGGAGTACATCCTTGATAAATTTAACCATCAGCAAATGATATCTATAAAATCTGATGGGGTGGTATCCATCCCCAGTTTCCAGATACTTAGGAAGGCTGGGCTGAAACCCACCCAACTCAGATACTCAAACTGGCAGGCAGCTGAGGAGAAAACTAAGGGAAAGGGATTCTGATACTCGTCAAGTGAGGTGAATGCCAAGAGAAATAGTCAGGGCTGAATGAATTGCAGACTCTGAAACTGAAATGTTGAGTAGCTCAAATGTTTGAAATGAGTCAGAAACTGTTTTGATAACACTCATGGAAGAGACACCTAATTTATGTAGTTACGCTGAACTACTCTTGTAACTCAAGGTAACACACAGATACAGTGTAGATTTTGTTGCATATGATCATTTGTCCATATTACCCATACTACAATTCTGAATGAGAACTGTTATGTTGCTCTGCATGTCTGTGTAACAAGGCCCATGCAGGCCCTTGTATTTAAAGGCAGAATTATTATTTTAAGCCAGTCTGTGGAAGAATGAAATCCATAAAAGCCATTAGACTGATTATCATCCTGTAACACTGTCAAAAATGATGTTAATTGGTGAGCGTAAACCATCCTCTGCTAACAGCTTTTCTGTTTAGTTGAATTTTTGCCAAATCGGTGTCATTGAGATTCTATAACGTACATTTTTGCTCCTAGGGTGCTTTTTACTTAGATGTGATGCTGGGGGGAAGAGGACATGGTTATATTGTGGCTACTTGAGAAGGACTGAAAGTTCTCAAGGGAGAAACAGATACCCAGAAGTTCATCATGAGTGGTGTTACCAGTTCAACAGCAGTATCTGTTGGGGTCTTGATGCTCTTGATGTTTTACCAGTCCAGGTTGCTTCTCATTTATTTTATTTTTTTCTTTAATTCCGTATTTTGGGGCAGAGATGGGTGAGGAAGGTAATCGAATTCAGAGCTCTGCCTCTCCTGATTGCAGCTAAGTAAGATGTTGCTCAGGCAAAAACTACATAATCTTTAGGCCAAATTTGCTGCCTCTCCAGGTGTTTGGTTTTGTTTGCCCAGGGTTTTGTGGTTTGTTGGTTTTTTTTTTTCCTTCTTCATGATGTTTTTTGGTTTGGATGGGTTTTTTTTGTTGTTCTTTAAGTAGGTTATCCCGTCAACTGCTTCAGTCTGAATCTTTTCTAGGCAGGTCCCAAAGGCAAAGCTTTAGGATTAACTGGAGCTCATCCTGTTGCAATTTTCAAATTCCTATTTTCCCCTGTATTCCAAGGATTTTTGGCCAAACTTTTGAGAACTGATTTGCTTCGTGGGCTGTTTGTGCAGTGGTCTGGATGTACAGCATCTCCCTGTCTGCAGATTCATGCACTTGGATGGCAATACAACTTCCTGCTTCTAATATGAACAAAAAAAGGAAGATCTCCGTGGAATATTTTCTATTTTCCTTCATTTCAGGTGGATTTCCATAAAAGCCTCTTGAAATCATTACTTTCACTGAATACATTTAATGTGTAGATCAATCACAATGTCCCAGTGGATGCAGAAGGTCTGTGTTTTCACTTGCCAGGTAGTTCTTGCGTTTGTTTGTTTGTTGGTTCACTCATATAAATTCCAGGAGTGGGAATTGGTTACCCCTTCAGGGCAGATTCCATATGAATGTGGAGAGACAATTAATAGTTGTGATGGTGAATGTCTGCCATTTTAACTTCAACACTTGCAAGAAACCCTCTAATATCTAGAGATGTATGATCTGGAGAGGAATATGCTCTCACATAAAGATAGGAAAATTGTTTATATTGATATTTTAGTCCCTTGCTTGAAGCAGATACAGAGAAAGAAGTACACAGACTTTCAGGGAATAAAACCTGAAATTTACTTTGCTTTGATTTTGAGGGATATGTAGCTATCTAATTTTCACAGTTGTGAATTAGGATAGAGTTAGATAGTAATTATTTCATCAAATTTCATGGATTTTCCTATTCTGATCCATGCCAACACGTTTTAACTGCAGACTTTTGAGCTAGAAGTAGTATTATGTGGCTTATTGCAGTAAATCCTGTGTGTCTCTTAAACTAAGGATCTTTTTAAACATGATCAATTTAACATTCATTTTACTATCTGTTAGTTTAATTATACTGAAACTCAGTTCTATGGTCTTGCTGATTGGCCCTCTTCAGAGCCTCTATAAATTAGACTTGGGATTTTTTATATCCTTCTTTTAGTTTCAATATCCTTAATTTATTTTTTTTCCCAAAAGAAGCGATACAAAAAATGCCTTTCTAAAGAAAAAAAAATACAACTTATGAAAGTTTCTGAAGAAAAAAAAGCTTATTTGATTCCTGTTGAAATAAATAACACCAAATAGATTTTATTAAAGCACTCTTTGTTCTGTGATGCATTCATCATGCAGGTGTTCTCTCTTGAAAAAGGTGTTGATTCGTCCTCTTTGTTGCTTTTGGTGAGGTGATAACCTGCTAAATGCTACAAACCTTCTTTAGCTGATAACAATGCTTGTCTGCAGGGAATGTTTAGTAGAATGAAAAATCTGTTTTATTCACTTCTGGTACCATCTTTATGATAAGCTGACATTTGTAGGAGGGATGGCCTTTGCACTGCAAATGTGAACATGCTTATAAATGTGAAATAAGGTGGTTGGGTTCCTTTTGTTGAGGAAATTTGTATGTTGACTGTATGTAAAAACCGTATTGCAATGCAAAAATTATCTTTTTCCTGTTACCGAGTACTTCAGGATGGAAAAATATACCTTCTTCTAGTCAACTGTATATTCACTTGGGATATAAAATGCTTAGATAGAAAACATTTGACTTAATTAAGGTGCTGTGCAGCTGCTGCTTTGAAATACCTTCTTAGACCCTGTATTTTTTTTCTTAAAGTGTTTTCAAGACTTTAAAAAGTAGCTTCAACCATTCAAGCTAATGTAATACAAACTTTTAAATGTTTGGGGGATTTTTTTTTCTACCCATTCATTTTAGTTGAGGCTGAGAATAAATGAAGTGAAGCAGTGGTCTCTGTGTCATGTTGGAAAACAAACAAAAATATTGTTGCTCTATCATGCTACTTTCTTTAAGCACTTCCTAATTTTGTTGTAGTTATATAGTCAAGCAATGATGTTACCTATCATGCTGAATAAAATATAAACATTGTAAGTTCTATTAACTGTTCTACATATACGATTTTGATGTGTGACAAACTGGTAGTACACAAGGAGGAAGATGTTGTGCTTATTGTAGTACATAACATCTCCAAATAGCGAGTGCGCTGTGCTGTGCCACTGAAAGTTGCATCTAAAGTTGTATTTAAAAACCTGTAGCCAAATTGTTTCTTTGGGAACTTTCTAGCAGTTCTCAGTGTCCCTCAACTTTGGCAATACAAGAGGTTTGCGAGTCTACTGACAATTTTAAAAAAATTGGTTTTTTGGAATGCACCTACTATTGGCAGACTTTTGACTGTTTTGCAAAATACGTGGGTTTTTTGTGAATGCCTCCTTAACCCTTCTATTAAGCAACTAGCTGTGCTCAGTAGCAAAAGAGATTTTAAGTGTTTCCCACCAGGGAAAATTATTTGACCTGGAGCAGAGCAATTGTTTTCCTTAAAAAGGGCACACACCTTTCCTATGGACGTTTTGCCAACTGTAATAAAGGCTCTTAAAGTGTAAATGCAGTATTATCTTTCTTAAACGAAATTACTTTCCTGAAGTATTCACCATATGGAATGAAAAGGTTATTTTCAGCATAATAACTCAAACCCCTCTGTATCTGTGGCCTGGAGTAGATGGCATCACACATCAGAAAAAGGCAAATCTGAATGGATATCATTGTAGCTTTTTTTCTTCTGATCAGTTCCATACTATCAAGCAACTGCTGAAGGTTTAGTTGTTGGGGTAGGAAGCTCTCCTCCAAGTCCCTTTATATAATAACTGTACTGCCTTGCTTGTTGCTGCTGTCCCTCCATCCACCAGAGAGCCTTGATAGCAATCCCCTGCATGCACCTGAACATGTTCTTCTTGCACACAAAGGCAAAACAAGAAGTGGCACTGAAATCTGTAAGCATTAATGGGAACATCTGTCAACAGAGCCAACCTGGATGGTGACAGAACTTTTAAATGCAGCCTGCTGGGAAACTACCTAATCTGGGCAAAGCCTAACTTGGCCAGGATTTCAGCAAGGTTCAGGAAAAGCATTGTAAACCTCCAGTTCTGGACTGTTTTGCTTGTGACTGAGTTCCGTTAAAAGCCTTTTTTTTTTATTTTTTTCTTTTTGGAATTAGCTTTTCCCAAATTAAATTTCCCTCCTGGCTTTCTCTGACCATTTCTGCTCTTCTTGATACCTGTGCCTGAGACACTGGAGAGAAGTGTCATTTGTGTTGGGTTTTTCTTCTTCTGAAGCTGAACCGCTATAACTTAGAGATCAGTAAGTGAAAAGTGAATGAAATAAAGAGATGGACAGTAAGTAAAGAATACCATATAATGGAAGATGTCATTCACATCTACCAGCTCTCCTTCTGCAACCCTTCAGCTGGTAAATGTCACAAACATAGCACCGCTTCCAAGAGGAAGAACACAGATTTTATCTTTTATATATAATTCTGATCTTATAATGTAGTTAGGAATATTTGAAAAGGTGGACCATTTTCAAGCCCTAGTGATTTTTTCAGTCAGTACAGGAGAAGGAAAAAATCATGTGTTTTTGCATGGTTTTTTCATGCTTTTTTGATAAATCCTGCAGACTGTTCACCTGGATATACCTGCACACCTACTATTTGTAGTTGTATCCCACAGATAGTGCAACATCTGATTCGTCAAAATCATACTCACATTTTACACCTTTTCTCCAGCTACATGTTTCAAGTGTTTTGGGGATTTGGCATAACTGAGACTGAACAGTTTTTCCCCTCTGATACCTGCCTTTCCAATCATGGTGCATTACAGCTTTAAAGGTTAATGTAAAAGTCTGACATGTCTTGATGGAATTTGTGGAATTTTAAAACTTTACTGAGCACCTGGCAGCAACTTAAGCTTTAGATGTCTCTTTCAAATGTATTGGATATATATCTGATGACTTTCAAACAATTCAAAAATGATAACAAGAGTTTTCAATGAAATAGTGATAAGCAAGTAGGAGCAGAAAATCCTAAATGCATTTCAAAAAAATCTAAGGACTCTTACTATATCTAGGATACAATACAGACAAGGGAGGAAAAAAACCACTTTCAAAAAGGATGACTGTAGTTCATGAGTTAACTGTTCTGCTGAATTATGAAGGTATCTTCCCAGCATCCAGAAAACTGTCACTTGTGCTGTTTCCACCTTGCAATATCAAGTGTAGATTTAGAAAGTACAAACTATTCATAGTTGTGCAAATACTTGTATGGTTTTTTTTTTCAAAGTAACACCAAACTAAAAATGTTAAAATTGTGAGGGTTTTAAAAATGAAATATGAAATTATTAAGAAGATACTTTTTTTTTTTTGGGTTAAGAAGCTTCTTTTAACCTGACTCACCTGTCAGAAAGTAACCCCCTCTGTGAGCTGATTTGTTCAGGCAGGTTTTAGTGTGTGCAGAGAGACCAAGTAAGAAAGGTAGACTGGAGTACCAAGTGGTTATTGAATCTGAGAGATGGCATAAGAAGGTAATATTGGCACAGCTGGTAGGGTGAGGATTTCCATGATCACATGTGTGAAAGGATTGGCCTCTGCTGCTCCTTAGAACAGCTGAATGTCAATGTTGTTCAGTTGCTCTTGTCCAGTTCTCTGCTTTTCTTCCCTAGGAGTTTTATACTATTCCTTGTGAACACTTTTCTTGAGCAGCTGAATGCCATGTTCTTGGTAGCTGTGCTTTTCTGGTTGGTTTTAGTGTTCTTACCTTGCCTTTCCTTCTTTGAAATAACTGCTTAACTATCTGGAGTGTTTTTCATACAAAATTCTATCCTTTAAAAATTTGCCTTCCTCCATGGCTTCTTTAGACCAGTTTTTATCCTGACCAACCATTAAAGTGATGATTTTTCTAGCCTTTATAGCTGAAATCATGTTTTCATAGTTGCTGGTTTAATAGTATTTCCCTTGAAAAATCTTTTCAAATATTGACCAAGTCCTAAATAATAAGCAGGGATTTTAGGCTTCTTTTGTTCCTGGAGAGAATTTTGTGAAAAAATAGGCTTTGTGGAATCTGTATGGAAGTCACACCTTTTTAGTCTGGAGATATTTTTCTGGCTAGATTTGTCTGAGTCTCATTTTAATCTGCATGTCTTCAGCTGCATGAATGTGGGTTTTTTGATAATTGCTTTGTTAGGCCTCTGACACTGAGTGACAGTACTTTTCAGTGCCTGACAGCCAAATCCATTGGCATACGACAGTCCTCATACACAGTGAGGTGTTTTCTTTCTGCCTGGTGACAGTAAGAGCTTTCAAGTTGACAGAGGGGGGCTAAGACATCCTCACAAGTGAGAAGAAAGCTGAGAGAGGATGAGGAGGTTCTCTGTCAAAATAAAAGCATTCGCTTAGTTCATCCTTCCAGCATAATGAAATAAACAGAAGATCTGATAGCTACATGTTAAAACATAATTTTATTTATGTGTTGCTTACGGAAAAATGTATCACTTAGCTTACTATCAGGGTCCTCATGACTTGAAAATTTTTGCAGTAAATGTAACAAATTAGGGGTTTTTTTCAGTGAGGTGATGAGTGGTTTGATGTATCAAGGGAACATTTACATGTGAAGAGTATTTCAGTACCCTCTGAGATTTGATCCCTTCATTATTTTGTCTCAATAAATAATTAGTATAGAATTTATTTATTTATTTGGAGGGGTTTGTATATATTCATTTTGTTTTGAAGTTAAATATTAATTTGAGAGCTTTATATGGTTTACAGTATCTCAAGTAACTTGTTGCTTCCATTTCATGCTTTGGATGCTTTCCCACTAGAAAATAATGGTTTCATTTGTCAAAATTTCTGTAACAAATTCAAGACATTTTGAGAAATTGGGTAGACGGAAGCCAGAGGGAAGTCTGCACTAATGCAGTGCTTGCTATATCCATGAGGACAAGAGTATTAACTGGTAGTATTAACTTGCTGTCTTTGGGGGAAGAGGGGGAACCAAACAACAAAATCCCAAACAAGCTTCTTGCTGAGCTTACCTAGTTGGCAGTTAGTTAATTACCCATCAGGAATAACTGTTCCAAGAATCAGATGAGTGGTTTATGTGATGGAAGGGATGTGGGTTACTGTGAAGGAATGTGGTTGATGACTGGCTATTGTCTGTTCCTGGATGTTCTGCGTGGATATTCATGAGCGTGTCTCTACTAATCTGTCTTTGCACCTGGATTCCACTACATCAATATTTCATTTGTATTTGTCCCTTCCATTCATGGTTGTTCTCTCTTCCTGCCAAAATGCAGGAATTTAGATGTGTTTGGGAGACTGCAGCTCCAGTTCTTGGTGGACTCGAAAGCCCAAGAATATTTCTCAGTTACTGTCTGTATGTGGTGGTAGAAGGCTGCACATGGCAATGTGCCTGTCATCAAGTAGTTCTGCTACAGGTACCCTTAGAACTACCCCAGATTATAGGGCAGTGATCACCTCTGTCCCAGTGCTGAGTAAGGAAGTCCTGGTTAGAGAGGACAGGGACAAGTTAGAAGGACACTTCACCCACAACAGTTGGTGGACAACTTTTTGTCCTTCTAGTGAAGATGGTCCAAAAAGGAAAAAAACCAAAACCCTGTGTATTCTTAGCCTGTGTAATACATCAGTTTTACAACATTCTGGTACTGCAAATAAACACTTTTCTGAAATTAGTTTCATAACAGATCTATGTGTGTGCTTGTGATAAGGCCTGATAACATTGACTTTTTCCTTCTGACTTGAGAGCTGTTTTTCTCGTAGGCACCTAGTTTTCAAAAAATTTCAGTGTCATCAACCTCTGCATTTTGCAGCTCTGAATTTCATACTGTAGTTCTTAACACACCTACAATAAGTATGTAGGAAATGTTTTTTTGGTGGGAAGTTTTAAGTTAGGCTTCTCTTTTTCATCATTGTATAAAACCTGTTTTGGCTTAGTTAATATCAACTAAATTGGTATTGAATTAACTTCAAAAACCTAGTCCATTCCAAGAGAATAACAAGTGATTTGAAAACCTGAAATTTAGAAGATATGATTCTGCATGTGCTTAGTCTCTACTGTTTTGAAACACTTGAAAACTTTTAAGAGTATATGGACTTCAAATAAAAATGTGCTACTATTTGTTATGCCACATCCAGCCTAAATATTTATTCTTCTTCACAGTTGTACTCATTTGGTTGTCTCTCAACCCATGGCTTCCACTTTACCTTTTGGTTCTCATTCTATTTCAAGTTTAGTTCAAGTATCACAGGTTGCTCTGTCAGTTATTCTCAATAACAATGTAGCTGTTCTTGAAAACAGTGGAAATATTAACTGCTAAATGATGTCAGAGCATGGACTAATATTTTAAATGAATCAGATGACAGAGAACCTAAACCTGCTTATAGTGATTCAAAAGGCAAGAATAAGACATTTCAGAGACTGTCACAGTGATGATGTCATTAAATGTACAATCTTTCTTTGCTACTTGAAAAAAAAAAATCTTTGTATGCTGTTAACCCACAAGTTTAAAACAGGCTTAGATTTTTGTGGCTCTTAATTATGTAATTAAATCTTCAGATTGAATCATTATAAACCGGTGATTTAAAATATTCTGTATCTTTTCTGTTCTCAAGACATCTTCACTTGAAACACAACATCTCATGAGACTAAATGAAAATAATAAATGAAAATCCTTTAGAATGGTGTCATCTTTTCAAAGGATGTGCTCAGGGCTTAGTTGACTAGTGGCTTTTGAAACTTCTGTTGTGCAAGTTGGTTATTCTTAATGTTCTTAGGCTTGCTCTGGTTACATACAAGTATAAGGGATTCTGTGGAAAATGTGTGATTTTTGTCTGTGCTGCTTGAAAGAAATCAACTTTTTCTTTTGTTTTCATTAACCATGTAACACCGACATAAAGATTTGGAGCTTCAAAATGTCCAACATATTCTGTCTTTGACAGTGTGGTTTATTTGTAATTGCATTTTAAGAAAAGTGGCCCTACATCATCTTGCATTATGCATTATATCAATTATCTTGGTGGAAGAAACACATAAAGTACATTTAATTATAGGTTATAACCCAGTAAATCATGAAAATCCTGTTCTGAAGTAAATTTTTGCCACTAATTAGCTTTCCTGTTTGCCAGTACTAAAATCAATTCATGTCTTGCTAATATTAGTTATTTTCAGTGAATGCAAAAGGCATAAAATACTGATGTGTCCTGTCACTAAGTAGTTTTCTAATATTAAAGGAATATATAAATGAAATCTATGTTCTGTGGCTTTAAATACAGTATGCTGAGGTCACTTGCACTGTACTTTAAATTGAATTAATGTTTAACCTCACTTAAAATCCAGCAAGGAATGTGCTATTTCAAGTTTTGGGTTTGGCTTCTTGTTGGGTTTTTTGGTTGTTTTTTTTTTTTTTTTTTTGCATTAGAAGTGTTTCCAAGAAGTTGACTTGCTTGTGAGAGAGTTTATGACTAGCAAAATTGAATGTTCAATCAAGCAATGGAAGTGCTAAGGCAGTGTTCATAACTGGGTGTGAGACCTTTGACACATTAAATCCCAAGGGTTCAGAGCACAAAAGATGAACTGAATCTGCTCTGCATATCAGGGACAGTGGATTGGCAATGGGGGGAAAATCCTGACCACTGTCTGTGATTCTTTGCTCACTTTGAGTCTTTCTTTTCTGCAGGGCAACTTTTGGAAGTGCTGAGCTGCCTTACTACTTAATTACTACCTGATTTATGTGAAATCACAGGATTATGTAGGAGTTTGTTGCTGTTTTAATTAGCAAACAAGAGACTATAGTATAGAGGGATATGATCAGATTAATAATCGCTATATAATTTTAAAAAAATTAATCACAAATCAGTCCTGCTTTGCTCACCCTTTCCTTTATGTCAAATAACAATCAGAATTTAGGGAGGTATAACTTCTCTTAACTCTTTGATACTATGTTGTTAAGGTCAGAAATAAAAAAATAGGAGGAGAAGTTGAATCAATTGCTATTGTGAAGTAAAATACAGCACAGTCCTCTCAAAGGTAAATATATGCAACATTTCAGGCCAGGCAATAGGTAACATGACTTCTTTTATATATAGAAAAAGCATTTTAAATAAATAAGATGGGAAATGTGATTTGTCATAGCACAAGACAGGGATGTGAGCAGAGGCAATGGGACTGAATTAATAGTTATGCAGAAAGTTCTGTCACACCTGTTGAGTCACAGAACACCCTTTTCACATTCATGTGTATCCTTTAAAGAGCACTAGTGTATATCCTGTAGCACACTCTTGATCTCCTCTTTCCCAAGGACTGTTTGAGCTGTAAGCTCTGTGAATCAGCTCAGCAACTTGTATAACAGAAATAAAGTAGCTCCCAAAATCAGTACATAATAAAATCAAGTCCAGTGTTGCCTGAGGTACAATGATAACGTTATATCAGGTGCAGTTCACAGATATGAGAAAATATCTTTAGCCTATTAAAACAGGAAATCATAACTAATCCCTTCCAATATCTGAGTGGCAGTAAATACTTCACGTCAGTTTCTCGTGATGCACTTTTTAGTTTTCATTGGTGTTGCTGCAGATTGACATGGATTTATTTCAGATTTTTCTATTTTGGGCCTGCTCTTTAAGTTCAGTAAGATCAGCTGAAGCCATCTTGTGTATTGAGTTCTCTGTGCAGTTAGATGGTGGCATAAGAAGAGGCAGAAAGTCCTGTCAGAATTTGTGAATGAAAGTTTGAGAGGAGATAGAAAAAAAAAAAAAAAAAACCCACATGAAACAAGATCTCATGTAGAATATTTGTAATAGAAATAAATTTTAAGTGCAGGTTGACTTCAGCAGTCTGTGGTTACCATCCAGATTTGCTCCTCAGCAGTGTTGGCTCTCCATATAGTTCACAAAGTCACATCTAATGATGGCATGGAATATTTTATGGTACTTTTTAAAAAATTGCTCAAAGCAGCCCAACTGCAGTCTTCCTGAGGCTGACAGGTTTATAAAGGGTGTGAAGTGGCTCAGTTTGCCAGTGCCAAGTGCTTTTGTAAGATGACTTGATCATGCTGCAGTTTGGGTTTCAAAGTAATCCCGGTTTTCTTCCTGAAATTTACTTTAGGGTTTACCCTCAGGGATAACCTTTGGTTCCTAGTCAGTATGCACTCAGTGTTCTGAACTGTCCTGCAAAGCCACACTTGGCTTTTGTCCACATATAAAACATATAAAAATAACTGCATTTGTATGTGGTTTGTGTGTGTGTGTGTGTGTACATGCACGGGGGTGGTTTTGATTTTGTTTGGGGTTTTCTTTTTTTTTCCTTGCCCCTTTTTTCTTTTTTTTTATTACTTGACCTGAGCATCTCTGACATTTCATACTTTTTCCTAAAGCTGCACAATTCATTATTCTCAAATAAGCTCTAGGTAAGCTGTAGTCATCTTGCTATGACAGAAAGCACAGCAAAGTCTATTGTGGTGTCTTCCAGAGACATTTGGAATACTGAAGGGAAAATCTTCATTTACCAGTGCTCTGGAAGGAGCAAAGAGAAGCTTTTCAAATATCCTACCTAAATGTCCCACAGAGAAGTGCTGTACAAAGCTCTTTTCTCTTTGTGCAGTTGATACTGCTGTGCATATCCATTGCTGAATCTAGAATTTGTCTCCTGTATTATCCCATTGTTGTCTCTTCAGCATCTAGATGTTGAGAAGATCAAGAGGGTTTAAATACTTGCATTGCAGATGTTGATTAAAGAATGGAACCTGGAGAGGAATCTGTTCTATGTCTTAATGGAAACAGATAAGTTCAGTGTCTCACTGCAGGAAAAAAAAGTGAAGATGGGAAAGTTAAATATGAGAAATTCCAGGGCAGTGAACATGAAGTGATAAATCAGCCCTTACAGGATTAGAGCTACTTCCTTAGGAAGGAAATCTGTGTTAATCCACGTAGGGAATCCAGTATTGAGAGACTGAAGGGAGCAGAAACAGGTCAGAGAGGCATCACCATCTTCAGTGTGGATTAAACCTGGAGACATGATTAGTCTTCTTCAAGTAACTTTGGGGATTTGACGTACAGAAATTACTGCCATCTTGAAGAAGTTCATAGATAAAACAGTTGATTCACATACTTAATGCAAAGTTTCTGAGATTTCCAAAATAACCTGAGGGTGGGACTACATGAAGTCTTTTTCTCATATGGTTTTCTTTCATATAGAAAAGATAAACAGTCCTTTACCCTGGGTACAACCTGCTGGAGACTATGGTAAACTGTAAATTGTTTACTATAGTAAGTCTGTTCATAGACAGACTATAGACCTGTCTCCTAAAATGCTTGAGTTGTTTGGTGGAGTCTAATGTGGAAAAAGTCACATGTAAATATATCAATTATTTTATTCACAGTCAAAACAAATAAATGAAAACTATTGAAAAAATACTATCACATGGTGGGTTAGGCTTTTTTCCCTTCTGAAGTGAATTAAAATGATTTAAGGGTTAATTTAGGATAGGACTTAAAATCTCTTAAATAAGGAAGGGAACATAAACTCAGAGACCATCTCAGTAACATACTTTAGGTGGAAATCAGTCAATGGTTTAAGGAAAATATTATTTAAAAAGAAAAGGAGAAAATTAGTCTTATTCTATATGAACATTTAATGCTGATGGTTGAATATTAGTAATGGTATACTGCCAGGCTAATATTTGCTAGGCTTGAGTAGATAAGTATTTTAAGATGTTGTGACAGTAGAAGCAGAGTGTCCTTCAGGGAAGGCAAGTTTTAGAGCAATAACCAAGTGCAACTTGAATCAGAACAGAAAAAGCATTAATGTTTTACAGAAATCTTTGAATGGTTACTTAATGGTGATAACTGAATGAATTTCCAGCCCATAATCCAGGCTATGCAATGTATTGAAGATTTTCTGAGTTCTCTAAATGTGTTATTTGTTACTTTTATCCTCAGATTCAGATCCAGTGCGGGCTGCAGAAAATCAGTCAATTAGTAGTGGTAGGTGGGTAGATGTCTTGGGGATTAAGGCACTCAGATATCTATTTGTTAATCACACAAATAAATAAGGAAAGGCAGATGCCAGGATCTGTTGTTACTTAGATACCAGGGACTGTGACTCAGAGGTCTTTGATCTTTTATCACTCTGTAGAAGTTTTTCTTGAGTGTGAAAATAACTACTTTTCACTTTGAATACTTTATTGGATTTGTTGTCTGTTTTTTTCTGGTAAGAATTAAAGAAAATAGTAACTTTTAATACTTGTGCATGTATGTGAGCACTCTGATTGTACTATTAAAGCTGATTTTTTGGTGAATTTCCCAGGGTTTAGATTAATTTTTTAATCCCTGCTTCAAATGGGATTTTTTTTCCAACAAAAATAACCCATATGTGTATATATGTAGTATAATATTGTTAATCTTTTGCTTCTCCCCACTAAAATAGCACTGTAACTTATCTAGAAAGAAGCTGTGATCATGGCAGATGAAGACAAGGACAAAAATTTGGGGCAAACTTAAGAGGTAGAGCCACATTTTCTGCTGTAATTTTCTTCTCACTGACTGTAAAGAAGACAAGAAAGATGAAGTACGAAAGGGAACAAAGACTGCAAAAATATGCTGGAAGATAATACACACTGAAATTAAAATGGTTTATGTACCTTGAGTTAGGTTGTCTTCTAAACATGGCATGTAGTTTTTCTCTTAAATATTCAAATCAAGTTTTACCTGCTTGTCCCAAAATGCACAGTTTTAGCAAGATTTACTTATATACAGGTATTAAGGAGAAAAGGACGACTGAGTTACACTGTTTGTTGTAGAGCTGAACACAACTTTCTTTTTCTGAGCTACTTTGTACCTTGTTTTGACATCCTGTATGGCTGAAACCTTTAGACCCTGTCAGTGTCCTGATTTGGGTGTTGAATGTCATCAGAGTGCTGTGCAATTGCACATCCTAATGGTGCTTCTCATATTCTATAGACTTGTCTCTTTATATAATTCTTCTATTAATGTTCTTTGTGCTGCTACTTCCATGTAGAGACCTTCTGGGAGACCACTGACAGTAATAGTTAAACCACTCATAATAGGAATTGTCTCTATGACATGAAAACTATTTCTGGATTGCCAGGCAATAGGAATTTCTTCTTCTATTTATAGTGACATTTTGTATCAGGTTTGCCTCCTCCACAGGGCAAAACAAAAGGGTAGTGCAAAAAAAGGAAGCAATTGCAGCATAATTAAACTGATTTATGTGTTAGGAAGGAACTGCATACCAAATGTAAGAATAGCTTTAAAAATAACAGAGTGAAGTTAGCTGGAGAGTCTCTTGAAGTAATTGTCTCTGAAAGCTGCAGCAATTAAGTACTTTTGGATCAAAATACTGTTTGCAAAATACCACCAAATTACCTACATTTACCAACATATTCTGAACTTAAGTATAGTGACCTGTACATATGTTTACTTTAGTAAACACCATTTGATCATTCAGATTAACTAAGGGCAAATCCAGAAACCTTTTCTTTCATTGAGTAGAATTTACAGTTGACACTTGTAAGATGGTCAAGCATGGGGTCTTTTTACATTGCATGGGGTTTTTTTACATTCTGAGAAGGTAAATTTTATTGAAAGGCTGACAAGACAGGTTGGACTTCTCGACCAGCTTAATTGTGAACCTTTTATGTTAAATCCCAGATAAGTATTTTGGAAGTTGCTGCTTGTGGATTTTAGTTAATGTCGCAAAATTTCACTTGGAAGACTGTAACCACGTGATTCTTCTGCTGTGGGGAAAAATGTAGAACACTTCAGTTTGTTTGTCTCTTAATTGTTATATATGTGTGGTAATAGTGCCTTGTAAAATTCTACCTGCAGGAGTGTGCCAAACATCATTTAGTTGCTAATGATGGAGCATTCATGTCAAACTGTTCTTCATATTTCAACCTTTTATTTCTTTTGGCATCCATGAGCCTTTTTGATTGGACATCTGATTTATTGTCAGTTGTTCTGTGTGGTGTGTGTGTACTTTAATGTGGGATGACTGTGTTAAGTTAGACCTCCTGTTAACTTCAGCCCTAAGCACCACTTTCCTGTAGTGTGTCCTATCTCACAGCCTATTGTAATGTTTATTTGGAGAATAGAGTATTTATAGAAATCTACTACTGATCTTTCCAATTTCCAAAGCCCATAATCTTCAAGCTACTACTCTCCTTCCAGGGATGTATTTATTGCCTGGAAAGAGAGAGAGGTTTGCAGGAGGAGTGGATAGGAATGGACCTGGTTGTCTGGAGTGTTCAATGGCCTTATTTACTCCAGTCACTGATCTAAAAAGTACAGGCACTCCATATGTTCAGAAATACCAGCTGAATATGAAAGCATCATACAGTGATATTACACAATAGATGTCTCAGCTATGTGGCTTTTCATACAGAATTAAGATGGGGAAAAAGGTTTTGTACTTCCTGAATTACATTTCATAAGGAAGTTGTGATTTTGTACTCCCTGCTGGGGGGTACAAGAATTATGCCTGAATTATGAATAAGAAGCCTGGCCCCGATAGGATGCACTGGGAAATGGTTACAGACATTAAAAAGATCAAATTATTTAGTGTAAGCTGAGAAACACTCCATAATTACTGACAGGTGATCTAGAATAAGACACTGAAATTGCCTATGTAATTGTAGATTGGTGATACTCTGTGTATATCCAGTTTGATTTTTACATCAAGTCACCACATAATTATATATAAAGAGACTTGGCAAGATACCTGTTATTTCCTGAGGATCCATTACAGTCCATCAGACAAAATATCAGTTTAGGCTTTTAAACTACATATTATAAGATTTTCAAAATAAGGGTTGTTTACCCAATAGACTGTCAGGATATTTCTGGAGTCACTGCAAATAGGTATTCTGCTCCTAGTTAGGGAGTTCTGAGATGGCATAGTGGGAGTTGCAATGGGTTGTTTCTGTGTAACAAAAATAGTGTCTTTGGGGTCGGGGGAGGTTCAGTTTACACAGGATTTACCTTGATTTATATTAATAAATTAAAATACAGAGCACCTGCAGCCATCTGCTTGTGGAGAATTTCACCAAATGCAGGGAAGTGAATTGTCCTGAAAGTTCAGTGATGAAAGACCAGGGTGAGGATCAAAATAAACATCAAGTGAAAAAGTTTTTCCAGCGTTTGTAGCAAATCCAAGAATAACTGACCAAAGATTTGTGTTGAAGTCACAGTATATGATATTACCAGATATGGCATCTCCTTTTATATGTGGTAATTTTATTCCTTGAGTGATTTGGGAAAGACTATGTTTTAACTTTAATGAGTCAGTATGAAGTTGAAATTACTTGCCAACACATTCATGCGTTCCGGTTGTTTTTTACACTGCATTTTACATGAGGGGAAATTGCAAATAGTAAATGTCAAGGATTCACTCGGGGCATTACAATTTCAGAGGCATGAAGCTAATACATATTTGTCTCATTACTGTCACCAGATTGAAGTTAGTCCATGGATGGCAAGAGCTCATAACTCATAGGAGACATAGTTACAAATGACCTGTGGGAGGTCACAGATATCACAACTTCTTCAGTTCATATTACAAACGTGGTGTTAATGAGAAATGAGGTACATGTTGTTCATCATCTTTCACAAAGCTGAGTTTCACTGAAAAAGGGGTGAAAGGTGTGGGGGGTTTTTTTCTCATTTCCAGTCTCATTTGATCTTGTCCTTGCAGATTATAGTGTATGCAACTGGGAAGGCAATGCCATCCTTCTGGTTCCTTCAGTAATCTGTGATCTTGCTGTATTAATATGACTGACCCACTGTACTGTATAATTGACCTGCTGATATTTTGCTGAAGTATCACTAGAGCACGGAGGGGCAATGAGTATTGTATGGGGGCTTTTAAATACGATATGCATGCAGAGGTTTTTTACGCTCTTCCTTGATTTCGCTCCCATTGAAGCAAAACACAACATAGAACTCACTGTAGTAGTTCACAGTAGGTACTTTTCAGCAACACAAAGTGTTGCTACGAGGTTATTTTAATCAAGTTAGCACAGAGAGACTGCAAAGCCTTTTTAAGGTATAGCTATGTGTCTGGGTATAACTGAATTCACCCAGTCTTTCCATAGTTGTTAAATGCTTTGCATGTTTAGAATAACCGATAAGGTGTAGGCTTACATTTGCTGGTTAAAACTATGTGGGTTTAGGACTTGATTTTGGTTATGGTGGAGTAATCTGTGCTCTAGATTAAACATCCTTGAGCAGGTGATTAAGTTACTGTTTAGTGTGTACATCTGCACACTGTAACTGGTTGCCTGCCTATTGAATGGGGAGAGCTGCATTTAATGTATTAAATCATTTGTCTGACAACTGCATTGTCTTTCTCTGTAATTCTAGCTGCAATTGCAGGTGTCAGCTTTGATTCATAAAGCCACACATGGTTTGATTCATAAAGTCATCGAGGAGTATCTGATAGACTGCTTCTCTCCCTGTTTGTAAGCAAGTGTCACACCAGGGTATTGATTAATTTCTTTGGTCACTTGGCATTCAAAGGACTGTTTGGTGGGAGGGTGTGTAATAAGCATACATGCAAATAAAGAAATACTAATCACTGTCAGGTATCAGACTGGTATTGTAACTCATTAGGTGAAAATATTTTTGTCTGTGTGTCTGACCAAAGTGAATCCCAGCAGTTCAAGGAATCACAGAGGTTACTAAATGACAAACTGTCAAGGACTCAAAAGCACTTTCTGCACTCTTTTCATAGAATGTTTTCTCCTCTCTGATAATATAGTCCAAAAGCATGTCTTCAATGTCAGATGTTTATATAAGCAGTAACAATGATTAGAAAGATTTGGGAGTGAAGTTTATAGTTCTGTAAAGAACTTGTTAAAAACAAAGCCCTGGAGAAATTTCATTGCATACACAGATTTGCTGCAGACGTGGTACTGAAATACTTGAAGTGGCATTTCTGTCTGCTTACCAGGTTTTCAGCAAATGATGAAAAAGGAGAGAGGGAGCATGGAAAAAAGCATCAGTGAAAATTGGCAAGTACAGACTGAATGAAGAAAAACTTGTGAGAAAACTAAGAATATATGCTTTCTGAGTACTAGCTGGCTTCTGAGCTCATAGGGTGTAAAGTTATGCAAACACATTAGTTTCCTTAAAATAGGATTTTTAGGTTGTTTTACATATGTTATTTGTTATTATTGTAGTTCTTGACAGCAGGAAGTGTTTGGTAATGGGGTGGGTTCCTAAGAATGGGGTGGGGGGAAAGAAAACATTCCCCTTTTCAAAAGGACAAGGAGGAGGATCTGGGGAGGTATCAGCCCCCCATAGGAGGGAGCAGCCACCAGTCTAGCACGGCCTAATTGTGGCTGATCAACCTGGCAGCTTTCTGAGGTTACTTCTTGTGATGTTTTCCTAATTTCACTGGGACTTTTGATCAGGGGAATCCTCATAGCCAAGATGGTTGGGTATGGTTTGCATTAAAGACTGTAAGGTGTGTGGAAAATTGGCAGGACTTGTTTATACAAAGTTGGCAGCTCATTACTAATTACTATCAAATACCAAATGCAGGGTAATGGTTTCACTAAAGCAGTGCTGCTACTCTTAAGCTGGAGACATGGTGTGAAAGAAACCTCATGAAACCCAGAAACAGCCAATGCATCTGTGGTGGAGTAACACCACACAAGAGCTGGGGCTGGGAGCCAACAGGCTCCAGAGCAGCTTTGCAGGAGAGGACACACGGGGCTGTCCTGTTGGGACAGGGAGCGCAACATGACTCAACAGTCTGCCTTTGTGGGAAAGGCTGCAACTGTATTCTGGGCTGTATTAACATGGAGTGCAAACAGCAGGGAAGGGAAAGGGACTTGTGACCACATTTGGGGTGCTCTGTCCAGTTTGGGGTTCCCCAAAAGAAGAAAGAAATGGATGTAGTGGAGTAAGTCTGGCAGAGGGCATGGGAGCCACTTGAATGTGAGCTGGAGCACATAATTTCTTAGGAAAGGCTGTGCACTGAGTCCAATGATTTACATAGAGGGGGAACCCTTTTGTTCAAAAAAACCCCCTGACACAAACCACAAAAACCTAAATCGAACAAAAAATCTAAACCCCGCAGAAATAAAAAAAAAACCAACACCCTCACAATAAAACAAACAAGCCTCACCACAAAAACCCAAAACATACTCCACCCTCCTTTCCCAGACACTTTTAAATTCTGTCTCATGACTAAAGACTTGGAATACTGACAGAGGAAAGTATGTCCCTTACAAAAGTTTTCAACATAATTTGGATCTTTTTAAAACTAGAGCAGTTCTTTCCTTACAGATGGGAAAGAAAACCTTTAAAACAGGCTTTATTGCTATGATAACATATTGTATCTCTTTGAGCTTACATTGCAGTCAAGGGATTTTGTAGATTATAACATTCTTTTAGTCACTTCATTTTTATGAATTGGTTAGCTTTTGAAATGAAGCCTGAGCTATATCGGTGGGTAACACTTCGAGATTTAAATGTCTTGATGTTTGGGGTTTTTTTTTCTTTGTTTGGTCGTTTGCTTATGGCTGGGTTTTTTTCAGCAAAGGAAATAGGAGTTTTTCACTATGTCTAATGACCTAACCATTTCGTGTAAAGGAAAGTTGAGATTTATGTAAACTGCAAGAATGAAATCCATATACCTTAAAAAACCAAACAAACTCACCCTAAGAAGCAGTGAAGTATTCCTGTATGGCAGAGACCTGAAAAAAGACAACACTATAGAAGCTGTATTTCCAGGCCTGTGTTAAATGTAGTTGATGGCAAAGTGGGTTGGTTCTTTTAGAGCTTCAGGTTTGGTGTTTTGCAGTAGAAGGAATAAAACAGCTTAAAATTCCTTAAATTAGCAGGGGAAAAAATTGCTTGATAAAATAATGGACAAAAAACCCCCCCATGTAAATTTGCTTCGTTTTCCAACCTTGGGGGTGATGATAATCTGTGAAATGTTGTAGTAAAGAGATGTGTTCCATGGACAGAAAATTAGTCCAGCATTTCCCCCTCCCCTGTTGTCTGTGTACTGAGAAGGCACCAATACCCTGGAGACACGGTGTCCAATCTCCTAATTCAGGTGCACAGCTAAAAGCGGTTTTGGTTATTTTGGTGAGTAAGAACCAGTTGTTCTGTACTTTGAATTGTTTTGGGTGACATGCAAATGATCCCTGTGACACCTCTTGGGCCATAATTTTCCTACTTACCAGACAGTTCCTGTGTATCACGTGTAGGTCTCAGACACTCTACTCCTTTTGCCAGTTTTGCATATCAATTGAGAAATCTTGAGTATGTTTATTGCTGAGGAAAGGCATCATTGGCCAATCCCTATTTTATTGACTTTTTTTGTTATGAGAGTAATCTCAGACTGATGAGTCACTATTCATTTCATTTGAAGCTTTGTGTGTATGTATTTTTTTACTGTTTTATCTGTCAGCTAAAAATAACTCTTGCAGAAATGACAGAACAAATTTTATGAGGAAATAATAAAATCTACTGCTGTGAACATGTCACTTGAGGCAAAAACAGTTGCTTATGCTGGCTGGAATGTTACTCTGATGTCTTTAAATAACTTCATTAGTCAATAAGATATGGTTTAATTATTTAAGTGACACAAAGATGAGCTTTTGGTACTTACATGTACCCACTGTTTACTCTTTTTAGAGTATTCTTGATATTAGAGCTGCAAGCACTTGCAAAACCCCATTTGGCTGGCAAAATGTCTTTTTGTTTACAAAACCAGAAGCTTTTAGCGACTGCACGTTTTTGAATGTTTCCTGCTGGGATCCCAAGCTAACATTTTTTTGCCAGCAGGCAGCACTTTTAGCTCAGGGGAACCTGCTGTCACCAAAAGAGATTTTTCCTCAGGTGTCTTTGCTTTTTATTGCAGCATCTGAGGAGACTGATCCTTAGGAGAAGCCCACTTTTTTTGTCCCTCTGAAAAGCAGTACACTGTGCACATTTTCTGCTTGAACTGGCATCTCTCAGTCACAGAATCATAGAGTTGTTTAGGTGGGAAAAGACCTTTGGGATCATTGAGTCCAGCTGTTAACTCAGCATTGCCAAGTCACCACTAAACCTGTATCCCCAAGTAGCACATCTATACCTCTTTTAAATATCTCCAGGGATGTGACTCCACCACTTCCCTGGACAGCCTGTTCCAATGCTCTACAGCCCTTTTTGTAGAGAAATTTTTCCTAATGTCAAGCCTAACTCTCTCCTGGTTGAACTTGAGTCTGATTCCCCTTGTTAATTTTCTTTGGATCTGGTTCTACTGACCTGTCAATAATTGATATTGCAGATCCAGTCTTCCTGATAGAAGACAGATTCTGGTCTCCTTAGATTCATCCTTTGGCTAGATTCCACTGTTCCATCTTTCTTGAGTCTGAAAAGCAGGAACTTGCACAGTTCCTGAAGATTTAAAAATCATTATGGCAATTCATCTTCTCTGTCACTGTGAGACATGGGATCATTACAAGGGAGCTTTTCTTCCATACTGCACATTGAGAAGCTTCAACCAATTCCTCATAGTTCTATTTCTTTCTTTGCAAAGCTGTGGCAAGAGGAATCATGATTTCATCTTCTGATTCTCTGTGGTCATCCCTATGAGATTAAAAGGGCATTGCATACTAAAGTAACTGCAATAGAGCTGTTTCTCTTTTTTTTTTTTTTTTTTGCTTGTGCTTTGAATAAGCTGGTACTTCAAAGTATCTCATCTGCCTCATTTCAGAGATACTTGCTTCAAAGCTAGACACATTGAACAAAAAGTAGTATAGGTAGTATAGACCCTCTAACACCCCTTTCAGTTCTAAAAAGAGAGGAAAAAGCCCAACAACAATCTCTGTTTGAGTAGATGCTTTAGTAGAATCATGAAGTATGTGGTACAGTGATACTTTTTAATAATATATCAGAAAAGAAGATATGCAGTTTCATCTTCTTGTCCAACAGATCATTTCTTTGATCAGTTCTCTAGGCAAATTCTTTGTCTAAAAACAAAGCATTATCAAGGAAAAGGTTTAATCCTAGAGACTAGAGAAGCTGTTTAACTGTGTGTTTAACTTCAGACTTTGCTTCCCATTCCACCAACTGCACTTAATAGAACTGTGTGTGATTTTTATGCCAGGCTGAAAAGTGTTGAGGTTCATGATTGCCATTTTCTCACTGATAGAAATCAGACCTGGTGCTTTGTGTGGCACATGACAAAGGCAAGGGTCATATTGGCTCAGGAGACTTGTTTTTTCCAGTTGGGTCTTGTTTAAGTCACTAAACCAAACTATTGATGAATTATCCACGTGGTAAACTGTGTATAGGAGATGCACTGTGCTTTTGTCAAGATGTCAAAACATCCGATTGACACACCCTTAAATGTATCTTCCCTTACCCACAACAGTGAAAAATCCCATATTATAGTGGTTTGTACTTGAAATCTAGATCAGGTACTGTAGCACTGCAATGCTGAGAATACAGCTTTATTGTTGGGTTTTCTTCTCCCAGCAGATCTGACATAATGCTATTTACCTAGTGGCTCTAATGTTTAGCTTATTCTTTTCTGTTTTTTTTTCTTTTTCTTTTTTGTAGTGTATTTTTCCATATTTTCCAAGGTTTATAGAGGAGAGTTTTCTGCTTTCTGCATAGACCAAGTGCTGCTATTGGGGATGAATCAGTTTATTTACAGACTCTTCATGCAGTATAATGTCATGGTATCAGCCTGATCCTGCTAGTATCAAGGGTTAGCACCACACTTGAAGAAAATTTGATAATTGACTGGCACTCCTAAGATTGAGTTTTACTTGGCTGAGAGAATCAAGAATTATATCTATTCGTGGTAAAGATTCCCAGCATGTTTCCAAGTCTTCTGAGATTACTGTATTTATTAGCATTTAGTATAAACTATGGTCTTTAATTTGGAGGTTCCTTTAATTGACTAATACACCTTACAAGTGGCAAATACTCTTTACTCTCACTGGGAACTGTGATTTTAGGAAATTGGTGCTTTATGTGTATTTTCATTTTATTATCAAATTTGCAATTTGTAACCATTTACAGAATTCAATTTGCACTTCACTTGAATTTTTTTTCAGACTCCCACCAATACTTTCCACACATATAAAAAAGGCTTGAGACAGAGTGAAGAAGCTGGACTAGGAGTAAATAATATAAATGTGTCTTTCTGAAAGTGATTTCATCACTTCTCTTAAATTTGCTATTTTAGCAGTGATGCCAAAAATCCTGAAAAACACATAGTCTGTCCTTCACATTCTCTGTTGGTGGTGTTTCCTCATGACTTTGCTATGCAATTCGGTATTGTTTCATTATTCCTTTTGATTTGAAACTCCTTAGTAGTGTTTAACTGGGATCTTTTTGCTATATTTGAAGACAGGTCATAATTACCAGGACGTGGATAAATGTACCTGATGATTATCCAATTGGTTTTTCCCCAGTCCTACAGGGTTTTGAAATAACTCATGTTTTTTTCAGCTTGTGGGAGACAATCTGGCTAGATAGTGTCAAGGGGGTTACTAAAGTCAAGATATGACATTTCCTACTTTCCTCTTAGCTACCAGGTTTGTGTTAAAGGAATTTAGATTGAGCTGTCAAACAGCTGATTTGCTCTCAAGAAGCCTGTGTTGGTGGCTATTCATCTCATGGTTAATCTCCAAGTGCTTATAAATAGTCAGTTTAATGTATTTGTTCCAGAAGTTTGCCCAGGGCTGAAGCAAAACTGAATGGTCTGTAATTGCTCCTTAATTCTAACTTGTCTTTCTTTTCCCAACCTTCCTCCACAAACCCTCATCTCTTTGGAGACAGGAAATGCCTTAAAAAACAAAATGATTTTTCCTTTTAGAAAAGGTCCCTAAAAAACACGTTAGCTATATAATTTCTGCCAGGAAAAAAAAAACTTGGAGGGTGTTCTCTGAACAAACATAAATGTCCAGCAGCATTAGTTTCCCACTTGCATTTGCCACTTCAGAAATGCTCGTGTATTGGCACCAAAAAGTTTTTTCTGAACACATCATTCAGTAAAAAGTGTGTTACCCTCAACAGGATCTTAAAGACTGTAGAAGGCTGAGAAGTTCTAGAAGGTCAGTGAAGACAGACCAACCTGCAAGTTTCTGCAGGCATTATGTAACTCCCTAAATGTTTTTATTAATGGGACTATTCCCATACTGAGAAGAATTACTGTGTACAACTGTTGTGTTCCAGGTAGAGAACTGACTTGTCAATAAAGCACTGCAGGTTCTGACATTGTTTTAGCTCAAGCAAACTAAATACCTCCTTCACTTCGTTCCAGTGAAGTTGCAACAGATAAAAATTCAGACTGCCTTAGTGTGGTGATGTGTTCCTATACTTTCAACATTCTCAGGTTTTTCCACATTGTACAAGACTTAAAATGTAGCATCAAGAAGCATAAGATGTTTAAATGCAAGAAGTAATATGGTTCTAAATGAATTCTTGTGTAGTTCATGTTCAGCAGCACTCTCTAGGCAGAGGGGAGCATGTGTATGTTTTTCTGATGATCCTGATTTTGAAAACTAATAAGTGTGTGTGAAAGAAGGGCCAACTAACACAAATGCTAAGCAAAGGCAGATGGTGCCCAATACCTGTTCTTAAACTTGAAAGGATCCTTCAGTTTAACAGGAATATGAAAAATATAAAAACTTAAGAATTCAGGATCTTTCCACTCATCAGTCAGGAATATTGGACATTTGTGTTATGCTTCACTGTACGTGGTTTTATGTATTTGATTTATTTCTGTGTGTTCAACCTCTGTGGTCTCCCCTCTGTGGAACTGATGACATGAAGTTCCTTCCCTTGAGGATCTCTGATTTTTTTGAAAATGAAATCATATTAAAGCTGAAGTAAAATCCACACCAAAGAGACTAAAATTGATAGGGGGAGGTAGGCCATATGGAAGGAAAATATGACAAACACCTGGAAATTAAATATCTTTGTTACTATTTGAAAAGTTGCTGAATTTATAGCAATAGAAATATTAAGGGAATTTAAACAAGGTTGTCTTTGCACTGATATCCCTCTGATACTGAATGTCCCTTCTATTTAATCGGAGAAACAACTGTGCTTTATCAGTGCAAGCACAGCTTTTCAAAGCAAATCAAGTTTAACAGTTTACAGTAGTTGATCACAACACTCAGTATTGATTACTGAAAACCTGATATTTCCAAATTCCCGACAAAGCATGTCATTTTCTTGGTTTCAGACTCAGATGTACGAAAGAGACTGAGTGAGGAGATAACTGCAGTTGCTTTCCGCTCTGCTGTCCTTTGGATGTGACAATTTTAGTAGTTTTGAAGAAGCAGAACTGCTTTTTTTTTATCTAATAAGAGAAGATTCTTCTCTTTGGACACTGATTAATGGTGACTTTTATATCTAAATAAGGTTAATGGAAACAGTATATCAATAATGACAATGAACAGGTTATGGGGTGATATTCCCAGTTTATTGCAAGGAACATCACTGTGGGGTTATTATGAGCAGATCTGTTTTTTTGAGAGAAAGAAACACTGATACTGTTTTTGAACAGCACAAAGACTTCCAAAGCCTAAAGAGAAATGTGTAAAAAATACAAACTTGGAAGGAAAGTGTCCTCTCCTGGGTCAGCAATATCTCCTGATGAAGGAATGGTTGAAGTGGGAGTAATTTGTAATGTGTTATAACTGCACAGGAGTTTTAATGGGAGCTGTCTGCTGTGTTATGGGAATTAGTGCAAAGACCATATAAAATTTCAGGGTCTTGAATCTCCCTAATATATTCACAACTCACTTATTGTTACTTTGCCTGTAAAATAGCTCAGGTGATGAAGTATTTTAGGCAGTGGTTTCCCCAAATATTGGTTCTTTTCCAAATGATGATGCCAACAGGCTATACTGTTTTCCTTTTGTTTTGTTTCCTGTGTTGTACCTTTATATGCTGAACCTATAAATAAGGACCTCAAACTGTACCTGGTTCAACTTTAAGATCTTAAGTTTTGTTTATTATTGCTGCAATTAGGGATACATTTTGAGCAGAAAAACAAAACCAGCTATTGAAAACTATTTTATAAAAACAAAGGAATATAATTCACTTGTCCCCTTATTAAGATTGGTCTTCAATTTCTTTGGAGTGTTGAGCTGATTTATTTCAACACATATGGCCATCCTACCACAGAAATATAAGAGTAAAACCTGAAAGCCATAAATTTCCTCTCCAGGTATCACAGAGATTCACAGTAATGCCCTGTGAACTATTTCAGAATGCTCCCTGCAAAATCTTAGTGTGACAAAGTGTCAGTTTTGACAGATCAGTGGTGGAGATTGCATAGACTTGAATTAATAAAGGTCAGAATTGTCAACAGGACGAGATGCCTGGTGGCTTGTCAGCAAGCACTCATACATAGTGTGGGAGAATTTGGGGATGGGCTGGGCCTTCTGAAGTGTTTAAATATATTCTGAAATTTTATAGGTACCTCCAGAATGTGTGAGTTCTAATAGTTTAGCTAAAGCAAAAGCAAGACAGGTGTCTTGACACTTGAAAAAACTGGGGGGCTTTTCTGAGTCAAATGTACTTCTCCCTTCCCCCCACCTCCCATGGAAAAACCCCATGTTCCTCTGGTGGGTGAACCAGGATGTGGAACTTCATTTTACTTTGGAAATAATGCCTGGGATTCTGTCCCTCACAGCATCATTTTGAACACATTGTCTAAAAGGACATGGGTGTGTCATGAGTATGAGTGGGTTCAGATGATCTGGGTGAAGAACTGGCTGAAGGACAGATCCCAAGGAGTTGTAGTGAATGGGTCCACACCAGTGTTGTCCCTCAGGGTTCAGTTCCTGGGCCAGTGCTGTTCAGTACATTCATCAGGGTCTGGATGCAGGAGGTGGAGGCACCATTAGCAAGTTTGCTGATGGTAGAAACACGAAGGTGCTGTTGGCTCTCTCGGGGGACAAGTTGCCTTGCAGAGGGATCTTGACAGATTGCAGAGTCAGGCCTGCCAGTGTTGAAGAGGCATTTGGATAACACCCTTAAGAACATGCTGTAGCTTGGTCAGCCCTGAAAAAAACATTTCAGACTTTTTGTGCAGTTTCTGTGTATTCACAGGACACCTGGTTTGAAATGAAGCATCTGAAAATGAAGATTTTTTTTTTAAAAAAAACCATAGAAACATTAATTCCTGTTAAACTGCACATTAGCTGAACCAGATGTTTTCCAGTGGAAACCAATTATTGTGATAACTTCCAAGCAGTTCCTACAACATTTGCAATATAAAACTTAGCCACTGAATATATCATGGTTTGAACTAATTTCTGCACAGTTTCCTGTAAGGAGGTTTGTGTATCAAGAGGAGTTGGTATGACAAGTCTACTGTGACTGAATGTGTTGTGTGTGGTGTGGATTCGCTGCAGGTTCCATGCTCTAAATAATGAGTGGAAAGAAAAGTGTGTGTCTTGTAATAGCTGTGAGGGAAGCATGGTTTTCATGTCCAGAGACTTGCCAGAACCAGAGTGTCTTAAGCACTGCAAATGTGTAGTAAAATCTTTGAGACTTTCAAAAATTAATAAGGTGGTGCCTGCCAGAATTGTTTCTAACCTTTCAGTGCATAACAAACCACAAGGATTTTAAAGTGTTCTTCTTTATCCAGTAGGTAAAAACGGCAGATTAAGTGCTTTAATTTAATTTTAGAAGAAGGACATAGTAGATTTTCCTGAAGTTTTCTGCTTATGTAGAGCAATTTTACACAGGAAGCAATGTTCTTGAAATAAATATATGGCAATTTATTTGGAATAGAAGATGATCTCCACTCTACATTTAACACAGAGTTGTTAGCTACTTAAGTTGAGAAGTGGAAGTGAATATACATAGCAACTACTCTATTATATGATTGGAAATGTTTATGGAATCAGTTTGTCCTACTGTGAGGGAACTACCTCTGTTTGTATGCAAACCATGTTAATCATGCTGTGGTATTAATCTAGAATCACAGCGAATGTTGCTTTGTCCCCAGTTATACACACAACCCTAAATACTTGCTATGACTTATAACTGTATTCACTATGACCATGGGCTTTCCAGCCTCCAAATTATCTTTAAGACAATTTAGACAGGAAACTGAATTTGACAATTCAGAGAGGCTGGATTTACTGATTAAACCGGGGGAGTGTTGTGTGTGTGGTGTTCGTTGCTTTTGGTTTGTAAATTAAACCTTAACACGGTTGGGACTGGTTTTGTCCCCCTTGGCTGTTCAAGGCTTCTGTGTGCTGGGCATTTGAGCTAATGAAAAAAATGTCTCCTTCAGTTGTTATTTTGTCCACCTGGCCTTTCAGCAGAACAGAAAAGTGGTGGAACAGTTTAATTCAAATGCAGACAAGGAGAGCAGCTGAGAGGAGCAGGAGATTGAATGAGGTGTGTGCTGAGGGAACTGGGGCAAGGAGTTCAGAGAAGAGGAATGAGGGGTAATTGGAAAGGGGAATATAAGTAGAAAAGCACAGACTGATTTTGCTTTTTAGGCTTTGGGGTTCTTACAAGACCGACTCGTTTATTAGGAATGTTTTTTTGTGTTTTCTAAACCACAGGTTTCAGCTGAGCAGTGCATTTTGTATTGCATTTCCCTCTTATTTCACACTAAAAGCGAAGAAAGCAGATGGTTGAAATCTTGTTTCTCAGGCTGGTTTGTTCAGTCTCTGCTGATGAACTAAGTAATTATCAATATCATTCTGTAGAGAATTATTTTTACTTGGAGATGTGCCTGTATTAAATGCTGGGGCAAAGAGTGGTGTATTGAAAAAACACTGATTTAAGAGAACATAGAGATCATTAAGATTCCAGTGTTAGATATCCAGAGGATTCTTTCTTATAGCTATGCATTAAAAACAGGGGTTTTCTAACATTTTTTTGCCCTTACCCTCTTTCATTACTGGATGATGTGAGTGACAGACTGTATTTCTGATTTATTTTTCCAATATGACCAGATTAAAATCCCAAATCACCTTTTGGTGATCAAACTCCTTTTGGTGTTTGATCTTAGAATTTGCATCTTTAAACTGTCTCAAGTCAGAGAGTGTCAGAACAAGGCAGTGCAGGTGACTGTGCCTTTATCTTTAGGTTGTCCTTCTGATCACGACAAAGAAAGCTGAAGCCTATTCCTTAAGAACTTCTCAATATGGGAAAGAGGAAAGATCTTGGAGGATGAGTGGAACATTAGGCTTCATTTACAGAACAGTTACATGGATGAACAGTGTGGAATTTGACTTTTACACAGTTACAGAAAAGGGACAGAAAATTTGTCTTTTAAAGAAAATTGGGTCACTTCCTAGGAAAAATGGAGATTTCTGTTTCTCTAATCATACTGTTATGCTCTGTTAAAGATGCATTATAAATATAACCATCTTTCAGTCTCCATTCATCAATGTATATTACCAGTGACTAGTGTAATTTATTCTTTCTTACTGACTTTGTGTTACAGACACAGTTTTGGTGCCAGGTGAATTGCTAAGGAATCCCAGCCTTTCCATAGAGAAACTACCTGTTCATTCTTTTTTATATATTCTCCCATTCTTCCTTTAACCAGAGCAAAAGACGACTACTAGTCCAGGAGAAAAGTCAAGGAATTAATTTCTCCATCTGTGAGCATACTGTTTAAATTTTCCTCCCAACATTGGAATTATTCCAGTAATTTTACGATATATTTTGAAGGCACATAATATCACTTTGGTGATAGCTGTTACAAGTAGATTGAAACTATCCTAGGTGTTCTGTGTTCTTTCCCTAAATCCTCACCAACCTGAGTATAACCTCTTTAAAGAAATAAAGTTATACTAAAAGTAAAAAGAAATCGTATTTAGATAAGATCCACTTCATCTCTTATTTAAGTTGTCTTACACCTTGCAATAAATGGAAATTTGATGCTTTAATACTTCTGAAGAATAACACCAGACTACAACTTCCCTCCTTTGTATAATTCAGAAGAAAGGAGTGCTACAGGCTGGAAACAAAGCAAAACAGTTTCTAAGGACTTCCCTTTTTATAAACACTGCTCAGTGGACAGTACTCTGCTCAGACTAGTCACAAAGGCAGTAGATATTTTCCAGAATATGTATTTAACCAGTTCTCAAGAACAAGGTTTTAAAATATTCACGTTTACTCCTTAGTTATGCTGCTAAATGAGCAACCCATTCAAGCGTAAGCTGCAGGGGAGGAAAACAGGAAAACACAATTTCCAAAGGGTTTCTGCTTCACAGGTCACCATCTCCTCTTATTTTTAAGATCATTGCTAGCCCTGTGCAGGAATTGACAGTTCTTCCCCAGTTTGGGGATGCTATTCCATAAGCAGCTTTGGCACAGATTACTGATGCAGCACTGGACAGCAAAGAAGCAGAGGATTTGTGAGAAGCTGCTTTTTTAAAACCGTTCAGAGTTTGAGAGAGAGAATCAAGATAGGAGAGAGCCCACAGATTTTAAAAGATAAGTTGAGTCTTGGAGAGGTGTTTTTAAAGAGGTTAGGTATATGGATCCAGTAGGAAGTTTAAATCCAAGTGTATTATTAGGGAATGAAAGCTTTCAGGTGAGACTGGTTCATGCAGACTGGAAAGTGTATGGGGGTTTTGTCTCCTTTCTTTTCTCCATGTTCTGTTTCTAAGGAGGAAGGTGATGGTGTGGGTTCAAAAGAGGTAATGCTCTGAAATGTGTTCTGTCTCAGCATTTTAGGAGTGTAGGACTTCATGGATCTGTGGAACACTTATGGATCGCAGTGCTTGCATTGTGGAGTTCGGATCCAGGGCAAGAATTGCAGAACATGTTCTCCTTTTTCTCTCCTGCATTATGGGTTCTAAGACTGGCTTAAGTCAGATTGAAAATTGTGAAGAGCTCTTCCTCATAATGAAAGGGAGGGCCAGTAACATGGGCTATATTTTTTGTTATGGTCATCTGTTTAAAGAAAGTATATCTCCACTTTGCCTGATGCTCATATAGTCTAACTACATGATTTTATTTTTTTTTTTTTGCAACTGTAATAATAAAAAGAAAAAGAGAGAATATTTCCTTTAGATTCCTGGCTGCAGTAACAGATTCTCTTGAAGAACCTTTAAACCACTTGAATATATCACCTTTTTTTCAACAAAATGTCATTGTAAGAAAATACACTAACAATGCTGATGTAACTACATTGCTAGGTATATATTTAGATGTACAGTGCTGTGTACAAATTGAGTATTGGGATATTATTCCATTGTTCAACTGCACCCAGATATATGATGGCTGATGGAGTGTTTCTAGCAGCATGTCTGTAGCTGGGACAGAGAGAAATTATGCAAATACTCAGGTAAATAAAAGGAAGCAAAATAATTTTGACTCTTTTTTCCTAAACACTAACACTTTGTCATATCTCAAAATATTTTTGTTAAATTAAATTTTAATTAAGTTTCTTATTATTTTACTTACTAGTGTCAGTTTTATTGGGGTTTTTTTCTTGGATATCATGGTTGTAGGTAAAACTGCACTAGAACAACCTCCATTTTGGGAGACCTGGACAGGGAAAAGGCAAAGAATTTGAACACTGGGAGGTGAATGGTAGGAGTAGAAGAAATTTGAGCTAATTTGAAGTATGTGTGTGAACTTGAAAGTTGTACAACTGAAGAAGGCACTCCTTGTCAGAGGAGGAATGAAGTGGTATTTCTAGGTTATATAGTTAGGCTATTTGAGAAATCATTTTCATACTTTAGCTGTGGGATTGAGGGTCTTAAACTGTCAGTCACTGCCAGTGTGTTGATCTGCTGTCTTATGGCTCTTCCAAGCTCTTGAATTCTTTCGCTTGTTTAAATGATAAAGGGAGTTGGGCAAAAATTGAGTTTATAGAAAGGGAATTGAAATCCAATGTATGATGGCTGCTCCAAGTACAACTACATTTGAGAGCATGGAGGAAAAATTTTAACATTTTAATAGTTTAAAAGGTTGTTGAGGATTAATTCCCAACTAGGTAAAAAGAACTAGGGGTAAAAAAATGGAGTCAGGCAGCCCCTGGGGCAATACTTTTTACTTTAAAAGAGATTCTGAGTTAATGTTTTGTCATGTCCTCAGCCTTTGGAACCCCTGTGCCTGGTATTACATTATTTAGCCAGCTTGCACAGAAGGCCTTCCCACAAAACTTCCATGCTGAATAGGTCATCCTCATTACTCTTGGCTGTCCATTTGCAGTAGCTAATGCAGCTATTGTGTTATAATAAAGCAAAATAAAAAAACCCTGCACTCCATCCAAAATGGCAGTGCTATTAAAGCTGTGCCATATGCCATTATTATTTTCAATCAGAAATCATAGTCACGGCACAATGTTTAAACAGAAGACTGTAAAATTATCTTGTGATATTGAGCAAGGCTGGCTGGCAAAACTCTCTGACCCATCTGGAGTGCTGCAGGCTCACACGAGGCTGGATCCCACTGCTCCAATGAAAAATAGGAAGTGGAGGGGTCTGGGAGTGAGGTGTGTGGAACAGTGCATTCCTGTGAAGACAAAGGCAGGAGATATGAAATACAGCAGAGGATAGTTACACAAGCAAGAAAGCTTTCTGAGGGTAAAGCTTTCTGTAGGTTCAGAAGATTCTTTGGACTTAAATTTTTTCCCCCTCTTTGGGATACATTCTCCTTGAAGGAGGGATTGTTTTTATTCTTTAAACAGCTGCCTTCTGCTGTTATCTTTAGACTTGCCATGCTTAAGAGTATTGACTGATTTTATTTTATGTTTTTTTCTCCTAGGCAAGAGCTGTGGTTCCAAGTTGGTAAATTGGAAGTCTGAAGTATTTTATCTTCAGGCAAAAGAAGTTAGGGCTTTCCTTGAGCTCATGGAGCTGTGGGATAGAAGTAGGCAACATCAAGTCCACCTGGGTGTGGGGGTGTTTTTTGGTTTCCAGCCAAGTATCACCACAGTGTTTTTCAGCTAGGTCTTATTCCTGTCATGACAGTCCAGGATACACTTGGTTAGACCTGACTACTTCCTATCCTCAGATAGGTAATCCAAAAACCTCACTCCTGTAAGAAACAATCTTAATCTACCATACATTAACTACCATAGGAGTGTTGGGAGAACTCCCCCTTGTCTGGCACTGTCCTGTGTGGGTTAGAATACAGAATTTCCTTACTCTGAGATTCCAGAGTGTATTATATCCTCCTCAAAGTAGGTACCTAACAGTCTGATCACACCAGCTGGTGTGTTCTGCATTTTGTTTTCTGTTTTTATTCTAAAATGTGAACAGGTTGTTCAATTTTAGAAAAAGTCTCTCTTGCCTGTGGTTGGGGGCACAGAGTGTAAAACCTCAGGGAAGCTTCACAGGAAGCTCAGAGGTGTTGATACCCACCCTGTTGAAACCTTGAACTTCTAGAAAAAGTTGGCAGTGGTTGAAAGATAATCATGTACCTTATTCAAGAAGAGATTTGAGAAGGTGAAGACCTAAGGTTCCATTTTGAAATGCTACTAAGCAAAGCAACCAATGAGTTTTGCTCTTTTCTTGTATTTTTCTGTTGCACAAGAGGAAGGTGGTGTTCATTAACAGTAGGCCTGGATCTGCTAAAGACAAGGACCTGTGGGAAGAAGATACGTATGGGTATATTCTGGGTTTGTTGGGATGTGTGGAGTTGGACACTGATGCACAGCTTTAGTCCTTCACTGTTGTAAACTGGCTTTACACATGCAGTCTGTGTTTGATCTGAGCCTTCTGACTGACCCACAGGGCTCTTCCTTGATGTTTATAGATTTTACACCTGACGTGAGCTATGTGGATGGCAAAATCAGTATAATGGCACTCTGTCTACACCTCATTCCACTTCCCATGTGTTTCATTACTGTTGCAAAAGCTTCCTATTTAGGCTGCTTGTCACACACTTGCTGGCAACGTTTGTCTGATCTTGTACATTAATTAGTACTGGCAGGAATAAGGAGGGTGCAGGAGAGGAGACATGACCCAAAAATGTGTTGAAGTCGTGTTCTCTCCTGAGATGGCTGTTTTTGCAAAGTGTATCTACCATTTGTGTCTAAGGCCATGGCTTATCCCCGAAGTCAGTGGGTTCAGGCAGGAGGATTAATAATGATTATTTCACCACTGTAGGTAGGACTTTCTGGTTACCTAACAGCTTTTACTTCCTGTGTTTCTACATCAGTATCATTTTGGTTCATTAGAAATCTCCCTTAAGACCATGAATGCTGTAACCATAACCACCATTTTGTCAGTGCTTTTGGAAAAGCAGATTTATTACTCTCTTCTTAAACTCATCAGCTGAGTAGTTGATGGACTGAAAATATGAGCACCACTGATAGTGCACCTAGAAGAAAAAAATAATTTTTTTTTTTAAAAAGGCATTTTTCTCTGTGTTTATAATTGCTTTTATGCCTGACCATGGCCATAGTGGTCACAAAGATTAGTTGGTCAGTCCAAATAAAAGGAACCCCTTGGAATTGAATCACAAGCCTTAAATTTTTCAGAAGTTTGTTTACAACAAACTTTTTCTTGAAGTTTGTTTACATTTCTTGAATCAGAAGCTGAAATAAAAAAACATCCCTAATAAGGGTCAACAGTGAACAGACATTAGCTGTAGAAAGGCATCAGAGATTCCATAGAGTAATGTATTATCATGAGGTGTAACAAAAAAGTAATTAAATATGATAAAAACCAGCTTTTTATAAGGCTTTTACTCTTGTTTTGGTTCTAGTGTAGAAACTCTAAAACTACACAGAGCAATCCTAACATGCGGAAAAGATCAATATTGTGCAAAAGCTATTTCTATCCTCATCAGAACAAAAATCATTTCCACAACCTTTGCTGAATGAATATCTAAGGGATTCCATCTTACAAATGATTCTGCTCATATGCCATCTGTGTAACAAAACCTCCTGTACTATTGTAAGGTCTCTTAGACAAAGCTGGAGACTATATGACTTCAACCTTGGGGGTTTGGTAATTTAAAAATCATTTGTGGCATTTAAGTTTTGAGATGAGAAGCATTTTTATATCTGTTAGTTAGATTTTCAGTCCTGTTTTCCTTTTCTTATTTTTTTTTTTTCCTAAAATCCTTTTTTTGTCTTAGCTGTGGTACATGAAAGAACTGATGTAGGTAATAAACCTGACCTAGTTCTAATCTTAAAAACTGCAACTGACAGTAACTTTTTAGGGAGTTTGATCTCCTGTGAACTAATCAAGGCTTAGGTGGTAGCCTCTATGGGAAGTAGGTGGTATCATAAAAATTCCTCAACAGGTAACTTTATAAATTGGAATGAAAAGTCATAAGAAAAATGTCAGCAGAAATGCTTTCTTAGATCGCAGCCAAGTGATGGCTCTCTGACATACACAAAGACACACAGCTGAAATACATCAGAGGCAGAGGTATCTTTCTGTTTCTTAGTGAAAAACAGAAATAATTATCAGCTTCAAATTATCAGTGATCCAGAAGGGAATGTATAGGTGTTAGTCTTGCACTTCTGGCTGAGCAGGAGAGGGGGAGATTTCAGCTCACAACATACTCAATGACTAAAGCTCACATCAAGAATGAAGATAATTTAATTGGCAAGTTTCAACACCTGACACATCCTTTCTAAAGCAGGAAGAGCTGCTTCAATGAAAGCACTTCTGTCATTTATAAGGAGTTCACCTGCTAACTATATTGACCAGTGAACTAAGCAGCTCACTGTCTTGTCTGCTGAATTATGATTAAAAGTGAAACATAAAACTCCAGAGATAAAAAGCAATATGAAATATTGACGCTGGAGGTGCACATCAGTCACTTGGTGCTGTACATAGAACTGCAGTCAAACAGTGCAGCCTGGAGCACTTATTAAAGGAATACAGCAAGTATTTACATGTCTGGGGACTAAAGGAGTTGAGATGTGCTGTACCATGATGCTGACCCTGCTAATGCTGTTATACACAGATGACTTGCAGTGCTATAGCAGACTTATTCAAACAGGCACATCCCAGTTTGTGAGGATGGAGGCATAATGCTGATGGCCACTGGGCTGAGGCCATGTCTGCCTCTGAAACAGGCTTCTGGAAAAGGCTGCACCTATTCCAAATGGTCAGAAAAGGGCTTGGTTGTGAGGGTATGAAGGAAGGTGTTCCTGCTTCTCTGCCTCCCTGAGTATACAGGGAGTGGAAAGGATACACAGTGCCTGTGTTTTGCAAGCCTGAGTGGATAAAGATGCATTTCTGTGTCATCTCACATCCATTCTACCTGGTGAACGTGCTGGATATGAGCAAAGCAGCGGTTACAGGGCTGTGGCAGATTTCTCCCACTATGCAGGAGAAGAACTGCAGAGTCATTGTGTCTAATTAAAGAAAAAAAATAAAATTAGTCTCTGTAGTATGAGCCTCTTCATGCTTTCCCTGGGCTCCTGGTGAGAAGGGGACAAGTCCAACTTAGCTCCTATCTCATGTTTTACGTATGGTTTAGTTCGAACATCAAGTTCATATGGTTTTGGCCAAAATTATAATGGTAGGAATATCTGAACTTAGAAGTTTATTGGTAGAAAAAGTATGTTTAGATGTTTTCCTCCTAAAATTTCTGACCAGTGTAATAAGGATCTATACGTCTACCACATGTGGGCCTTACCTGAAGCTGTCTGTAATCACAGAACATGTTACCATTGGCTCCAGCACTCCTGAAGCAGGCCTGGTGTGGTCAGTGGGCAATGGCACAGTTTCCGTAGTACTGCATTTCTTCTCCTTCTTGGAGAAGTTACAACTAATGTCATAAAGCACTAAACCTTTGCTTAGTGTATATTCCACAAACCAGATGAAAACAAAGGATAAATAACAAATTCTGTAATGAAGACTTTTGTCTTATTGAGACTCATGACCTTTTTCTGCCCTGAAATACATGCCAGATAAAAAGTTACAGTGAATACATTCATTCTCTCTGTGGCATTTGTTTATGCAATAATACACACAAAACAATCTTTACTGTCATTGTATAGGATATCAAGTTATCTTTAATTATCACTACAGAATGGTTGCAGAATCAAATACTGTTGGCAATCAACATTCATTATACAATAGCATGATTGCATCTGTTCATATTACCAGATAAGCAGGGAAAATCAAAACAGTGTCTGATACATCCACTAAAACTGTCTGAGCAAAATATTGTATCTAACTCTCTTAATATCTCTCAGTGACTTTCATCTGATTAAGGTCCAAAGATACATAACCACAGATGTAAATTTTCTAGTGCCTCAGAAATTTAATACTGTTATATTTCAACAGACTGGATAGTTGGAACCATACTCGAGCTGACGTGATTGTAGGCACAATATAAACTTATGACAGGGAGCTGTCTAAATCTCTGAGGCCGCAGGTGCAGGATTATAGTAAACCTCATTGAAACATAGAGCATTCTGCCTAAATGCATGAGTATGAAATTAATTAAGCAGTTGATCACATAATAAAAGTATGATGGATAATCTAATGGAAACTACCAGCTCAAAGTCAATAACAAACTTTATTCTTTTATTAGATGCAGCTGATTTTCAATTCCCCTATTTACAGGATTTTGTGCTTAATAAAACACTTAAAAACAAGAGGGTTTTTTTAAATGAGAACTCAGTGTATTTATCTCCATTGGAAACTATAATGTGTAAGCAATGTTGAATTTATAGATAGACATATCTGCAAGTAAATCTCTAAGATACTTGGCTGAAAAGCACATCAAAGCACAGTGAAATAATGAGACAGGCTCCAGCTGTTGGATTCCAACAGCTTTTGATTTGTGCTCTAGTAGAAGCTCCAGGTTTTGATTCTCTGTTGATTATTTCCATGGTACTGGAGATGATTTGTGCATTATTTAAAAAATAGGCAGTAGATAGCAAACAGGGGCGAGTTTGCAAACTGCATCTGAAAGGACATTTTGCTTCCTGATATGAGTTATTGCTTTCTATTCCAATGCTCTCCATAACCAGCTGCCCTGGTTAAAAAAGACCTTTTAAAATACATATGTACAAGATGGTATGAAAACAATAGGTGAGGTTATCAGAAAATGTTGTGAACAAAAAATCCAGGGATGTCTGTTCAGGAAGCTTTGCTACTTTGTGTAAAGAGGCTTTTGTGGAAATTCAGAGCCTTTTCAGGGGACAACTTACCATGAGGCTGATAGTGCCAAGGAATTATTACCAGTAAAAAACAAGTGCCTTTAAAGAACTTTGGAAGCTTTATGGAGGGACATGAGTTTAGAGTCAAATACATTCATCATGTTACTTTGTAAATGTACTGATGGCACAGAGCAGATGAACTTCTTGCTCTGGAAGGAATTCCAAAAAAATCTGGTTCTGAACTGCAGTCCTCCTGGTTTTCTGTTAGAATGACAGAGTAAAAATTAGGAAACTTCAGGAGAAGTGTTTCTTTCCTTGGCTAAGGGTCTATTTTCAATTTTAGAGGTAGTGTATAAGTGGGTAATGCATTACATGACGGTTGTTGCTTTTTACCAGAATGACAAAATTCAACCAGCTATACTGGAAAATGTTCGTGTAGTAACTTACCATGATTTTTTTTAAGGTTTTCTCTTTTTCTGGTGCAGATCAGAATGTTAATTGGGTATTAAAAGCTAAGGGTGTTAGTGCTTGGATATTTCTCTGCAATTTAGCCAAAGCCTGCAGTCTCAAAAAGGTATTAAAAGGAGAAACAAATCCTTTGTTTTTAATGTAACCTGGTGTTTCTGTTGAAATGGATTTCTTATTAGACCAGGTTTTCTCATAGGTTTTGAACTTTACTTACAAGATGATATCACAGTAGGCAAACTACAAATGCTATTTGACAGTAGGACGTGGCTATATTTGCCATTCCTGCCTTGAGTGTTCCCCTCAGAACAAGTCCATTGTCATTTCAGTAGGAGATGTAGAAGCAGTCCAAGGAGTGGAAGTGAAAGCATGTGTCTTACTAAGTCTTGTATTACCTCCAGCAGTCTGGAACACCTTTCATTTCAAGGATTGAAGGTGTTCACCGTCACCTTTTAGTTCATTCTCTGGGAGCAGTTTGATACCTGGAGTTTGATCAGTCTAAACAAACTATTTAGTCCAGGTATCCCATGCCCTGTGTTTGTGTGCCAGCTGATGACTGGGCTGTGTTATTCTCAGGGTATTCTCTGGTTGTGCATTAAAAACAGTTGACTGCTAAAATGTTTTGTGTGGAGCTCTGATTGAAGCCGATGTAGAAGGTAAATATTGCATTGATCTTCCAAGAAGTCTTGGATAGGCAAATCCTTCATTTCTTCTGGGTTTAGACCTGCCCAAGGTTTTAAGACCTGCCCAAACCTCAAGAATGAGTGACACAAAAGTATGGGCTTAAGACCTTTGGAAAACTTGAAAATAAAAGATGCATGGAGATGAGAGCTAAGGAGGTGTTCTCAAGGCTGGTAGATCAAAGCTGGAACATACATCTGTTACAGATGTCTCTCTGCTTTGAGATGTGTTTATTCAGTGTGTTGTAAATATGTTAATCATATTAAAGAGAAGATTACATTTATACCTTGCAATCTTGGTATTCCTTAGTTTTCATGTGTGATGGTTATTTATTATAACATTTGCCTCTAAATGTCTGACTTCAGTATCATATAAAGAAGCTTTCATTTACTAGTAGGGCTTGTCCGTTTGCAGTTTTATTCATTTTTCTTTTAATCTTTGTAACATTACCATTTCCCTCTGAAATGTAAATTGTGGTGAGGCTAAGAAGGTGATGAAGTCACATCTTAAGCCATTTACTCTGTTTTAAAAAGTCATCTTCAATTTACCTGATATGATGTACTGCTCAGTAAGACTGAAGAGCAAACTTTTACTTGTATATTTGCTAATTCCTCTGGGAATTTTAAGGAACTGATTTCTAAATATTTAAAGAAACTTTGCTATGGCAGTGTGGACAAGTGGGATGACAAGAAATAGAAGGTGTGGGTTGGATTTTACAGATCTTTGGGATTGTTCTGTGACACTGGCATGTCTTGCTTGCTCTGGTGTTTTTCCTTTTTCCCATTGTGAAGCCAAAGTGTTTCCTGGCTGCCATTACCCAGTACAAATACTTTAGTTTAGGTAACAGCCAGTACTTCCCTCTTTCACCTGAGTTAATAGTGTGGATGAGAAGGACCTTGTCATTGCATACAATTGCATCATTTTGTTTACATACAAGTTTGAAAAGAAAGATCCTTCAAAAAAGATGGTTAGCAACGTTATGAATAAAAACCATAGCCAACTTTATCTGCCAAATTTATCCCCCTGTGTCACTATTTGATCACTTGAGACCCCTAATCAAGGGCACCAGAAGCCAGTGACAGCATTCAAATAGTCAGTGCAGTCTTCATGCCAACAAAGAGGACCTGTCGGAACAACTTAAGGACACAAATGTTTCTTTAAACTAGCAGTTAAAAAATTAAATTTCAGGTTCAAATTCCCATTTTTAAGGCTTAAAACTGATCTTTTATGCACTTGTAATTCAATTTCACTTGAGAGAAAGGGATCACCTCTAAGTTGCACTGACAGACACTGTAGGAAGCAGCAAAATACCCTGCACACTTGTAAATAGTTGTGTGCTAAACCCATTTTGGCACCAACACTCATCAGAATGGATTTCTCAGCATCATTGAATTGCACTGAATATGAAGGTTCAAATAAGGAATATGCTGTTGGAATATTCTACTGAACACTTTGGAGGCTAATCTGGGTTTTTGTTTTTCTAGACTGGTCTTGGGTTTGATATTTGCAGATGTTGTTTGTCCCTTCCACATACTGTGTGCATGATAAATGTACCTATGATAAAAGTAACTAAAACATTAAGGTACATGATGCCATCTCAGAATACAGTAAACGAAATGTGAAGTAATGAACACATAGTCAAACATCAGTGTAGTAACAGAATGTGATTTTCAAGATCAAGGTATTTATCAGGAGAAATCAAAACAAAGCAGATGACTGTGCTAGTTAAATAGGAAAACAATAAACTACTTTTTATTTAAAAAGCTGAATTAATCAGGTTGTTGCTTTCAGCTATTAAAGAGAAAGCATAAAGTCTGAGAAGACTTGTGTTCTCAAAGTGGTCAACTAGTCAGTAACATTAACTATAATACTCTCATTTTAAAATTGACCTTTTAAAGATGCTCTATAAAATTAAATTTTAATGAGTGGTAATAAACACTGATACTTTCCATAGGAGCAAATGCAATAGTAGCCTGAAGCTTTTGCGGTGTGCCGTCAGCTTCAGTGCTGTGTATTGTCTTCTGTTGTCTTCGAGTATGGGAAGTGTGATGATACTACAGCACTTTAAAGAAGGGAAAATAATAACATCCTTAGGATACTAGCTATTTCTTGGCTGAATCATGGTGTTCCTTTTGCTTTCACAATGCTTTTTCTGAGCAGCATTTTTTTAAAATAGGGCATTATGCCCTTTCAAAGTTCTTACACTTCCCTATTCAGTTCCTACATTGAATAAGAATTGGCTAGCTGAAGAATAATTTTGGATGAGCAGTGTCAAAACATAGGTGTGTACCTCTGAGAAAGAGTTGTACTGGCTTTTCCAAAAGAAAAAACTTGTAAGGTAGTGACTTCAAGGATTTAAACAAACAAACAAAAAATGTTTCCTGAGGGACATGAAGAGAGCAGAAGGGGAAGCAAAAAGAGGGGAGGAGAAAGGAGTGGCAACTTGCATCATTAAACTGGTAAATAGTACTATAATATCAGCCTCCCTACTATCAGCAATGATTGGAATGATTCCAGGAATTCAGAATGGGTCTTTAAATGTGTCTTCAATTGTAGCCTTTGGCATAGATTTATATTCTCAGTCCCTTGGGCACTGAATTTCATTTCCCCATTTGCTAAATGAGAACAATTTATCCTAAATCAACGATAATCAGAGTAAACACTATTATTAATTTATTGTTTCCAGACTAGAAAAAAAACAGTAAAATGAAGGTCTCTTCTTTTATCAGTGCTTTCCCTACCCTTTTGCCCTGAGGATCCTATTAGCAGAAAGCTGAGCAACTCTGTTTCATCAGAAATAAATTATGCCTCACTTTTTTAATGTAACTACTGAAGGGTTGTAAAGATTAGACATACGTTTGAACCCACTATCACTTGATGTTATTTTCCTTGATGTTCTGAGCTTCTTCAGGGGAATGAAACAACATGTTCTTCTGAAAGCCAAGAGCAGAGTTTCTTTAAAAGAACACCAGCACAGATTTTGGTTGATGTACAAAATAACTCAGGATCTGTACAGCAATATTTAAAGTAATATATATAGGCAGTCTGAAAGAGAGCTGTCATAATTCCTGGCGTGTGCAAGAGGCAGAATGTTTGCAGGGCAAATAGGTGGCAGAACTAGTCACCCTCGTTTTTTAAATGATTAGAAAACTGTAATTCCCCAGAAACAGTAGGCTAATTCTCACTTTCTTCACAAAGGAGCTAAGGATGAAAAAACACCTTTAATTAATAAACACTGCTGGCACTACTTTGGTAACAAGCTTCTGTAAATGAAACTCTTAATTGCCTCAGAACAGAGTATTGTATACAAATTCATGTTACTTTTTAAGTGCTGTTCTTTGTTGTTGTTATTTGACATTTTTGTAGGAAATAGAAGTAGCTTTGCCAGCCTCCTTGTCACTGAAAGGAGTTCCTGTCAAGTCTCCATTTGTGGGCATCACTGAGGTTAAAAAGTAACCCAAAACATTCCCTCATCATGGCTAGAATAGACAGCTCTCAGTGCAGTCTAGATTCATGATAAATTAACCTGTGTATGCAGCTTTTGTTAATGAACTTATACCTTAAATTCTGCAACAGAATTGGATGATGAAAAAAATTAAAAAGAATGTCTTGTAAAATAAATATACTTTTAAAAGGTATATGTATATTTAACATTTTGGCATAATCTATGAAAAAATATTTTGGACTCATCTATAAAGCTATGTAATCCACACCCCCCACACCCCCCCATGTTCAGAGATTGTGGATTTTTTATTATTTAATCTTCAAATTGACTTGTTTTGGTTGTGACTGTCATAGACTCTGAGTTAGGCAGGAGCTGCATCTTCTACATTGGTGAAGAAAACACCAGAGAAAAATAACTGACATTAGAGTGTTTTGAATAGGTACAGTCATGATCCTTTCGTTTTTTAATTCCTTGAGCTCTTATTTCTGTTATTAGGAGGAGTAAAACCTGTAGATTGCTGTAATTTCGGGGACATCCCTGCAATTTCCCTAAGGAATGACACACAGGTCAATCTGTGCTTAAGGACTGGAGAGACAGTAAAGAGAATGGGAGTAAAATTTTCTTACATAGACAAATGCAAATCTATTGCAGTGATTTTGGTTACGGGAAAACTTTTAACAAGTTGCAGAACATTTTTCAACTTTTTTTTTTTTACTCTGCCATGTTTAACTGCTTGTGAAAAGTGCTGAATTTGGAATAATTACATCAACTTAAACCTGACAGTGGCACCTAAAATAAGCATTCCTGCTTTCTTCTATTTTAGGATTACTGAATGAGTGAATAGTCACCAGTCTTGAAGCAAGAAGAAGACTGGTAAGTAGTAACAGACTTATTTTTTAATCTAAAGTGCAGAAATGTGAAGGAAAACATGCTTGGAATTGTTGTACTTGCTTGGTTTGAACATGTTTGGGATTGTTGTACTTGCTTGGTTTGAACATGATTGGGATTGTTGTACTTGCTTGGTTTGATGGTCTAAAGAGTTCAAAAAAATTATTTTTGCTACTTAGCAAAATGTCTTTGGGGTGCACTCAGCGCACACACAGACATGAGGATACTTGGTGTCTTTTGTTGGGGACTTGTTTTAGTCTGGAGATTGGTTTTAGATGCAAAATGGATTATGAAGTTCAGCCTTTGCAGAAAGAGGCACTTAGACTTGGTAATAACAGACTGATGCATCAGTTTATAAAGGGATCAACAAGCATAAAGATGTAGCACTATTGATTTTTTTCCTAACTATTGGGTGAAACTTAATTAAAAAAGAGAACAGAGCTTAAAGAGACTTTCAGTTTAAATTTCTTGGCTGAGACTATGAATGTTCTTCTGGCAGAGAAGACATCCTTGCCAGCCAAGAGATCCAGTAGCTCCTTGTTTGTGGATGTCACCCATTAACAGTATTTCCCAGTGATAGAACTTGACAGTGGAGATTTGGGATTCCAGGCAAATACCTCCCTTTAGGTGCTGTCTAATTGCTCTGAAGTCAGCACACAGATTCAAGGAGTACTGCTCATTTCTGTTCCAAATGAAGTGCTTTGTACGAAGTAGAGCAGATGTAGCCATTCTGAATTCCCACAACAGATGGAATAAGGAGCTCTATAGCAGAATATTCTGGAATGATTGAGTTATGACAGATTTGGCTCTAAATCCCTACTTTCAGGTAGGCAGAAGGAAGGTTAAAAATTCATTCTCCAGTCATCTAGAAGTAGCTTTCTGACCCTTAGTGTTACAAGGTGAGATGAGTGCACCCTAGTGTTGGATAGATTACTGTTTGCACAAAATATGTAATATTTTCTAATAAGGAGAAAATAAATGACTGTGACACTTCACACTCTGATGGTTAGAACACAAACTTCTGGAATATGAGAAAATAGATGAAAAACCATTGAGGTCAGAACATCATGACCTTTCTTTGCCTTTGGAAAACAGCTTGTTTGAAACACCAAGACAGTGTGGGAACATCCTTTCTTATGTTTATTATTCTATGCCTAACCTTTGAAGTTCATATTTTTGTTCTTTTTTTTTTTTCCTAAAGCTTCTAAAATTTTTAATATGGTAGCATGATAGCTCTTGAAAGCATGATCTATCATATCTAAAAATTAATTAAAAGGAAAAGCTACACAAGTGGATATAGAAAAGAACACATGAATATCTTATCAGAGATATCTTGGGTGCGATTTCAAGGTCAGCACAGACCATTGTGAGTCTGTGCTACAGCCAGAAAGGCACCTTTGATTTCCTCACCTCTGACCCCATATTCCTTCTCCCTACTTATACTGGCAATTGCAAGGGAGCAGCAGCCCAGTCAGAGGAAGAAAACACCACCAAAACCCCCAAATGGCCCCCCACACCCTTCCCAAGACAACTCTGGCATTCAGAAACCATAGGAACAATTTTTCCTTTCAGAGCAGGTTTGACTGTGATGTTTCTGAGCAGTTTTGTGGTCAGGATTGTCAGTGTGGGGGGGAGCAGCACATCCAATGGTAGCTTTTGGTACTCTGAGAGCAACTGGAGCCTATTCTGGAATTGCTCCTGAAATTGCTCTGAAGGAAATCAAATCCAGAGAACTTCTCCATGAGTTAGAATTAACTTTGTATTATGGAATGTGTTCGTGCACAGAGTGATTCAGCTTCCTATAAGATACAGTTTTAGTTTTATCTTTAATCAGCAGTAGATACAACTGATATAAACTGTGATCTCTCTTTGATGAGTGGCACTTAGTCAGTACTGCAGATATCATTAGGTGCAATTTCACCCAATCAGTCATCTCTTAAGGTAAATTAATGTCATAAAATTGGATTGAGGTTACTAGTAATCCTCACACTTACTGTTTGCAAGCAGAATTAAAAAAGGTACTGTTCAGATACTTTATTAACACTTTTAATTTGACTTGCACTTTGGACATTTGTCTGATACTTATGTTTAGGTACATGTACATAAAAGTAAATTTAGTATTGTGATATTAATACAAATGTTTTTTTCTGAGCAAGTCCAGAAGAAGCACAAAACTCCAATAACTGTGTATTTAAAAATAAATACTCAAGGTGATGGTTACAAACTACACAGTGGTGCCTAGCAGGAAAAACTTGGCAATCCAGAAAATTTGCAGAAGTATTTATGTTATTCAAGGTCATCGCAGTAAAGATAGCAAATAAATTTGAGAGCTATCTTTAAGATTATTAGGAGTACTGGAAAATCAAGCCCTGACATTATCTATATAAGAAATAAATATGGTTAAATATGAGGCTAGACAGGTCTGTGACAGATAGCTCTTATTTAAGATAGTTTTTCATTAAATAACTCTTCTGTTGATCCATGAATCAAAGATAAACTGAGAAAAAATATATATATACATGTATATTACAGAATATTTGCCATTGCTTCATTCCATGAAAAGTAGGAATCTAAAAAAGAAGCATTCTGGGAATGATTAAAAGAAACATTCCAGGAATTATCTGCCTTACAAATTGTTATGGTCTACAGAAATTGTTAAATAATTCATTCAAAATTAAGGGAAGAAAATAAGAGATGCCCCAAAAATGTGCAGAATATTGTCTGGAAGTCACAGACTGTACAGGAATGTCTTCCCATTCCATTTCTAACAGGGTTTCCATTAGTTACAGGATGTTAAATATCCAACAGAAATGGTGCACGGTCCTTCTGTTGAAGAAGTTTCTCTGGAATAGGAAATGGATTTACAGTTTCAAAGAGGAGATGGAGTGTAGTGTGTATTTTTGAGGTGCAGCAATTTAGATGTCCACAACCTTAGTTTAAAGATGTCGCTCTTGTTTAGTTCAAGTTGGGCAGCTGTGGAAAGCAAGTGAAAATGCAAGTTGAAGGCAAATCAGTATGTGCCAGGCAGAACAAATAAAGAATATTGGTAAAAAGAGGATGAAAACATGAGAATTTATCAGGTTTGGTTTTCAGTCTTAACTCCTCAAAATAATTTAGGGGAAATTCTAAGATAACTCGTGAATAAAGAATTCTTATTGTTGCCATGGCACCATTTTAGCAACAGTGCAGGAACTACTCCTTGATTCCTGAATGATACAACTCAAGTTATTTAGTGGAATATACACAGGAAAAAAAAAGTTCTATCTACAAAAATTTAACCTGTGTACAAACTACAGATTTTATTGTTACCATGTTTAATACCATGGAAATTTTTGGAGTTACATGGCTTTTAAAGATGTATGCCATGAATGGTCTTGATCTTTTGGATTCTCAGTCTTAAAGTAATGGTTAAGCTTATATACTTCAGATTTAGAGGCTTTAAATACACAGGAATATTTTATAGGGCTAAGGTAATTGAAACAACTTATTATTCACTCTCAATGTAAAAAGGAATAATTCTGTCATATCAGAATTCTTTCCCACTAGCTGTTTTCACACAAACTGGTCACTTCTAGAAGTTGATTTTTTTCCTGTGTAAAAGCCAGAGTGGGTGAACAGAGGACAGAAAGGAAAATGGGCTTTAAGGAAAAAGGATCATATCCTTGCCAACTGCATCATGCATGACAAGGGCATGATAGCTCAGCGTGACAAGGAGTCAGAGAAAAGTGGAGTAATTTATGGTAATCATATGTTTAGAGAAACATAATAAGCAAAAGGACTAATGAATTCAGGTAACACGGATCTGTCTCCTGGGCTTGTCAGGGCCCTGGAACTGAATAAGCATCATTTTGCTGTGTGATCATAATACATCTTCCCCTTCATGCTTTCTGTCTTAACTATTTTAAACTCCACACTCATCAGGTCAAAAGCTAATGCATATTGTGTGTGTGAACAGTAACCTATTACAATGAGTGTATTTATCTTAGTTGCTTAAATAGCTCCAGTGCCATACGGTCCTCATCATCACTGGTGACTTCTGGCACTTGCAGTGTAACCACTGCATAATAACAGCCAGAGAATGTGGTGTATGTATAACCTAAATATGTCTTCTGTGTATTTGATAGCTGAGATTAATAGCGTGCTTTCCTTGGAAATAGTTGTGCTGAAACTGTGCTATCATTTGATCACCATATTTGTATTCATATTATTTTCTGTAATCTAAACATTTCCTACAGAAAGAGGGTGTGGGGAAGCTTTTTGTCAGTAACATTGAGTAGCATTGTTGAGAAATTCTCTTCCTATCCTGATTTCTCTCTAGAAAATAACTTTTTACATTGAGTCTAATATTTTCAAAAATGCTCATAAAATCGAGTGTTAAATATTGGAAAACTCAATCTGTCAGCTAAACAAGCCTGTATAGCAGCTTAACAATGTAAAGGTTACTTTAGAGTTTGAAGTATGAGCACAAGATCCAGATTCTCCAGTTAAGGACACAGATTCTCTCAAAAGCTTCTTCAGAACAGTTCTAATACTTTCTGTTTGGCAAGAAATGTAATGAGCAACCAAGCCGTACTTAAAATTTTCTCCTCTAAACCTGAACAAAACAAAGGAAGCACAGTCAAATGGAAGGGAGTTTTTTGAACTTTTTCCTAGTTCTGTTAGTGCAAGCTCAGAATGTTTGAGAGAACATAAACATGTTTCATCTCCAGTTTCATTCAATCTGTTTTCACAATTCAATATGGATATTTGAGAATTTTTTTTACGTCAGCTCTTCTTTCCTTTTTAACTCTCCCTTTCTCTCCAACTGTGCTACTTATTTTATATATATATCATTTCACACTCACATTTTTCACCTTCTCCACTGGGAAAAATAGACTACTAAGGCTGATGTTCGCTTTCTGAAAGTTGTTTTTCTTTCAGTTTGGTTTCCCTAAAGAGGCTAAAAGAAGGGAAATGTAGAATGCTGAACTGGAATATTTAGGATTTTTACCACTACATAGCATACAAAATGCTTGGCTTGGGTGGGGAGAAATCCAGATTCCATTTTTCTGGAAAAGGGAAAGTTGTACCCAAATCTCTATTTTGGAAAAAAAATTTGTTTCTTTCTTAGAAGAGAATTTGTCTCCATGATCTCAATGTGTCAGAAGTGGTTGGACTCACGTTTGGATTGTTTTAGTGTGAAAAATCAGCTCTTAAAACTGAGTTTATGCCTCTGCATTTAAACCAAGTCCATTACAATTCTGCACTGCAGCCTTCAAGGTAACAAAAGGCCAGAGTTACTAGTTAATGTTGGATGGAATTAATCTCCACACTGTTAATGCCTTTTTTTACCTTTATTATGTAAATTTGTTTATATCTCATTGAATATATTTGGCAATATAAATGCTAAAACTTAAACCAGGATTATTCTTCTCCAAATATATTGGTATATACATAGTCATTGTGGTCACAAATAAATTATTTCTGTGGGTTTTCAAGTTGAAGAAGAAAAAGGTTTTCAGATTAAGGAGAAAACATAAAATACAAATCCTGCTGTGATATCCTTCACCCTTTGTATGAAGTCTTCCTCACCTTAATCAGAAAAGATCTTACTAAGCATCCTGTGCATACCAAGTACCACCTCCTATGAAAAAAAGAGTGGAAGCAAAACCTCCTCCTTATTCCTACTTCCTATGCCCGTTCCTGTTATGTCTTGACCTTTCCTCAGTACTTTGGCTCCTTATGCTTTCTCTGGTGTTTTCTAGCAGTGTAGCCAGCAGTGATTTTGATTTCCATTCCAAATCAGAGGCAAACAGTAGAGGAAGGCAGGGCAGAGTTGTCTTTGTGAAGCTGTTTTAGGATGAGAGCAGGGACCACCAGCAGTAGCAGTCGATGTGTGCAGTGTCCTGCTCACCTGTTACCAGACCCAGAGTCATTAACAGCTTTTTTGGTTGTAGTCAGCATGTCTATCTTCCCAAAGTATTAGTTGTTGAAACCAAATGTACTGCAGAACTTCTGCATCTTCACAGGAGGACAGCACCCAGATATCATATGGAATTATATGAGCTTAAAATATAGGATTTTATAGTAGTTTATTAAAGGGAGTCCCTGTCTGTCACCTGTGATCAATCCACATATTTGTTGTACTCCTACACAGGTACTCATTTGCACTCCTGGCCATTATTTTTGAAATGCAGATGCTTACTGAACTGTTACCCGACATGGTTTATTCAAAATGGTTGTCAGCAGGTCTGAGGGTTTTGCTCTGAAAATTAAACCCAGAGTCATACTTAGGGCTTGGTAACTTAGGAGGTGTTGCCATGCAGTTGTGTACTGAATGCTTCCAGCAGAGAGTGGAGTTCAAACAAACCCTTCTCCAGCCAACTCCAGACTGTTTGGTTAGTCACTGCTGTTGGTGATTTCAGGATTTACAGCAGTCATGACTAACTCACTGAGGTGTTCTCTCAGTGACAAATAACACCTGATCCAGTACCTGGGCATTGGAAGACCTCATTTCAGACACACAAGGCAGCAGATTGGATCATGGGGGAATGACAAACCACCTACCCTTCAGGTAGGCATGTCTGAGGCCGTTTCACAATCCCCAAAGTTCTAGTTCATATTTATTTAATGCCAGCATATGACTATTTACATGCAGTTCCTCCCCCCTCCTTTGGTTTATTCCCTCTAATCAGCTTACTCCAGCATATACATAATTTCTCTAGACAATGTATTACCTCCTCTAGGCTGTCTTACATTCTGTCTGATTGCAGCTCTTTCTAGTGCACACGCTGTGTTCCCAGTCCTTACCATCCATAATACATTGTAACCATAGATACCATGTGCAATTCAAACAGGAATCTTCAGGGCTCCACACTTTCTTTTGTAAATATTTTGATGAAAAGAGTGATTATATTTCAGATTGAGGCTTCAACAGAATGCTAGTTAAAAACATTGATTAAGAAAATTAAAACTCTGTGCTCAGCTGTGTGTATCCCTAAGAGCACAGGGTGAAGTTGAAACTGAGATTCACAACTACTGCACGTCAGCTTGAGGTGCTACTCAAAGGTAGTTTATTTTTTGTGTTACTGATCTCTCAAGGCCTGATCCAAAGTCACTTGCAGGGAAGGTAAGACTTTCCATTGCTTTTAATTTGCCTTGGAGCACAGATATTTTATAGTTTAAATTGATGTCTTCAAAATTGTGTATTATGCAGTTTATAAAGTGGTGAGAGTGAATTCACATGTAAAATATTGTTATTTTCCATTCTGGTGGTCTTGGGCAGCATCCACATCAACTACTCTGTGAGTATTCAACTGCAGAAGTGGTTGAACTGGTTTTTTTTTGAAGGGGAAAAAAAACCCCATGCTTATAATGACAATATTTTTGATTTAATATTGTCCTTAACCTCATTAGGGAAATTTTTTACAAGCATTTTTTTTTTTTAAAGCAGAAGTTCTGTCTCTGTATATGGCTATTAAAATCATTATACATTTTTAGGAGTAAATAAATTTAGGAGAACAGAAATGCATAATGCAGCACCCTTTTATCAAGGGCATATACCACGCACCAGATGGAAAACAAACTGTGTTTACAACATTACCACTATCGCCACTGACACTACTAGATCTACAATATGTTATAGCAGCAGCTCCATTAACCTTGCTAGTTCTGTTGGAGTTGCCTGGTACTTTGCCCAATCTGTGTTTGTTGTCAGCAAATGGATCAAATTAGGAGATTTTCATTCTGTTTGTTGACCTTTTTCCTCCTTCCTCAATTTAGGCCATAGTTCACTCAAAATTGTTCTACTATTGCTCTGTAAAATACTGCAAATAGATGGCTCTGGATCTGTCTGCTACTACACATGTAAATTATACTGTCTTACCTCAGAGGTGAAGCTTCAGGACACCCACTGATGGCAAATGTGCTGTAAAAACACCACTTTCTCCTCAGCTGATGGCCATGGTTGGTGATGTGCTCTCTGAGGCTGTTGACCTTCACCTGCATCAGGACACGCTGATGTGTTTCAAGGCAGGTTTGCCCACAAGATCTTTCACTTTGCGAATAAGAGCAATCCTCACCACTCCAATTTATGTTTTTAACATAGTCATATGTATTTGCTTGATGGTTCGGGGAGAGGGTGCCAATGTTTTATTTTTTTAAGTGAGTTAACTAGAAGAGTGATTCTGTTGCCCTTCCCTCCATGCCTTCATTCCAGACCTGTTGAAAGGATGTTTAGTTTCTAACCTGTGGCCTGTATCAACTTCACACCATCACTCCATTACCAGTTCAGTTCAGCAGGAATCACTGCACTCCCATATGTTTGTTCCCTCCCTGGGTTTGTGCTACAGGAATTCAGAGGCAGCCACGTAACAGCCCAGGTCTGTGAGCTGATCCAGCCCAAACAGAACACTTTGCTGCTGCTGTGATTTTTGGCTGGGTGCACTTCCCACCTCACTGTGATTGCAAGAGCACTTCCACCTCAAGGGATAACAGAGCCAAGTCCTCTCCCTAATGATGCTTACCAAATTAAACTGATTGTGGACTAAGATATGTTACTAGACAATTAGAAAGCCTTAGGAAGCCATTTTCAATTAAAGTATTATTTGGAATGAGGTGGTGTCCTCCATGTACCTACTGGCAGACACCTAAGCCTTCTCTTGGCATTCTGTAGTTATGGTTTTTTCCTTGGCAGTTCATTCATTAACATTATAAAGGAAACAAAGCTGTAGGGGTAAGAAAATTATTTCAAAGACTGAGACAGAAGTAACCTGATGCTGGCTTTATGCAACCTCCCTTCCACTTCTTCCTGTTGTGTGAGTAGCGCTGAGCAGGCAGCTGTGATTTAGATCAACACTACTTGCCACAGCAAGCTGAATAACCCCCTGACCTTCAGTTCTATTGTGATACACAGGTTTCATTTTCTCTGAGCTGAAAGCAACTTATACTGAAGGGAAAATAAGGCCTGCTTCTCAATTTAGACAGGATTCAGGACATGGCATCAGCAGTCTGAAAGGCTGAAACAGTAGGGTTTTTTCTACTGTATAAAACATGGCCAATTTAAAAGTTGAGTGTTTTCTTGGTACCCTTACCCTCATCTACATCTTGCATGGGAAAAAGAAAACCCAATAAGTTTAGGCTGGTGAATGAGAAATAATGGATGTAAAATAAAAAGTTAGGAATTCAAAATTTTCTGCATTGCATCTTCGCAATATCCTCTCTCTGCATAAAGTGTGTCTGTGTAAGGACAGCCAGAGCAACTATGATTCCAAACATTTACCCCCCAATTAATTCTTTCAAACTTAAATATTGTATAAAGCAGTTTGAGTCCAACAGTCTTTATAGCAGTGATAGGTAGGGGTTGCATAGGCTAAAGCCATTTGGTTTATTCCTGCTTGATCTATCTTAACTATTTATAAAAACATGATTTTACCTCAAAATATTATCACAGGCACATTGTATGCACTGTCTGTGAGCTTTCTTTTGTGTTTACTGCTGGAATTGGCTTCTCTGCAGAGCTGTCAAACCGGATGAAGCCAAACAGCCATGGAACAGTTGTGGAAGCCTCCATGTGATCTGTCATATGTAAGAGACTGCAGCACGAGGCTGAAATGTAGGATCTTCTGTCACAGTAGAGTTGAAGTAGTGCTTTTCTGGGTACCTGATAATAGAAGAGGTCACTTTTTAGAACAACTTAACTCACAGCAAATGGTGTAAGAGAAGCACTGGTGAGCCATCATTCATTCCAGCCTGCTATAGAAGGTTCTTTGTCTCTAACAAGACAATAGGGAAGCCCAAATTGATAACTGAGTCCTGCTGATATCACTTGTGTATTCATTCCTTCATGTACTTTGCCTGCAGTGTTTCTGAAAGATAAAATAGTGCTTAGGTTGATGAGAGGGAGCAGATAGGAAGAACTCTTTGGACATAATGAGAAATAAGATATCTTAAAGTAGAATCTATTTGTTTCTCTTTTTCACTAAGACTCCTGACATGATATTCTTTTAGAGGTTTCATTATGAGCACAGTTTTATCTATACTGCATGTGGGCAGATATGTAAAGGAGCAACAGAAGGGAAGGAATAAAAAAAGAAAGGGAAGCTAACAGTCACAGAGCAGATACCGAGCTTCTGTGAAAGCATCAGTCAGGATAGGAAATGATAATCTTTCCTAGCAAATAAAAAAAAGTCTGAACAAGAGTGCCCATGATCAAATAAAGAGTGACCCTGATTGCTCAAGTACAGTTTGGTATTGTATCTTTGTAAGCCTCCTGCTCTTTTGGTCATTCATTGCTACAGTAAGTTTGTGTGCAGAGTATTTTACTCAGATGTTATTGCAGTTCTGCTTGTAGGCATAGATCCAGAATCATGCAAAAAAGGCAACAATGTATGGACTTAATTATTGTCTTCTGATGGACTGCAGCATGAGTAGAAGTTGCAATATTAAATAAGCAGGAAAATGCATTATGCATGTTGCCCTAAGATCTGCAGCCATTTTTCTGTACCATGAACTGAGATCTAGCCCTTGTTCTTTATGGTTTTATAACACCTTCATTCCATTGTTGGAATTCTGTCTTTAGAGACCCACCACTTAAATCTGTTCACTTTTTAGTAGCCTTTGCAACAAAGAATAAGTCTGAGCTTCAGAAGATTTCTTGGCCCCCAGAGTGTCTGTTTACACTATTGCTTTTTAGCTCAGGGTGGTTTGGGCCTGAGGGGACATTAATTTCTGCCAGATTTGTTACAACTTGTTATTCAATATCTTTACCAATCATCTGAGTCTTTTAATTGCTAATCAAGGTTGCAGTTAGCGACAGTGAATAGCAACAGGGGTTAATGAAGACATGGATACAAAATGGCAATTCTGTATCCAAATATACAATCCTTGAAAGAAATTAGCATCTGTATCCTCTTGTCAGAGTACTCACTCATCTCTCACTGAAGCCCCTAACAATCATGGCTCTTCATAAACCATACATCAAAGTCATTTTGAAAGGTAAATTCTATAGGGCACCCTTAATTCTATTGTATTGCTTTGCAGCTGAAAGTTTATAGAAACTTGTGCAAGGCATCACCTATCTGAAATACAAAGCTTTGCCCAGAGAAATCTAACCTGTCCCTAGTGACTCAAAATAAATAATGAGAATTAATAGATATCTGTATTGTTTCTTAAGTTCAGTCTTAAATTTTATACAGAAAAAAGTATTTAGTCTTACTAGAACACAGCTAGAGAGGTACAGCTGTACTGACAAGACCTGGCTAATCACAGCAGTGGCTTTTCATGACATCTGTTTGGTAGGCTTCAGACTGACCTTGTCAAAGTTAAAAGCTCGTAACATTCATATTTTGTTTTTATAGCATTATGATTCTGCATAACAGTGCTAAACACAAAACCACAGTATAATTATCCTGTCAATCAAGCTGCCAGCAAAGGCATTTTCCACCAGCTTTGCACCTACTAAACTGTAAATAATTTAAAAAATTAGAAGTCAGAACTAAGTGGAGGCATTTTGGGGCTAGTTAAGCACTTGTCAGAGCTCTGTAGTTTAAGTGACCCCATACACTGAGCTCTGGTTGCTTCTATCCTGGGAGTGTGAAAATGGTCATTTGTCTTTGTATTGCTGTGCTTGCACCTAATAAAAATATCAAGCTGTTAATAGAGCTCTGAACAGGTGTACAGTGTATGTTGTAATGATGTTTTATTCATTTGAATTTCCAGCCCATTTAGTCTCATCCAAAGAACAACAAAAATATTTTCTTCATTATCTCCAATTAATTTAAATGTCAAATGTTTGAATATATTATCACACCGATAATTCAGTACATTTGTTGATTGGTGGAGTATTTGCATTAAAGTGACAATTAAAACAAGGGGAAAAGTAATCCAGATTACGTGTTCTTATCTTTTGTCAGGCTCTTACAGAGACGTTGAACTTGCTTTTGTGAGATCTCCTTTTGACTCTGCTAAACAAGCTGTCTAAAGCCTTTGAATTTACCATGGTTTATATCTGGTCTTTTAAAAATTCCGTAATTGATTTGTATTTTAAAACAAGGTTTATTGGCTGTTATTGAATTTCTGTTACTATCTGTAATATGTTGGCTTGATTTTGGCTGGGATAGAGTTAATTTTCCTCCTAGTAGCTGGTACAGTGCTATGTTTTGGATTAAATCATGAGGGTCATGCTGGTAACAGGGATATTTGAGTTGCTGCTGAGCAGGGCTCACACAGTCAGGGGCTTTGCTTCTCATGCTGCCCTGCCAGTGAGCAGGCTGGGGGTGCACAGGATGCTGGAGGGGGTCACAGATAACCTCAAATGACCCGAGGGATATTCCTGACACATTCCATATTGTCATGCTGAGCAATGAAACTGGGGGGAGTTGGCCAAGGAGGGGATGACCCACTGCTCAAGGGCTGGCTGGGCAGTGCTCGGCAGGTGGGGAGCAATTGCATTGTGCATCAGTGGGTTTGTATATTCTTTTATCATCATCATTATTATTTTCCCATCCTTTTCTGTCCCATTAAACTGCCCTTTATCTCAACCCTCAAGTTTTACCTTTTTCAATAATTCTTTCCCCCATCCCACTGAGGGGGAGGGAGTGAAAGGGAGTGAATGTCTCCGTGGTTCTTAACTGTCTGCTGGGTTAAACCACTACATATGTTAAAATTGAGTTGACAGATACTAATCCCTCATAACAGACCTGTTCAGAGGGCAGAACATTGCTTTATGGATATATAAAAACAAATGGGTTCTGATAGGACAGAGCCAATAAAATAATTCTCAAGTGCTTACCTTTCCTTGTGCTTATTTGTAACTTAGTCTTTGCCTGACCACTCAAATGGAGTGGGGGAAGTGAGTATTTCTCACTTATCTCTCAGTGCTGTCTTTCCAACTCAATTAAATATTGTTAGAGTAAGTGAGACTGAAACTCTCAAAAAGCATAAAGTATTTCAAAGGCCTGAAACAGGTTGTAAAAGTCAGTGACACCTAAAACTGGGCTTCTTAATCTCAGTTGAAATATTTGAATAGGAATTACTTCTGTAGATGTACATATCCCGTAGTTGTCAGTCAAAGTAATGACCAAACTATTTCTGCTTGTTTGCTTTGTTTTATCATGTGGTATTTTATTCATCAGCACACATTGCTCTTGCTCTTATTGCAGTGCCATGCTGGGGGCAGTGGTCTGTGTGTCCTGCTGCAGCACTGCCCAAGGGGGGTGTAGGTGGTCAGCTGACACTGGGCCTGGATGAGGAGGAGTCTGTTGCCTTTAGCATGTTCTGCAGATATTTAAAGAGCACACTTTGGACATTACAAATGAGAAAAAAACTATTACCGTCACATGCTAATTACTCAGCACCTATAAAACTGCTCTTGGTTCAATTCGTAAATGCTGGGTTAGATCATTACCAGTATTTGGTACCTAGTTTCTTTATAACTTTTTCAGATTTTTTTGTTTGTTTGTGAATGAAATTTTATATGAACTTTATAAACGCAGATAATAATTATCAAGTGGCTTTTTCTCACGTCGAGGAAACATGAAGCAAAAATAACCTGTAAATCCACCCAAACTACATCTCATGTGTGATGACACACTCTACATGGAAGGAGTCACGAGGTGGAGTCAGTACACTTGTCCTCCAGGTTTTGCATATGATGAAAATCTGCTGTGCTGAGAATATTGGACATGTTTAGTTTGTAATGAACACTTGTGCAAGTTTCCATGTAAAGTCATTTGGTATTGGTGAAGAACTACAGAAATACTCAATTGCATTTCCCATCTGTCCTTCCTTCCCTCCACGTGTAAGAACTAAATATTGGTGGGGTTTCACTAGAAGAGGACTTTCCCTCCATACTGCTCAGCTTTGGTTTAGTAGAATTTTAGTAGAATTAACGCCTGTGTAAGGACAGCATATTAAAATTCTGGTGTGCAATCCCACCCATTTGTGTTTCATGTAGATTGGGCCTGTTTGGGGATTTTGTTATGGGAGTGAGAGACAGGAACAGGATGGTTGTTGTGGGAAAGGCATGACTTTGCTATTGCACATACTGAGATTCTGTACCTTTTTTAGATTGGTGAAGAATTAGAGAGCTGCAAGTAAGATATGCTGCTTGTGTTTTTATCCCTTAAAAATAAACCATTATTACTTACTTATTATTTTACAGTGCCTGGAATTCCAAATTTTGCAAAAAGTGTCAACATCTTACCTGCCTACTCTTGTTTCTGCTGATCCTCCTCTAATGCTGGGCTGCACATTCTCCTCTGAGATTGTCTTGTTAGGGTTTTAGAAACAATGAAATTTTACATTTCCCAGCATCAGAGGAGGAAAATAATTGGGGAAAGTGGGAGAGGTGCAGGAGAACTGGATAGTCTGGAGTACAGTGGATTTTGCAAGAGCACCTGGACTGTGGTTAGTTTAGCTCTTAATAAATGAAATGAGGGGGAAATTTGGGGCATAAATTCTATGTCTTGGATTCAGAAGATGGTAACAGTGGTTTAGTACCTCTGATTTAAAAGANTTGGATTCAGAAGATGGTAACAGTAACTGATTTAAAAGATGAAGTGAAACTGAAATACTAGATATGGGGAAACAGTGATAGAAATGTAGATAGGAAAATATTTAGACTTCTGATGTAGACTTTACACACTTCATGCATGAGTTACCTGAGTGCTGTGAGAGGTTCGTGTTGCTCATTTTCTGAAGAAACTCCTTGTCTCTGTGATCTGACTTTAAAGCTGCTTTTGTTATGCCTACAGTGGTTCAAATCAAATTCCTGAATTTTTAGATGTTGCTTTGATTTTTTTTTTTCTCTCTGTTACCTTTGCAACATCATCAACATTCAGAGAACCAAATAATGATCCAGCAAGGTGTAAAGTAGTTGGCATTATTAATAAAAGTAACAGAGGAGGGACCTGAAGGAGAGCAGAGAGGGAGTATTCCTAGGAAGAACTTGCTTAAAGTTATTCCATTTCTGTAGCTGAGGTCACAGGGGATTGTCTTGTGTGGTAAGGCTTTCATGCTTCATGATCACACAGAAAATTTAATCCCACTCTGGTTAAAAATGTCAGCTTCATGCCACTGCAGAGGAAAACATACAGCTTATGAGTTTGTAGAATAAATACAAGAAGAAAATACTGTGAGATATGTTCATGCAGGCTAAAATGTTTTTCAGTATAAGTTCATAATAAAAAATGTTGATGGTAGCTGAAACTTACTGTGTAAAACTATGCAAATAAAGAAATGGATACAAGGTGGGAGAAGATCAAACAGTCTCTTGTATGACTTACAGACCAGTTCTCATTGCAAGATGGCTTTATACAGTCCTACACAGCCCCATTATGGGTGTAATATATGGAAGACAATATACTCTGGTTGAATGGGAAATAAGTTTAGATGCAGTAGGCAAAACAGGGGTAGCATAAACTGGAAATAATAAATGGATCAGTACATGTGAGCAAAGCTTTGTGGGACAAAGTCTTTGAAGTTACAGAGAAGATGCTTTCTCTAACAGGTTCCTCTAATTTTATATCATGGTAAATTAAAGGTATAATGAGTCTTAATTTTCTATCTGCAGGCTTCCCTGAATTACAATGGAGGGAAGGAAGGCAGAAAAAAAGCCCCAATCCTTTCTTTAATTCTTCAGGATGTTTTTGTGGGTTTGGGTTTTTTGGGGTTCTTTTGGAGGGCGGAGTGCCTTTTTTTTTTTTTTTTTTTTTTTTTCCTGAGAATNTTTTTTTTTTTTTTCCCTGGAAGAGTCAATTAATTGCTTCCATTTTTTTCTGAAGCCTTGGCAATTATAACTCATAAAATCCCCCCTGTGTGGGGCACTGCCACAACCTGTGCAGGCCTTCACTGCTGGGGAGGACGGGGCAGAAATCCATGTAAGCCTGCTGCCCTGCTACCCTTTCCTGTCACCATCTCTTGAGGTGCTTTATGAAATAAGAGTTATTTTATGACAGGAAAAGCAAAAATGCTTCCATTTCATGGTTGTTTTGAGTCAGTCTTTTTATGTTCAATCCCTTTTATCCACGCTGTTCTGTGTCACTGTCTTGGCAGTTGTTCGGCTTTGGGTCAGGCAAGTATCTCGAGGGAATACAGTTCAAGTGTGCCCAAAAAGAGAAAGAAAGTGGGTCTTTTTAATATGAGTTAACCCCCTTTTTTTTTTCCCTTCTTACCTAACTTAATATAAACTTTAAATCCAGGACATTACATGATTCAGTTTTAAGTTTCAGTGAGAGGTTTTTTTTTCCCCTCCAAACATTGACCTACCCCTATTTGAAAGTTATTTGTTATTCCCAAATTCTCTATTGATTCTAAAGGTCCAAATGATTTTCTTAGATTTCTTGGCAGTTAGGGATATGTGTAAATAATTGGTAATAAAAAGGAAAAGATTGCAGTGGGTAAAGGGAATTACATATCTTCCCATTTCGTTCAGGGAATATATCATAAAGAATATGTTTAACCAGAGCTTTTAGAGTGCTCCTACGTACACCAAACAAGTTAATCTAATTTCCCAGCAGTCATTATAACCAAGTTTTATCAATTACTTGAGTGATTAGCCAGGACTACATCATAGCTGACAAATCTTTCCATGCACAATAATGTAAACTGTGGGATTTCATGGCTCAGAGTTCACTTTGTGTAATTCAAATCTGATGAGCAACAAAAACTCAAAACATAGTAGTTTGTTGTAATTATGGACTATCATTTAAATCACATTTTTACATCTAATAAATGCATAGGGTCAGTTATTTCTGATCACTTGTAGTGCAACACAGAGATACAGATAAAGGAAAAATGAAGAAAATACTGTAAATTAATCTAACAAACTGTTGCTGTTCAGATTGTAAGTTACCAATGACTATCCAAAAAATACCCAAACCCTGAACAGGAACAGGAAAAAGCAAAGAGGCTTTACAAATATCTTGCCCTTTGTAGTTTCCCTAGAAGAAATAGCAAGGAGTGTTCAACTCCAGTGTATTTTAAGTAATTGATGAAGAACCATTTTCCTGGCAATTACTTTTAATGTCTGTATCTCAAAGGATAATAATATTTGAGCCTCGGGCCGTTCAGTCGTATCTTCTACTGTCTGCATTAGAAATAATGCTTAATTTTATAGTCCTTGCTGTCTTGGTAGCACTCTGCATCATAGCAAAATATATTTGAATAAGTGTGTTCTATTTTTTCTAAAGTTATTTTAGAGTAACTATGCCTTAGTATGTGTAGGGAGATAAACTAATCATAACGTTGTGTGTGGTGCTAAAGGGCACCAGAAGTGAGCCTGAGAGGAGACAGATAAGCTTGTGCAGCTTTGAGAAGTTTTAAAGCCAGCATGTTTTGGGCTTTTTTTTAAAAATGTTAGAAAATTATTTCTGGCCTGCCCCTGAAAATGTTGCATTAATGAGAGCACATGCAGCAGGAAGCTCAGATCTGAGCTGAGCAGCAAAAAGATGGTGTGATTCGCTCAAAACTCTTTTAACATCTATTTTCACGGTAATGATTGAATGACTTCTGAGAGAAAGGAGCCTCAATGGTGTATTTCTGCAGCTCTGTGCTCAACAGCAAGGCCAACTAGCAGAGTATTCAGTGATCCCTGTGAATTAGGGCTGCTTTAGGGATGTGATGTGTCCCAGTGGGCACCCAGCAGATGAGAGCAGTCGGGAAGTAGTAAACCTCTACCATTCAGGATCAGTGATTGATGACCCCAGAAATAATGCAGAGGGTAAGTCAAATCCGCCTTCTTAGATACCATAACGATAACAAACTGGGCACTTTGCTTAGTGCCTGATTTCTGCAACACATTCCAGGAGGCGTAAGACCAGGTTTACACACAGACAATCATCAGCCTCTCGCTTTCTGAGCTTGTTTTCCTGAAGTAGGATTTCCCGTCTCAATTTGCACAGCTGAGGCAGTTGCAGGCACACATAGTCATTACCCACATAGTCATGGGTAATGCTGGTAAGCATGCACTTTTCTGCTTGTAAAAAGTCTGTAACCAGGGTTTTGCTTATAAAGCTGATGAAACACTGTGAAGTAAAGAGATGTGTACCATGTACCAGTGGTGTGTTACAGGAGGTTCACCTGTAGCGCTGTGTGAGCACTCACACCAAAAAAAAAAACCTTCATGCCTTAACAGAGCCAACAGTGTTTAGGTTCATCTGGGTTTTTTGGTGCTTTGGGAAGACTATAAATGAAGAGTTAATTGAACAACAACAAAATACTTACCAAGACAATCCTACGACCTATTTTTGGATAATTGTTTCTTCTCGTAAGAGAACATTACCTCTCTCACAGATGGTCAGAGTGATGCAGTTGGGGAAATCAGCCAAACTTGGCTTTTTTCCTGGTCTCTCTGCCTAGTAACTGCAGCATTTAACCCCAGAAGTATTATTTAACTTTGCTCCAGATACCATTTTAATCAACACTACTAGACTTCACAGTTGGAAAACTCCTTTTAAGGTGTCTGAACACAATTTTTTTTTTTTTTTTTTTAGTGTTTTGTACTTAAAGAAACAAACTCTGCCACAGTAAAGTTCACTTACTTTCAAATCACTTGAGGAGGGATTCCTATAATATAACTTGTAAAAAGGTTAATGAACCAGGTATAGGTTGTATTAGTAAGAGTTGATCTTCCAATAGTGAAATCAGTTGTGTGAAGGAAAAAATATTTGTTCCCCTGATTTACAGGAAGGAAAATTAAGCAGTTGGAACACTCATGTAGAGGGTGAGTGATTTGACTGTTAGGTTGAGTGCCTACTCTGGGACTAAAATCCAGGACTTAGTCTCTCTTTGTTATAGTACCTTATGCTTGTCATGGTATTTTCTAGTGACTGGTGTAAATTTGAACATGCAAAAACAACAAGGTGCTGAAGCATAGGTAGGGTGGGATTGTGTAAGGACATCTTAGCACTTCATACCTGTCTGTGTGGTTGCCATGGGCAGATGAAGCTGTACATGATGCAGGGAACCTGTTCCCCTCTGCTCTCAGGCAGAGGGACACTCCTCAGTCAGAAACATCCTGGTGATCACAGGTGATGAGAAGGGAGGCACCCATCTTGTCCACAGCCAGTTGTGAGTCAGGCAAAAGAAAGGAGCTGGATGTCTCACCTGTGCTGTTGCTTCTCTCTGTAATATTTGGGAAGGCTCAGAACTTCCACAAAAGTTGTACAGATACCATTTTTAGAATAGGATGAACCTGCAACTGAAACTATGATGTTTGGCCATGACAGCTCATTCAGTACAAGCTGAGCTCTGGTAAGAGGCACAGGAAATCATCCTGTCCTTACTCTTGGAAAGATCTTCTATGATATTCGAGATGATCTGTAGTTTTGGGTTTTTTACCCCAGTGCTGTTCTGCAGCTTGAAGACAGTTTCTTCACAGAGAAGTTTGATATTTTTCCAGTCACTGCTTTTGTGGAGATTATTCCCATTCTCAGTGTTTCTGGGTGAGCTGGGCTTCCATGCTGCAGGATGCTCTGGGTTTGGCTCCAAGCCCAGAATCTCAGAACATTCCTCCTAATGGACTTGATTTTTTTTTTTTTTTGTATCTGCCTGCTTTTCTCTTTGCTATCTATCTTCTACTCCAAGCAAAATTTTATTTGTATGATAAGCATGAGCAGACCAGCCCTTCCCTTATACAGCTAGAGATTTCATATATTTCCAACTCTGCTTTGCTTCCTCTCTATGGAGCTGAGATGAAGCTGGTGCTGACACTGTCTCACTGTAACATAGGCAGGGATAGGGAGCCTAGAAAGGCAGAAAACATTTTAGCAATAACTGAACCCGAAATTATTTTTAAGTAATATTTTATTTGGGTAAAATATATTTACTTTTTTTGGAAAAGTTTATAAAGATTGTTTTTTAAGATGCTAAAAAGTCAGCTGTTTAAGAAATCTGTTAACTCTTCAAATACCTTAGAACACACCCATCATTCTTCCAGGAAATGAAAAATTCTCTTTCCTCACAGAACTGTGTTCCTTTCTGAACACTTCAAACTGTGGACAGGTCTCCTTCACCAGAACAGGCTGAAGCAACCTTTCCCACATGCCACATGTTATCACTCCCTGACAGTTGACAGGAGAGCTTTTCATGTTTGGTCTCCTTAATCTATTTGAGTACAAAGATCTGGTTTAGTGCAAGTGAGCTCTTTTTAAACTGCTTAAAATAACCTGTGTATTACAGATTAAGAGGTTATGGAACACACAGACGAGCAGTTGCCTGGCAAATGTGAGGGAGTGTTACTCTGATCTGGAGTGGCAAGGCAAGTGTCTGTCCCTCTGGAAAAGCCACTTGCATGGCTGCTCATCTCTTAACACCTCTGCTGGCAATTATCCAGGACTTACTGGGGGAAGAGGCTGTTTGTTTATTTAGTGTTATGAGAAAGGATCTTAAGTGTAACTGTCCAGCAGCTGAAGCAATTAAATTCATTTAGATATGCTACAGAGGAAGTTTCTGCAGCATGCAAATGTAAATATTGGTAAGGCAACCAAATACTAAAAAGAAGGAGCCTGCTTTAATGGATTAAAAATAAATGCCTCATTGTAGAGGTGTTCCTTATTAAGTTTCATAGTTTATTTTAGAATTTATGTAATATATTAAAGCAGAATAGTTTGTGATTTGTTCATAATGAACAATTCTGTTTGCTTCTAATTTCCAGATCTCTGAAAAAAAAACCCACAGGAAGAAACAAAATCAATTCCGTTAAGTAATTGCTTTTATTCCATTCCAATTATTTTAATAATAGTGTTTAATGCCAGCTTCCTAAAGGCCAGTGTGAGTTAGTCATTACCTATTTAGAGCACTCTCTCAGCTATTTATTGTTTGATATTAAGCACAAATGGTGTCTGTTTGAACAAAAAAGATTATTTTTTTTCCCTTTACATGTGAACATCACTCCATAAAGAGCTTTGTATCCCAGGGAGGTGTTAAGAGTTTGGTCCAAAACAAGGATGTGCTGGAGTGTAAGTATTGTTAATAAGCAAATATAGCCCTGCCTTAAAATGGGAACTGTGTGTCCCTGTGGCCTGTAATGGGGCTTGTTGGGACTTAAAGCCCTCAGAATTGGGACAGAGTGTTGTGAATAGCATCAGGTACCTTGTTCTAAGTAAATGACTGAGTTACTGGGGGTAGCTCCTGGCAACCTTCTATGTCCCTGCAGGAAAGGGGCTTGTGGAAGTACTAACCAGCAGCTGGTGGTACCAAAACCATTCCTGAACTTGGAATCAAAATGGTGTGTCCACTTGGTATTGGTATCCTGCTGTGTTTTGGTGACTATTTAATGCCTGTTGGGTAATTTCTTTGAGAAACAGCCAGGAACAGGTAGAACAGTGAGTGATCCAGCCCTGTTGGTCTGTGCATGGATACAGACCTCCGTTCCTCTGTGTTTTCATAGCAATTTGTTGTGTGGTCTCTCTTCAGTCTTTCCCAAATGTAGCTCTCCCATTTTGCCTCCCTATCACTTGTAGTCTTTGGACCTTGGGAGTATTTCAGGCTCCTGCCAGTAGTGATACCTTCTTCTACTTCCAGTCTCTAGTTCTTTTTAAAAGACAAGAAGGAACTCTGATTTTTTCCTGGGTTAAGCTGGAAAAACTCAGACTTCCATAATCAGAAAAAATCTTGTTTGACTAAAAGCTTTAAAAAACCCCACCTCACTGAGTTAACAAAGCTGAAGGCAAGCAACTCTGTAAGAGAATCCTTTTCTTTATTGTGGTTTTTTCCTCTTAGTAGAATGACTCACTCAAATAGTTTCATCACATCAGACTGGCTTGTTGCTTCAATAGGCTTTTAGAAGTTTATTTGTGCCCTTTGATAGCTTTACTGTAGAAAACACTTTTGTTTGCCAAAGGGGAAAAAACCCTAATAAAAAATACTAATTATCAATAATGTGTATACAGTTTCTTTTCAGACAGGGATCATCTTCATTTTCAAATCAGGGACAGGTGAGCTTATGCTGAAACAATAATTTTTCATAGAAACCAAGGAAGCTCTTGTATTCTCTCAAGGTTGAACATGGAGAATAAAAAAGTGATTTTTGCAATCCTCATGCCTTTTTGACATATTTTCCCTTTTTACAAAAATAATAGAAAATTCATGAAGAAATCCACTGTCTAGAAGCTGCATAACAAAGCAATTTGGCCTGAATATAAGAACAAAAGTATGGGAATATCTCCTTCTTGCAAACACAGATTTTAAATAGGAACAAGGTCTGCTTCAGAGCCAGACTATTTTTTTCAGGTCTGTACTCAACCAAGAGTTTTAATTGGTCTAGAAAAACCAAGAACTTGACATGAGTTCTCGGCATTAAAGGGGAGTGGGTGGAAAGGCAGGGGGAATAGTCAGATACATAGAAAGTATTTTTTTGGCAGCTAGGGGAATACAATTAATCCCTTTGTCAGATAGTGTACATACACTGCTCTTCAGGGCATTAACCAGTTGTTCCTATGCTAAAAATATTTTCTCATATAAATTATGGATAAAAGGAATAGGGATTTTTTTTCTCTTTTGGTTCTCTTTCTAATTCTCTTACTATCACAGTTTATTCAGTTGTGTTCTTACATGTGTATTCTGGAGCCTGTTCACTTTGAAAATTTAGGCTCTACCTTCATTATGTGTCTTTTGCCATCTACCATAGTTGTATGTTTTACTTCTTAATCTTTTTTTGCTTGTCTCCTTTTTTTCCTGAAAGTCACTGGACACTTAATTATATCAAGGTTATTTGAGCACCTTCTGATACTGGTGAAAACTTGGATAGACAATAAGAAAACTGGTGTAATTTCTTAATAAATAACTGTGCGACCTGCTCCTGACCCTGCTTTAGCAGGGCACTTGGACTAGATACTTCCCTTGCAACCCCAACTGCTCTGTGATTCTGTGATCTACTTTGTGGACTATTTATGCCAGATTTCAGCAGATTGCTGTCACTAATAACATTAATTTCCTATGCCATGTAACATACTTTGTTTACTATTTCATGTCTTAGGAAAAAAATTGTTATGCAGTTCTATTTTCTTTAGTAGCTGTCAGAAAATAGTAACTGGAATGAGTTTGTAAGCAGTCCTCATTGGGAGGCTGTAGCTGAATACTGGAGTGGTCCATATGTCTTAGAGATTTTTGGGTTGCAGTTTTCTCAATTAATTGCTGCTCAGCTTTAAAAGCATAGCACAGCTCTAATATAGAATAAAAATTAGTGTGCTGTGAAGTAATTTTTGCACAGTATTATCTTGTGTATTTGTCTTGTGGGTTTGTTTTGGGTTTTTTAAGTTTGTTTTTAAACATGAGGGGGTTACCATTTCAATTCAGTATGGGCACTGGATACCTTGCCGTTGTGGTGCATATTTAACTTGGAAAGTGGGAGTTGCCTGCTCATTCTTTTAGAAAAGAATGGAAACCTGTGCTTGCAAACATGAGCCTTTTTCTTCTGCATCTGTTCAATATATTCCTTCCCAGCAGCATAAGAAAACGTTCCCCATAATCCCTCTGATTACCAGGCTGATGGAGGTGTTCTCCAGTTCTTTTCAATGCAATGTCAGCCAAGGCTGCTTGGGAGTTTTCCTCACCATTTGGAGCTGAAGTCTCTCATTTGATTGATGAAGATGACTGATGTTGCACTCACACCTTTGGTTCTGCTGGGTAGCAGCAGTAATGTCTGGCAGAAGTGAGATAGCAAGGACAATATGTGCTGCAACACCATCAGCCTCTCCTGACACTGGAAATAGAACGTTTCTTTCCTGTGCTCCAGTTTATCCAGTGTGTTGAAAGTATTATATCTTTGTCCTGACACCAACAGAGTACAAATTATTGGAGAGGAGAAATGTGCTAAAATGTAGTTTACAGACTCAAAGTCAGCTAAGTCCTCTCTCATCACCATTGAAAATACAGAAGTTTAGCATATGATTTTTGGTGGCTTTTTAGGTAGGAATCAAGGAGCTACACCCTTAAACACTCAGGTCCCATAGGATTTAAGAGATTTATTCTACACCCTTTTACTTTAAAAGGTGCAGACTTCATGTAAAGCCACAGAGTTAGCTAACATCTCTGTAACTTGCAGTCTAAGGTCAAATAATTGACTTTTCTTAACAAATAGCAGAAATTTTAATTACAGACTTCAAAGAGCAAAGTATTCTCCAAAGTGGTTTACTCAGTATAGAGTAGAATGTAGGGTGAAGTGTTGAAAATAGTTAAAATTCTTTGGTCACTAAATGTGTAATGAGGAATGGAAGGAACCAGCCTTCTAATTTGTATATGCAAGGAAAGATGGAAATATATGGCTGCGTGTTTAACAACATGATGGTTTAGAAATAGATCCAAGAATAGCATATATATGTTTATATAGGACAGATTCAGAATAAAAGAGGAAGTTTTATTTGTCTCTGGAAAAGGATGTCTTAAATAATTTATCACATTTTGCTTTTTGGAAGTGCCAGTAATTGCATACCTGTTGTCTTAGGTATATGCTTGTACGACTGCAATCTGAAATGCTGCAACTTTAACAGAAGATAAAGAAGAAAAACTGTGTTTATTTTCTAGAAATAGGCAAAAAACATTTGTCCTGTTAACTACATACCTTAAACTGTTTTTTTTCTGGGAACCTTTTACAATATGTGTTTTATGTGAGAACATTCACGAGGCAGCTTCTCAGTTAGTAAAGCCACATCATTTTACACCTGACCTTGAAAAGTAATGAATTATGACATTAGGTTAGCACATTTTTGTCCTGTGGACTGATCCAGGGAAGAGGATTTTAACATGTCACGTGAAACCAGCCTTTCTCTTTAGGTCTTGCTGCTAAATGAAGATAGAAATGTAATGAAGGCAGGCAATGAGTTTGCATGCCAGAAGAGGTAGTAAGTCCATAGGTGGCAGCAGTAGATGTGTTTGACCTCCCTTTTTACTGAGCCAAACCTATGATAGCTGAGAACTTAAAACTTCTCAGAGAAAGCTTTTTGCCACCTCAAAGCTCAGTTGCAGAGAGCACTGCCCTGAGGGACAGCACCGAGTCTGCTTGGGGAGTGCTCACAGGGAGGAGCAGCACATGTGCTTCTGTGCTTTACATCTGCATCCTGGCACTGATGCTCCAGCAAAACCCATTCAGTAATTGTATTTTTACTGGGAGCCACTCCATAAATTGTAGTAGACTGCTTGTCTTGTCTCAATTCCTTTGGCAGTATTTTCCCCTCTCCACATCTATCTAGTTGTGTTTAAGAACTACCTGCTACTTTATCTCCATTTGGTTCAGGATGACAAACTATTAATTCACTGGATAGGCTGCTATTCTGTGCAAAGAAATTGCTGGCAGTTCCTCATGTGCACTGTGCCACAGGATTCCCATGCTGTGGAAGGAATCACAGAGTTTCCTGCATGCAGGTGCTCTGAGATTCCCAACAATTTCTCCATTATGTCCAAAATTATGTGACGAGATTGCCCAGTTAATTCAATGTGTGAACACCTGACTGAGACGGGCTGTGCTGCTGCACAAAGAGGCTGCAGCTCCCTTCCAGAGGCTTTTTATTCCCTACTGACCTGCCAGGGAAGTTTGGGCTTGGGGCAAGTGAGCTGTCAGAGGTGATGGAAGCTTTTGAGATGATGGTGACTGGTGTCCTTACTGGTGGTGAACTTCAGATGTGTCTGATCCAGTCAGACCGAGGCACTGAAATCTGTGGGGCCAGTTGGACACAATTGTTGTAGGCAGATTTTAATGTTGAGTGTCTCTTTTAGCACCATCTTGAAGTTACAAGTACATGGTAGGAGTAAGGTGTACAGAGAGACAGGAAATTGTCCCAGCTTTATGCAACATAACCAAACTATGCAATAGTTCTGTAGGAATTGCCTGCAAATACCATCAGATAAAATTAGCTTTCTGTGCAAGGAGCTAATATAGCTGTTCTTTAGGTTTAAGCATTCATAAAAGAGGTCTGTGCACTTTTGAAAGGAAGAACCAGTATTTTCAACAAAATATCAGATAGGGGTGTTTTGGCAGCTCCCTGTAGTATCTTTCATTCTAAAGAGGAAGTATCAGTTTCTTCATCAATAACAAAGCTCCCTCACGTCATACCAGAGACACGGTGTCATTTAAGAAATCTGTAATTTGGAGACACCCTGTCACAAAGATGAAAACATCCTCAACTATAACTTTCATGTTCTTTCTCAGTTATATTACGGGCTTGTAAAAGTCATGTAGCCCTGACATTGCTACTTAGAAGTATCATAAGGTAACTGAACAGTTCAGTAGGGTATTTCATAACAAAAATTCTCTGTTTACCAGCTCTTGCCACAGCTCTGGTAGTATTTTCACCTTGGTTTAATATATTTTTCTCTTTCTCCCACTGTTCTTTGGGTGATGTGCCTCTCTGCACTTTTAGGTCAGTAAGGTGAAGCACCCTGGCATTTAACTGTTCCCCTGCTTGCTGGATCTGTTCTGAAGGGAGAGCACTGATGCCAAGTGTCTTAGCAGGCCTCTCTCAGCCAGGTGTGATTCTGTGTGGATGTACATTTTCTTTACTTTCTAGAAGAATGTACCTGGTCAGTATTAAGTTGGAGTAGGAGGTACTAAATCATATGGAAAATTTTAGCTGCTTCTATTTTGATACATTTGTGTGTAAGACAAGAATAAAATACCTTTTGACAGAAACAATAACTATTCTGCTTTAAAATTCAATTACCTTTCCAAATATAAGTAAAAGGGAATATACCAATGGGAAACCAGCTAGTGTACATGATCATTATACTGCTACCCCCTCCCTTTTTTTTTTATACCTGGCTCCCAAAGTGTAAGATTTTGATTTTCAAATGAGCTCACCAGATATACATGCAAGACAGGCAACTCCTGTGTAAATTATCATTTCATATGAATCCTTATCCCATCTGCTGCCCGTTTCCTTACAGCTGTCCTTTATTTCATGCAATTCCTGTCACGGAGTCCTGGAACCCACTGTTCAGACAGTCCTTACTCATCTGAGTAATCCACTTGGAGGCTTAGATATATTTTTGAAGGATTTAGTTTTTAAATCTTGACTGCTGTGGAGAACAGCTTTTGGGGTTTGTTTCTTTTTTCCACTTTTGTCTAGTGAGTATGGTTTGCCTGATATTAAGAGTGGTGCATAAAGGGTTGTTCTGGATAAGGCTTTTTTACTTCAAGCATGTTCTCTTTGTGGTGTCTCACATAAGTTATAAGGATTTCCTTTGTCTCCTCTCTTTCTGTACCACGTAGTGGGATTAAGGACTCAGTACAAATAAAGAGGTGGTGGCATGTTTTCGAATTTATTGCATTTATTAAAGTATTCCAAACTCAAACTTTTCAATACAGTGATATCAATTTCAGATATTTAAGGGGATAAGTACCTATTGAGGATTTAGGGTAGGGTTGATTGAGGAAGTAAATCTACTTTCCAAACGTCTACAAAGAAAAATCAAACGAGAAATTCAGTATCAAAAACATCAAAGACAATAATGCAGTTGCTTTCATCTCCAGTGTGTGCTTGCACTTCAAAGAAAAGCAAAATGCTCACCCTTCCGCCAGTGCCCCCGAAGGAGGATGAGCCTATAGTTGAAGATAAGTCTCCACCACTTTTTTGAGAGAACAGGGGAAATATAAGTAACATTTTATGCAGGGGAAAAAAAAACAAGAAAACCAACCAAAAAGCTTTACACTATTTCTGTCACTGTACTGCTTGTGTCATAGGACATTTCCCGTACTCAGGAATCCTCTTGTTTCATTAAGATATGCAGGTAATGATGTACCCCTCAAACGCTTCTCTTCACTCAAAAATTTTGTTTCCTTTGTTTATCTCTCAAATCTAAGGATAATGGTATTTTCTGAGGTGATGTTCTTCATCCTAATTATCACTTCTGCCAAATGTGCTGATTGCACACAACTGAAGATGTGTATTTGCTCACTCTCATCCTCCCATACTTTTTATCTTGGAATTGATGATATTAGATTTAATTCTGGACAGTCATTTTATATTAACAATTGTGTGAGGGACATGTTCAGTCACCGGCACTGTGGGGAGAAGGAGAGAGGTAAATCAACCTGTAATGCCTCTCTAAACAGTTTGCTGTGAAACCAGCAAATTTCAGGGCTGACCATGCTATAGAAAATGATGCATGTAATGATTCCCTAAATTCAGGTGTGTGATTCAGCACTCCTGATTGTCAGTGCAAATGTGGCCCTAAAACAACCCCCAGAAATTAACAGGAAAAAAATCAGGACATTTTCCTTCTGTTCTTGCTTTGGAGATTTTTATTTTTTAGGCAAAGGTTATTGCTAAAGATATGCAGTAAACTGGAACTTATTTCTTTGAGTGAGAACAGGTTTAAAATGGTTGTTGAAATGAGACTAAATCCAGTTTTGGTTTTTTCTCCATGCTGCTTTAGCTCAGTTTCAAAGCTATCACTGATCAGGAAGCTTGACAGGCACAGTGTTTGCAAATCCTCACCAATGAGCAGTAACAAGATTTAAAAGTGAAACCTCTGAAGAGAGCCAGTTTGCTCAGTCAGCTTTATAAATTCAGTTATTTAACCATCTGCAAGCTAGACTTATTTTATTTTTGTCTATCAGATATAAATCCTACACAAATAAGAGCATCAGAGCCTAGTGAATATCATCACATAAAATAATTGTCCACACGTTTAGAGGTTATTTCATAACATACCAATCAACTGAAACTGGATTCATAACACAGTAAACTGAACAGGTTTGCTTTTAAAGGAGGATCCAGAGGAATAGAAATACTTGGAAATCACTTTGATAGGGAAATGTATCTTTGACCTGTTTTCCCTGTCCCTTCTGTGGCAATGAATAGAAGTTTAACAATTAGGCACAACCATTCTTCTTGCAGAACTACATGGCCTGAACTGAAACCTTGTAATCTAGTTGCCAGATCAGCAAGTAAAGGCACAAATAAGGTGGCAATTATTAGACTTAGTTAAAGCACAATGGGCTTCCTCTGTTATATTTGTCACTGTTAGATTTTCGTATTTTTGCCAATGAAGAGGATAAGGGAAGGGATGGGGGGGAGGGTTTCCCCCAGAGATCATTGCTCAGTTAGGGATACAGGAAACTTTCTAACAGTTTCAAGTATCATTCCCTTAACTGTGGTGCCATTTGAGGGGAATACAGAGCACAACTGATGCAAACTTGTATGGTGCTGCTGTGTTTTGTTGGGCACTCTTTCAGTTGTGTGAATGCACAGATACATAGATGTGTTTAATAATAATCAATGTTTATCAGCAACTATCGTGGTGGTGTCATTTCAAGCAGCAGCTTGAAATGTTATTTGTGTGACTGTTTGGAGCTGTTTGTTTTGCAGGAGAGAAGGAACCTGTTGTTTCCTTTCCCACAAACTTGCTGCTTACAGGCATTTTGTCTGTGAATTTTTCTAGTCTCTACTGCACAGGTGAGACTGTGGAATGGCTTCATTTGGATACTCTGGCTTTATATTTTTGCAATTTAGAATGCATTCTAGTTGGGGTAATACAGGGTTATACAGCACAAGTCCGTATGGTAATCAGTTGTAATTAGCTGGGGAATTACTATGAGAGGGAGGTATTTGTAAACAGCAAGGTCATCAATAATGATGATGATGAGCAGCAAGAGAAATTTAATGACCCTTGTTAAACTGTTGTAACGAATTCAAATGCAAACTTTTAACAATACATTTTTCTGAAGTTGTGATACTGTTGGGTTGTTTGCCTGAGATTTTCTGGTGCAGACTTATGGATTTTTGAGTGTATTAAAAGTAAGAACAAGCATGCTATTTGTGTTCTTACACAATGGTCTGAATTTTTTTCACATCCTATGCACTCTTTCTTTGTAAGAACTTAGAATTTCCGTGCTTTAAAAATGGCCTTTTAAATCAAGTCTTTGATCTCATTGCTGCTCAGTTATTTATACATATGTTTGTGTGTGGNGATAATGGTATTTTCTGAGGTGATGTTCTTCATCCTAATTATCACTTCTGCCAAATGTGCTGATTGCACACAACTGAAGATGTGTATTTGCTCACTCTCATCCTCCCATACTTTTTATCTTGGAATTGATGATATTAGATTTAATTCTGGACAGTCATTTTATATTAACAATTGTGTGAGGGACATGTTCAGTCACCGGCACTGTGGGGAGAAGGAGAGAGGTAAATCAACCTGTAATGCCTCTCTAAACAGTTTGCTGTGAAACCAGCAAATTTCAGGGCTGACCATGCTATAGAAAATGATGCATGTAATGATTCCCTAAATTCAGGTGTGTGATTCAGCACTCCTGATTGTCAGTGCAAATGTGGCCCTAAAACAACCCCCAGAAATTAACAGGAAAAAAATCAGGACATTTTCCTTCTGTTCTTGCTTTGGAGATTTTTATTTTTTAGGCAAAGGTTATTGCTAAAGATATGCAGTAAACTGGAACTTATTTCTTTGAGTGAGAACAGGTTTAAAATGGTTGTTGAAATGAGACTAAATCCAGTTTTGGTTTTTTCTCCATGCTGCTTTAGCTCAGTTTCAAAGCTATCACTGATCAGGAAGCTTGACAGGCACAGTGTTTGCAAATCCTCACCAATGAGCAGTAACAAGATTTAAAAGTGAAACCTCTGAAGAGAGCCAGTTTGCTCAGTCAGCTTTATAAATTCAGTTATTTAACCATCTGCAAGCTAGACTTACTTGATTTTTGTCTATCAGATATAAATCCTACACAAATAAGAGCATCAGAGCCTAGTGAATATCATCACATAAAATAATTGTCCACACGTTTAGAGGTTATTTCATAACATACCAATCAACTGAAACTGGATTCATAACACAGTAAACTGAACAGGTTTGCTTTTAAAGGAGGATCCAGAGGAATAGAAATACTTGGAAATCACTTTGATAGGGAAATGTATCTTTGACCTGTTTTCCCTGTCCCTTCTGTGGCAATGAATAGAAGTTTAACAATTAGGCACAACCATTCTTCTTGCAGAACTACATGGCCTGAACTGAAACCTTGTAATCTAGTTGCCAGATCAGCAAGTAAAGGCACAAATAAGGTGGCAATTATTAGACTTAGTTAAAGCACAATGGGCTTCCTCTGTTATATTTGTCACTGTTAGATTTTCGTATTTTTGCCAATGAAGAGGATAAGGGAAGGGATGGGGGGGAGGGTTTCCCCCAGAGATCATTGCTCAGTTAGGGATACAGGAAACTTTCTAACAGTTTCAAGTATCATTCCCTTAACTGTGGTGCCATTTGTGGGAAAAGGAAGAGGGGAATACAGAGCAAAACTGATGCAAACTCTTGTATGGTGCTGCTGTGTTTTGTTGGGCACTCTTACAGTTGTGTGAATGCACAGATACATAGATGTGTTTAATAATAATCAATGTTTATCAGCAACTATCGTGGTGGTGTCATTTCAAGCAGCAGCTTGAAATGTTATTTGTGTGACTGTTTGGAGCTGTTTGTTTTGCAGGAGAGAAGGAACCTGTTGTTTCCTTTCCCACAAACTTGCTGCTTACAGGCATTTTGTCTGTGAATTTTTCTAGTCTCTACTGCACAGGTGAGACTGTGGAATGGCTTCATTTGGATACTCTGGCTTTATATTTTTGCAATTTAGAATGCATTCTAGTTGGGGTAATACAGGGTTATACAGCACAAGTCCGTATGGTAATCAGTTGTAATTAGCTGGGGAATTACTATGAGAGGGAGGTATTTGTAAACAGCAAGGTCATCAATAATGATGGTGATGAGCAGCAAGAGAAATTTAATGACCCTTGTTAAACTGTTGTAACCAATTCAAATGCAAACTTTTAACAATACATTTTTCTGAAGTTGTGATACTGTTGGCCTGAGATTTTCTGGTGCAGACTTCTGGATTTTTGAGTGTATTAAAAGCAAGAACAAGCATGCTATTTAAGTTCTTACACAATGGTCTGAATTTTTTTCACATCCTATACACTATTTCTTTGTAAGACTTATATTGATAGGAACTTAGAATTTCCATGCTTTTAAAATGGCCTTATAAATCAAGTCTTTGATCTCATTGCTGCTTAGTTATTTATACATATGTTTGTGTGTGGGTAAGAAAATGCCTCTCTATATGTATATTAGCTATGCATATATCCAAGTATTCCATACATGTGTAATTACCCTTATAGGTATATTAGGCATATATAGGTATATTAATATACTATATCTTATAACAAGGGTCCTTATATTGCTTAGACTTGGAGCCTGCTGCGAGGGTAGGCAAAATAAATGAGTTTTTCCTTAGAGGTCTCTTTCTTCCTCTGTAACATTAATGTATTTTTTTTTTTTTGGATGTGCTTTCAGAAACATAATGACATAGTTATGGCATGCTTCCTTCATGTCTGGAGCAAATTGGTGACAGTCTGTCAAGTCTATCTTCAGTATTTTAAACTTCCCGAAACTGAAGGGGGGGGTTTGTTTGGTTTCTTTGGGGGGTTGTGGTTTTTTCCTTCTTTTTTTTTCAGAAATCTTTTTTTTTTCAAGAATAGCCATAACCTGCTGATTTTTCTCTTCAAAAGGAAGACAAGAAATTTTGGCATGTGTAACCCTGTGTGCTCAGTGACTACATAAGGGTGTTTGCAAAACATGTGTGTGCCATGCAAAGCTCTGCTCTTCGTAAGAAAAGATGAAGTAGCTTATACATCCTGTCCAGAAGCAAGGGCATTTCAGCCAGCCCAAAACTTGGTAGGGAAAGACACAAATGGGTGTAGGATGGGTGTCTGGACCCGTTGTTTTCAAAAATCCCAGGTTCCTTGGCAGCTGCTCCAAAAGCCTCTGGCTCTCTGCAAAGTGTAGGTCCTAAATTCTGTTCAGTTCCTTCAGCTGTGTTGAATATCTGGTTAGAGAAGAAAACAGATTAAACACACACCAGTTTTGAGAAACCCTTGGAGAACAGGTGCAATGATGAAAGAGATGAAACGTAAATGCTTGTAATTCTATTTTCTGAAAACACAATTCCACGTAAAATTTATATTTGTTTTAATTAAAATAAAGCTGTCCCTACTACCAACCCATGAAGTATTTTTCTTTCCTCAATATCTCAAGAACTACATTTATAAAATATGATTAAAGAGGTAATATTAAAGATGTTAGATTTCCCATTTTTATTTACTGTTAAAACACTTTAGAGGAATGTGATGTTTTGTAGCTTATCTGTGTGCAAAAGAAACTACTACAGCTCAAATATAAATTTATTGCTTTTCACTGAGCAGTTTGTAAAGGCAGTAAGTAAAAAAAAAAAATCGACTAGATATCTTCACAGAATGCACAAATCTTTCCATTGTAGTTATGAAAGCAAAAGTAGTTTTGAAAGCAAATGTAGAATCTGACTCAGTGTCACAATCATCACATTACTTAAAACATTTTATTTTTGTCTGTGAATATAGAGTTGCTCTGGCAATTTATGTAAGTAACGCAAAACAGATGAAACCCTTTAAGGAGTTGCTGGCTGCCACAAAAGCTTTTATTATTTAAAAAAGAAAATTAATCACTTGAAAATGTTATACTATTGACAAAGTTGCTTGCAATAATTAAGAAATTTAAATGAGTCCCTCACAGAGCTGTAACAATTGGGTATTATGGTTTCACAGGAAATAAGAATTTCAGATATTAAATGTTCACATTGTGGCTTGAAAAAAATGCTTTGGGTCTTAAAAGTAGCTTATCTTCCAGTGGAATTAGCTCAAAACAAGACTCTGATTCCTAGTTCCTCATTATTATTCAGAGATAGAAGTCACTGGGGCTTTGTGCCCTGGCTGAGACAGAGCTTGTGCCAAATCTTTGAGACAATCAGGTCCCTTGGCCTGATGAGGTATTTCTTTTAGCTCTGCAGCGAATGGAGTCTCCAGACTATTTCAGAAGCATTAGTGACTTTCCTTTGAAATATTAGGCACTAAAAGCCAAGTCCATGTCTAAAATAAATAAAGATTAAAAGGCCTGTTGATTCCATCTATGCTTGATCATTATGTTGCTTCCATCTTAGGGGTTTCTCTGTTGCTCTCATAGAAAGCAATGATAGTCCCTCAGCAGTTTTGCCCCATGATTAAGTCAAAAGGTTTAAACTATTATGACTTCATTATGTGTGTTTACATAAGCAGTAAGTATTACTTGAAATAGGAGGGTAAGTTCAGAAAAAAATCACAGTGGCTTACCTTCTTTGGTTTTGGTGTTTGGGGTTTTTTCTTCAGGAAAATCCAGTATCATCGACTCATCTTTTTTATTTTCTTATCTCCCACATTTGTCACATGTAGTACCTGTGTTATGAGCCATGGTGTCTGCTGTAATAAATGGACCTATGGAGCACGAGATTAAATTGAATTCTTCTTGTGCTTATGTTTTTTTTGTGAGACTAATCACATAGGTCGTGGTTTTCCTTGGTCGGGGAGCCCCAGCTAAGAATGTCTTTCTTCCAAGCCCTTTGAAATGCCCAATACACATCCCTTCAGTCTTTATTAATGTTGCCTTGAAGCAATGCCTTGTCATACAGCAGACAGTCAGACTTGGCCAAACTCTGCATCAGAAAATAGCTTGTCTTTTGGACAGAAAGAGTTGGTTATTAGTTGCAAGGAAAGTTTGAGAATGTTTTTTTAATATAGGTATAACAGGATTAGGGGTTAAGAAAATACATTATGTCCCAGTATAATCAGGTGCAGCACTTTACCTTTAAGAATTTTACACAGTTGTGTCTTGAAAGAACAAGTATTTTCCGGTTCATGTGCTACAAAATAAGTAGGCAAACTAAACAAATGTAGTTTAGAGTTAACTGTATTAGATTTCCTACAAAAGTTGGAGAGGTGCTCTGCTACAGGCAGATTAAATTTGCAGTGTTAAATTTGAAATTATTTGCCTTTTGGATGCACATGTACTATAGCTATAAAACTCAGTATGAAAATGTATTACGTATGTAACCTTGATTAAGTCAGGTTGTCCTTTGCAGAGGGACAGCAAATGTTTTATTTGATTGTCTCTAAAAGTGTATTCCTTCCTGTTTAAATAATCCCCTGTCTCTGCATGAATGCCTGCACATTAATGTTTAAATGTGTTTAAATGTCAGTTATCTGGCATTAGAAAAAACATCATTAATGCCAGATATTAAGCAATTATCATAGCAGGGGAACCAAGGTTTACAAACACATTTCTGCATTCATTTGTGATTTACTTACAGTCGAGATTTTGCATGTGTTAAAGCATGAATTAAAATAGTTGACAAATACTCTGAGCATCAGTTTGTTAAAGGGTAGAGCAAATAGACCTATCACTTTAAAAATATATAATTAGAGTGATTGACATGATTCTTAGGAAACTGAGAGAGTAATAGTTTGATTCTGATCTAGAGTTGACTTATCCTCTCGGATCTGAGATTTTTTGTATGCACTGCAGCTCTCTATTGGATATTCTGCTTTCATCCTGTGATCCCAGCAAATGAAGCTAATAGATATGATGTGGATAGACTAAGCAAGAGGTGTATGTGCCATGGCTCAGAGCACAGCTGCACAGAACCTGGTACCTGGAGCCTCTCTGGTGCCAACAGACTTTGGGAGAGTTTTACCATGGTGCCCTGCAAGTCCTTTTGTCCTCGACTGTACATCATTCTTGCTGCTCATGTTTCAGACTTTTGGAGAGCACAGGCTTTAGGCACAGTAAAATAGTGATGTGACTAAACATGGGCTTAGGAGAATGTAAAACTAACCTTCATTTTTCATATTAGCTAGAATTTGAAGCTGATTTGTTGTCATATTGGAAGATGGCAAACCAAGAGTTGGATCAAAAGCAGTGATACCATTAACTTCCCTTTTACTTTGTTACTCAAGCGACACAGCAGATTTTTACCTACCCAGGAAGGTCTTTGAGTTGCTGATAGCCAAGGAGTTCAGCTCCTACTGGAGCCATTTGTTTTGGTGTCTGAATGAGAACTAAAGACTGGAAATTTGACCCTTTTGTGTGCCAGTGATGCCCTGTGATGCGGCTGCATCCCAGTGCTTTCCATCTGAAGTCCTCAGAGTGCTTTACAAAAGGGATCAAGTCTGAACCCCAAGGGAGCAAGGGATTTGTTCATGCAGCTAAGCCAATCTAATTAATTACTGCTGCCTAACGTGGGAGCTCCTGCTTCCAACCCTCTTCCAGCCCCTGCTTCCTTGTGCCAGGATGAGCAGGAGGAGCAGGAAATTGCCTGTTTGATACTGAAGTGAGTTGACTCCAGTTTAAGGAACAACAGGGAACACACAGCACTGGGGAAGGGAGGTGGGAAAAGCTGCAGTAGGAGCCCACTGAGTTTAACATCAGTAAAATGCTTAAATTTACATAACAATATTAAGTAATCTAAAATTTCCAGCAGCCATTTCAAGGTTAAAGTTCACACACCCATACAATAGCTAAATTTAGCTAAATAGCTACAATTGTCTGGGATTATTTTAGTAAGAAATAATCATGTTTAGAAAAAAAATAAATTCTTATTCAGAAATAATGTATTTCTTTGCAATTTGTGCATGTCTTAAGAGTTAAAATCATTGGTAAAGTCTGTTTATTCTTTATGCAGAAACAATAGAAACAAGTCATACAAGCAAACTGCTAAGCACAAAAAGCCTCTATTTTGGGTATTCCCAGCTACTTTTAGTAAGTTTGCTTTAGCTGAGGTTTTAATTTAGCATTAACAAAGGATTTTGTGATGTTTTATATCTAGTATTCAGCCTGTGATTTCATTCAGAACTACTATACATTTAAATCTCAGTTTGGAAGCTAGATACTCAGGAGAATAGTCCTGGAAAAATCTAAATTATCAGTTATGAGCTGATCTAAAACTTACAGTATTGAAACATCTTTTGAAATATGCATTAGAGAATCTTTAAAGAGGTCATACAAAATTCATCAAAACCCCTTTTCAGAAGCAGCTACTTTTTCATCAGGGTTTTACATGTCACTGGTTGTAGTTCCAAATTTTTCAGGCATTTACATATAAACAAAATTCTGTATATGCACACACACACAGGAGGAGATGAGAGCTCATCTCTTAATGAGTTTTATGTTAGGAAAGAGAAAGCAGCTGTGCTACTCTTGAGGTTTGGAAAACTAGGTAACAGATCTAATCTAGTTGTGTCTGGAGTTTAGGGATTGTACAGGAAACAATTTCTGCAGTACCTGGTCAATGTTTCATTAGAAGATGGGTAAATGCAGCAAAGAACTTTGCTAATGGTCATCCATGCTCAATAGGTACAAATGTACCTTTCTATCTTCCATGTATTCTTAATTTTTTTTTTAATTATTATTCCCTTGCTTGGGACTCCTGTACAAGAGCAGGCTGCTCCTTCAGTCACAGCCTTGAGTATGTAACAGCATCTGACCTTACCTGTATTGTTTACAAGTTTTGAGCATTTCTGTATCTATTTAGCTCATTCATGCCTCCCTGTCCAGTAATAACTAGTGACTTTGCAGAATTCCATGTCTCAGCTGCTCCCATGTCCTCAGTTTGCCTGTGACAGAGCTCCAGCTTTGCCTCTCTGTGTTCTGTGCTGAATGGTCCTTCCCTCTGCTGTCAGTTTTGGAGACTGCACAGAGGAAGAGAGAGCCAGGCTGACAGGAGAGTTGGTAAGGGCTAATCAGGAAATTTCCTGTGAAACAGGATTTCCTGAAAGCTGTTATTGATACCTGGAATATGCTAACCAGGGATAGAGGCAGAAGCAAAAATGAGTGAAATGTTCCTTTACTGTCTCCATATTTTCCTAGATTTCACCAATCTCTATCTTGCTTAGGAATTCACACCTGCTGAGAACAAGTTACTTCTTTACATTCCCAGCCTGACTGTGGCCCTTCAGCTGTGCATATGGAATAAATCCCACATCTGCTTTAAAAAGACCAGGCAGGGAAGTATGGTACAAAAATAAGTTTTAAAGTCTCTTGTAAGCTTTGCAAATGATGTGCCAGTTATGCATTGTTAACTAACATGAAATATCAAAAGTTTAGCTTCATAAAACTTGACAGTTATGTACTTGTCCAGGAGCCAGAGTGACCAGATATATATTAACTTAAGCATCTATCAGGACATAAACATCCTCAACTAATCTCAAAGCAACCTGTGCTGCAGCCACACCAAACAGATGTACCTTGCAGCATGCCTTGAAGGGAAACAGGAAAGGAAAAACTTGACCAGCTACTTTTTTCCAAATCATTGTAAAACTACTTTGACTCTTCTTCCTCCCTAAGGCATTTAAATAGCTACCCAGTTAGTAATTATTCTAATTAATGTAATAAACCCCTTTCCACATGTAGATTTGGATTTCCTTGCACAGCATGTGATTTCTAGGTGATTCATATGTTTTGAGAGCACTGTGTTTAGTTTAGAATTAAAGGAAAAGTTTCATCTGGAGTCATTGCTGTACAATATCAAGGACAGACAGCTGATATTCAACACTAACAAACCAGGAAGATGCCCCCAAAAAATCCTCATTCTTGGTTTGATAAAATCTCTGTGGATTCATTTGTGTTGCCCTTTTCCTGAGGCAATAAAGAGAGAGGGTATTTTCAGACAGAGGATCTTAGTTAACACAAACATTCTGTGGATGCTGGAGAGAGTTGATTGCCACCTTCCTGACTTTGCCTTAGGAAGGGTAAGTGATTATTTTAGCACTGGCATCATTCTGAAGGACTGCAACATATTTTACTTTGTTAACCTTTCTCATTCCATTGGATTATTTGGTCAGAGTCAAGAGACTTAAACTGATGGTTTTCACTTCTATGATTTGCCAGCCCTTATAACTGGTGTAGTGCCAGGTTCACTCTGAGCTGTCACTGGGCAAGAGTGTTCCAGCTACATCCACCTGTTTGTACTCTGGCTGCCAGGAGAGTGATTGGTTGTCAATTTGGCATTTTTTTTTGCACTAAATTCATTTTTTAATTTTTTTTTTTTTTTCCTGGAGGAGGACAGTAATTGGCATTGGTAGCCTCAAACTGTGTATTATGAATTTTCACAGATGTCAGGACAGACACACTTAATACTATGGCTTGCTGAATTGGCTTTTCCAACATGTTTTAGTGAACACATGGGTATTTTAGGTGGTACCTGTAACTGTAAAAGAAGCATATCACAGCTGAAGGCATTGCCTTGTGTGGACTGGCTAAAGCTGTTAAAGGTAATCAATTCCTGTCTTCAGTTTGTCTTAATCTATGCCAGTGTTTAGCTCACCAGAAAAGATATTTGATCACATGCAGAGGGTTTTTGTTGTTTTGTTTTACCCAAACAATAATGTTAACAGAAAGCAATAAAATCAGTAGTTGACAAGACAAGTTTGTCTGCCACCCTTGTCATTAATGAACTGATATGAAGTGAGTGAAGTGTTGGGTTTTTTCCTTGATTGTGTAAACCTGAGAGAGGATAAACTCAATGGAATAAAAAACTTCATCTGAGACATATCAACCTGTGTCTCCTTTAGCAATGTGATTTGATGAGAGCTGCCTTAGTTCTAGTTCTGTTTGGATTTTCTATTTTAAAAAACTTGATGGCCCTGTCAAGTTACTTTTCAGATAGTTGTGGATTATCTCTACGGCCAGTTCCTGGGGACTTTCACTTGTCACAAATACACTTAACACTAGAAAGCAAAAAAATTACACTGTGTGCAGGCTGTAGGTCTTGATAATGGGTAACAAAATGAATTTCCCTGGCACAGTACACTTGTGTGCTCTTTCATCACAGGTGAAGTCAGGCAGAGCACAGGGCAGGGGCCTTTTCTTCTGTCTTTATATTATTAGTGTTGGGAGAGGGAAAAAGAGAAGGGACCAAAGTGAGGGAATCATCTTAAAACAAACTGAATTTTCAGTACATACAGGTTCTTCAAATGCACAGCTGTTCTTTAACATACAGTTCATTAGATCAGAGTTACATGAAATAGACACTTAATTTCTTCTTTTAATTGCAATTCTGAAGAGATTTTCCTTTCTGCAGGCTGCCCTAAGCATCCTACCCTTTCCAAATAAGGAGGATTTAGTTAAGAGCACTGAGACTAAGCAATGGATATGTCCTCATTCTCAGGAGACATATTTCCCCAATGAGCAGCAAAATGTGTGTGTTATTTACTATAATGTATAACCCAAACTATAAATTTAGGCAAGCCTTGTAACTCGAGACTCTTCCGATACAATGTAACAGGAATCTTTAAACAATTTCTATTTCAGTCTTGAAAATATTTTTCCTTGTAGCTGGTACTCTCCAGCTTTGATGCAAAGCGAGAAGTTGTGAACAATTTTAATCTTTAACGTACTTTTTTTTTTTTCAACTAGTAGATAAACCTCTCCAAAGTTGCACATTTTTTGTAATTGACCAAAACAGAGGGCAAGGTGAAGGGCTGTAGTGTTATCCAAAGACTAAGGTGTGGAGTGTGTCTGAGGGCTCCGAGTCAACACGGAGCGACACAGTTGTGCACACACCACTTGTAGCTCCTTTCTCTCAAACCATGGAGGTGCAAGGGAAGCTTGCACCAGAGGGAAAACACTAATGCAGATGCAGCATCAAGACCCTGTGGTGTTAAACCTGGCCTCTACATTGCCTCTGTATGAATACCTGGAGGGAAGTGTGTTGCTGTGATGTGAGGCCAGAAGGCCCAGGCAGTCTCCTAAGGCATTTGACTTGTATGCTTTCAAGTGTAGGCAAGTATTAAATTTTCATTGCAATGATACTGTTTTCAGCTAGAATGCTTTTTGAGCACATCAAAAAAAGGACAGGCTGCCATGACTTAAGGCCAGAAGTGGTAGCTGGGCAAGAGAAGGGGGGGTTAGCAATGCTACATCTGCTCAGAGCAACAGCATCCAACTTCTTATCTGAATAAAATAAACATCATGTTCAATTTGTAGTATGTTATAATTATTGCTACCAAGAAAACAACCTCTTGAGCTAGGAGATAAGTGCCACAAAGAAGCAGTGCCCAGCCAATGTGACCTTAGAGCAGGAGAAGGGGTACACAAGTCTGCACACATTGGTTCTAGAGAGATACAAAGCCCAGTGAGATGGCAGGTAGGGAACTGGGGGAATCCACCACACATTTCAGATGTGCCCAAATGGGTGTATTAATTTAGTGCACTATTATTTTACTATATTTTGAAATAATAATCTAACCCAAATATACTTTTATCCTGTATTGAACTCTGAACTATGCTGTGTGGGTCATTCCAAAGGACAGAAGTGATCTTAGTCTGAACTACCACCACTAAATCCTGTAAATATGCCTAATATCTAGTGTAATTACCACACTGCTGTTTCTGTTCTCTGCTAAACAGACTTGTCCTTAAGGTTTTGCACAGCCAATTATTAAAATAAAAGGGGAAGTTGAATAAAGTAACCATGGAAAACTGAGAATGAAATAACAGTAAGGATCCAGACCAGTCCATATGGGGTCATTGTATAGTGAACAGTGTAGCATGATCTTGCAACGTGAGCACTATTGTCTACATTACACTGCTTACTCAAATACTTGGAATTCATGGTGACAACACTTGAAATTAGGCAGGTTAATGACTAACTGATTAACAGCAGAGAAGGCATTTGCCACAAGTGAGTTATAGCCATTGTTACAGTAAAGCCTCTGGAAAATGTTTTAAATCATCACAGAATTATTTCCTGAAAGGTGCTTTGACTGTATCTGAAGGAGCTCTCTCATGATGCTTCACCTTAAGGAGCCTTTGAAAATGGATCCAGATGGATGGGCTTGAAAGATGTTGAGCTGGTCACTTTATACAAGCATCTGAGCAACAGTGGCTTTGGGTGAACACTGATAGTGCAATTCCAGTCATATTTGGCTGCCACCTTTGAAAGCTGAATGATCTGCTGCTTTATTTACTTACTCTTGGACACAAAAATGTAAAGTTAAAGTTTGGTCCATTAACCTCCTGTGAACTACATCCTGGCAGCTGCTACTTATGAGCAGGAAATATGAAAATAGGAAAAAATGCTCAGGCTGAACTGAAAACTACACATTTGTAGATGTGAAATATAGTAATGTTTTACTAAGTTAAGTTTACCTCTGCCTGGAGGCAGCTAAGCCCTTGTTAGGGATTGTAGCATATATTTATTGCTTTTCCATCTGGATGCATTGACCTGCTAGGTTTTTTAATTTATTCCTATGTACCAACTGTAATTATTACCTGTGAAATGAAGAAAAAAAGGAAAATCTCCAGAATTGTAAGCCTTTATTTCCTGTCTTCTCAGTTCTTGCGTGTAGGATCGCTGTCACAGCCTTCAAAACCTTTTTATTAATTTATCCTTAGACATATTAAAAATCCATTCATCCACATGATTTAGTTAGTTGGAAAAGAAAAAAAGTGAAGACAAATATCTGCCTGTAGATATCAGGTAACATTTAAATTGGTTGTAGCCTATTAAAGCTCATTTGTTCATAATGAGTGAAAAAAGTATTACCAACTGAACTAGTGTTCATTCTCCTATTCCTAATTTATATTCATAAGCATGAATACAGATGCATGGAATTAGGAGCAACACTCTTTCCAAAGGATTTTAAATAATTTTTGAGTTGTAAAGTCAACCTCAAATTTAAAAAAATCTTTGGAGCAACGGTGGTTTGGTTGATACTACAGCAAATATTTTGTAGGTTTTTTTAAAATAACTCTTACCCATTTAGAGAGAATGGACCAGAAACTTATGTTCAAAAGGTAATTCAAAAAGGTACTTTGGAGAATTGTGGTTTATATTTAATTGTGGTATATTTAATCCATATAATGTAACTTTTATGATACAGCTGGAGTCACTTCAGTATAGAGCTGAAGTTCAGTGTAGAGCAGCCAATTTTATAACCAGATGTAGAGCCTTTGGAGTGCTCTGCTCCCTCTCATGGCTCTCCCATCTTCCTGGATCTGTGCTGCCCAGGCTGTGTCCCATTGCCTGCACCTCCTCTGCCGGATTCTCTATTTTGCCTGCCTAGTTCTAGTTGCTGTTCATTTAGCAGAGCAGTTGGATAGGAGCTGTCTCTGATTGTCTTCATTAGTGTGTTAGTTCCGAACAGTTGCAGGTTTTGGGTGAAGCCCTGACTGCTTTCACTTGTGCCACTTTGGCCCCACGTGCTGCTCCACATCTGTAAAGCATTTAGAAGTGTAAAGTGGATTTCTTTCAAAGGAGACAAATCCTGACACTTCTTTCCATGGGGGCACAAAATGCATTCCAGCCCATGAAAGAAGTGTCCATGAAAGAAGTGTCCAAACAAATAACTTCTCAGATATTTATTTAGGGGTGGTAGCAGGGTACAAGGCTGAATATATTCCAGAATAAGACATGGGAAGAACATACTGCACACATGTAGGAACCTCAACTACTAGCTGGTACAGTATTGATTGTACCAAATGACTGGCTAATAGAGATGAAATCCTTAGTTGCTCACACTGGTGGACATTTAAAAATCCATCATTCCCAATCACATTGATGGCTGAGCACCGTTTGCCTTGCAGAGATGGGTTAAGGATGTCAACATTCAATTATTGCAGTGGAGAAGGGAGAGTCTGGCTGTCTGCAATGGCTTTTCACTCCTCTGTTGTAGAACAAATCATGGCTTTCTCAGATACAAGATATTTTCTTCTGCTTTTCTAGATACAATTACAATAATTCTAAACTGAAGTAGAAATAAAGAGATCAGTTTTATTATCTTTATTATTTTATAATATAGAAACTTTTCCTCATTCTTAATCAATCTGTTGTGCACGTATATAAGAAGATGACAGTTTTTGTTCCCCAGAGATTAAAGACTCTGTCCCTATTTTCTGATTCCTTGCTCCATCCTTGTATCCTTGTGACAACTGGACAGAGTTGTTCTGATTCTTACTAGTGTGAGTCTGGAGATGTGCTGGACAACAGTGAAGCTTTGCCAGCATCTACAGACCATTAGCAAAAACTCCAGAAAAGAGCTCAGTTCAAAGTCTGAGTCTGAGAAATTTCATGTGCATGAATCCAAGTACTATTTTCACACAGAAATACAAATCCTGGATATGCATGAGAGACAGAAAAATTTTACTCACTTCAGAAATCTGGCTAAGATATTATTCCCACCAGGACATATGATCATTGAAAGAAAATGGAAAAGCATGGAAGCACCAGCTGTTTGTGAATGAATCAGATTTGGCCTGGTTAACATCAGAGATGAATCAAATATGGTTTTGTTATAAAGACCGATGAATTGAAGAAGGTTTAGAAATCCTCTAAGGATTTGTCTGAAGACAGTGTCTGGCTTGTAAAAGTACCTATGCTGTTTCATAAATATGAAATGGTTATTGGGTTATTTACTTGTTCACCTTTCCTTATCAGTTTCCTGCTGGCATCATCCTACAGTATCCTAACAAAATCAAAGACCCTTGAGCCTCCCTATTTCAGACAGGACATTGCCAGTCTGTGTGTGAATGTGAGTCCATGTCTGATGTCTTCACATAATATTGGATGTATTTACTCAAGTAACTTCTCTGCTGGTTTGTTAAACTTCATTTTCAAGAGAAATTTTAATATCTTAAGTACAAGGTGTCTTATATAAACTCAAAAAGCATTTTACACAGAAAAAGGGTGCTTCACTGACATTGGAGTTAGGATTGGAGTGTGATTGTGGAACCTGATTTGTTTGAATTTTCCAAGTGATATTTATGACTTGTTTTAAAATGGGGAAAAATGTCCAGTTTATAACTATAATGCTACTGTAACATGTTGTTTGTAGCATTGGATACATGGAAGTGACTAATTGCTGATGAGAAAACTAGGTGGGATATTCTGTGTTTGTAGGTCAGCTGTAGAATGTTCAAGTAAGGAACAAAGGACCTGTAATGAGTGACTTCTAAAGTTTACAAATAGATGAAAAAAAGATGCTTTTTAAAACTGAAAAGTGCTCTCAAGCACTATGGTTTAGGGTATTTTTGGTCCAGGTTCTCATTTACATGGGTGCATATTAGCAAATACAGGTTAATGTCTATGCACATATTTAAGAAAATCATGGCAATAGGATACGATGTGCTTTGTGGTACCACTGACACTTGGCATTTGCAGTTTTCAGCAGAAGTGCTCCTAGTGTTCCAAACATTTGGAAGAATTCTGGCAGCAGGGAAATACTGTCACTCTCAATGATTTTCATTTCATACATTCAAAAGAGAATCTTACACTTAACAGAAAACCAAACTAATGTGAAACTTTTAAAGAGACTTTCTGAGGGCATCCACTTCATGTTATACCTGTAGCTCAAAATAAAGTTGCACTTGGGTTCGCTTTCTGCAAATTAAAGATGCCTTCTATTTACTTTCATTCAAATGTTTAGCTATGCTTCATTGTTACCACATTAGACAGCAAACACAAATCCAATAAAATGTAAACCTTACTTTCATTAAGCTGAAAGCAACCTGCTTGTCCAAAGTCTTTGAGATTGCCTCTTTTAGAAAATACTTTATTCTCAGAGGTAAGCAACCTTGGTCAACTTGAAGCTCTGCTTAATCCCGTGAGAGTGATTGATTTGGGTTGTTTGGGGTTTTTTTGGCTCAGTCCACTCTCATGCAAATCATGAATTTACTTCATTCTGGGTTTGTTTATTTAGATAGAGTTCTTTTTAAAAATGGTTGCTGCTAGCAATTCTCTGTTTTCAAGGATAAAAAAAATCTGCCAGGATATCACCTAATATTGCAATGTTATTCTTTTTATGTTAATTGATGCTTTTAGATAACAGTGATTGATGGATTGTGTTCTTCCAAGTATTTGTTCACTCTGGAAACCGCCAATGTCATTTAAGAAGGAAGGCAGGGTAGATGACAACATCTCACACCAGCATGTTCAGGTAAATTTATCTTTTCAAAATATTAAGGGCAAGGTTGAGAGTGACATTGACTCTAATGCAGGCCTGGAAGACTTGCTTGATTCTTTCCAGTGACAAAATACTGTGTTCTTATTTAATGAGGTGGCTGTTAGAATAATGGGAGGGGGGTTTCATCTGTCTGTGGTGATGTAAGCAGCAGTTTTCTAGTCCTAAGGCACTCCAAAAACCTGTTGACTTTGGTAGAATAAACCATTCCAGGAGTGCTGCTGAACTTGGTCAGGTGTTAATGAGTGCAGGTGTCAGATCTTTGCTGTGCAGCACTGAAGGGACCAAGGACCAAAGCGTGTCAGGTGTGGGGTGGATATGCCGAGGATTCCTGGTGCAGCCAAGTGTTACAGGCTTTGCTGTAACCTACTGCTTTTATCTTATCTTTTAGAGGTCTGGGCACTCCAGGGTTTTGAGCATCTTGTCTGTTGAGTCTATAGAGCTGTGTTTAGCATTTGGCTTTGTGTTACCTTCTCATGGCCACAGAGAAAAGAATACAGTGAAGTCTTTCCACAATCCTATGGAATTTCTCCTTCAAAGTCTGGTCAGAATGGCAGAGCAGTCACTGTCACAACTGATACAGTCTGATGTATTTTAAAGTCTTTTTTCCTGGTAACTGTAAGAGTTTTGTTTCCATGTTCCTTTAAATATTTACGCATTTAGCTTTCCTTGTTCAAAGCAAATTCAATAGTTTTATTTGCATTTAATATGCAGAATTAAGCAAGATCATAAACCATGCTCTGTTGGCCTGTGGGAGCCTTGAGACACACTGGAGAACTGACAAAAGGTGATTGAGAAAGGCAAATTATTTACATCTCTAACCTCTCTCTCTCTCTGAGCCTGTATCTATGATGTAAAATTTTAGTTTCCATAAAATGAAAAGATTGACTCATCCAGGCCAAAAATTGCTTACCAGTTACAGATTGCATATGTGCAAACCATAAAGAATATTCTGTACATGTGTTTGGAGGAATAGGGAACATAGAAAAGCTGAAACATATACACAGAGTATGTGTATATATATATATGCAGCAAAGCAATATGGGCAAAATGTTTTAGTCAAGTGGGCTCTGTCTGATTTTTTTTTTTTTTTCAGAATTCTGTTGTGAAGATGGCTAAACTTTGTTTTGTTCTGTGCAGAAAGTGGGTTTTACTGTCAAGCTTTTCAGCTGTCCCCACAAAAAAGGCACTTCTTCCAGGGTTCAGAAATAACAGAAAAATTAGGAACTAAAATCTTTTACTATCAGGTTAATCATGGCCCTTTGACTGTCATTCATAATAATCTTTTATTAGATTCACTAGAAGAGTTCTATCTTTTTTTTTTTTTTCTCTGAAAAATGGGTATCCACTCTGGTATAAATCAAAATCTTTTTGCTACTGCTTTCCAAATGGATTATTTCAAATACTCTGTCTTGATGTAATAGAAAGCATTTTTAGGAAATGTGACTCATTTTATTTACACAAAAAAGCACAAAAAAATACAAGGGTAATATCAACTGGTGGGGGTTTTATTACCAATTTTTATTATGTTTTTGAGTTACTAATGTAAAATATGGCTACTGATTAGTGTTTTATAATAAATGCTTACTAGAGTAATTTTAGTGAAAGAATACACAGCTCTGTTTAGCAATATGGAAAAAATACATGTAGTAATTATTGAATTGAAAGATTTATTTTTTTTTAAGTGAAAGCCCTGAAAGAATATAATTTTTGTGTTGGTTGAAATGTTTTAACTGGTATGAACTGGCTTGAACTGTCTCAAACAATAGTAAATGACACTGCTAGAAGGCAACCATGGTAAATTGTTTGCTGCACTGCTGTGCAGGTTACTGTTCTTTTTTCCCCCCCTCCTTGATCTCAATGCTAATGACAGTAAGGGAATAAATGAAGCAATTTCTCCAGAGTATGTCTAACTATGTTGGATTTTATGTCCAGGAAAATTAAGATATAATAGTACGTCAGCAGAACTGAACCTGATACCACAAAGACAGTTTTGTTAGTATTGATCTCAGGCTTGTTCACAGTGGATTGGGGTGAAGGGACAAATTGAATGAGCAAGTCCAGATTAGCACTGCTTAGCACCTTGTATTTATTAGAGTGGGGAACCACTGGAGTTGTAATTACTGCTCTGCGTTACAAATGACATCATTTTTTTCTCCTTGGAACTTGCATGTTTCAGTGAGAAGTCTGGGAAATGATATTTTAATGTGCTTGTTAGCACAGCTGCCTGAATCCTTTGCTTACATTAATGGTGACATCAGTGAGACTGTGCTCTTCTACTGTAGTGTTGGGCAGTGTATTTACAAGAGGTAAAGTCCATTCTCTTGGTGACTCAGGAGATGTCTTTGAGAACACATCTGTACTTCACCTGAATCTTCCTTCCTTGCCTCCTGCAATTCTGAGAAAGTTCCAAATTTATTCTTAACCAGCCTTGTACTTCCAGGGAACTAGAAGCCAGTGGGATTCACTGTCCTTCATGCACCGATAACTTCTATTTCAAAAGCATTTATGTAAAACCAGTAGAGATAAATTTCAGAACCCAGAATCCAGCAATGCTGCATCAAAAAACAGGATGATAACTGACAGCTTCAGAAACTGTCTAAATTTAGATGTCTGAAAATTGTGACATAATACTTTTTTTTTTCACCTATGACAAGCCAGTATTAAAGTGCTCAAACTTGCAGCCCCACCTACCAGTCAGTTCTCACCTCCAGCAAGCAGGGTCCTCTAACATACAGAGTTTTAAACTGCACTACTTTTTTAAAAGCAGCATTGTGCAGTTTCTTCATGCATTTCTATATTTCCTCATTTTCTCATTCCTTATGCTACTGCTGAAGAATACTTTTTTTCACAGAGGATTTGCTTGTAGTAAAAAAAATAAAACTTGTGACACCAGTCATCTTTCAGTGTGTTTCAGTTCAGCCTAGGAATAGGGTCATATGGTTATCTTCTGTGGCTCTGAAGAACAGAAGATGCTTACTAAAAGAGCATTCTTGTGATGAAGTAGCAGAAACTGTGACTAGCACAATGCTCAGTTGTATTTCTTTAACCATTATTTAGAGACAAGAACAGCACACTCATGCCTGCAGACATGCACACCTCACCAGCATTCAGGGGTTTGATTCCTTTTATCTAAAGCAGAAGCCCTGCTCCCTTTCCACGTTATAATGTAAGATGCCTGTTAGTTTCCTGCAGTGTAAGAGCAGTTGACTTCCTTATGTTTGACTTCTAAGATCTTTGGAGCCGTATTTTATTTTGTGTGCGGGCATGACAATAAAAAGGTAAGTTTTTCCTATTATATGAGCAGAGCTCAGATAGGGAGAAAAGGGGAATAGTGTGTTTCTGTGTACTATTCCCTTAATTAGGGCTTCAACTCAAGTTGAAGTCAGCAGAGGTCATTCCATTAGTTTCACTTTCCCAAGTTTTTTCATACAATTAGGTGGGTGAAGAATTACTTCTTAAGAAAGAATGAAATCCAAGATGCTCAAAACTAAGGGGTAGGTTCTGATAGCAGTCAGACAAGCTACTCCATCCGAATCCTGTCTTAAGCCTTGCCACCTTCAGAATTCAGGACACTTCAAAATACTGTAGAAACTTTTAAATACTCTGTGTAATGTCAACTGCTTCTTAATCAGGACAGAGTGATGGAATTTTTAGTAAGTTAAGAAGCAAGGCAAAAATTCTTAGTTAATGGTTTGTTTTTTGGAGCTATAAACAAGTTAGAAGTTGTTTTCTCTGATACCAGAACTCGTAGAACCTTGGATCCCCTCAGGCTGGAAAGTCCTTATGGGGCCTCTAGTCCAGTGTTCTTCTCAAAGCAATGTCAGTGCTGAATTCAGACCAGGTTGCTGGGCTCTGTCAAGTTTACAATCCCTTCAGGGACGGTGATTCCACAGCCTTGCTGTTAAACCTGTTCCAGTGCTTTATTACCCTCATAGTGAGCACTTTTATTGTGTCCTGTGGGAATCTCCCCTTATTCAGATTGTAGCTGTTGTCTCACACTGTGCAGCTCCACACAGAGCCTGGCTCAGGCTTCACTGTGACCTCCCTGTAGGGCTGGCAGACTGCTCTCCAGCCTTCCCAAATCCTTCTCTTCTCCTGGGTAAACCAGCCCCATTCCCTCAGCCTGTCACTCTAGCTCATGTGGCCCTGCTCTCTCAAAAAAATTGAGATACTATTTTTAGCTATGAAAGTTTCTAAACTGCAGAAACTCCCACCAGCTCCATTTGCAGAAGGTTTGCAATCAGTTACTTTGGAGAGAAACTACACAAAATAAAGATGATCTTTTCCTTGTAAGTCGTTTGAAATCTCCCAGCTGGCTCACCCTGCCAGAGTGGGATGATAAGTTGTGGTGTTAAAACAGCAGAAGTGGAGCAGAAAGCTTAGGCAGTGGTGCAGCTGCCTCTTCCCTTCCACACTCCCATGGAAGTGCACTGCCAGCTATCCAGGCTTGATGGAGTGCTCTGGGTTTTTCAAACTATTTTCCTTCTACTTTTCAGGATAGAGAATGAAAAAAGGGAGCAGAGAAGAAAGAAAATGCATTTCCAATTCAGTCATTTGCTTGGAAGTTTTAGAGCAGGCCCTGGAGCTTGGCACTCCCTATGTGCTCTCAGGGTCCTGCTGCTGGTACTTCCAAGTGTCTGCATCTCTCTCTCTCAATGTACAGAATCAAAACTTCATTTCCATCGATGTATGAACTAAGGAAGGGATAAGTGTAGGACAGAAAAAATATTTAAGGATGTTGAAATTTAAAAGAAAATTCTTGGGGAAGAAGTATTTTTAAGACTTTAGGTCTTTATTTCTATCAAAGAGAGTTCTGTTGCCTCTAAATTTTACTTTACAGTGTATGCATAATACGGAATAATTTAATAATGATTGAATCAAAAATAAAAAAACACTCAATATTTTTAAGGTATTGGAAGATTCTTTTTTCCATCCAGTTATGATGAAATTGAAATGATCTCACAATATGTCTTTATTTTGATGGAATTAGATTTTTTCAGTGAAAATTTTTGTCATTTTCTGACAGGAGAACAATTCAAATAAAAATCTATTGTTTTCATTGTAGTTCATACAGAACTTCTAATAGGTCAGTAATACATTGCAAAATTATTGCCATGTAATCTCTGTAGGAATCAGGCAAGCAATATTCTTCCAGGTACAGCACTTCATAGGCAGGTTGTCAACCACTGAAAAATAACGAGTTGACAACAGTTTGGAAAAGAATACCAAGCTAATGGAGCAGTGGCAAAAAACTTGGGTTGTTAAAAGCATGATATATGAGGGAAGGAAAGAATGGGGAGAACAGTGCAACAAGAAAAATGAATGGGCATTTCATTACAGAAGACTTCCCTCTTGTTTTCAAACACATTGCTGCTTGCAGAACCCTGTGTGAATGCTGAAAGTGCTTTGTTGGCAGCAGACAGCTGTGTCAGGTGCTTACACCTCTTCTTAGCAAGAAATTTGTATTGATGTGTCTTTGGGAAATTTTCAGATTGCAGAGCCACACTAAATAAAATGTCATTTTCTGAATAAATTAGGATTTTATGCTATCATCTGAATTACTAATGGCATCCCGGGTAATATATTGTTTATGCTTCTCCTGAGGCAGCCTCTTCAATTTTGCTTACACCTGTGGCTAATACAGGACAGAAGGTCTTCCAAAGACCGATGCTCCCAGTGGAACACTGTTGATTTTCAAGAAAAGGCTTGAAAATTATTTTAGTGTTTCTAGATAAACCTCCAGGTCTTGTAGTTTTTAATTTGAACAGGCTTTTTGATGTGCAGGTATCAGCTACCACTGGGAGCAGCTTTTGTCTTATAGCTCATACTCTTCAGCTTGTAACCTCACACAGGAAAGCTAAAATTGGCTTAGTTTTCTTTGTTTAACTTGCATGAGTGCTCCAGTGTTCACAAGGGGTTTGATGTATAGTTATCTATCCTCTCTGTTGTTAGAATAAGTTCAATATCATATAGTGATCAACAAAATATAGAAATGTTATAATTAATTATTTGGTAAAGTAGTTGTAAAGAGCTTTTTGAGGGTTGAAGGTGTGTTTTATGTCTGGTGTACTTCATCTCACAAAAATTAGTACGTTTATTTGGAGCTTGATCAGAACTATTCAGAATTTAGTTTATTTTTCTTTTTTAAATCATTTGTTTCCACTTCCTCCGCTCTTCCCCCCCCACATAAAGTAAATGAAGGGGTAATGAATATATGGTGTAATGTCATAAGCCAATCTATAGGTGAAACAGCACTAAGGATTTGTAGAGAGAGTAATATTTCACTGGAGTAGTTTTTTAATTTAAGCCCTATTCCAGCACTTGTGCTCAAGAAATGAGCAATCTGTTTCCATGACACATTCAAGGCCAAGAACTGTGGGAAGTCTGCAAGGGGCAACAGAGCCCTTTGCTGGGCATTTCCCAACCTGCTGGTTCCATAGGGTTCACTGCACCTCTTGAGCAGGAGCTCAGCCTGTCCTGGGGGTATTTTCTGCTGATCATCCTTTCTTCACCTCTCTCTCTAAATGGTGAACAGATTTGCCTTCAAACAGCAGCTGCTTTTATGGCAATGCTTTGGCTTCCAAAATAGATCCTCAGTGTTGAAAATGGCAGTCTTACCTCCCTCATGGACAGCTTCAGGAAGGCTGATGAGTCCAGCTGCAGTGCTGGCATCTCCCTGGCATCTTGTGAGAGAAGGGTATGAACAGTACCTAAACGTTCAGGCAGTTTCTGTGCTCAAATCTGAGCACACGTTTGAGAAAACATCGTCACACCTTTGATACAAGACTCTCAAGTTAAGAAATCCTTCCCCTCCCCAAATGGGAGCTTTGTGAAATCTCCAATTCTTAATTTCAGCTTGACATAATTAATAATTTGAAAGGATATTTTTAAAGACAGTTGCCTAACAGCTACAGAGAATGGATATTCCCTGGGGTCCTAACTCTCTGTTTATGTCTAAAAATACATGAAATGCAGCACTCAACTGGTGTGCAAAACAATTAGTTTAAGCAAATGGCTAATAATTATTCATTAAACTTCAATGCTCAGAATTAAACCTCACTTAAACACCCTGCAGTTCTGTTTTAAACCAGGGAAAAGCTGAACAGTGACACAGAAGAATGGAAAACATTGACACACTGACTGTGTGCTTAAAACTGCAGCTTTTCACAGAAACATTAATCTCTCAATAAGTTAAGAAATGCACTAAATATTAACACAAAGTAATCATGCTGGAGATCAAAGCCTTGGATTTCATGGAATGAATTTAAGAGTAGAAGTTTCTCTGAGAAAAACAGTGAATGTAAAATCCGGAGAAAGGCTTTGTTACCTAAAAAAAAAAAAAGGTAATTAAAACTGAGTTGAATTTTCCAAGGTATGTGCTACTTGCCCAAAAGGTGAAGTTTTTCAAGTTCTCCATGACAATAGAGGATGGGTTTTACACAGCGTATTGCCTTTTTCTTTTTTCCTGAAAAATGGAACATAAAACCCTCTGCAAAAGCAAAAGACTTAATTTGGACATTTTCTAGATTAAAACTTGCGGGTTTTCATTACCAGACCTTTTTTTTTCTTCTTAAATTATAACATTTTTCTTTTAAACGATGAAAACTTTGATAATGAAAGCATTTCATCTGGAATTAAGGTAGCCACCCCTTACCGAGGCAAAATACTTTCATGTATGAAATGTGGGGGAAACAATTACAGTTTCATACATGATAAAAAAAACCCTTTACTTTCTACAGAACCTTGAAAAAGTGCTATTTACAGAGCTCTTTGGGTGACGAGAAGTCTGGGCATTTTGGAGGAACTCAGAATAATGCAGTGGAGCTGGGCAGGCAATCACTCTGAGAACAGGTTGGGTTTTAAAGCTCACAGAGTTAATGCCTACAGACCAAGGTAAATCCTGTTTATCCTCTCAGGTGATGAGTTAGATCAGACAGATTGTATATAGAGATCTTCCCCCAGTCCTGCGTTTAACTGGCTGGCAAAAATTGCCTTCTTGGAAAGACTCGTGGTAATTGTAGGAGTTCTGAAACAAAGCAAAGTGAAGTGATTAGAAAAAAAAAACACTTAAGAATGAGGTGATTGAAATTAAGTTCAGGCACATAAATCTTTGCAGTAAGGGAGTCGTGTGGTTTGCATTGTTATTTAATCAAATATATTTCATTTAATATTGTATGTTAGAGCTGATTTCTATCAGTAAGGTTGTGTCAGTATTATCAGCTTTTTTGTTTGGGGCTTTTTAATATGGAAATATTGGCATGCCCATGCACTCCTGAAGAAGAAGTGCAAATAAAGGAATGAGCATTTATAAGCTCATGTATTCCCAGAAATCCATGTACTGCTTTAAGTACTTGGAGAATGCTGGTAGTTTTATTTGATGCTCAGTGTTGCACCCAGTATAAACCATGTCATCCTAGTCCTTGCATAGCAGCCTTTCCTGGGAATGCTGCTGAGTGACTCAGTTGCAGTTCGAAGGTGTCTGTGGTTGGTATCATTGGGAAGAGGGGCCATACTGGATAAGATATGGTGGAACATTTAGGTCACCTCGGTTGGGTTCCATTACCTGGGCACTCTCTACACTTGGGTCTCCCTGTTCTGAGATAAGAATATTGAGATTTGTCTTGTGCTTTGAGATTTAGAGCTAGAAAATGCTACCCAAGAGGAAGGTAGTCTTCAAAGATCGACAAATTTGATGTATATTTTTCGTCTCCACTGCATAGTTGGACACAGATAGTGGCATTAGAGAAATGAAATCAGAGTAAAAACATTTGTACCAACATTCTGCTTAGCTTAATGTTGCATTAAGGAGTTTAGTTGATTTCTAAATTTACGATGTGCTTATTTTTAAATGATTTTGACAAAATGAAATGTTTATCTACTTGCATCTTTTTTTATCCACATCTCAGGCCAACTCCAATATCTTGCAAAAAATGAGATAAAAATATTATATGCCAAAGCTTCAATTCACATATTTTTTAGGATTCTTAAAAATTTACTACAAAGACCAGCTTAAATTAGAAAAGTGGCAACTGTGAGAGTAAACATTTCCTCATTTTTTTTCATCAAGCTCAGAAAACTTGTATATGGAGATGAATTAAGTCTGTTGAAAAAAACAGTCATTTGGAGAAAGGATCACTGCTTACAGTTGTCATGAGTCACAAGATTGCTATTTTGATTACATATGAAAGTCACAGCAAAACAGTCTATGTTGTCTGAGTGTTGTCCCATTCCTTTTGCCTTCACCTGAAGACTTTCTCTTTTTGTTGGCTCTTCACATTTAGTTTCTGCAAGCATTTAAAAAAAAAAATTAATGAAGTGTCACTATATCTTTTAATGAAAGCTGTTACAGCATTTCATCTCCTGGAGAGTTTGGAGAGCATCCTTCTCTGAACCTTTCCTCTTGCAAAGGTCTTGAAAACTTGCTGGGATTTGGAGTCATTTGATGGGATTGTATATAAATATACTGTTGTCAGACTCTGGGTCCAAGAGAAGAAAACTTTCTCATGACCATCAAAACGAAAATTTGCTTACAAACTTCACTGAGGGAATAGTTGTGTTACCTTTTTTGTTGTTTGCTTTTGACCACAACTAGACCCTGTTCTGCCTCTCATTAAATGATTGGTCTCAGGAGTTAATGTATTAGAAAGTGACATTCATTTAAATATTCATTTTAAAACTATTCATTTCACAGTTGCAATGTAATTTACATTCTGGGGGGGTTTTTCCTCAGAGTTATCACAAGTCTTGATAAGACTCTTAATTACCCAATCATAATGGCCAATTCTACACATTTTGTTTTCTTTCATGGATCTTTTATTTTTAGCAGTACAACCCTGAGGATTTTTGATTATAAGATCTTCTGACTACAACCTATGAGCTTAATAGCCATCACTCTGTATTTATGATCCTATATCACACTTCAGGGAAAACTTCTGTAGCTTGTTTGTTGGCTTTGTTTGCAGCAGTCAAAGCCCTGGAGACGTCAGCATTTAGCTGTGCTTTGAAATTGCTGAAGTGTGTTGTTCCACCAGACTGGGTGGCCTACACAGCAACTCTAATAACAAATGGCTCTGGCTTTTCTTGTGGGGAAGGAACTGCACAGGCATTGTGTTAAGGTTGCCTTCTGACTATTAGGCAGTAATTTCTGAAGAAAGGAGCCTGCTATTCTCTCACTTCTGAAATGAAACATGAGTATAACCTGGAATGAACCCGTGTCTTATGTTTTTATTCATTGTTTGTTGACCCTGTGGTCAACCCTCTGTCACTATGATTAATCATTCAGACTCCAGTTGTCCAAAAAGACAATTCAAGCCTTTTCAGCAAGAGAAAATGGGGAGTGGAAGGAAATAAAACAAAGTATTAATGAAAGAAAATGGGTTAATCTTTGACATGATAATTTATACTTGGCCTAGCAAACCAACAAGAGTGCTCTTGTATGTGAATGATTAATAGCTGCAATGGCTGCATCTGTGACAAGTGATTAATAAAGTTTGTGATTAAAAAAAGTACTTCCTTTTCTTTTCCTTAACTGTGCAAATCTTGGAACTCCACTTCTGTCTGCACAGTGGTTCAATTACAAAGCAGACCTATTTGTAATTCAGATGTCACTCACCATTACTCATGCAAACGTCTTCAAAATAGAGTTCCCTTGATCTGTTAAGTACTGAAGGGCTGGGAAATCCAGCATGTCCCCAGAAGAATTTCCAGCCTGTGGAGAAAAAAATGTCTGACGTGCAGCAGTTTGTTCATGTAACCTATAAACATGGAATTTGTTACTTATAAAAATAGCATTTTATTACTGTAGAAACTAGTTACTAGATGCAAATTGAAGCTGTTGAATTGAACCTGTACTTCATAGTTAGAGCAATAACTTGCATTAAATCTCAAATCTACCCAGATACAGCTATTTTTTTTAATTTTTTTTTTCCCAGAAGTTAGATCATGCTATGAAGAGGTGTATAATCTGAATGGAAATCATTCCCAGAGCTGTAAACGTGACAGCTCCAACCAAGTGCTGCTTATTAAATCCATACTTTCCCTTCTCCAGAAGTTTAACAGTATTAGACGGAATTCTGCAAAAAATTTGTTTACAACACCCCCTGATGTCTTTCAGAGCTCATTTGCAAATACATCACATACCAGGCCCTAGACTGTTCAAACTGTGCTAGAATAATTAAATAGGTGTGTTGAGGGAGGTAAGAATGGCAGCAGTGATTCAGACTGAAGGTGCAGTTCTCAGCAGCCCCTCTCCTAGCAGTGGGTGGATGGGAGCAGATGCCTGGGGAAGCAAGAGTGAGGAGGGAATGGTGCTTTCCCTGTTGCACTTGACCAATTCCTGGTAATCTGCACCTTCCAGAGCTGGAATTTGAATTCACACCATCATGTTTGATTGCTATCAATAGATCATGAAGTCATGTAAGCACTTCTTTAACCCACTTCTATTTTGTCCCCTGTGACATTCTGTGGCAGTTCCCTTTACAGTTTCAAATATGAATTGCATGTTTTACCATTTTAAACTTGCTGTGTGAGCATTTCTTTGCCTTCCCTTCTAGTTCCTATTTCATGAGGAATGGTGAATAACCTTTCTTTATGTTCTGTTTACTGTGCGTGATTTTGTAGACCTGTTTCATGTTTCCCTTAGGTCACCTATTTCAAAATGAAAACTCTTAGTCACTTCATCTTTTCTCCCATGAAGTCTTGTGGCAGGGATTCTAATTATCTTATTTATGGTGGGGGATCAGTGAGATAGATCCATCATGGATTTACAGAGCAGTGTAATGCTGGTTTTAGGGTTTATTCCAAATTAGTTTCTTAATAATTCCAGACGTTCTTTTTGGCTGCCCCCAAGCCCAAAAGTGGCATTCTCAAAGAAGTGTCTACAATGACTGTAAATCAGTTTAGCAGTAATAGCAAGTTATACGTAATCTGAGAGGATTGCCTTGGTGCTTCTTGTTTGTCATTTTTAATGCTTTGTACTTATGTAATAATTTCTAGCATTAACTTTCATCTTTCTGGTATTTTACAAAAATGTCAGTAAAATGGGTTTTAATAATTTTATGCTTCCCTACTTATGGGTAGCATACTTATTTTTCTCCTCTAAAGATATACATTGCTTATAAGGAAAAAAGAAAATTTAATCTAAGGCTCCTCACAGTGCCCTCTTTGGCTTGTGTAATCTGCAATTTAGAGCTGCAGATTTACAGGCTTTACACTTTTCTAGAAGTCTAATAAGGTTGGGCTGATGGATTGGCACAGAAACCACATTAAAGGCCCTTTTCTGGAAATACCACCTCAGCTGATCATAATTCGTTGCAGTGACATGAAGTGAGATTTGTCTTTCGTGCTCTTACAGATTAAAGTGCATAGAGAAAGCAACACTCACTCTAAGTGACAAAGTAAGTGTTGTTGAGAAATTTGTATAAAAGCTACCAAATTATTTCTTTCTTTGTAGGCATTAATGTAATATGTGAGAAAAGAGCATTGTCTCGCTGATTTATGGTAATGTAATTGATAGTTTTGGGTAGAAGTTTTTTGAACAAGATTTGTTTTATTTGTTTGGAAATTTGTTTGCGTTTTTTGTTGTCCTGAAACATTTCTTCGAATTATTTTTTGACCAGTCAGCAAAAATTACCTTTGGTGAGACAGGACACCTCAGCTGCCATGAAAACACAACATTTTGGTTTGATTTTTGTAATTTCAGAAGTGTGAATTTGGAAATTATTAAACTGAGAAAGGGAACTCTAAGAAGAGGAGGGGGGCATTGTTCTCAGTGTTCCCTGCTGGTTCAGGTCATTGTTTCTCTGGGGAAGTGAATAGCAGTCTGTAATTTGAAATATATATATTAAAAAAAAAAAGAAGGGCACAAGTTGGAGTCAGCGTTCCAGTATGTAACTATTAAACTAAATATGAGCTTCAGCAAAGGCATCTGAGAGAAGCACATGCTAAAACAGTTGAAAAACAAGTTGTGTGTGCTCACTTGGTATTTCATCCATAAATTGACCTTCTAATATTAGGCTGTGTTTTCCTTTTCATCTGCAGACCAATTTCTTTCCTAAAATAACATGATTTCCAAAACACAACCTCTCTTACTTTGCAGAATGAAGGAGAAGTTTTTGATGCCTTGACCATTAAAACATTATTTTATCTTTCTTCTTCAATGTCCTGCTAAGCTTGGGAGAAAAGGTTCAATACTCAGCCGGAGAAAATGCAGATTCAAGTGGGTCTTTGGTTTGCTTGTTGAAAACTCCACAACTGTTGATCCCATCATGGCTCATTCAGACTCCACTTCTGCCAGGAGCAGCCTGCCTCATTATTTTTTCAGAAAGATATCTTCAAACAAGCTGTGAAGTGGTATTAAACCCTGTATGGGTCTGTGAGTCTGTGGGCTCTTTAAGATGTGCAACCACTGATGGTGATTACTGGAGAAACAGAGAAGGGTCCCTTCCTTTCCCCGTAGTAGCTTTGTTTGATTTACAGCACTTTTTTAAAGCAGGAAATTGCTGGGAGTATTTCTTTCTAAACAAACTTGTGTCAGTGTGCTTGCAGAGACCGTAGTATTTACATGTAGCTGTTGATATTTTAATTAACAATTTAAACGTGTTGTTTGCCCTGCAAGTTCAGTGGGAAAAACTCTACAAATAAACAGCAGCTCCCTCTTGGACAATCACTCTGTAAATTAGCTTACTTTGTCAATAAAGCGCATGCCTATCAGCCCCTTCATGGCAGCAGGGGGCAAGGATGTTCATTTACTTAAGCAGTAGGTTATACTATTAGTGTGTGTGATTGCTGTTAATTAGAATATGTGTAGATGTCTCAGTGTTGCTCAGTTTGTAATATAAAACCTTTAAGCATTTAGGCTATTAATGAAGTCAATGAATGGTTCTATTAGGAGACCTTTTTTAGGTTGTTTTTATTGCTTCCTCTCTGTTTTGCTGTTATTTATTATAATAACAGTACAGCAGTCCAAATATAACCAAGGGCTGTACAGAAAAAAAGTAAAGCAGAGTTTTTGCCTTGGAAGAGGCTACAGGGGAAGGGACTGTGTGTACCAATGTTTATCCTGTAAGTCTGAAACAGGAATGCATGTCTAGTCCAGCAAAGTGACTTCTATCATTTCCATTTGATATTCAGTTCAGTGTTTAAATATGCTTTCCAGATCCCTTTGACTTGAAATAATCTAAGCATTTGCTTAGTTTTTTAAATCCATCATAAACGTTCTCACTTGCACTTCCTTGTAAACAAGGTTATGTCAGCATATATATTTCAAAGACCAGGCTGTATGAATATGCATTGCTAATTTTAATTTTAAAACCAAATGTCTGTAGCAAATCCTGAATTATTGTCTGGGCTGGGCTGGGCTATTAGTTACATATAACCTCTCTCTGACATCAGTAGCAGGGTCAATTCAAACTCCTGTCACAGGGAACATGTTTTTCAAATATATAATTTAAAGGCATGTTCCTGTTTACATGGAGAGGATCAGTTGAGGGGAAATGTTGTTCTACAAAGATAAATAGTAGAGTATTATATGAAAATTCACCTATTACCTGAAAAGAAAGTCCTCCATGTGCATAGCTTCTAGGAGGATCTGTTCCATGATCTTCCCAGACACAGAGGTGAGGCTGACAGGTCAGTAGTTCCCAGGGTCCTCCTTTCTACCCTTTTTAAAGATGGATACAATGCTTCCCCCTTTCCAGTCACCTGGGACTTCACCTGACTGCCATGACTTCTCAAATATCATGGAGAGTGGCTTGGCATCTACATCAGCCAATTCCCTCAGAATGCATCTCATCATGTCCCATGGTTGAACCTTTTGCAGCAGGAGGGACTTTGCTCCACCAGTCTTGTGCTCCAACCCTTCCAGAGGCGTGGGAAGAGAGGCAGCCAGTGAAGACAGGCAAAAATGTTGATGGCTACCTCAGCCTTGTCCTCCTCTGTTGTTACCAGTTTGCCAGTCTTCCTTATCTTTCTTTGCCCTTCCTTTTCTGGCTGACATACCTGTAGAGCCCCCTCTTGGTATCCTTTGTGTCCCTTCCCAAGCTCCAGCTGCACCTTGGTCTTCCTCACCCCATCCCTAACCAACCAAACAGCATCTCTATACCCTTTCCAGGATACCTGTCCCTGCTCCCACTGCCTGTGCGTTTGCTTCTCACCTTTATTTTGACCAGCAGGTCTCTACTCAGCCATTCCAGTCTCTTGCCTGCCTTGCACAATTCCTGGGTACTGAGAGTTCTTGTGCTCCATGGAAAGCGTCCTTAAAGATCTGCCAGCTCAGTTCTGCTCCCTTTCCCCTGAGGGCAGTCTCACAAGAGGTCCTGGAAGTTCCCTTCCCTAAAATTCAGGACTCTTTGCCTGGTCTACAACCCTCAGGATTTCAGACTCTTCCAGTGTGTGATCACTGCAGCTCAGGCCGCCTTCTGTGGTGGACCCAGCAGTGCTGGGGTAAAAGTTGAATTCAGTGGTCTTAAAAGTCTTTTCCAACCTAAATGATTCCATGAAATGTCTCCTAGAAGCTGCCAGGCATCAGTCTTACCAGAGCTCTTTGGAAATCTTCAGCCAGTGCCAGGCGCAGCAGCAGATGTGTTTGTAGAGGAAGTTCTCCAGCCATCAGCAGATTTGATGAGCTTGTACTTTGGCTGAGCTGCTGGAAAAAATGCTGGGCAGAGCTTCAAAGCCATATTGTGGAATTCACAAGATAAACAGGGACTTGTTGAGCTCAGTAAGGACAACTAAATTTAAGAAGACCACAATGATCTTTAAAGATTGCCACAGCTACAGTTAGAACTCCCTCCCTCAGACCTTTTCTTGAGACAGTGCTCAGAAACCAAGTGTGAAACCAAGACAACAGACAGAAGTACTGTGATTCATCAGTACCCTGGAAGGACTTTTTTTTTTAATCTATGCTGATGGCCATTTAATTTCAACAAAAAACAAAATTATGTGTCTTGAGGCCTGTATTCTGAAACAATATTCACTCACATTTTGATAGACTGCTTTCACACATTATTTAGTTACAAATTGAGCTGAATTGTTGTGAAATGCAGAGGGGCAAAAATTAGGTAATTTCTGAAAATACTTTTCATTGTGCATATTTTGCCTAATAATCTTGTCTTAGGTTGGATAAAAAAATGCTGCTGTGTTGAGTCAATATGATCTACAAAGAAGGCTTTAGATTGTGCATGGTAGCTAGTCCAGCTATATCTGTGCACATCATTATAGCATTGATCATGATCTCTTAAGAAGAAATGGGTTTATACTTTCTAGGATGAGTAGAGAAATGATTTTTGCATGGATCAGTGAAGATCTCAATAACTGCCATGAGGCTTTCTCTGCTTTATGCAGAAGACTGTTCTGACAACATGACAAAAAAAAAGAAGATTATTTGAAACTGTTGTAGCAAACCTTCTAAGAACAAATTTCCTGTTACATTTTCTTTGTCAAGAAATCTGAACACATGGAAAATTATACAGAGACTGCAGAAATTTGACACAAAATTCTGCTGTATTCTTACCTGGTAGAACAATTACAGATTGCTTGTTGACAATAGTAAATAAAACAGTATTTTGTGGGTTTCAGGGTATTATTGACAGTTAAAAATCATAGAGTCCATGGAAAAAGCAGTTTTGTGTATTTGCACAATAAATTAATTCTGCTTGAAATCTGAGATGAGAATGATACTCTCTTCTGAAAGTAAATTTTTTGGTGTGGTTTCTCTGTGAACATCCATGCTCCATGGGCAGCGGTTCCATGGAAACAGGGATGTGCATGGAGAAATCATTAAAAAAACAAAAAAAAAAGAGTGCCCAGGCTGTGAAATACCCCTCCCAATACTCATACAGCTCTATTAAATGGATGAGAAATGGTCCATTGTCTGCTTAATTATTTCCAATCCAGCAATGTAACTCTATTAGAAATGTTTGTACTAAACACAAATTGGTTGAACTTTGACAGTGTACTAGCAGCTTATAATTTTATCTTTGAAAATCTGCCATCTGTATGCAAATATAAGGAAAATGAGAACACTTGCTCCTACCCGGTATTGTAACTCAGTTCATGCATTTTCCAAGGAAGTATGCATAGATGAGAGAGGTCTCAAGACCAAATGCTATGTAGCCAAGTTTTCAATCACTTGCTGGCAGAATAGTTTCAGAACTACAGAAGACTCTTGATTTTATCAATCCTGAATATGTGGGAATGTTGAAGCAAGTCCTTACGGAATGGATATGTGTGTATTCTTCAGCTGAAATGTTTTCCTAATGCAGGAAATTACTTTTTTGACAACTAGCCTATTGCACATTTATTATATTTTCATGTGAAGCTTTTTTATTTTCCTCTTTATCCTTTGAGTAATGTGTGCTGCTTTTGCTTCTTGGAAGTCAGAGGAAATGTATAGATAGAACTGATGTAAAAGTCTGGGGGAATAAGACTGAGCTGAAGGTTGTTGGAGTTGACTCAGCTGATGTAGACTTGGTAGACAGATGAACACATAGTGAGGTAGATGCAGTTGAATTCTTGAAGAACTTCAAGTCCAAAATTTGTCTTTCATTAAACCCTGGGAAATGAGTAACTGTTGACTGTCACTTTCTGACTCAGAAAGGGCAAAAGGAGCTTCTGAATAATTACACAGATGAAAACGCAGAATGATTCTGTTTTCTCATGACTGAGAAACAGAAGCAACCTTACAGGTTCCAGGAACCTGTTCTCTATGTTTTGAGCTCCTAAAGGAGTCTAGTTCTGGATTTCTCATCCAGATTGTTGCAGGTGCACCCAAGGTACAGAAGCAAACCGTGTTTTTGGAAGCACTGACCAAATCCATAACAACTTGACTGACAACAACAACAACAGAAAAACTTATTTTAGGATTCTGTTGTATCACTCAGATCCTACTTCATATACACACTCCTATGTGGCTCTTACAAATACTCACAATATTGTAACACTTGTGGCTGTCCCATCCCTGGAACTGTTCAAGGACAGGTTGGACAGGACCTGGTCCAATGGACAGAGTCCCTGCCCGTGGCAGGGAGGTTGGAATGAGATATAGAATGGAATTTAAGGTCCCTTCCTACCCATACCATTCTATGATTCGGTAATATTTAAGTTTCTTCCAGAGGCATCCACAACTTTGGTTTTCAGAGTCATTTTTCCTTTACTATTGCATGTGGCAAAGCAGAGGAAGTTAACTTAACGTTATCACATAAATATGATTTGCCAAAGCAGATCAAGCCATAAAATCCATTGACTTAGATTTCTTCTTTAGCAGACCAGTGGCTGTTGACTCAGATGCATTTGAACTATGTGTGATGCTTGGTTAGGCTTTAGGCCAGCAAGTTACCTTTGGTGAGCATCCAGCCTCAGAAGTCTTTGAGAATTCTGTGCTTTATATGACCCTAGCTAGCTTTTCACTTTCATATTTTGCTCTAAAATTGAGTCATGCTTTAAAGCAATTTTGATTTCCTCTTCCATAATTTGCACCATAATGCTAGTTAAGCAGAAAGTTAAGCAAAAGAATTAAGAAGCCAGAGAAAGAAGTAAACTATTGCTCTGTACATTGATAAAAATATTTTACAGACCTCTTATTACTAAAAAGGATTGCCATTTACTGGCAGCAGGTGTTTGAAGTCAGTAGATGGAAATACTTTATAGCTAACTTCTGAAATATGAGAAGCACCTGCTAATCTTCAAATGAAAAATCACATTTTTCATGTCTTCTCTAACATTTGTGGCATGGAATTACTGACTTCATTTTCTGACCTTAAATAGGACAGCCTGACACATGGGCAGCTTGTGACAGTGATTAATTAGCATTAATGTCCTTGTTCAGTGTTCTGTCAAGAGTGGCTGAGTATGGAGTATTAAACTTGTGATCTCCTGCCTTCACACAGCCCAGAGCTCAGGGGGCAAAAAGGAACACAGGGAAAAGGATTTGTAGGTTTGTTTTGCTACACATTAAATGGGGAACTGAATAAGGAGTGTCAGACTTTTGGGTTGGGTCTTCATAGAACATAAATAATCCAAATACTATATAAATCTGGTTAGTTCTGCTTTGTCAGTACAGGAAAAACATAGTAGGAGTTGAAGATCAGTCCATAATAATCAGTAAATCTAAGTTAGATTTATTTGTTGCTTTTTACATCAACCATCCTCCAAAGTCAAGAGTTCTGATTTTTCAGTCCTCTTTCTCCCAGGTTTTTTTGTTCGGTTTTTTTTTTCGGTGGGGTTTGTTTGGATAGTTGGTTGGTTGAGTTTCTTTGTTTTTTGCGGGTTTTTTTAGTAACAGCATGGAAGAAGATCAGCGAAATAGGGTTTGGAGTATCTATAGTTTATTTCTAGCTTTTTGATAAACCTGTTGCAAGAATTTACATCCATTATTTTTACCTTATAGTAAAAAACTGCTGATTATAAAGGGCTTACAGTCAGAGATATTATTATTTATCTTTACATTACATTTTATCCAAGTTTGCTCAGTGGGCCTATCCATGTTATGCCTATGCATTTCTGTGTATAAGCACTAAGTAGGTTGTTATCATTCTGAGGTGTGTAAACATATGGATTTAGTTTCAAGATATTTTGGAAACAAATGTGTGCAGAGTACATGAAAGTCCTTGAAATATAATGTTTCACAAAATCAACAAAAGGGTTTATAATGGTTTTAATCAGTGTAGTATATGGCAGTAATATAACACAATTTTGTATCATATTAATGCATGTTTTTCTCTCCTTTAACTTTGTTACCAAAATCCTCTTGTAATGGTATCAGCTTTCCCTATGTTGCTTATTGTGCAATGTTAAGGATAAAATCAGGGGGATAAAATCAGTCCTGAAAGACCCATTTTCAAATGAAATCATTAAGTTTCTCTGATAGTAATCACTGCACTCTTTTTTAATGTAAAACATCTCTTTGGTCTTGCAATGTTAAAAGTATCCTCAGTTCCCTTTGCCTTGAAAGAGCTCAGTGGTGGGGGAGGGAAGACAAAATCTTCCCATCCTGTTCCACTGCTATCTGCACCAAAAGTATAATAAAACCCCTGAAGTAGTGATATTGCAGCTAAATTGTAAACTGCATAAATAAAGTTTATATTTGTCATAGTCAAGAGAGTGTAGAGATTTGGGGTTGGCAATTAAAATGATGTTATGAAGCTGATTTTCATGATTTTCCCTCTGTAAATCATGCTTATTTGGGTCAGTTCAAGATTGGTACCCAAATTCTAAAGCAATGTCACTACTTAAATTTGTCCATAACACATGAAAATAGCAGTGATATGTTCCAAGCCTGTTTCAGAAGGACACAACAACCTTGAGGAAAAGTTGTGATTCTCACCAAGTTTTAGTGAGTGAATTAGTCACCAGATAAACTTGCATCTGTCTGTAGCCTCCAACTTTGAGGCTCACTGCTGTTCCTCTGTGATAGTCACAGGAAAATTCTAGATCAGATATTCTTGTACCTTGTAAGAAACTGCCTTTGGGTGAGATGAACTAAGTCATACTAATCACAGTTGCTGTGGTGTAATACCAGGCCCTGTTTGTTCCTAATGCACCCTGCAGAGGAAACCCCTGTATTTCATTTCTCTTAAAAGCACTTACTTTGGACATCACCAAATCAGAAAAGGATTAAGGAGAGTACAACATGTAATTCCTAGCTGGGTTTGATAGATTTTTGCATAGAGGAGGTAACAGATACTTCAGAATTGTCAGGCTTATCAAACTAGGGAGAAATTAATTCTGGGGAAAAGGTTTCTTAAAAGCATGGAGCAACTTATACACGGAGATTGATTTGTAGAGCTTGCAGGCCTGCTTTACTTCAGCTCCATTGAACTATCTCCAGCTATGACATTTTACTGTTCTTGACAGAGAAATAAGTGCTGATGGGAATGTAAATATCTTGGAAGAAATAGAAGTTGTAACAATTAGTTTGACAGAGTAGACTTTAGAGGGGGAATTGTCCTCTGTGTTTAGACAGGAAACTTTTCTGCAGAGGGGAAGCACTCCAGGATTGCTGTTTTCCTGGTGCCTCTCTTTTGACTACAGTATGTAAATGGAAATGAGCAGGTAAGACTTAGTGTCAACATCTCAAAGTTTAGTTATGAACAGCTCCCTCATAATGAAAAATGTCTACTTAGATTTCAGAAATGGTCTTGATACTGTTTAGCATCTTTTCACACTGCATGCCATGTGTCATTCAGGTTTGTAGTGTTCTGATTTAAAAAGAGAGTACAACCCCAAAGATTAGTTACTTTTCCATCCCCCAGTAAGAATTATGCTTAATGTAGTCTCTTTCCAATGTCTATGTAAAACTAAGTGACGACATGAATAAAATTCTTAAGAGTAACTGAAGTCTTCTTGAGGGCTGTTAATGGGAAAAAAAAAAAAAGATTTGTCATTGGAAATGTCAAGTGGATAAATTGGATCATTTGTTAAGCTAGATCTAGTAACCAGACCCAGACTTATTTCTCAAATAGTATAGAAGATTGTTGTGTATCAAAAGAAAAATCATGAAAAAGAGGCAGTGATGGCAGGGGTGACTGTTACAGGAGTTATCATCTTCTGACTTAGAAGGTTGATTTTATTTTTACTGTATTGTGCAGTCTCCTCTATCTGGTCTGTAACATCAGTAGAGAAGTTTCTCTCTTCTTCCTCATTGATCATCCCCAATACATGGTTGAACACCTTATTCCTCTAAATACTTCTGAAGTGTTCCACATCGGCTTCACCCCATTGTTAGGAAGCTGGCGTGGTGCCTTTGAGTTGGGATCTAAAACTTATCAAGAATGTGCTCCCCTTGGATCCTTTAATGTACATTGTGAGGGGCCCTTTTTATGGTATCTAATGAGCTGTCCCACAAATGTGCTGAACGTTGTCATCAATCACTTCAAGGTGCTCCTTATTCACTTTTCCTTTTCCCTCTAAGAGGCAGTTAAGGCAGAATATTTGAGTCCAGCAAGAAAAGTGCTCCCTGTGTAAGCAGCCTTTTTCAAAGCTGTGAGAAGGATGTGTGATATTTCTCTGAGACATCAGCAGGTCTTGCTTATACAAAGCGTAGTCTTCGTGATCACCTTCCTTTACTGAGGCTTTATTATCTTTCAGAATTTCAGACAGGCACTCTAGCACGGAGATAGAGAGGACAGAATTTCCCTTCTTGTGTTCCCAGATGTTGTATCTGTGTTATAACCTGTAAAGATGATACAGGAATTTCAAAGATGTCGTGGTCTGTAGGTCCTAGCCAAAAAATTATTTTGATTCTTGCAGCTGTGTTAAACACATGACATGTAAAATATTAGCAATACATAAAACATAAAAACTCACAAGTGGGCTGCAGCATTGATGAAACAAACCCATTTTTCTCCCAGAATTAAAGGTAAAAAAGCTAAGTATTTCCAGTTAATGCAGAGAGAGTTAAAAGCTTCAGTCTTAATTCTGCCATCAAGATTTTGTTGTTTGGACCACAGGATGTCATTTATTCGGCTTTATCTTTTTTTTTAAAAGGAGGATAATAGCTGCACTGTAGGGTATCAAAGGAATGTTTGCTTCTGTAGAGTTACAAGTTGTAGTAACAAGAACAGTAAAGGGACTTCCAGCTGCTGTGTGCACAATTTCTTCTACCTCTTGATCAGGGCAGTCAAAAAAGTGATACTCAATCAGGTTATGGTAAGGTTTCTAAATTTGTACCTTTTTTTTTTCAAATCAAACCTTGTTTTGCAAACTGGGTAGTGGCTGAACATGATACAGAACGTGATAGTGGCAGCTGTAACAGTGGCACTGCTACTGACACACTCCATTAGCAAGGCCAGTTGGTGGGATTTTCCCCAATTATAAGTGGTTTCTGATCAATTGTCCTGCTATAGCAGCTTCTATTTTACGTCTTTATCATTTAAACCCTTTTGAAGTTGCTAATGCAAATTTTTTGGAGGGGTGATACTACACCTGTGCATTCAAGTGCGGGTTAAGTTTGTGACAATTAAAATGATGAAAGTACAAAATTTCTTCTAATATCAAAAATAATCTACAGATATTTCCCTAAGACAGATTGCTGAATTTATTATTATTTATTATTTTGCCATAGGAGTGATAAGAGCTGAATTGAAGTCAGTGTATAAATGTTATTTCTTTCTAAGTGTTAGACACGTAAATGGATCAGCTAACAGTGATTGAAGTGTGGGTTTGGATGTCAATCTACATACTGAGGTATGAAACTTGATCAACAACAACAACAAAGAAAATAACAAAAGATAAAAAAAGGAAGGGCTTTAGCCCCTTAGGCAAAGGCTAATGTTGATGCTAATTAATTCAGTGGACCTTGGATTAAGCCCACTTTCCTCAGGGAGGTATTTGTCCTCATTTTTCACTCCTGGAGTTTGTATTCAAACTACTGTATCTTTCTGTCACTATGAACAAAGTTACCTTTAAAAAGTCATCTATGAATATCATCATGGTGACTGACTTTTATCTTAACCCTGTAGGTCAACAGTATAAAAAATAAGAGCATTCAGAATCAGGTCTCTTTGACCTTTTCAGACTCCATGAATCTGCTTAATTTTTTTACAGCTGAAAAATCATTTTACGGGAGAAAAATGCCCCAATTATTGCAGAATAGACCCATTAATAGAATGTGATTGTTGAAAATGGGACAATCACCCTTTAATTGCCATTGTCAGAAGATGATTATTTAGCATTATCTACCTGTGCTTTTTTCACAATACTGTTAACACCATTGTGATTTGTTGACAAAATATTATAGGGAAACTAACCTGGCAGGACATGCTCTGGGGGATTATGTGTTGCCTACTGCTGGTGGTTCTGACTGTCTACACCCTTCTGCAGTAGATGCTCAGCTCTGTCTTTTTTCCCTGCCTTCCCTGTTGCACTTGGAATTGTGCTGTAGCTCAACACCATTTCCTGTTCATTTGTATTCCACTAGACGATACAATTAGCTGGTTGGTGCACCCTTGTTAGCCAGATAGATTATTTCCATTTGGATTCTATGATCCTACTGAAAGCTCATGAAAATGCAGATTGAGAAGCTTAGCAGCCGAAATAAATAAATAGAAGCAAGGATATGTAGATTATTCATCGTGCACCTCAGACTGGCCTTGCAGCTTCTTCAGAGGTTGCTGTCCCAGCATGAGAAGACTCTCAGTCAGTTTTAGTTACATCTTGTCACAGACACAGCCAATCCTTGGGCAATCCAGTTCTGCTTAGTGTTTCATAGTCTGGAAAAAAGCCCTGGAGTACCAAAGGCAACTGTGTGCATTGTTAGAAGTTGATTTTGTGTCTCTAAACGCTAAAGCTACTGCACAACAGTGTAATTACCTAGCCAGGTATATTTGATAGTATAATCTAATGTTTTCTTAAGGCTCTCGTGAAGGATTTTGTTCTGTTAGCTAATTGACTGTGCACATTCATACCATGATTATCACAGAAGAAGCTAGTATACATCTCCCACATTGCATTAGGTTTCAACAGAGATTGGGGGAGGCTCATTTTCAAAAGACAAACGTCTGAAACTCTTTTAATAAGTAACTTCATGTCTCCCAAATATTGTTCCATTCCTTTCACTGTCCCTTGATTTCTCTGCAGCTCATTCAACATCAAATACAGAGGATTAATAAAATCATGTTCATTAAGAACTAGAAGTAGGAAGCTATGAAAAATATTGTGTAGTAAACAGGAGTAAGCAAGTATTGCAGAATTTTGTACTTCTGTTTGTTGTTCCCTAACTTCAGCATGTGGGGGAAGGAGCAGAGTAGGGAATGTTGCACGGTTGTCACTGTAAGTGCTCGTGCAGCTCTGGGTGATGCATCTTTCACTAACCTGAACGCTGCATCCAGTGGTCCCGCCCTGCTCCTGGGTCTCTGGGCAGCTGGCTCCTAACGTGTACAGCTCACACTCAAAGTGNGAGTAAGCAAGTATTGCAGAATTTTGTACTTCTGTTTGTTGTTCCCTAACTTCAGCATGTGGGGGAAGGAGCAGAGTAGGGAATGTTGCACTACGGCATCGGTTGTTGCTGTAAGTGCTTGTGCAGCTCTGGGTGATGCAGCTTTCACTAACCTGAACGCTGCATCCTGTGGTCCCACCCTGTTCCTGGGTCTCTGGGCAGCTGGCTCCTAACATGTACACCTCACACTCAAAGTGGGGGGAAATTCAGGAAAAACCGAGGCAAAATGTAGACCTGTCTGGGTTGCGCTCTCATTTCTGTCTGAGCTCCTGCATGACCCGAGGCTGCTCCCGGGTGTGTCTGTGCTGCAGCCCTGCAGGCAGCTCTGGCTCAGCAGTGGCTGTGTCACAGCACAGAGACGCCAGAACTATCACAGTCTCTTCAGGAGCCGGGGGCCATGGAGGTATAAAAGCTATTAAAAATCCATACGGGTGCGGATTTGTCCTCTGACTAATCCAGTCGCTTAGATTTGGTCTCTGGAGCTATTCTAGAAATTGAAACTCAAGTCATTAATACATGGTGCTGATAACGCTGTGACTAAATTAATTAGTGAATTTATTTTAAGTAAATAAATAAATAGAACAGTAATCCTTACCAAAGGAAAAAATGTAATAAAACCAAAGTCTTCCAATAGATGTGGACTCCTGGTTTAGCCACTCTTCTTCATAATGTTTTTCTCGAGTGTGAAGGAGAGGATCATCAAACTGACTGGATTAATAAGGAATTTCCTTGGTACATTTATGAGAGGGAAAGGTACATACTAGGAGCAGGTGGAGAAACATTTAATACATTAATATTAAATACCTCTGAAGTGTTAATTGATACATCTAAAGATCAGTTCTGAGATAAGATGTTAAATAGTTGTTTTATATCTAAGAATAAGATCATATTTATTTATGTAGTTTAGTAAAATTCTGAATGTACATGTTTGCTTTGAACATGTATTATTGATACTGGGGCAGGGAATGTCATTGCATTAGTTTAACTGCATTGCAAAAGGCAAAGGGTTTTTACTAATGAAATATGGGGTTTTTTTCTTTCAAGCACCTTTATCAGAACTTCCAACAAATATAGTCTTAGTTTTATAATCCTTGCAGACATGATTTATATTAAAAGCAAACAAAGGAACAAGAAACTTTGCACTCAATTTCTAAGCCTTAAGAAAACAAATTAGAGTTGTGTAGCCATGTAAGCTGACTTAGAGGAGCAGGAGTGAAAGCAGCAGTCTCTCACCTGCAGACTGCTTATTCACACTCAGTCCAGACTGGGAGAGTCATAAAGTGATTCCAAGGTGTGGGGGATGGCTCCGTGTCCCCACTGCCTTCCACAGCTGCACCTGCACCTTTGTGGGGTCCCCACTGACACACCCTCCTCCTCAGTGTTAGCCATCTCAGAGAGAAAAGCCAAAAAGGGTTAGTTTTGGTGACTTGAATCATCATTGCAGTTTTAGAGAAGAGCCTGTCACAGAGGGGAATTGCAAAGAGACTTTCACTCTTATTACATATGTTTTTACTGAACTTACAAAGCTGCCAAACCAACTACTTCACTGAGCCCTGAAACTGTGTGTGAGCATGTGTGCACACAGCTTTTCTCCTTACAGATGCTGTTTTCCTTATGCCAGAGAGACAGTACAGCTGCTGTGTTGTCATTTTTCTATCACATCACTCTATACTTTGATTGAATCTTTTTCAAGTGTCTCCTCCCTTCTAAGCGCAGGGGGGGGGAAAAAAAGGCATTTCTAAATGTATTCAGCTAAGGATTTATTTTTGAATCTAATAGCTATTTATATGTATTCCCAAAAGATGCCATTGTATATAAGGCAAAATACCAGAAGTGATGCTGACAGGTATTGATTATCACCCCCAAAAAGACTGGAAGAAAACAGCAGAAGCTGTCCGGCTGCAATCGCGCTGTATCAACTCCTGCAGGGTGTTCTCATTTTCATCACTGCTGCTGTTCTTTCCTTCACTTATTTTTTTTTTCCTAAATTTGTGTCTTGCACAGGATGGAATAATGATGATTAGGATTTAATCTCTGACATATTTTGCAAGCTGTAAACAGTAGCTTCTTCATATTTGCAGTGTAACTGTTGTCTTAAAATGGAGGTGGAACTGGAAGAATGGGATTTTGCTCTTCTATTCTAATATCTTTTTAATATATACTATGGTTTAACATGGTCTGCTCTGCTGCCATAGGACAGAAAAGGCAGCAAGTTAACTTCTAGTAAGGTGGAAGAAAAATATGTTAATGATGTTTAAATAGACAATTGCTTTGTGCACCCATTTTCATTAAAACTGTTCAGCGGGAACAAATACCTAGAGTACAGATTTTTAGTCCTTCTGCACTTTCTCATGATCATATTTAGAAAAAGCTGGAAGAATTCTCTCTATCTCAACACTAGAAGACCCACTCCCACAATGGTTGCAGGACTGGCCACAGGTTTCTTGTTGCAACAGGTACTGCAGTCCACCTTCTGATTGCCTTTTTGTCCTCTCTTCACTCTTCCCTTCAGCAGAGTCATCCTCAGATCCCTGTGATCCTCTGGAGGGATAGGTGTGGTCCTTCTAGCAAAGTGTCCACACTTGTATCAGGGCACAAGGATGGACAAACATATTACAAGTGTGTTAAACACTTTTAGAGTGAATATTAAGATTATTTTGGTGTGAGGAGTAATGAAAGATAAGTGACATATATTTTCAACTGCAATAGAGGAAATGCAATGCTCTTCTGGAATGTGAATGTCGGGGATTTCCATGGGGTGTTACATGGGATAAAATTGCATGTGGATGGATGGTTGTTTGCTGAAGTGGTAAAACAATAGAAGGAAGCTTGAAATAACCTGTCCATTCCAGCAATGTGGACTGTGAAGCAGTAATTGAGTTATACTGATGCTGTAGTAGTTGTGTTTCCTTATTTGTTGGTAATAAGTGTTATGATTTTGTACTGTGTTATACCTGGCACAGGTTCCACTTCCCCATTTATAGCCTCAACAATTGAATGTGTTTTGATCATGATCTTCGGAACAAAAGAATTAATTTTGTAGTGTGATTGTTTTATTTCCTCTTCATCATGTTAGAGTTGCTCAACACAGAAGGTGTAGAACAAATCAACAAACAAGAAAGGTTGAACTTGAAATTTTACAGTTGTGTAGTTAGAAAAAAATTTAATACTAGAAGAAATTCTGTGACCTGCTACCAGTGTAAACAGACTCTTGCCTTTTCATGGAAAACCACGAAATTATTGTCTGTTTACATTGTTGTAGCAAAGATCCAAAATAATCTGAGGCTCTTCGGGCAACCTGGATTTCTCTTTCCCAGTCTGTTTCCTGTTCTTGCCATTTATATGCTATTCGTGCCAATAGCAGGCAGTGTATTCCCAAAAAATTCATGTGTGCATGAACACACACTCCCCCCATTCACATGCTTGGATACATAAATCAACAGAGAGCATTCACTGCCTCTATTGCCACCCAAAGCAATTATGGGAACATGAACAACCCTGCCCACTCCTGCTCCTCCTCTCCAAATCATTAGGAAGTTGAGTATTCAGTGTGTGCATGTGCATATTTGTGCATATTTGTACAAATATATGTTTATAAACTCCTTCTGGCTTGATTCACAGCCACTCTCACATTTGCAGAGCCCTCAGACCTCGGCTATAAATTGATTCAGAACTGTTGCTCTGATTCTTGGTTTCCCAATCTCCAGCCTTGGGGTTTTTTCCAGTTTCTGGTTTATTCCTGCTTGCCAGCTACTGCAGCTTGATTGAAGCTCCCACTTCTCATGTGTCTTAAGCCCTGCACGGGGCCATAAGCCCTCACAGAGGCCAAACCCAGAATCTAAGACCTGTTTATCCTGACTCCTAATCTCACATCTCAGGAATTACTGCTGAGTCCAACCTCATGTTTGCTTGTGTATCACACATAAACACACCAGAGAGCAAAGTCACACAGAAAATAGGTGGATGGACTTTCATCAGACTGGAGTTATCAGGGACAGGGCTTGTCAGACAACTCTGCTGAACAGTGGCTTGTTTGTATGCTACCAACATTTTTTAATTCTTTTTTTTTGTGTCTATTCTTTTTACTTTAACCTGCTTCTTCATCTTCCCATCCTTNGGTATTGATTATCACCCCCAAAAAGACTGGAAGAAAACAGCAGAAGCTGTCCGGCTGCAATCGCGCTGTATCAACTCCTGCAGGGTGTTCTCATTTTCATCACTGCTGCTGTTCTTTCCTTCACTTATTTTTTTTTCCTAAATTTGTGTCATGCACAGGATGGAATAATGATGATTAGGATTTAATCTCTGACATATTTTGCAAGCTGTAAACAGTAGCTTCTTCATATTTGCAGTGTAACTGTTGTCTTAAAATGGAGGTGGAACTGGAAGAATGGGATTTTGCTCTTCTATTCTAATATCTTTTTAATATATACTATGGTTTAACATGGTCTGCTCTGCTGCCATAGGACAGAAAAGGCAGCAAGTTAACTTCTAGTAAGGTGGAAGAAAAATACGTTAATGATGTTTAAATAGACAATTGCTTTGTGCACCCATTTTCATTAAAACTGTTCAGCGGGAACAAATACCTAGAGTACAGATTTTTAGTCCTTCTGCACTTTCTCATGATCATATTTAGAAAAAGCTGGAAGAATTCTCTCTATCTCAACACTAGAAGACCCACTCCCACAATGGTTGCAGGACTGGCCACAGGTTTCTTGCTGCAACAGGTACTGCAGTCCACTTTCTGATTGCCTTTTTGTCCTCTCTTCACTCTTGCCTTCAGCAGAGACATCCTCAGATCCCTGTGATCCTCTGGAGGGATAGGTATGGTCCTTCTAGCAAAGTGTCCACACTTGTATCAGGGCACAAGGATGGACAAACATATTACAAGTGTGTTAAACACTTTTAGAGTGAATATTGCGGTTATTTTGGTGTGAGGAGTAATAAAAGATAAGTGACATATATTTTCAACTACAATAGGGGAAATACAATGCTCTTCTGGAATGTGAATGTCGGGGATTTCCATGGGGTGTTACATGGGATAAAATTGCATGTGGATGGATGGTTGGTTGCTGAAGTGGTAATAGAAGGAAGCTTGAAATAACCTGTCCATTCCAGCAATGTGGACTGTGAAGCAGTAATTGAGTTATACTGATGCTGTAGTAGTTGTGTTTCCTTATTTGTTGGTAATAAGTGTTATGATTTTGTACTGTGTTATACCTGGCACAGGTTCCACTTCCCCATTTATAGCCTCAACAATTGAATGTGTTTTGATCATGATCTTCGGAACAAAAGAATTAATTTTGTAGTGTGATTGTTTTATTTCCTCTTCATCATGTTAGAGTTGCTCAACACAGAAGGTGTAGAACAAATCAACAAACAAGAAAGGTTGAACTTGAAATTTTACGGTTGTGTAGTTAGAAAAAAATTTAATACTAGAAGAAATTCTGTGACCTGCTACCAGTGTAAACAGACTCTTGCCTTTTCATGGAAAACCACGAAGTTATTGTCTGTTTACATTGTTGTAGCAAAGATCCAAAATAATCTGAGGCTCTTCGGGCAACCTGGATTTCTCTTTCCCAGTCTGTTTCCTGTTCTTGCCATTTATATGCTATTCGTGCCAATAGCAGGCAGTGTATTCCCAAAAAATTCATGTGTGCATGAACACACACTCCCCCCATTCACATGCTTGGATACATAAATCAACAGAGAGCATTCACTGCCTCTATTGCCACCCAAAGCAATTATGGGAACATGAACAACCCTGCCCACTCCTGCTCCTCCTCTCCAAATCATTAGGAAGTTGAGTATTCAGTGTGTGCATGTGCATATTTGTGCATATTTGTACAAATATATGTTTATAAACTCCTTCGGGCTTGATTCACAGCCACTCTCACATTTGCAGAGCCCTCAGACCTCGGCTATAAATTGATTCAGAACTGTTGCTCTGATTCTTGGTTTCCCAATCTCCAGCCTTGGGGTTTTTTCCAGTTTCTGGTTTATTCCTGCTTGCCAGCTACTGCAGCTTGATTGAAGCTCCCACTTCTCATGTGTCTTAAGCCCTGCACGGGGCCATAAGCCCTCACAGAGGCCAAACCCAGAATCTAAGACCTGTTTATCCTGACTCCTAATCTCACATCTCAGGAATTACTGCTGAGTCCAACCTCATGTTTGCTTGTGTATCACACATAAACACACCAGAGAGCAAAGTCACACAGAAAATAGGTGGATGGACTTTCATCAGACTGGAGTTATCAGGGACAGGGCTTGTCAGACAACTCTGCTGAACAGTGGCTTGTTTGTATGCTACCAACATTTTTTTAATTCTTTTTTTTGTGTCTATTCTTTTTACTTTAACCTGCTTCTTCATCTTCCCATCCTTGGTTCTTTCCAGTCCTACTGATATTAAGGATTCGTTTGCATGTTCCCATAAGCTGCTTAAAGCATCCAATAAATTGTGCACAGTCCCACAACCACCCCTGCATTAAAATCGGTCATTCCCAGGACACTCAATAATTCACCCCTTCCTATGAGTTCTTCAGGACTTTGAATGGTTCCTTCCCATCATTCAGAGTTCCATCTTTGGTATTGTCTTCAATATCTGCTCTTTGTTGGAGTTTGTTTACCTGGCTGTGATTTATTACTCTTTCTGCCTCTCGTCTTTGTTTTTATGCCGAATAGCCTTTAACCAAGTGCCCTGTCTTTACTTGCCAGGAATTTTTTTTGTTGTAGAAATAATTTAGTATCACTTCAGATTTAATATGTTCTTTTGTAGCCAAAGCAAAGTCAATGAGAAACCATAAATCTGGATGGTGAACCCCTGGCTAATATGACAGAAATGTGTATGCTTGCTTCTGATACAAATTAGTCTTGCATAATAATATGGGCTTGGCATTAATTTCACTATGGCACCTTTTATTTCACCCCTCCATGCCCCTGTGAGCTTGGTGTGTACATGTAGTAGGGAAGGAGTAAAGCAGGTGCAGTAACAGAAAATGCTCAGATTTCATGGTGGGTGTGTGGATGTGACTGGACTGAGGTTAAGAGGGGGATCAGGCTCATGTGTGAGTGTGAGCCACTGCTCTGTGAACTGCAGGGCACGGGGACCCCCAGGCTGTGAACTGTCTGTGGGATGGAGTCCGCTCTCCTTTGGTTTGTACCGCGCAGAACAAGGTGCCGTTAACAGCTACAAGAGTAGCCTTGTATTTTCTGCAGTCTTGTGGCTCCCTTGCCACAAGGACCCAAGTGTAGGATCACAGAGTGATTAAGCTGAAGAGGAGAGGAAATGAGTTTGAATGAAACGAGAGTGGCAGGATGGAAGGAACGGTGAAAGTGGCCGAGGTGCAATAGGAAGCTTTTCAGTTCAAGGTCATAAATATGAATCTTTCCCAAGCTGGCAGTGACCAAAAGCCCAAACTGTCTGAAAGCAACATCACCCAGTAATGACAGAGATAGGAAGCAGGAGCATAGAAAGGCATGAAAAGCTTTTGAAAGTGCCCTTGCGGGCTAATACTGTTACTCCAGTGAATAAGTCTCTTGAAGGCTGTGAGTCTGTGGCCATTTATCTGCTAGGCTTGCTATTCATCTCCTTTGAGTGTAGTGTAAATGCACTGTATTAGGGTCATGATGAGAGCAAACCTAAAACGTTTAAATATTAGAAATGAGTTAGCCAGCTATCCAGCAGGAAAGTACAGACTATTGCAAGCCAAACACAAAGAAAGCAGGGAAACAAAAGATAACATCTGGAAAGAGATGGCTGCACTGGGACTTGTGATCTTACAACCAAGTCTGTTAAGGAGGAGGGACTGTTTGATGGTATATAAGGCAGCTTTTCTCTTGTAAAATAAGGATAAAACATTGAGTATTCTTTTAAAAAGACTTCTCCCTGCTTCCAAAATATTTTACAGACACGAAAAGCAAGAATGCACAGAAACAAAATCATTTCTAGATTGCTTAAAAGTTTAAAATGTCGATAACAGGAAATTTTCATGGAAGAGACTAAGGAAAATTCATGCTGCTTTTATTTCTGAAGCCTTAAGAAAGAAATACACTTGGACTATATTTTAGTATTGAGACAGATAAAATGATCAAGATTATCTTGCCTTAACGTCTCTAAAGAAAAAATGAGATAAGGATGAAGAGCTTGCCAGCAGTAGTGGCAAAAACCGTAAATTCATTCACCATTGAAACATCTCACATCTCTGCCTGTGTCAAGGGTCTGAAATCTGAGTCCAAACCCAAGTATCGCTTTGACATTTAGAGTTTGTTTCTTTAGCAGAAATGGCAACATCAAGTCCACACACATCATTTGGCAGTATGAAATCCATATATAAAATAGGAGATAGACTTCTCTTCCTTCCTTCCTTTTAGAAAAAAAGGGAAAAACCCCACCATGTTCAATAAAAAATAAACCCCCCTCATTTATAGCCAGCTTTGAACAGGAACATTTTTCAAATCTTGAAAAGGACAGGAGAATTTCTGAGAAGTGAAGTTGTAATCATGAAGGATTGGTAAAGCTTAGCTGTAATCCACCTGTGTATCACTTGGTTAAACCCCATTTAAATAAGCAATGTGTATCACCACTGAGTGGAAAAAGGATAACAGATTCTCCTCCCAGTTGCATGTTTCAGTATCTTTCAAAGACTTCAAAACAATTTTGAGAATTTTGTTACGTGGATTCCTTATGTTATTCCTTAGGGTGTATTTTCTTTGGAGATGCACACAACCGGTATTTGCTGTTCTGTTTTCTGGACAGCAGCAATGCTAAGCTTTGAGAAGAGGATGTTAGCATTTTAAAGCCTTTTTTCCCCTTTTTATTATATGAATCAATGTTCTTGAAGGAGTCAAAGTTCAATCCTCCTGCTGCATTACAATGCCTTTCAGTCTAATATTAGAGAGCGAGTCCCATTTTACTTTGTAATACGAAGCTTCACTTCAGCATTAATTTCATTCGGAAAGCAGCTGCACTTATAATAGATTCCTTTTAAAGCAAAATGGAAAATATACATTTATCAAATGACTTTCCTCCAGTGATGCTGCAGCAGTCTTTATTGCATCAAAGTTGTCAGCAATCAGCCCATCTTTCTGAATAAAGATGTGCCAAACCATAGAAGCAGGCTTTATGTTCAATAAGCAATAAGTGAATTCTGTGGGAGGGGGACAGACAGACACTATCTCAGCCTTTACAACATGGTGTATTTATTTATGCCCACATCACATAGCAAATTACTGTTGGACAATATTCCCTACATGGATGCAGCAAGTGACACTATCCAGGTAAAAATCATCCTTTTCAAATTGTTTTGCCCGAGAGACTTATAACATATTAAACATAAAGTACATGGAGTTGTTGGAGCGAGTCCAGAGGAGGCCACGAAGATGATGTGGGGGTGGAGCACCTCTGCTGTGGAGAGGGGGGTTGTTCAGGCTGGGGAAGAGAAGGCTCCAGAGAGACTTTAGAGTCCCTTCCAGTGCATAAAGGGGCTCCAAGAGAGTTGGAGAGGGACTTGGGACAAGGGATCTAGTGATAGGAAAAGGAGGAATGGATTTAAACTGAATCTGAGGAGGTTTGGCTTAGATATTAGGAAGAAATTCTTCCCTGGGAGGGTGCTCAGGCCCTGGCACAGGTTGCCCAGAGAACCTGTGGCTGCCCCATCCCTGGAAGTGTCCGAGACCAGGTTGGATGGGGCTTGGAGCAACCTGGGCTAGTGGAAGGTGTCCCTGCCCAGGGCAGGGGGCTGGAACAGGATAATCTTTAAGGTCCCTTCTAACCCAAACCATTATATGGTTCTAGGATCTTCAGGGACGCTTCTTCTTGCAGGAGTTGTGATGCAAGATTAGGCAGTGGAGATGGAAAGAAAGGAAGGTGTTTTTACTTACTCCTGATATTCAGGTTGTAAAGTTTTAAACCCTGCCTGTTGCACAAGCTCAGAAAGCTCACTGATCAGACATATATTTATGATAAAATCAATCTGAAAGTGTCAAAGTAAATTTGCAAATGCCTTATTAGAAGAGTATGTCATCTTCCTATCATGGTGTACAATGTCTGCATCATACCTTTCTGCATCAAATATTTAAATAAATAGGGAGATTCTGTGTCTGGGTGTTAGTTAGATGCTTAGAGACAGAGAAATGGAAATTAATCATCCAATTAATTTGAGTGCCTTCAAAATATAGGTGAATTAAGAACAGATTTGCCTCCTGCCTGAGAAGATGTGGATCTTCCTCCATTAAAGCTCCCTAGGGCATGACTATATTAATTCCATATTTCAGATTTCTAAAAAGTACTTCTATCAGCAATGGTGAGAACAGCTGAAACTTAAAACAACCCCTGCTCCAACAAACAACTGATCAAAAAAAACACAGGAAATCTTTAGACAAGGAATTAATGGCATTTGTGATGTCTGTCAGGTTTTGTCTGTCTTACTTGTCCATCTCCCCATGTTTTAGCTGTGCTTTATTCTGTAACACGACTCAGACTTCTCACACTTCAGTGTTAGACCAGCTTATAAATGTGCCTACTTTCATTTCCAGTACTGTTAGAAGAAAAGCATAATATCATACCAAGATTTCTAGTCACAGCAGGATTTGTATTCTCTGTTTTAAGGGAAAACTGTGAGGCTTGTTTTACATTCCCGAGAAGTAAAAATAGCTTCTACATAAAGAAGTAAAAATAATCAAATAAAGAAATTACAGAAACTTTGAATTCAGCCCTGTAGAGCCTGTGTTGCAGGCAACTAATTTTTAGGTGGAATTTTTTATAACTCTGTGCAAGTTTTGAGCTTTGTGTGGAATTGGGAGCACTCTGCTGTCTCAAGTGCCAGATCTGTAGGTTGGTAGATGCAGCTGAGGACTATTAATTGTTCTAGAATTGGGCAGAGCAAAATTGTGCCTTTGAAGTTGGAAACTAAAAGGAAAAAAATCAAGCAGTGATTGTGCCAGCTTATTATTGTGTGTTAGAAGTGCAATCTATGTTTATTAAGTGATTATTCCATAACATGATGATAACTAAAAGAAAATACGGATAATCTTATTTATCTGTTTATTTGACTCTCTCTCTTTGAAAAAACTAAATGAGCATAGAGGTTGAAGGTTCTGAATCAAATTTCTAATAAGCCATGACTGCTGCTCACAGTGACATTTTCCCCCTACTGGGAATCATGTTATGCATCTTTCCTTTTTAGAAGAAAAAAGTGGAAGAGTACAACAATTCCTTACAATTTTCTGCAAGTTACTATACATTTATTATAATTGTGACACTGAAGTCTATACTCTTTTTTGACATGAGAGAAAAAAGTGTAAATAAAAGGTTCCTTTTATAAGTATTAAAACCAGAAGTCCCACAGCATTGCACAGTTAGATCTTACATTAAACATTTTTGGCAGGTACAAATTCAAAGCACCAAAAAAACAGAATTAGTCCAACTGACATTTTACAGTCAGAACAAAGGTTTGAAAGTATATGGTTTGTACACAACTACTTACATATTAGGTATTAGGCCCTTAAAATAGAATTAAACTCAATAACACCCTTTAAAGAGACTTCTTGCAGTTAATCATTAGTAAATTAAGTCCTTCAATCATTCTGAAGGTTGAAGAACATTAAATTATATAGTGCTTGCCAAATGATGGCCAAAATCTTATTTAATTTACACTCTGGAGTCAATGATGTTCAAGAGGTTGTGGCAGAGTAAGAGGGCAGAGTCTGGCCCTCTGAATAATTACTAGAGTAGAACAAAAGTAAAGAGCTCATTTGGAATGTCACTGTGAATCTGCAAAGCCTTATGATATAGAACTGTGCACCTCTGGGAGCACAGTGCTGTGCTGCAGGATGACAGGGAGGAGAGGAAAACTCACTTCACTTCAGGGCCTTTCTAGAATAAAAATGATTTGTATGGATGTTCTGCAGTTTTGCTGTGAGCCTTGGGGAATGCCTTTGATGCACTTGATTAGGGAACAAGATCTCAACCTTGTAGACTCAGTAAGATCTTCACATGTTTAAATACAGATAATTAGTCTCAGTTCTCTTCTCCTTTTTTTTTTCTTTTTTTTTTTTTAACTTATATCATCATGATTTTAGTTTGGTTTTTCTTTTTTTCTTTTCTCCTCTCTTGTGCTCCTCATTGATTAGAAGTGTTTATTTAATTGCCAGTGCAGTGCCCTGTTCCTATTTTAGGCAATATAAATGACCATGTCTAAATTTTATTTTGGACTGATGATAGATATTTTATAACAGATTTTAATACTGGCTAGGAAATTCCTTTACATCCATCTCTGTAGTAGAATGGAATAAAGTTCAGAGATGGCTTATTAAGCTCCAAGCCTGCTGAATATGCAGGATCCTATGTAGCTCAGGAGCAGCCTGGAGAAGTTGGGAAGTAGGTGTGTGCCCACATGACCTGTGCAAAGTTTGAGCTTCTGCTGGAGTCCACATTTGCTGGTGACGTGTGACATGAGCCTTTCAGCAGGATAAACTTTCTGGGCTGTCCTCAGTTACAGTGTCACAGGTGTGTGCAGACATGGGTGGGAGTAGTTTCCCTGGGCACAGCCAGCAGGATGGTATCATTGTTCAGAATGTCTGACAATGGTGAGCACTGGGGTTCAGGATGTGGTTCTCCATCATGTGAGTGCTTTGGCCTACACAATTATTTTAGTCCATGATTCTTTGCTCTCCTAAAAGATGGTGTATTCTGCCAAATGCTCACATGAATTCGTATATGGGGCTGGGTAGATGTGTGTAGTTGAGCCATTTTATTCTATCATCGTGGATGAAAGCTTGACTTTGAGCCTTGTTGAACATAGGTTTTCTCTGATTACTCAGCTTTAAAGAGGCATTGGCCCAAGGCAAATTTTGGCCAAAGTGTATTCTACCATACCTAAAAAATATTCTGCTAGTATTAGTTATCTCTCTGTTGGCAAACTTGTTACTGACTGGTTCAAATTATTTAACTATGGATTTACCCATTTTCCATTTCTGTAAATAAATTCTCTTTCTCACACAATTTTTGAAAAGACAATTCACTTGCTCATGGACTTCAAACCTAAGGGAGTATATGAGTTTCTTTGTTGTTTTTGAGTATCTGCCCATTCTGTGCATGGAAGGAAGAGAGTCACAGAAAGGTTCAGAAGTCTGGCCTGCTGCCTTTGGAGAGACTTTTTTAAGAAGCCATTTCAAAATGATTTTGTAGGCAGAGTGTGTTTAATTCTATGTCAGGGCATTATAGAGGGAATGTAATGGGAGTTCACTGTGCTTATTTGTCCATGTGCCTGGATGTTCTAGTGTTGAGGTGTCAAATGCACAGATCAGTGTCTTATGTTTAATCACACTACATCAGCACAGGTTAAAATAAAACAACACACCATTCCTCCCCCCAAAAACCACATAAAACTGCTGGTTGTGTTCTGCTCTGATGCACCAGCTCAAAATGGCTTTCTGTCTCACTCCACTGGTTTCTTGGAGGTGGGGATTGATCTGAGAATCTCTTGCATGATATGTTTGAAATATTTATCTGAGGCTGAACTGTCAGGTGGTGTCCAAGTCACTCATTACAAGGCAGCAGAGGGAGGCTGTGCTGTCAGGAAGTTATCATTTTCGTAAGACATGGCTCTGTGTTGATATTTATGGGCAGCAGGCTCTGTGCTTTATTAAACTTTGCAACAGGAAGAGAGAGTTGTAAGGTATTTGATTTAAATGCTGAAAATTGCAATCTGAAAGTAACAGTAAATTATACCCAAACAATGTTAGCATTGTCATTATCTGTAATATTCACGGTCTTTGTTTTCTTATTTTATTTTGCATGATCATCCTTAGATTTATTTATTTTTCCTCTTTTCCTTTTCTTCATTTTCTCTTGCCTGAAGTTTTTTGTCTCTAAACATGTCAGTGGCTGTCTTGCAACCCAGTGTAATTGGTAGCTGGTAAATGACCTGTGCTTTGTTTCTTGATCTGAATCCTGCCTGATCTACCTGGGCTGAGTGAAACATGCCTTCGGGGTGCTACAAAGTTTGCCATGATCAAAGAACTGAGGACTTCTCTCATGGTGCACCCAGGCATCAATAAACACTTGTCTTACCTCCTACGAAGTGTAAGTTCAGTTTTGCTGCAGATTATTAGCAAGAAATAAACCATCAGGTGAAATCAGACGTGTCATTTTTCCTGTTGTGTGCTCTCTCTTGAGCCAACATTATGCCATGATACAATACTACAGTGCTATACACAGCCCAGACTGAAGGGTTTCATTATATTTTGGATTCCAGGAGCGTGACAGACATTTTTACATTATACAAACTACCTAAAATTGTAGTTCTTAAACGTTTTCATTGTCTGAAAGGCACATCTTATAACTGTGGGATAGGAATGTTATCTTTAGGTCAAATTACTGTGTGCTGAAGCATGACCCAATTTTCAGTTTAATGTGAATCCTATTTTGGTTGTGCAAAATAATATAAGAAATACCCATTGACTGTGAGGTGCTTATTTCAGTTTTATTAAAGAGCCGCTGATTGCAAGTTATGGGATGCTATAAAATTGAAACTGCCTTATTTAAAAGCATTCTCACTTGTGCCATGGGATAAAGGTTGATTTTGTAGCTCTGTAGATATTGTGTGAGGTAATTTAGATAGTGGTTGTTCATCTGCAGATATTTTCTGTTCGTTTTCTTTAAAAAAACGTTCTGATACTTTTACATTTCGACAGTTAATCTTTAATTTTTCACCATACAAATTAACTGTGAACTATTAGAGAAACAATAAGCCATGAATCATCAGCTACAAGTAGGCAGCAAGTTTAGCAGTCAAGAGATTGAGCATTTCTTAATCTCATATACACTCAGCATCAAAGTGAATAAATCCAAGGTTAAAAAGAAAGGCTACCACATTCCCCACTGCTTTAGAAATCAACTTATTTCTTTCTCTCTTGTTCATCTGCCAGTACAACACAACAGAAAGAGGGACCTGATTTTGCTCTTATTTCTGTATCAGTCACACTAAGCAGAGTATAATATTAATGGGCAATATTCACAGTACACAAATAAAATTCACAAGAACAAACACCTTACTTCTGTAAACTTTTAGTTCTGTGGAGGGTCCTCTTGAAAACGAATACTCCCATTTCAAGTGTATTATGCATGGCAGTACAGCTATTCAATTAAGAGCCTTTGAATCCCTTAAAAGCTTGTACCCTCCCTAACTAGGAGCACATAAATATCCTTGGCTTTCCCAGAGTTACTCATCTATCAGAAGTTAAGCCTGGGTTCATGTATATCAGAGCCAGACCCTCCTGCATCTTGCAGAACAAAGTTGGGAGATCAAAAGGCTGGAGGCATTTCTGTGGTCAGAACTGCACGGGAAGTGGGCTTCTTCATCTCCAGCCTTTTGAAAATTATTGGTTAGGGCAGCACTTCCTAAATACTGTTAACAACTGCAAAAGGTTCTATAGAAAGAACAGTTCAGATCATATTCAGAATTAAAACAGTTGTCACACTCTAAATGGAATTGGACACTGGGCATTTACAGAAAGGAGTCTGTCTTTAGAGCGAGTGGCTGCATTTCACACAGGGCAAATGCAGTTGGAAGAGTTTCATTAATGTGGTGTCTGTGAGGCAGGATTTCTGTACAGCCTTGCAGAGGGTTTCACTCTAATAGGGCTCCTGCAATGGAGCTGAATTTCAGATCAGTGGGAATGCTCTGCCTGCTTAGAACTCTGTTAAAATTCTGAGTGCAACAGGCTCACATTTGGGGTTCAGCACCTTCTCACAAGGTTGGTAAGCAGAGGCAGGCTGGTATATTCTGGAGAACACTTTCTGCAGGAAAATATTTACCCATCCAAAGTGACAGTCTGAAGGAGAAAGCAGTAAATGAAAAAGACTGTTTCAAACCTAAATTTGGAAATGTTTTCAATTGCTAGAAGATATTGAAGAAGCCTCATGTCTGTCAAAATGACCCATTTTGTTGGTCTTCAAACATTTGGTTGGAGGTGGCTTAATTAAGAGTAATTTCTTATTTCATAATCCATACTTAATTTGCCTTAATTGGCATGTTTTACGGATGTCTGTGCAAACACTAACAAAATATTCAGTCCAATGTTGAAATAGAAGATTGAATTTAATAGTTGGCATAGCCAGGAAATATCACCAAGTATCCATGTAGATGCTTTTCAAAGAAATGGTAAAAATTCTAATTTTATGTCTTTTAGGTATTTTTAGTTTTGATACTAAGTGTTTCAGACAACTGTAGTGTTAATGCACCCGAGGCCAGTGCTGCTTCCTTACCATTATCTTTGCTTTCTCAGCCATTTTTAGCATAATTCTGGGAAATTCTGGTACTGTTTCCTTGCTCAGGTGTTCCAGAAAAAAAAACACATTCAGTCCAAAACCTACAGTAATTAATAACACTTTGCTATCATTCCTTTTTTTCCAAGCAGTTTGTTGCCAGTAAAATTTCCTCAATACCACCAAAGCTTCTAATGTGTTTAAATAAATTAAATAGAAGAATTAATCAAATGCTATTCTGTATCATTAGGAGTAATGAATAGCTAAAACTCCTGCTCTGCTGGAAATGCAGAATTGCTTAATTCAAATTTCAGTATCAACAATGCTGATATGGGGGAAACAAGTAAAAACTGTTACAGGGCTTGTTAAGAATCATCACGTGCTTTATTTCCACTAAGATAAATGTAAATGTTGACATAGAATTTTATCTGCATTAAATTACTAATACTGCCACATTAGTTATGAACCAGAACAGAAATATTTTATTCTGATCAGAATGGCAGCAATCAGTGCACAGGCCAGGAAGGGACCTGAAAAATCTGTGATCTCAGGGCAGAACGTTCCAGTCTGGTACTTCCTCACAATCGAACTCCTCCCAGTTGATACATTTTCAAGAAGTCTATCAATTTAAAAGAACAAAGACTTTTTTAATCAAAAATCCTGAATGAACTATTTCTCCAACAGTCTGCTGAGAGTATCTGTAATAACCAGTCTGTAGTTATTGAGAGGGATTTTTTGTCATGGGAGTCGTGGGAGCTTTGAAAGGAGTTGAAAAGAGAGTGACAAGGTGATGAGCAGGGTTTGAAGCAAACACTGTATTTACAGGAATTCTTTGCTTTGTGATGCAAATCCAGTGGGGAAGATTGGGTTGTTATTTTCATGTTCAGGGTACACATTCTTCCAGGTCAGTGATTTCTGTAGTGTACAGGGATCCAAGCAGCTCCTACTGTTGTCCATCTATCTGCTGCAACTTCTTTAGGGTCAGTATGCTGAGAACCTTCTCTTTGCAGAAGCTCCTGTTTTCCATGAGGAGCAGTTTCAAACCCAGCATGAGCACAAAATGCAGTGGGGCTATATTTTCTTTTCTTTTACTGTCTGAATGGAAAATAGTAGACTATGGTTGGTATTACGAGATTTTTGAGAAAGGGACAAGAAAAAAAACATATAAAGGAATACAGAAGTATTCAGTGTGGGTATCAATGTAAACTTTTACATTCCAGAAGGATAACTTGGTATAAAGGGAGGAGATGGAGAAATGAGTCCTTCAGGAGATGGTCTGTGCTGTCAGGAGAAGTTGCTGAAGCACCAAGTGCCGTTTGGAAAGACACACTGAAACTGAGCCAGAAAATTCCAGAGAAGAGATGATACATTTTGTGTCAAAACAGCAAAAAGCTTCTCCACTTTTCTATCTCACTGTAGAGAGACCTGCATTCTAAACTAAAAGTGATGGTGATAACAGTCTTTTTGAGGGCATTTTAAACAAATAGAAAGCACATGAAAAAATACTACAGACTAATTTAGACTTACCAGCAGTTTTAAAAAGTTGATTGCCTCATTTCAGTTCTTTGCCTTTCTGAGCAATGGGCTTATTGTCTGTCAAACTGTGAAACAACTATTTTTTAAAAACTCACATTGATATTTTATTTATCTGTGGTGTTACTTTTGTGTAGGGAAGTCACAGAACAAGTGAAATATTTTCCCCCCTCTTTAAAATATACAATTATAATAACTTTGTAGTTCATTTCTCTTGGAAGTTGAATAGCAATAACGCTTGTATAAAAGAATTTACATTTGAAAGAACAGGTTTGAAATTTTGATGCTCATTTGATACATCTTTAAGTCTCAAAGAATACTAAATTTTAACTTAAAAGTCAATTTTAATCAGAATCTGTTCAATCATTATTGTTATTTTCCTCTTTATATATTTGAGTATGGTTATATATGTGCATACTGTTCTTTCCTGCATGTATAAACTAACTGAAACCCAGATGTATTCTTTGATGATTTGGGGGAGTTTTTTCTGAATCATAGTCCCATTTTTAAAAATTTATACCAGATTTTTCAACTCTCCACTACCTGTAACGATCTGGACTGTATTTTCAATCTTTTTAAGGGTCAGAAAAAGTATTCATCTAGAGAATTACACTGTGGCTTGGCAATGGAGGATCATTTCTTCTTTTATTTGCTGACTATTTCTTCTTGTTTCCTATTTATGAAAAAGCTTTTAAAGTTGCATGGATTTTTTTGGCTATCATTTTCTGCATGGAAAGTCCAGCACTTTACAAGAAAATAATTCTCTTACTCATCTCACAGTTTGGACCTTAAATTCATACCTTTTCTGTGTGGTGAGGACCTTCCTCTGACTGCCCAACTAATGCCACTCTTGCACTCTTCTTTTCAACAGTTCCTGCATTGTATTGACAGAAAAAGTTCCTCTGACACTGAACTTCTGGCTGTTTGGGATATTGCTTTTGCCACAAAAAGATTTTTTGTTCTTAAATTGTGGGATTCACAATCTTGTAGTAATGTAGTTAGAAACTGTATTTTTAAAATCAGATGCAATTAGACTTTTCATCAAGATTAATATCACAGTTTTTAGGAATTTCTGAAGAGTGGTGGCAGGCAGTTGGCCTGAGATGTAGAAATACCCACTTGTATTTAAGGAATAAAGACAAAAAGCTTTAGCCAATGTGCTTCTGAAATATATTTTTCTGGTTTAGTAGGAAGCTGATACATAGTAATGCTCTGTCAGTTCTAAAAAACCTTTCACCTTCCCTCTCTCCTGGAGTGTTACTTTGTGTCATTGCATAAAGCACTGTGCACATTTCCTGTCTTACAGACTATCAGAAAAAACAAGTAATGTCACAGGGGGTAAAGAAACCTAACGCAAGAATTTCCAAGTCATCAAGGCAAATAGGAAATTGGCCTCATGGAATGGTTTTTTGATCCTGTTTGACCAATCCAGACTTTCAACACCAGGAATGTTACACGTTTATGTTTAGAAAATTACCCATGCAGCTTCTTCAAAGTAAAGCTGTGATTGAAAAGCAGGGCAATGTCCCAATGTATTGCTCTTGCCACATTGGTAAAGGGAACATTTCTTACTCTTTGGGAAATGCTGCTGAGAGAGGAAACAGCATTCTGGTGGCTGCTGTTAGTATTCCCTAAACTTTGTTGCTGGCTTACATTTCAAATAGTAAAAGTGGTAAGGGAAAAAACATTTATTTTAATTTATATATGTGCATAATTCTGAGCTTACTGAGGGGATTTAGAGTGAGAACTCAAGGGCAAAATCTGCCCTTCAGCTTTTACAGTTGCAAACTCCAAAATGCATTTCAAAATGCCTTGTACTCCTCTGTTGAAGCCTGAAAACACAATGAAGCACTTGAATTTTGGTCCTTGGGGAGCACTGCTCTGTCACCTTGGGTCCTGCAACATTTTCCAGTGATGCCTCATTAGCGTGAAACTATTTGCAAGCAGTGATGCACTGTGGAGAGGAAGCAGGGACAGTGGGATGTGAGCACATAATACAAGGATTAGAATATTCTGACATAGGAGGTGACACACTGATATTTTGACCCAGGGCTCAGGCTCAGTCATCTAGTGGATATGGCTCTTATCAGCATCAAAAATAAATAATTCTTTCCAAAGCTGAATCCTAGGGTCAAACAGAGGTTAAGCAGCTTCCAAGTTGCTTTGCTCGCAACACACACAGTCGTCATGAATCTTGATCCAGATTGTCAGTCATGTAAATCAGTGGGGATGTACCAAGTTCAGCACAGGGTCTAGATCCCCATCAGCTCAGCTGAGTGTTATTCGAACTGGACATGTAGCAGTAGACTTGCAGCATTTTTTTTGAGCAATGGAGTTTGTAGCAGAAAAAAAAATATAAAACCAACATATAAGTCATATTAGGTTTTAATCCTGTGCTCTTTCTTCTTTTTAGAAGTGGTTCACTCAGTCTCCTAATCACAGTGTATTATGTTGCTGCTTCACAATCACACTCCAAATGCAAATCACTCTGCTGCTTTCACGGTGACAGCAAGTTCTGACAGCAGCAGGTACTTGGAATCTGCCAGTAAGACTTTAACTGCTTTGGAATGGTTGAAAGAAACACTGTTTTGGGAGATTACAATCAGGGCATTCCATCAGAGGGGCTGCTAAAGTAACAGTGCTTTATTTCCACCAGCCTATATGCAAGGAGCTAATAAGTGATTACTGTCTTTGTGTCTTTATATTTGAGGACTAGGTAGAGCATTTCTTTCGGTGAACAATGATTGTGTCTTCTCGAGGTATATGCAGTCATTAATATTAATGAAGCTTGCATACATGCATCAAAAAAGCCATTATATCCTACAAAATCAGTATTTATCTTGGCAAATTTAGCTTCATCATTGTCTATTTACTAAAAATAAGCCTTGTGCAGTTGATTTATAACTTCTGCCCGGTTTGTGTTGGGAACAGTTTCCACTGTCTCGATCTCTCAGACTCGGTAACCACCTTCTGCTCACTTAATAGAAGGAAGGGAACTGTGACCTTTGAAAAAAGGATGTCCCTTTGGCAGCTGCCCATCTGTCACTTGGAGAACCTGTGGACAAAGAAGGTGAAAATTTAAGAGATTAACACTGAAGTTCAACACGTTTGACTTGTTTTCCTGTGGTTGTAGCTCTGCATTCAAAGAGTGTTCACTGACATCACAAGTTCTTAACATGTGCCTTCACATGCAAATTTTTCTAAGTTCTTTTCACCACTTCAATTTAAAAAATCATGTACTTAAAAACTACCTTTTTTAAATGAAGTTGAATATCAGCCAACTTTCAGAGATACCTGTAGCGAAAAATGAAGTGATAGAAACTTCTGGAACTTGGTCAGATGGCCATATCTGTAGCTCATGGCCCACCCAGTGTAAGCATCTCATCAAGATAAAAGGGTGTATTAGTAGCAACTGTATCATATTTGGGAATTGCAGTGAATAATTAACTGAATCTCAGCTGCTGTTGCAGTATCCCAGGAAAAAGGACGTATGTAATTCTTGGGTGTGTAAATAAAGGAAGGCTCAGTAGCAGAGGGATAAGACATCATCATTCTGTATCTTATTTTTCTGACTCTGAATAAGTTTCTTCATTGTTCCATGCCTCTGCTGCCAATATATAAAAGGGATATAATATATTGAAACTAACCTGTCCTGTTTCTTGAAGTTCTGGAGTTTCTGGGAGTACAGCGCTGGGACATTCTACCCTTCCTTAATAAATCCTTTTTAAGCAGGTGTAGTCCCTGAGCATGAGAGGCTGAAAACAGAATTCCTCTTTCAAATTTAAAAGAAGATCTCTGTGATCGTTTGCTATTATTTTATTCTTCAAATGAACCTTTTTTTTCCCCTCACTTACCTAATCCTTTGTTACACCGTGAATAGAGTCTGACAAAATCTCACAGTCTCTTGGATGAGCTGCTTTGCCTCTGGGTCAGTCAACTTCCAAGACTTTCAGGTTTCCACATCATGGGCTAATTTATACCGTTCCTGATTGTCCCAACCTGAGGCCATTCTTTCAGGGACAAAGGCTTTCCCAGCAGCTCAACTAGCATAATTTTAAATGCCTTTTAGCCTTTTGGAGCATTCTGCTTGTTACAGGCCACTTGATTGAATTCCAGGTTCTTTTAAGTAAGTCCAGCTACTAGTTTTAGCTGTCTTTCACAGAGAAAAATTTCTCAGTTCATACTATTCTACCTTTTCATATAGGTTTAACACTCCATTACTATGCCAATCTTTGCTAATGAGCAGTTTCCTTCTGTGAATTTACACCTTTCCATTTCTGCAAACCACTGTCCTTGGTATTAGTGGGTTTTTTGGATAAAATCATTTCTTATGTTACATGTATAACAAACAGAAATCAAGTCTTACATGCCCCCAAATATCCTTGTTGTTCAAGTGTTCTCTGCAGTATCCTGCTATGAGAAAGCTTTCTTTTAATACAGCTTGACAGCTGGACATAATTTCCTCTGTCCTGATCTTTGTCTTAGCCTGTTCTTTAGGATGTTTCTATAGATTTTATTGTCTAATTCTCCATTAAGCATCTTTAAGAGCACTTTTTTGATATGCTGGCAACCTGGCTAGGAACCCCAGCACGTGGGTTCTTGGTGTTGGGATGTCCTGGTGCTCAGTTTGTAGATCTGTACCCCTGAGGGGAGGAACACCTCATTCTTACTTAATCTTTTTGGAATGGCCCTTGACTCAAGGTAGCTTCAAGTCAAGTGAAAGGAAAACGAGTTTCTCAGAGTATCCAGAACCCCCCAAATGTTTGTGAAGGATGTAAGTTGGGGAGGAAAAAACAAAGGCAAAACAATATGTAATTTTACTTAAAAACAGACATTTCTTACTCTTTCTCTGTCTTTATCCAAAGAGTTTCATCACCCTACTATGGCAGGGATGCATTCTTTCGACATTATTTGTGTCTTCTATTGGGGAAAAGATTAATTTCAGTCCTCATTCCTTGTCCTGTTGGTGCTTTGTTCTCGTCCTGGTGTGTGCACCCCAGCAGGTAAACTGAGACAAGGAGCCACTGAAAATGAGAATAACACTATAAAAAAGAATATCAGAGAGACCAGAGTCCTGTACTTGAGAATGTTTTACTCCAGAAACATCATTAACAAAGCTTAATATTCAAGTTGGAATTCAGGTTTGTAAAAGCAAAAGACAAAAATAACACTGTTGTTGTGACTCGTGACGGGCTGACACCTGCCATTGGGTTACAAGAGACATGGTGTAGAGGAGAAGTTTAACTGGATATTTCCCAGTGAGGTAAGTCTTCTTGTCTTTGGCATTCATTTTACAGTTGTGAAAACAGAATTCATCTCTGCCGAATCACTCCAGCAGAAAATCTTGTGTTTTCCTTCAATGGTTTGAACTCGCTTATGGATTTCTTTCTAGATTGTTCCCAGCAGCCACAGACATTGTCTTGCTGATATATTTATTCCCTTGTATTTATTGTCCTGGTGCAGTCTAACCTCAACTCTTGGCTAAACCTTCCTGTAGTATTTTTTTCTTGACTAAATGTTAAAAGAAATTGATCAGGGATGATTTTTAATTATAAAAGTGCTTTGAAAAGATTTTTTTCACCTGTATAATTAGAAGACATTTTAAAAGAAAATTTTCCAGTCAATTAGTCCCTAATGAAGCTCAATTTGTTTTACAAATTAACCTTTTCTTAAAATAACAGGATGATTTAATGCAAGAGTTATTCTGCTTGTTTCAGTCTGTACTAGGAGTCCTCTCTTGCACAGATACACATCCCTCCTAAGTCAATAGGAGATCCAATCTAAGTTAATAGGTTTTTGTTCCCTAAAGCATGACTTAAGCTTATATGTTGACTATACAACTCGGGCATACTAAGGCTTGAGCCTTGGTTTGAGCTCTGGTTTCATTCTTGCTCCAAACCTTGTTGCACTGTGGTCCTGAAATCGGTGCTTTGACTCTATGAAATTAATCCATGGTGCCATATAAAATCCCACTGCCAGGTTTTCAGGCTCCTCATGACTGTGTTCTGTGTTATTGGAGTCTTTTACTGGTTCAACCCTGCTGAGACACTTAGTCCTGAGTCTTCTCTCACTTACGTTCACACAGATCTGCTTGTGACTGTGCCTGATTTTTTCCTTTCTGTGTTTTAAAAAGGTAAAATTTCTGGGGGGTTAGTGGAGTTACACAAGTGTAAGAGAAGTTGTCACTGTAGGAAGATAGGACAGGCTTTGGAGTTGCTTAGACAGGTTTAAGCCTTCAGACCCCACAGCCTTCTCTTGTGTACACAAGTTGAGTCCAGGAGTGTTTGGGGTCCATGCTGCCTGTGTGCTCTGCCCCATCACAGGTGCTTCTTTGGTCTTTGAACTGCTTTCTTAGTGCAGCTCTCTGCATTACAGAAATGTGGGGAGTGAAATGTTAATTGGGTTAAATGACTTTTTTATTGCACAGATTTATTTTTGAAATAGTGATAATTAGGGTACTTCGTAAAAATGTTTTGTTTATTATGACAGTGTTCGTATGAATCATTAAGTGAATGAATTAAGTGCTACTCTAAGTCTGCCTCTATTTGCAACTATGCATTTTTACTGCATTTAGATCGAAGTATATGATATGTGACTAATAAGATAGAAGATCATAAACAGTACTGACAACAACTGTAATATTTGCCATTTTCAGCCAAGTTACATCACTGAAAAGGGCAGAGGCAGTAAGGGGGCAGTTAAGTGTCCAGTTCCTGTTGAAAGCACGTGGGAGTTCAGTTCCTTAACTTTCCCTTACTTATACCTAGGAAAAGATTCTGTTTCATATTGTTGCTGAGCACTGCCCCTGCATATTGACAACTGTAACAGCTTTGAGACCAGATTTCTTTCTTGAAGGTGAACACATAATGCTTCTGTCTCCCACTGTGGTTGTGTGATGAAATAGGGGGAGGTTGCAGATTGGGAAGGACAGTGGTGTCTCGCCTCTGTTCTGCCCACATGGAGATGTGGTTCACTTCAGTTGCTTTTACTGCTGGAATACTGCTGGGAACTGAGCCTTGAAGAAAATCCTGGGGAAAAACTGAATTAGTTCTGTATTTTGAGAAAATATGCCATGTATGAAAAGGTTCTGCAACTCTGGCTGGTTTGCACCTCTCTCCTATCCTGAGGAAGGACAGTATCGTTTGACTGTAGTTGAACAAACAGGTCTTTCCTAAAGGCATATTATGCTGCCTGCTATGAAAAGAGGTGATGGTTATAGGCAACCTGAACTCAGTTTGAGTTCTGCTACCTGCAGGGAAAATACTGACTGAGCTAGATATTGAAAGCTTGGGTAAGAAAGCCAGTCTGCATATCACTCCCAAGTTATTCTGAAGCGAAAACCACAGCTGACAGTTCTGCTTTAAATTATCCCTTTCTGCAGCCACTGATAATTTTGAAGTGGCTTAGAACAGGAGCTGGCCTTTTATTCATTTACTTTTTTGATTTGTAATGGTAAGCCAGACTTAGGCATAGCTATGAGCAAGTTCTATTGAAGTGAGAAGTCTGGGGCTGGCAGGTAGAGTGGACTTGCATTTAGAGAGTTGTGGACAGAATTAGTGATTGGAGCATTTGTTACTCTAGATCCAGTCTCCTACAGGCATCAGCTCCTGTTACAAAAGAAAGAAAATGCAGGTTAATGAGTTTCTTATTTCAGAGGTAGTTAAGACTGAGGGCAGCAGAAGTATTTCAAAACTGAGTGATCACAATTTAAAATATTTACCTGATGAATGTAGCAATGCCTGTTTCATCTCAGAGATATACATTGCCTCTACCCTGCTTTTCCCAACCACATTCATCCCATGCGAGATTTCGTCTGGCACATATGCCTGTTTATTTAGTGAAACATTCCCATAATGTGCCTGTCTGTTTTAGTATGCAGAGTTTAGTGCTTCCTGGCTCTGTCCCCAACATGTTCACATTAGGAGAACTGCTGCATGTCTCTGCCTGGGTAGGGTTCTGTTCTCAGCTGTGTCACCGTGCTCAGCCGAGTATGGATTGCACTTGAACACAGCCTGGCACCGTGTGGCCCTTGCAGGCTCGGGGGTCAGGCATTAGCATCACACTGAGTAAAAGAGGGTGGCAGCACATCAGTGGAAATAGTTGCAAGTATATGCAATACATCTGTTTAATGATCTTATCTCTCCTGTGGGATCTTTTCCAATATGTTTTAAAAACTTAGGTCGTTCACAGTCACGGAGGAAAAGAGAGGAACAAATGCAGTGCTTTTCCCTGTTAAGTCCCCAAGTTTCCCCAGCTTCCAGTTCCTGTCTGAAACTCCAAGTCTTTCAGTGCTGTGTACATTTTATTTAGAAATAAGTGCACTTTCCAGATTTTCTGCTCAGGCCCAAATAAGCTCTTCTGCCTAAGAGCTGCAATGAGAGTGATCCTCCCTTTTTTCCACCTTTCTGGACTGAAGGACTCTATATGCTGCATGCTGAGCTGTAAGAGTTGGGTCAGTGCAAGGTTACATATCTCACCGTGATTACCAACAGTGATTTTTCAGAAACTGAATTTGCCATGGCAGTCAAAAATAAAACAGCATGAAATGTTGTAATTTGTCTCTCCAAACCATGCAGTGAAATGGACAAGAAATATGTCATAAATGAAGTATAGTTGATTTAGATGACAGTGGTAGAAATTTGAGAAAACTTTTAGTATGTTCTAATTCTTCTATGCTCATTCTTCAATGCAAGTACTGTACTTGGAACTAATTTTCATCTATTACACATTTCATAATACTATTAGTCTGATTAATTAATGCATAGTATGTCCTGGAGACTAATTTGTTTACTCCTAGAGGGCTCATTAGGAGTTGCTATATGAATGTAAGATTAGGTTTTAAAGTGAGCCACCTTCTAAAGATTGAATCATATGTCTGCTTTGCAGTAAACTGGCAAGTGAAAGTCTGGCAATCCATATCCCTTGCTGATATGTAGAAGCATGTTAAAAGTTTACTGAAGGTAGATGCATAGCTAGGCATTTGTCACAACTAAAAAACCCCTATTTCCTTACTATAGGTATAGCTTTACATATCTTGAACCGAAATCCTGATTTATTAGGACAATTTGTCACTCCTGTGAATCTGAATAGAGTAGTACATGCATTTTGATTTTGCATTTAAATGCATGCTGCATTCTCACAGGGTTTCAACTTTGTTATTTTACTTTTTAATGATATTGTCTAACCAGAATGAATGGGTAACTCTGCACTGAAGTTCAGCGTTCACCAAATACAGTAAAATTTGGGCCAGTTCCCTCAAGTGCTATTAGTCAGTCTAGATTTAGTTGCCCACTGCTGGATACTAATGTCACATTGTTATAAGGTTTTCCCCACATGACTTAAGAGGAACTTTCGTTTTTTAAGTTGTTTTTTTTTTGTGCTAACATGAATTCTGAATGTTTTGTTATACTGTTTTAGAAAATTGAATATCATTACAGAGAGAACCAGAGTGGTGGCTCCTCTAGGAGTATAGATACTTATGGTGTTATGGATAAGTTCCCATATATATGTGAGTTTGTTTGTGTGTGCTTACATTGTGTATATATATATTTATAAAAATCCAGTTCTAACCAGTCATTAAAGTTGTTTTCTATTCTTTCTGTTTTCTCTCAGCCCTTTCAAATAGCAGAGGTAGCAGGTCAGTGCTTCTGTAAAAGCTTTGTCTTAAGTTGGTGTTCTCCAGAGATAGGTGATTTACAAATATTCTTAAGTTTTTAGGTGATGTTGCATTCTTTCTTTTCATCTTTTTTCTTCTGCTGCTCACATAACCTTTCATCTCACTGAACAGAGATGATCTTCAAATCACTCTTTAGACTGAAATCATAGTTCTGCTGAAGGAATTAGATTTGTTAGGTATTTTAGTCTAGATTTTGAGTGTTAGCCTTCTGTGGATCATAAAATTGTCTCTGGATTTGTGCCTTTTGTTTATTTTGCGGGTTCTTACCAGAAACTTCTATTGTTTATGGCCAATAAAGGAAGTCCATTTTCTGAATCCTCCTGTCAAGATTAGCATGTTGCTTCACACACATTGTTTATAGGGTTCCATAAATGTGGGGTTTGGGTTTGAAAGAGCTCTGCCTTGCACTGGGGTAGCTGATGCTTTGACAGGTACACACACAAAATGCTCTCTCCATATTTTGCTAGTTTGTGTTTTTGTGTTTGTTGAATACACAATAAATCTTTTGCACCAGTGCTTTGTCATTGTACTTGAAACAAAACAGGTCTTAGGAAAAAATAAGGTGTTTCTGGAATTACAGAAAATGGAATTGCTCACTAAGAGCTCTCAGACCCACCAAGGTGGAGATGAATTTAGAGTCTCCTGTCTCTCAGTGATGACAGCACAAATGCTTTTGTCTTGCATGGCTTCTCTTTCTAAGTTTAGGTATAGAAAAGGGTCAAGAAGCTAAATTTGTCTCTGCAAATTACCTCCCTCCTCCTAAACCACTCTGTGAGGCAGGCATCCTTCTCCCATGGAGGTTCTGGAATAGCCAGTAAACAAGCAGTTCTGAATGAGATGGTCACTATTATATGCACAACATGTAAATATGATCTTGTCAACACTCTGTTATTTGAATGTTTATACCTAAAGTCAATTATTATATAAGTCAACTAAAATAATTGTGTATTTTATTTAAACCCGCTATTTTTATAGTGTATTCACCATTTAAAAAACCCTGACTTACACATTTCTTAGAGAAATATATCACTGAAAATCAGATAAGCAATAACCAATGTTTCTGGAGTGTCACTGCACTCAAATTGATGATCATTTAAAAAAAAAAAGAACTCTTGAGAATTGTATTATCTTTATTCCTTCAACCTTTTGGGTCATTCTAGTGGCATTCCAAGAAGTACCTGCACTGGAAATAGCACTGTTGTGGCAAGGAAATAATCTGATTGCCTAATTACTTAACATGGTTCAAAATCTTGTGCTCAGGAAATTCCCCTGTTTCTCACTGTCTCCCAACTCCAGCGTCACTGGCAGGGAAATACAAAGCCTGCTCTGCTCTGAGATTTGAGTTTTCACTTTGCTGTTACTGTTGTAGTATACAAATGATCTTGATTTATGCCACAAATTAAGTTTGAGACCAAGTCTCTGCACTTCTGATGCATTGGCAGCTACCCAGCAAATACATCAAGAGGTGTGTTCACTCTTTTAGTTGTCAGGGTGGGCGTTGTGGAGTGAAACACATTTCTTGGATGCTTCTCCTTGACAACGCTGTCGGAAACACTTAGAGTTAAACCTTGATCCCTGGAATGCAATAGAGTTTTAGTTTTTAACTTCCAGTGGGAAGAGAATGTGCCCCTGAAAGCAGTTAGTGGAGTGCCCAGGACAAGCTAATTTGTTTTGCTAACACAGTTCAGCTTTGTTAGAAAAGACTTTTCAAAAAGAATTAAACTTTCCCCTGGTACGGACAGGACTAATGAAACTTCCTTCAGGGCCCATCAGGACCATTCATTTATAATCAACCAGAGACACTGCTGTCTAGTGACAGGAGACACTGTCCAATTGTAATGGAAACCAGTAGCATTTGCTGTGTCAGTGGGTAAGCAAAACAGACAAGTTGAGATGTCTTGAGAGCTCTTTTGCAGCAGCAGGTATTTTATGTGATTCAGAACAGGGTAGGCAAAGCTTCCCTTGATGAGTTTTCAGCATCTGTCCTTATCTGTAACACCATGGGGCTGAGTAAAGTCCTTTACCTCAGCAATACTGCTGCCTGTAAGTTCAAGTAATAAGACTCTGGGAATCTCTCTTGCATGACGGTTTTAAAGAAATGAATTCTTTAATATTAAGTACTTGTTTCCAAAGTGCCTGAAACTATGTAGAGGATAAGCAAAGCATCTAACTGTCCTTCAGCACTGTTGATTAAAGCTTAGATTATTTCAGCTGCTTAGAACAATTTGTCTTGCCATTGATATTCCTGTGACAGAGACCAGAGCTCATGTGCAGAAAGCAATTCCAGCGTCACCCAGAAGGTTACATGTTCAGCACTCAGTACTCTGTGCTGGGCTCTCTCCAAACCATCAGGAAGGAAAGGAAAATTCAGTGCTAATCCTTCTATTTTACCAGTTTATGAACTTTTATTAAACTACACTGTATGCAATTATTGATCAAGGAATGTTTTGCCCAGTGTTTTTGGGAGGTGAATATTTATGGGTCACCTGCAAACTTGTTTTGGGGAGATGCAGGTTTTAGGAGATGTTTGCCTTTATTGCCAGCCTGGGAGTGGGATAGTCAGCAGCAGCCAGAGCAAGGAATACAGGAAGGTGGACATCAGGAGTCACTTAGAAATGTAGACTCTGTAGAATAAGTGCAATTTACAGGCTTCTGGGATTTTTTGACATATAGAATTTAAGGATCCATAAGCAAGTGATTATACAGGGACATAAGAAACTTCTGGTAATTCCTAACCCATTGTATTGCTTAAAGCCATATTGTTTCTGCTTATTTTGTGTTGCTGAGATTTGGAGACATATAGTAATAATAATTAACTAATCATCTGGTTTTATTTCTCTTCTTAATTCTAATTCACATGCAAACACTCACTGCAAATTTTTCAGCTTTTTCCATTATTACAGATAACAAAAGGGCCTGAGATGTGCATAGAGCCCAGCACTGTAAGATTTTTCTCTTTTTTTCCCCATTAATATATGTTATATGGTGTTGAAAAGCATCTGTTTTCATGGAAGTGAGGTTCAGAGGCATAAATCAGAAAAAAGGGAGTGTGCATTGCAACATACACAGGAGTGACCCATGGGATTAATTTAAGGGCATTGGTGTATGTTCCTGGAGTTCTAAATTGTACAATTTGCTTGGAAAACCATAAACAATAATCTGCTAAAAATTCCTTTATTCTGAAGTTCACCTGTGCAGCTGATGAAAGCATGTGTGTTTCCAAAGGAAAATTATTCTCTTTGTTTTCAAATCGAGAGCACAGTAAGTTGTAATGAGCATGTGCACAGTAAACAATTTATTCAGCTTCCATAAGCATAATGCAGGATGAATTCAAAGGTAGTCGTATTATCTTTATTCCTTCAACACAGGATTAAAAAGACCTGATGTTTTCAATAGCAAAATGTCTTAGGCTACAGGTTCAGCACTGCTATGGAAAAAAAAATAGTATCTGTCCTCTCTGTTTTCCAAGCTGACCATTCATTTCAGCCCCTTGCTCTCTGCCACTGCAAGCATTTGTGCATCTGGGACATGAAAGGGATAAGGGAGTTAATCTAGATAAAAAGAAGTCTAGCATCATCTAATTTCAGAAAGCTTTCTTTTATTCGGTTATCTTTTTAATGATGGCAAAACCTTAAAAAACATTGTCAAATGCAAGAATGTTCCTTTCCTAAGTGTAGACATAAGTGTTGCCTTTTACAGTAAAGACACTGGATTTTGGCTCCTTCTGCATGTAAAGATTCCTTTCCATATGCCAGGGCACTTGCATGGCATTGTATTAGAAAACCTATTGTTTAAATCATCACTTGGCTTCCCCTCCTAGTTCACTTCACACCACGTTAGTTTGTCAGCAGTTGGCTTTTTCCCTCCCCACAGATTCTAAAAGTTTAAACATATCAACACTGCAAACCGCTCCAAGTTACGTTTTGCAGTGCACAGCTGGGTTTCCCTCGGTGCCTGTGCAGGATTCCTTCCAGGAGGAATGTGCTGTGGGAGTGTGCCCAGCCCTGGGGAGGGTATGGTGTGTTATGTGTGCTGCACAGCAGTTGGGCTGCAGTTTGCTGTTTGCCTGAAATCTGATAATCTCATGAGATTTTCTATGGAATTAGTCTGGGTTTAATTCATATAATATCCTCAATTCTCTCAACTGCCTTATGGTAATTTCCCCCTAGAAAACAAGGTAACGATGCGAGTCCATCCAGCGTCTTTGTCACAGGGACAAGTTTGTAGCTGAAAGCAGCGTTTCAGAAAGACATTTGAATTCAGGCAGGTTTTGTACCAGAGTCCTGATAACATCAGTGCCTGGGATGGCTCAGACCCTCTGCCTTGCACTTGCTGCTCACGCTGTCCCTGTGTGCAGCCCTTGGAAAGTCCCTGCACGTTTCTGCTGGCAGAAAGCAGCGTGTGGTGGGTCATCTAAGGGGTGTTTCAGAAGTGTTGAGCACCCTCTGGAGCTCTGGGGGAACTGAGTGGATGTTTGAGTAGCTGCATTCCCTGAGACTGCAGGACCTGTAACAGGTGAATTGCTATGGCAATGAAGGAAAAAAATTCAGTGTGATATGTGTAAATCACTGAAGTGAGGGATAACCCTGATGGACTAAAGCCACAGCAAATGTGGTCATTTACATCAATAAAGACAAGACTTTTTCTCTAATCTTGCATGTACTAAGTTAAGAAGAACTCTGAATGGTGTCTTAGTGAGAAATCTGACTTACATGTATCTTTTAATTTAAAAAAAATAATTGGTTGGATCTGCATTATTGCTTGATTTGCATCCTTTAATGTGTACTATAAATTAAAAACTTTTTTAAAAAATTTAAATCTATTGAAATCCTCTTTCATTCCCTGTACTTAATATTTTCACCTCTCTCCCAGGCTGCCTTCTCTTTGCCATCATGTGTGTTGCACAAGGACAGCTTCAGGCAAGCAATATTCCCTGATTTAAACAAGACTGCTTAAAAATTCTTTGTGGAAAAAACATACATAGAACATGATCCTTCCTAATCACATTAGTAAGAGACTACAGTAATTTCTTTTTACCTTTGCAAATTAGGATTTCATTAGCATGCTTTTAATTTCTTCCAAAGTTTGTCTTGATGAATACACCAATCTCAGTAAGAGAAAATGGTAGAAATGTTGTCAGAAGGTTTTGATTGCACTCAGCAGAAAGTATGTGTTTGACAATAATAATTTTTTAAAACAGATAAACACTAGGTGTTGAGGTCTCAAGGAACAAAAAAAGAACAAAAATGTGATTCTATAGAGAATGATCTTTTCAAAGATTTTTGCATTTAAGAAATGTGAAGGTAGGCTGTAATTTTACTTATCAACCAGGTCAATAATCCATTCTTGAAATGATTTCCAATTTCCTTTACTGTGATGTTGATTTGGAGAAAAGGTGGCAGGAGTAGGAAAAAGAGAGGGAATGGAAAAAGTCATTTTTCCTGTCTGCTGATAGTCTAGCAATCCCTGAAACTTCAATAAAATTTCAAAAATAGAAACATAACAGAGAATGTTCAAATTTATTCATTTTCTCAAGTACATGATTTATATAAAATTGTAACAAATTTTTTTTCATGGCAAAATACAAGCCTTGTTGTTCTCACTCAGAAAAAAAAAAAGAAAGAAAGCACATTTACTTTAGAGTGAGCAAAAGTAGGTTTGGATTTTTCACAGGGGTTGTGATTTTTACAGAAAACTTCCACCCATTAGGCCATGCTTCCTTTGTCTGTGCCAGGAAGGCCCCCCTAGGATGATGAATTTAGCTAAGATTTTCAGAAGTAACTAATAATTTCACATGTTTCATTCTTCAGCTGTTGAAAATTATGTGCAAAAATATCTCGATGCCCCAATATGATTATTTTTAGGTCTTTTTTCCTTCTCCTCCCTCCAGTATGAACTTTTCTCAGAAAACCTCCTGCCAGTTTCCATAGCCAGATCTAGTTTCTTATCTGAGGTAAGAAGCTTTATCAGCTGATAGATTTACACATTGTTGTCATTCTCCAGAGAAATAGTTTTCTTCATATATGTGTGGATCAGTGTTGGCAAGACCAGACTGTAACACCACAGGGATGTTTTCCAATTGCTTTATGTGCAGTGAAAGGAGTGAAAATGTGCTGAACATCACTGGGCTTCCCATGAAAATGCTTTGGGTTAAGCCCTTTTACTGTTAAATTCCTGTGTCTGGTGGGATGGTTTAGCAGTGATTTTCAGAAGGTGCTTCTTCCCAAATCCCCTCTGTTGCTCCCTGCATTGTGGTCTGTGGAGCTGTACAGGCAGAGGATCCTGTTACTCTGTGAATACTTTGGTAGTTCTGTTTCCCCAGATGCTCTTTAGAAGTGTTTGGGTACCCAGTGCTTAAGGATCACTGCTTATGGAGCAGTAGTGTGTCTCATTTTCTGTTGGTTTGGCTTCTACTGATAAATCACTTTTACTACAGACTGAGATAAATGTACTTATGTATAAAATTTGAAACTCTAACTCTTTGAAAGAGCTGCTGGCAATTACACTGTGTTTAATCAGAGACTGAATTTAAGAGGTCTCTCTCTGTCTTTATTGACTTTGGAACTTGCAGACAAACATTTAACCCCTGTGGTCAGACTGTCAGGGTACATACATACCTTACACACCCCAGGGGTGTTCAGAGGAGAAAAATACCCATCAGCCAAGCTGTGCTGACCTCCACATCCTCTGCATTGCATCGTGTCTTTGTTATATTTCAATTTGCTGATAGTTTTTTTCTCCTTTCTCCCAGTTTTTAATCCTTCACAGATTTTTCTGAATCTTTATTTCAGTCCAAAGGATTTGTTCCTTTTTTCTCTGTTTTCCCTCTTCTGAGAGTGCTCTTACCCCAGGAGCAGGTTCAGTTGCAGTGCTGCCTCTGTAGCCAGATGTGGAACAGGATCAGTGATTAATTGCTGATGGGCTAATGGCTTTGCAGTGGCTTAGCCAGCTGTGCAGGGGAGTGCTCTCCACACAGGGGTGGGTAGTGCTGAGCTTTTGCAACACCATTTGTGAGAATAATTTCTTTACCATGTTTGACATATCAACATTTGGAATTATTAGTGAATTCAGATCTGCTCATACACATGCCCTGTTAATGCACAGATACATCTGACTGATGTGATGTGCTGGAATGATTGCTGGGAGCGACATTAGACTGATAAGAGCTTGTCTGGACACTACAGCTGGTAAAAACACTCAGTTTTTAACAAGGGGAAAATAAAAATCAGAAGTAAATGCTTTCTTACTATGAGCATTTTATTTGGAGCTTACCTCAGAGAAATGTGGAAAGTCAAAATAGAGACATTGAAAAAATAAAAACTGTAAAAAAAAATAAATTTAAATTTGATACTACACTAGCCTTTCCAAAAGGCTCCTATTCCAAAACCCTCCCTTTCCAAAATGGGAGCTTTGCTGAAAACCCAAATACAAGGTGAAGGACAGACTGAAGCATGCAGCCTGCTGATCCAATGCTTCAGTGAGAACAGATGGTATTCTGAAACAGTCCATTTGTGATCATTCCATAATAAAGATTAAAGTTGCATATTCCCCAGCAGAGGTGCTTTGGGCAGCCTGCCAATTCACGAGCAAGTTCTTGGCCCTCCTCTTCCAGCGTTTGACTCCTTTTTGTTTTTTCCAACTTTTCTGAATCATATAAATTTCCAATGCTAAATCTTTCTATAAGAAGTCAAGATAAAGGAAATTTTTTTTCTATTCCCATTGTTTTCCCGTTATAATAGTCTATTAAGTACAGTAAGAGATTGTTTTATTGTTCCAGACCATAATCTCACGGTGGTGTTTTTAGTCATACATGTGTTGGAGCTGTGCTCGGTTTCCAAGGTGTGTGAGGTTGATAATTACACAATGAATGCAGGGCATTCTCTCATTGAATTTGTCCTTGTGAGCTAAGATGTGTGGGGGTGTTATAACAAGGCAGCAGCTGTAACTGACATTCTAATCACAGTTGGGAGTCAGATATAATTTTTTTTTCTGTTAAAGTTGGCTGCAAACTGTTATTTTACTGGTTGCAGTGGAGCCAAACCCTGCCGAGCTGTGTCGTAGCAGACAACCTGGGGTAACTTGGGACAGCAACACTGAAAAAATTGTACACTGCTCATGATTACTGGGTAATACAGGTATTACATCACACCTTTTATCTTGGTGTGATCTGAATTTTGGTGCATTTCCTGTAAAATTGATAAGTACCTTTTCAGAGGACCATTCAATCCTGGGTTTCCTATTATGTTAGATAACAAATGTAAATGCCTTCTTACTGTAAATGCCATATATTATCTCTGATGAGATCTGCCTTCCACTACTATTTTAGAAGCCATTAGAGGAACCTTTTTAACATTTAATATTTGGTTGCATTGCTGTATCACTTGCAGGGATCCCTCACCCTGATGCTGGTGGCTGTGATGCCACAAATGTGTGTGGTGGGGCTTTTGAAATAGCACTGAACGCATTTCGAGAATGTGGCCCAGCATAAAACAAAATGCCAAATAACTAGATCTGAAACAATCAGTAATTAAGAATTCTGGGTACTGTCTTTACTGAAAGACATAAAAGGAAAGTAAAATGTACTTAGCTGCTTCTACAGATTCTTTCCTAGTGTAGCTAAAATGATACTGTTTTGGTTATAGTACATGGGTGGGCAGGGTCAAATGTATTAGTTGTATTATGTTATTGGAGGCAATTCTGTGACTTGAATATACTGTGGTATGTTCATATCATCTCTGGGCAGGCAATGAAGTAATTCCAAGGAGGTCACAGCCTTAAAAGCAAGGTCACTAAATAAGATTAAAAGATCTTTGAAGACAAGGCTTGAGTGAGAATTGTAATACTTTGTGCTGTTGAAGTAAATTCTGTTCAGAGGGAATTGTGACCATGTTAATAAAAATAGGATACTGTAATTTATTAGGTTTTTCTCTGTGTGCTGTCATTTTCTCACCTAGAAAAAATAACCATTATTCTGCGTTAAATGTTTGAAACTGCTCACAACTGTCACCGTTCTTTGTTCTTTGACTGTCACACTCCAAAGGTCCTTCCCTGAATCGCTCTATAAACAGTTCTCTGTTTGCCCTGACATATCATGCAAAGAGATGAGACCAGATTCACATAAGCAGTGCTGTTGCCCAAAACCAGACTTTGATTCCTGATGTCCTGCTGTAAGTGCAGCACCCTTCATTAGTGCTTCCTTTCTTTTTTTTTCAAAGAAAAGGGTCCCTACTAAAATTGCAAGGGGCCAAATCATAAAAGGATTTGATATGTTCCTCCTAAGAATTAAAAATTCATAAATTTCTATTTTTCTGAAGTTAACGTGTTCCCACATTGTAGTTGGCAAAGACCTGAATGTCAGTCACTTTGCTGAGCTTACAGCATCACCACAGCACTTGAGTGTGCTTTCCCTGCCTTAGTTGGTACAAGCTGCTGACTTGGGCTGTCTTTGCAGTGGCTCAGGTATCAGTAATGATCTTCAACTGTAAGCTAACACCAGCACTATGCCCCCAAATGGAGCACAGTAGGGTGATTATTTCCTTTCTCCTCTTAACTATCTGGGGAAGTCAAACTTTCACAGACGAGCACTCTTCCCATTTTCTGGGACAGTGGTGACAGAACCCTGCCCAGTGGTTGTTAGCAGAAGAAAAGCTGCTGGTGTCTGTCCACCATTACAACCTCTTCTGTTCTCTTTACAGTGGTTTCTTGCAGAGTTGCTTCCTAAAATGTTGTCCATAGCCCCCTCACACAGGAGCACACATGTGCTTTATGATGTGTCCCTGAAATACATCATGAGCATCCAGAGGAATGAGAACTTTTATGTTCTGCCCTGAGAACTCTGTCCTGACATAGCTTAGTCTCTCTGGATGTCAGAGAGTACTCTGGTCTACAGAGTTAAACATTCAAATTCCTTATAGTTATAACCTAGGAGAAACTCTGAAAGTACCTGACAGCTCTGTTGGTCTCCACTTCTGGAGCAGTCTGCAAAAGTGTCACATGAAGGTAATATATGAGCTGAATTAAAGAAATGCTATGTACATATGTATATGCAACATATGTACCTGTGTGTACATTCCTTTTTACTGTTAGGTGTGGAATTAGAATTTTTCTGTGTAAACTTTAGGCTTCTTCATCTTTCCTTTCTGTTTTTCTTTCCTGTGTTTTTAAACCACTGCTAAATTATAGAAAGGCAGAAAGCAGTGTACTGCAGGATCCTTAGTGTTGTGGTAGCAGACAGCAGCATTCCCACTTACTGGATTTGGCATTCCACTTTTTCCCTCTATATCTCTAGCTGAAAACATTTGCTTTTGGACATAAATGTAGTCCTGTTGGTATCACATGAAATTTTAAGTATGACAATATGGTTTCTGTAATTCCCAGAGGTGTGTGCTGTGTCTAAAGCCAGCAGTGATCTAAACAACTGAAACCTGGGTTAGGAGCATGTCTTTGGAAATATCGTGTAAAAATAAATAGTTTGACACCAGCTCTTTGGTGAATTTTAAATGTCTAGGAGAAGCAGGTCTGAAATGGTTTATGTCTTCTGAGATTTTTAGTCCTGCATGTTTGTTTTGGAGAGGGGGTCAGAGAGGGAGTCACTGACAGCAGCAGGAAAATAAACACTATCTGCATCTTCACCTGCTGTTACGCAGGGGGAATGGGATGCTGTGACATTTTCTATACCTCTGCTTTGAAATTCATCTGAGGTTACTCACAAGAGTATCAAGTACTCAGAGAGATACTTGAGTGGGAGAGGTTGTCCTTTTAAGGGTGGGGGGAAAGGGAACTTTCATTGTTAGAAATAATTTTTTCACAATCATGCAAAGCAATTGCATCTGTTGTCACACTCAGGCAGAATTAGGAGGAGGATGTAAGACCACCAGAATAAACAAAGTGGCAAGACCAAGGGGCAAGAAAAACATTACAATAAGACTTATCATTTAATCTTTTTACTCCTTTATTTAATACTTCAGTTCTCTCCATTTTTGGCTGACTCATAATTGGTGTAATTTATATCTTGGTTTACTTCACATTTTGAATTTTTCTTGCTGTATACCTTTCAATTGCTGAATAGAAGCAGATGTAAAGCTGATACAAATAATGGAAAGAGCTGCTCCTCACTGGATTTAGCAATCACTTAGGCAAACATTTACATGAAGTGTACCTGTATTCCTTCTGAGGTTCAGATCTCTACATAAAATCAAGGCTGGAATTTCTCTGTGCCTTGAAGTAGACACTGTTTAGTTACATTAAACAAAGCGTTTGCCGGGAGCCCAGAGTGCAGCTTTCCCCTGTGTGCTGCTGTTCTTCATGCAGCAGGTGTGTAAGGAAGTTGAAAGCAAAGGGATCTCCCCGGGAAGGGCAGAGCCAAGCTGGCAGTGGGAGCTGTCCTTTGGGCAGTCACTGAGAGCACTGAAGAGGAACTACAAATAGAAGGGGTTTGTTGCCTTTCATTTAATCACCGTTTGAGTGTTACTCACTGCAAAGATGAATGGCAGCAGAGTTAAGACATTTCCCCACTGCCTCTTTCTTGGGAAAGCTATTAAACAGCTTTTGAATGTGCCTGTGCCATTCTTGGTTTGTTTTCTTTTAACTTGGGCTTGTTTCTCTTATCTCTGTGGTTTCATTACTACTGTGAGATCATTCTGTGCAAAGACTGATTTAATACGTGGAGGTAGGTCTGAGGCTGGTGTAAATCAGCCTTTAATGTTCTGGGAGTTTGACTGATTTACATCACATTGCAACTCAGTGTTTACCTCCAGGCTTAATAACCCAAACAATTTATGTTGCGCCCATTTCACACTGGTTTACATAACAAATATTTTAAATCAATGGTCTCCTCCAATCCTGATTTTTGGGTAAAGTTTTTAGTTACACCCAGGCACATGACCACAGTGTTATTGATCGTGGGCTATTCCAGACAGATTTTAATTCATGAAGTTGCTTTGAACATGCAAGAGTTACCACATAGGAAATCATAGCACAGGTCTCAAAATCACGTGGTGTTTTCAGGGGTCCCTGCTAATCTTCTCCCACCTCCACTCTGGGTTGGTGTAGGCATTTGCTGAGTTCTATCATCACCAGAATGACTGAAAGTAGTACAGTTAGACACAAAATAATTGCCTTATTAAAGTGGATAAAGGGACTAGAGTTCTGAAATCCAGACTTCTCTCATGTCTAATCAAAGTGCTGGGTTTTGAACAGCAGTGCTCCACACTCCTATTTGCTGCTGTTGTGATGTTGTGGAGTTCCAGCACCAGTAATACAAGTAGATGTTCTGTGTAGGGAGTAGGGATATTTTAGATTTTTTTTCTGAACACAAAAGTAAGGAAATTAAAAATTACTGCATCATAAAAATTATAATTTTAGCAGTCCAAATTCAGTGCAAAAAATGTGTCATGAACGAAACATCATTTAAAGAAATTTCTTCATGCTACTCCATGCCCAGTTACAACGTGACTGGTAATGCAAATACTGTTTCTTCAGAACATTGAGAGAATTATATTATTCTTATCAGTGTTAGATGTCCAAATATTAACTTTGAAAATGTCAGAAGGTACACACAGTGAATATGATTTAATGGTACTGAGAAACCATGATATATTTTGAAGGTTTAAATTTTATCTTAATTAACACCAGGTCTTATTGAATATGCACCAATTGGGGTTTTTTTAACATCATTGCCTGCAGTTTTGCCAGTATTGTCAAATGACAGTGACATTTCATTTTAGAAAGTTTTTTTTACATGCATTATTTTACTTTTCCTTTCAAGGAAGTTGTTTTCCTTGGAAAACAGAACAAAAAAACCCCAAACCAAACCAAGGACATGGAATCACATTAAACCTTTTTTTGACAGTTTGTAGGATGAGTGGTACTACTAATAAAGAACGTGGGAGTTCTCCAGTATTTTGCACACTAGCTGGAAGTTCACCAAGCTGTTTTCTTTGGATTCTACCACAGTAAGGAGATATGTACTGAATTTTACAATCAGTTCATTGGACTTGTGTTACCATATTGAAACTTTTAGTGCTGTCACTGAGAGCCTTCATGCTTTGCCTTGATTTCCAGTCTTGGCTCTTATGACAGTGATGAGGAGCTGTATCACAGGTAGTTATTTGTTCAAGATAACCTCTGTTAGGCCTAAAATTAGGAGCCCCAACAAGTAAGAAATGAGAAAATCTCAATGTCCAGTTGTGTGTATGTAAAAACCACACTGCTACCCAATTAAAATGATAATTTGTTTCCCCAGCTGTGCAGGAGAATTGGGCATTTCCTAAGGCATTGGAAAGCAGGGGGACATAGACACAGTCAGTCAAAATATGCTGTTGATCCGTGTCCTTAGGATGTGCATTTTTACTACTGGATTCAGTCCCAGAATTATTTGGCTCTGTTTTGTGTAACATAGACAACTTCAGCTCTCTGGTCCTTGAAAATAGAACCTGACAGCATCACATCTTTAGCTGAGTAGCCACTGTGGAAGTGTCCAGTGCACATTCCAACGGGAGCAGATCTGGTGCAGAGCACTCAAACGCTGCCTGGCAACTAAGCCATCAGTGCTCTTTCCTGTGCACTGCCGCTATTTTATCAGGGTGCCAGAGGAGATGGTGGAAATGCAGCCCATGTGTAGTTCCCAGCACCTGAGTGGAGATTTTCCAGTAGGTTCTAGACTGTAGTGGTTTGTAAGGTGGGAGCCTGCAGAGGGAAAAGGGAGGAAAGGAAAGGTACAGCAGGTATTGAACAGCAACACAACATGAATACAAATTAGCTCAAAGTTAGACCTGGGAAGGATCTTGAAAGTGATATAGATGAACCCCATAAAAATTCACTCTCAGTTTCAGAAAGGTTCTTTGAAAATCATTCTGGTGGAGAGGATATATTATTAACACTTCACTGTGAGAGCAAAAGCAGAAATATACAGATTTTCGAATAATTCTTCTGAGGACAAATTAAAAGATTTCTCAGGCTCCTCAACTAATCACACACTTATTTATTAAAAATCTATTTAAAGCATTCCATTGTTCTCCATAAATATTAATGTTTATTTTAATAAGTGCTTTACAGATTTATTTCAATTCTCTCTGAAACCCTCCAGTGGCTAGAAAACTCCATATTCAAGTCCAGGTGTACAGAAAATCCAGAATGTATTTCTGAGATGTGGTAGCATAGTTATTAGCAGTGTTATTAATGGCAGCTATTTTTGTTATTGTTTTTGATTGCCACAGGAGAACATAGAAGCTTGCAGCTGGGATTCTTTGAAGCAACGTTCCATTCCTTAGGGAGCTGTTATTTCAATAAAAACAATGAAATCAGTTAGCATAGGTAATAAAATAATTATAGTAATTTATTTTGGCTGTTAAATGTTGAATCCCCTTAGCTAATCACCCACTTGAAGCTGTTACTCAAACTGCCCTGGTTGCTTTTGCCTTTAGGTTAATCATGAATTCTTATTCACTGATAAATCCATTTTTAATAAATTTCTGCAGTGCTTTTCTACTGATGTTAATCTGAACACTATCAATAATGTAATGTATTGTTGTCCGAAACTAGTAAAGAATATTTCCCATTGTCCCATCAAGAACAACCAAGCTCCTTTGTACCTGGTTACAACTGTACTTGCTTCCAGTGAGGAAAGCTGGTTGTTCACAAACATGAGAGGAGAGATTGTTCATGAGGTATTCAGAAAACCCTGTGAGTTGGATTTACATCCTTCCACAGAAGTGCCCATTTTCCAGTACAGGGGAAGCCCAACATTTACTGGGCTGAAACCAATATAAATTGTTCTCTTTGATTAATTTAAACTTTGTTTCATTTTGCTTAGCTGTGGCTCCCAATAAGCCCTTTAAATGACCAAAAGCAAAACAAACAAAGGGCAATTTCTGTTTTAACTCAGAAAATTTAGTGAGTGTTGCTTAAGAGAAGGACTCTGGGTCTTCCTTTCTTTTATAGGGCAGGAGTCCATGGAATATGTAAAGTCTGATTCCACCTCCTCTGTACAGAATGCCTAACTATTTACAGATTTTGGGATTTGATCCTTCAGAATGTTTGTGCTGAAGTACTGGTGAAGAAATTAATCATTATGTAAACTGACAACATTCAAACTCAGGCATCTCTAGAGAAACCATAATTTTTTGTGATTTAATATCCTTTGCCTTGAACTGATTCAACTCCTCATTTCCTCAGTGTAAGTTATCGGGTGGAAGCTTTGGACATAGATGAACACACATATCTGTGGGGTATAGGAGTGAGATACCATCAAAATGTATGATCTAAAATGAACTGAAATCAGTAAACACTGTTCCGAAGACTCCATGAGACTTCCATGGCCAGCAAGAGATATAAACATGACTAACTCCAAGTGTGTGAATGGCTCCAGAGAGGTTTGCCCTTGCACAAAGCAGCTGCATTCCTTTCCTCAAAGTCGGAGCCTTACAAACATCTGACAAAATGAAAAATCCCTCAGTGAAAAACTGTGTATCTGTAGCAACAATCTATATCGAAGCTGGTACTGCAATGGTAATTTTAGCTCCTTTACTACTGTATTTTATCTGCCAGGCCACAAAAAGCAACAGCTTCTAAAGCAGTAAATCCCCTCAAGGAAGAAAGTTGAGTTTTGATATGAGTGGAAAAGAAATTCCAGGACTTGGGCAATCCAGAATGTGGTTTCTTAGATGTGTGGGCTTCATGATGTAGTAAGGGTTTGGAAAGGTTGGCAACTTGTGGCAAAGGTGTTTGGGATGGCAGTTATTGGGGTTTTCTGTTTGTTTGCATTTTGATTCATAATGCTTAATAGTAGTGGGTTTGGGTAGTTTGACTGCCTGGAACACCTGAGAAGTGTACTCTGAATCTAAGAACAAACCATTGGGCTCAGCCCGAATATTTTAAGGGAAAAATAATCCTCTTGTTAGGTGTGTCAACATTTGCATTCCAATGAAATTTTAAATAATCCTCAGAAACTAAGCAAAATTTGTGGCAGATTCTGTCAGAGTTGATATGTCATTGGACCCATCCTCTAGATCTTAAATACTGATTGAAAACTCAGGATTTGGGGATGACTATTATTAAGGGATTTTGATATCCACATTTCTTTTTTAAGGGTTTTTGGTTTGACTTGGTTTGGTTTTAGAGGTTTTTAAATTAACCTCCTTTGGGAGTTTCAGTCAGGGAGTGCAAAGAATGTAAACTCTGCATTGCATCATTTTATTCCTTTAGGAATCACATTTTACTCACAGTGAAGTACCAAAAATTGCCATCTTTGATGAAAAGAATTAAAATATGCTGGATAAGATACTTTGACAATTCCTATAGACTATAATGACGAGTGTTTTGATAAAATTGTTCTTTTTAAGGAAAACCTTAAAATATATTTGTTCTGTTTCTACAAGGCTTTAATGGATGAAATACCTTTGGTTTTTTGATTTTTTTTTGGTTGTTTTTTTTTTTTAATTTATTTTGTTTTGGGTTTTTTCTGCATTTCTGACAGCTAATACCTACTGTGAGGTTTCTTTTTCTTTCTCATACCTCTAAATCTATTTTTCACTTAGTAGAGGCAATGTCAAGGTCTCCTTTAACATGCAAGTGAGGAAGCAGTGAGATTACATGGCTATTGTCCCCCATGAATGAAATCTGCAATGCACAGTTTGACATCACCTCTAACATAAAAAGCAAACTAAATATATTTTTCTGCTCAGCTTTATAACCCTTATAAAGAAAAATGGGGCATAATTCTTTCAGTGAAAGTTACTGTAAATGGTCTACTAATTGTTCTTTTTATTTAATTAAATGTAAATAATGAAGACCTAAAATTTCTTGGAATGTAAAAAAACTCTTCCAGTATTTATTCAAAAAATGGAAACTTAAAGTCTAATGTGATAAACACAGGTGTGATTAAAATACAGTAACATTAGTAACTTATTTGACTTCACTGGGAACAATAAAAATTTAAATACATGTACAATTGTCCATTACTTTAAAATATAATCTGGTTACTTTAATAGTTTATAGAATGCCTTTCATATTCAGTTACTTAATTTTTAATTTTGTTGGATAGAAAAGTGCAGGGTTTTATTTACTCTGCAATAGCATTAAAAATGGCAAAAGAAAAGTTAATCATACATTATGCCATGGTTTTCTTAAAGCCTCTGCTCCAGAGATCATTTGATTATTGAGCATCACAGCTTTCATATGTATAAATTAAAAAAAGCTTGAAAATACACTCAAAACCACCATGTACAGGGGAAATAAATAAGATTACAAAAAGTGCTGGTTTAGAGGTTCAACTTTGTAAAGACAGTTTCATGTTGTGAAACAGCTTGTTAATGGGCTTGACTGCTTTTGTTCATCAGTATATAATTCAAGGTTTCCTGTAAACCTTAGACCTTCTTTACTTTCTATTTTGATAAGTGTTGGAAAGGCAGTAGTAAGAGAAATACAAGTTTGCAGGCCAGAGAGTGTGTTACTGTGGTGGTCAGTTTATGGGGATATCACTGTATAAAATCTTACATTAAATAAAATTAGAACAAAGGATGGTCAGGCGGTACCCACAGACTTTTTCAGTCACCATGAAGCTTTTCCTCTCTTAAAATGCAGCAAAGTCTGTTCACTTAGAAGCAAGAAAAAAATTTCTGTAAGTGATGGATTTAACACACTGGATAACCTTTTCATTAGACAATTATGTGTTTCAGTCCATGGGATATGAAGTGTATATTTTTTGTAGTACTTTTTCAGATGTCAATGACCCTATTTCATGGAATATAAGTCACACTGTGAATTTAAAGATCTGAGGAAAATCAATAGATGAGACATTGAAGACTCTTATATCAACTGAAAATATTTTTTGTGGGTTTTTTTCCTCTCTCTTTTTTAATCTTCTTGCTGAAAACTCAACCCAAACATCAAAAAACATTGAAAGACTTAGATAATAATTACTAGAGTCTTGGATTTTACTGTAAAGAGCTTTTGTATCCTAGCAGTATTTGAAGTCCTAATCCACTAGGTACAATACCTTTGGTAAGACACCAGTAATGTGAGAGAGAGTTAATCCATGGAGCAATAAAAAGTATTGCTCTACATCAGTATTGAAAACCTTCTCCTACCTTCACCATCAATAAAATCCAAACTGTACAGACATAGCTCACATTAAGTCATTAACAGCATTACATTTATAATTACATGTGTGTGCACTCCCCACTTAGCAGGGGAGATATTTTTCCAAACATTCCCTTCATTAGTCTTTTAATCAGAATTGAAGAGACTGGACTCCCCTTTAATATGTTCTCCCCATAATTCCCAAACAGTCACTTTGTTCCTGTCTGTTTCTCAGCTTTCCCACAGACTTGAAAGTTCAGTGATGGGCACTTGAAATTTTCAGAGCAAGCCTCATTCTCAGAAGTGCATGATCAGGCATAAAAACATACATTTCCCAGAAAAAAAAAAAAGCCTGGCTCACCATATGCACTGATTATACATAATCCAACAGGTTTAATCCTGAAAAAAGATGCCATTTATGAATACTTTAGTGATTGTAGGGATACAATTTTATATTCCCTTATTAAAGCTGTTGAGGATTTGCAAACAGCCAGAGCTTTGGAGTTCTCTCCTTAATTCTCTCCTGTGCATGGATATAAAATATGGAAGTCTCTTTGATAGTGAAACATGAGAGGAAATGAAGAACACAACAAAGAGTGGAACAACAGCCCCAATCAAACCATCACACATCTCAAGGACACTTACCCTGCTACTTAGTCAGAGTTAATAATCATTTAACCTTTTTGAATGAACAAAACATCAGAAAAAATGGCAATTCTTAGTGCAATATAAATTTAAACAGAAAATTAAGACAAATCAGTCAGTGCAGGTATGCACAGTAAATATTTATCAAATATTATTCATTCAGCTTGTTTCTACTCAAGTAGAACTGTGTACAAAAAATTGTAAGAATTCATCTTAAGGCTATGTTCAGCTTAATGATCCATGTGAGAATGACTATGCATCTCCAAAATTGCTGACAAGGTACTTAAAAAGTTTAAAAAAGTGAACCATAGGTCTCAGACTGAGTTGGCAAAGCATTTTGAGTCAAAATTTTGCCTGGGTTTTTCTTCTGGTCTCAAGAAACTCTTCCTATTTAACTTTCAGCTTTAATAAAGTTCTGTAAGAATTGTGTTTGGTTCATAATGTGCCCATCCTGCTCTCAGGTACTTCAGTCAGTCTCTCAGGGGCTGCAGATTTCTGAAAGGCCATTAGAGGTACAGGCAGGTGCTGGTGCTGCCTGACAGGTCATGCTGGGAACTCTGGAGAACATGGATTGCTACAAAACAGTTGTAAGATACACATAGTTTAGTGCTGCACATTCTTCCAGCTGAGAATTTATAATGCAAAATTTCCTTTTTTGGGCCTCAAGCTGTATAACATAATAAAAAGATGCCCTGGATTTGCAAGTGCCATGAAGAATAGCCTGAGCATCAGACAGAAGTGGATGATATTAAGGAAGAATATCTCAAACATTTCTGAATTAGAAAACTGTGACCAAGGAAGATGAAGTAACTTGCTTAAGGTCAGAGTAGGACTCTTCTCCCTGTGCATCATGTCTGTGTTATACTCCTCACACAACGTTTCCTAAATTTTTATGTGCCCAAATTACCCATTTTTGCTTATTCAGTTGACCTAATAACATGTGGATACTTTTCAGTATCGATTGGTGTAAGTGTGGCTTAGCAGCAAAATCATTACTTTTTTAATCTTGGAACTGCCAGCCCTTACTAATCTAAGCTGAAACTCAGTTTCTTCAATTAAGGTCTGCCATTAATAATTGTTGTTAAATGTTGCTTGGATGGTTCTAGTTCAAAAAGTTTAGTTCTTCAGCAATAATTTATAGTTCTACACTCTTAGTAATTAATTAAAACTCTATATTCTGAGACATGACCACAGCAATAAAAGGGAAACGATGGAAAATCCTGGAACAGAACTGGAACTTGAATGATAACTTTCAGAAAATAGTGGCTTAATGGCTTTCTGTGCTGCACAGGGGCTGCATCTTTATTTCCATTTATTTTGTGCATTAAACTGATCCAAGCATTTTGTGCATTAAACTGGTGGCAAGCAGAACTGAGTTTGCCTGCCTACCTCACATCTATTCATGCAGCTCTGGAGGAAAGGTCACATAAGGATAATATGTCAAAAGGGTATAATTAAGATTCAGAAAGATTAATACCTGTGATATTTAGTGAAATTGCCTTCTAGTGGAATGCTCATCTATTACTTTGATATTTAACATTTCTGCTGTTAAAATGTTAGTGCTTGTAAAAGTACAAAATTGGCAGCAGACATTTGGTTTATATACTCTTTTTATACCAAAAAAGAACCCCACAGGAGAAGCAATCAGGTGGGTTTTTTTTTCCACAGGTGTTCTTCTGTGTAAGTTTTTCAGTATTTCCACTACAAACTTGTATCTGGTAAGGTTATTTGAGTTATGTCAATCAGTTTGACAAGTGGTGTCAGTTTGGGAGGGTGGAGGAGAACATGCCAGTAACTGTATCTGAGATATGTGGAATGGTCTCCAGTGAAATGAAAATGATACATCTGTAGGATGAAGAGGAATAAATGTTATTTAATTCAACATGAAGAGAAAGATCTTTTTAACATGATTCAGCACATAGTTAATACATAATTGAAAGCAGATGAGTAGCCTCACTGGAGTTTGTGCTACGTAGGAGCTGCAGTTTCTCCAACTATTCCGGTTACTATACAAACACATAAAAGATGGCACACTTCCCAAAAAGTTCAGTTAAGGTGAGAAGACTGGTGCAAATTGACACCACAAAGCAGGTAAAGTTCAAGTAGCAACTAGACAGGTATCAACAGAATGAAGGCATAACTTTTTTTTCCTACTCATTATGAACAATAGGGGGTTTTTTACGCATTTCTTTCAAGTCCAAAAATAAATGCACAGTACACCACTGAAAATTATAGCACAACAAATTGGAATGAAAATGGACTTTTTTTTTTTCCAGAATTCTTGTCCATTTTTTAATCTTGAGTTTCTAAAATAAATGGAAATTTTGCTTTATTGCAAAACAGATCCTGCAAGACATTTACATGAATCATCCTTCTACAGATGGAGCTGATAATTAAGTGAGTCATAGGTACAGAACTTTTAGATTCAGTCAGTAAAACTTCTACATGACTTTGCTAAAAGTTTAACGAGTCAGAGTACTGCCAGTACTAAATATGCTCTATGACTTGTATGACACAACATGTGTGGTCATTAAATTAAAAATTCCCATTTGTGTAACAATAGGATCTTAATTTGCATTCCAAGCAAGGAAACGCAGAACTGTCACATCACCACTAAAGACTTGTAAGAGTTTACAAGATGACAGCCCAGAATTTCTGCACTTCTGAAAAGAGTATAATTACTGTGAGTGCCATATTACTGCTTCATGTATTTAATTGTGGGTTCACTTGATTTACAAAATTACAATTATGTTTAGTTAATTAACTTCAGTTAGTGTGTGTCTGTCCATCTTGGCCTGGGCCTGACTTTACTTCAGCTGAGAACAGATGGAAGTTCAAAAGTTTCAGTATACTTCTGTTTTAAAGGAACTTTCCTTAGATATATTCCAAAGCTTTGGAAAGGCCTTTGTACTCAGCTGTCATGTAGGAAAATAATTTATCTATTGGTAGAGTTTTAATTTTTTCTTATACTGGGAAGAAGTGTTCAGCCTTCTAAAACTGAAATACAACTTCTGATTTCTCTTGTGATTCTGAAAGTTGCATAACATTATGATAATTACTTCACATAATCACATCATAAGCCTCAACAATACATTTAGTAAACAGCTAAGATGGATATAGGCTAGACAAGGTGCTGTAGGAATTCAGAAGACAGTATCTCTAAAGACTTTTTAAGTAAGTGCATTATTCAGCTTATTGGAGGTTTCATTGTGTAAACCTGATGGTTGAATATTGTGTGGTAATAAGTTCCTTTTCTGATCACTGAAAACAGATGTGGAATCAGCAACCAAAACAATTACTTTGATGTCTCCCAAGACTGGCAAAGCTAATAACTTTGTATTCACGTAAAAGACAAGGTTATCCCTCAGGCTATTTTGAGAAGAATGTGCTGTTTCTTCACAATTGTGCTGTAAAAACTCAGGGACCAGAAATATGGTGTTGTTTGGGTTCCTTGTTTGTTGGGTTTTCATATTTGAGTATATTGTCCTACTGAGTCTATTAAAATTATTCACACACCAGTTTGTGGAATCACACCCAAAGGTTTTTTCTGGTTTGTGCAATTGCTGTGGATGTTACATTCTAGACTGGCTTTATTCTTCTATATCTTCAGGTGCATCTCACTGTAATCTGCAGGTAATCTCTGTATGTTAAGAATTGCAATGTAGTGCAATTCACTGCACTCACCACTGCTGTGAGTCTGCACTTTAAGAAGTGGAACATACTTAGGGTTACCTTCAGACCCACAGCTGCTGCTTCCACACGAGTCTTCCTGAGACCACAAATTTCTTGGCACGGCTCATGAGAAGTTTCCCATCAAGCAACAGGATGTTGTTTTGTGACTACAAGGCATTGCTTAGTTTAAAATGCATGGAAGTTACTTATGCATCTTTTATGGTTTATTGGAAGAAAGTAACAAAAGGGGAGTGAGTATTAAGGACTAAGAGAAGAGTGAGAGGAGAGAGTAAGCTGAGAAATGTGAGAGATGGAAGTTTGTTTGGAACAAATGCAGGTGTGCTGTTCAGGGTTCTTGCAGCTGGGTGTAATGGAGTGTTGTGACTGCTGAAGCTTCAATGTAGATCACGGCTGAATGGGCAGAAAAGGTGGGAAAATACCAGCGGGTGGGGTGGGATGAGGGATCAGCTCTAGCTGGAAAAGGCCAAAGCAATTATTAGAGCTCACAGTAAATTACAAGTGGTTGGTGCTGAAGATACAGGGAGGGTTAAAGGTTTTGCAGCCCTTCTTGCTGCCATTTATGTCAGTAATTTTGGAACAAAAATGACATACAAGTATGGGGCTGTTGCCTGGAAGCTGTTCTGGACTCTGTTACCCCAAGAGTATAAAAGGCCAGACGTGCCTTTTCCTTTCTGCTGCTGGACAGAAATGTTGGAGCTGACTCACCACTGTGCCACTCTGGAACTGCTAAATGCATACAGTAAAGCAAATGATCAAAAAACTTGTTGAATTTTACTTTAATTTGTCAGCATCTGATGGGAAAATAATAAAATAGACTGGACAAAACTGAAACAAAAAATTTTAAGTTTCATTCAGTCTTTACTTGAGCAGAATTTCCATTGAAGAGGGGAGTTCAGTAAGGACTGAGAGAGCAGTAAAAAACATCTTTGTTTCAGCAAATTTGATCTCTCTGAGAAGTAGCTAAAATAAAAACTCAAGCTGAGTTTTTAATTACCAGATATTTGCAGAACAATAATAAATTCTGTAAGTACACCTGCTGGGGTAATGGATTTTTTCTACCCTTCCTTTTTAAACAGAAACCAAAAATACCATCCCAGGCATCTTAGCCATTTAGAATCACACATGCTTTACCTGCACATATCCAGGTTTTCTATGTATGCAGCAATTACTCTTTGAATTACTTGAGTATTGGCTGGTTTCTCATTGCCTCTCTTACCTACTTAATTAACTAGTTGTGTCACTTAGCTCGTTATAAACATTTTTTTTTTTCCTTTATGGCAACAAAGGCAATTACACTGAAGACTTAAGAAGCATGCAGAGCATTTTTGTCACTCATGAAGGCATGATTTGCCTTTGTAAACTGCAGGTATCAAAGCAGCTTTTCTATTCTGTTTGGACGCACAGCGTAGTAACAGGGGGATAAGAGGCAGCTGTGCTTCAGACCACATGAGGTAATTTGCAGACACATTTTAATTGCCTTTTAGAGAGCATGAAGGAGTTCCAAATAGTCTAATGAGTTCCAGCAAACACCTGTGAAATGCTTTCAGCCCACCATGTAAAACAGAAATTTAGAAAGAAATAAAGCCCCAGTCTGGCGTGTATATCCTAATGGAGGTCAGAGAGGAAAAAAAAAAGGTTTTCTTAAGTATTCACCACATTGTCTGAGGCGGAAATGAGGAAGACAACAAACCGCTTTATATTTTCATACCAACAGTTAAAGAGACAAATTTCAGGCCATGGTCTTTGTAGAACTGTTACTGTAGGAGCCTTAGGAGCAGAGGCTTGTTTGAGGTTGAATTATGAATAGTTTCAGTGTATAAGTCTATTTTTAATCATTATGTTGTTACTCAGTAAATCAATCATGGTCTATCTTAACTTCAAGTGTATGGGACTGTACTTACTTCAGTCAGAGGTGTTCTGGAGTGCTTTTGCTCTCTTGGGGCTGAAAAATGAGTGGAATCTCATTGTAAAGATGTGCAAATGAGTTAAAATTGAGATTGTATGTATGCCTATGTAGTGTCTGTATGCAGGTGGTTTTGTTGGAATTGTGGATTGAAACCCTCTGATGATAATGAATTATGCTCAATATTTTAACAGTTTAGTGGAAATAATACATGAAATGGCCAATCAAGTTGATCCTTGAAGTGGAGCTGTGGGTGTTATGCTTCAGCTCTATGAAATAAAACTTCTCACCCCATCAAGAGTACCTTGAAATTTTGAATGTGCAAAGACAAGAGATTTTTCCAAGTCGATTGTTCAGAGAAAATGTCCAGAAATTTCAAAAAGTTATTCCAAACCCAATACAGGGAAGGGAGACACTGTGGACCCTGTAATGGCTGGCTTGTTTTTCAAAACCTATATTAGGAGGATTTGCAGAGGGAAATACGTCTGAGATTCCTTTCTTTGGCATTTAAAAAAGGCTTAACAGTAACTGCCTTTTTGCCTTCAAGAAATTCAGCCAGCTGATGGAAGCTATATAAGTTGTACATTAAACATACAGTAGAAGAATATCAATTTGACAAGAAAAAGTGTATGTTTGACACTTTGCATTTCATCATTTGAACCTGCAAGAGTGATTTGTGGCATGCAATAATGTTGTCTTAGGCCTCTTTGAAAATGTTATGGTTCTCAGATGATGAGAACGCTGAATGTTTGGCTTTATAGAGAAAGGAAGGAAAGTTTGCTGTTTGAATGACATGAATGAAATGACAGTTCATCTCTAGAATAAGACATTGTGCTGTGAGGCTGCTGTATCATTACTTCCTTAGCAATGAAAAATTCCATTAAAAATAATCTCTGTTGCACATTTTGCCATAACGTATATTCTTCCACACTGGCAAGGACAAAACTGTTCAGGGTGTAGGAGCTGAAGGAAAGACTTCATATGTGCAATGCACGGTGTTGCTTAGCAGAGAGATGAAGTTCAGACATGAGCAGGAGATAAAGTAACCCATTTTTAATTTCTGATGCAATAGAGGCAGACTTGAGGAAAAAACATTTCCCTATCATATGTAAATTATACAGTGACTTAGATCTGGGGGTGGGGGTTTTTTTGTTTTGTTTTATTTGGGGGGTTTTTTTGTGGAATTACCTAAGTTTTCTCCAGTTGTCCAAGAAGGGTTAAATAGATGGTATCAAGGAAAGAACCAATGTAGCACTGAAGTGGTGACATCAGCATGTTACAGAACTTGCAGCACAGAGTCAACAGCTGCCTAATACAGTCACAGGATAATCCAAAAATCTTGGGATGGGTGACATGAGGGCTGAATTAAGGACATTAAGTATTAACTACTGAGAATTATCATTAAAGTTCCTGTTGAACAGCAACAAACTCCAGTATTGGGGATAAACCACAGAAACTGAAGGTGGGCCCGCACATGTCAGGTGTCAGTACTTCCAATAAAAGTTAGAAGAGCCTGGTACAAATGTGTATTGCTTTCAGAAGTAAAATACCACATCTCCTTTTTGCATATAGAGAAGTGTTTAAGAATGAGTAATGCTTCATATAGAACAAGATCTATATTGACCACTGGAGATGATTAAAAGTGCAGAAGCCCTGTGTTCATACAAAGGAATTGAAGAACAAGAAGTTTTTCAATTATAACCAACTCAAAGAATCTTCATGGGAAAAAACCCCAAACTTTTAAAATACTATTTTCTAGGAAACTCTATGTTTCATACTGAATAACGTTTTGCTGACATTTTAAAAGGAAACAATTAATCTGGTTTGCTTAAATTCTGTTTAATTTCCATGTGAAACATCTTTCACTTGCAATGTTTTAATATATTTTGTTTCATTGTTAGTATAATTGTTTATTTAATATTATATATCCTATTTCATAATACTTCCAAGTCGTTCCTGCTCAGCATCTGACTCCTTTGATAAAGCTGATTTAGTCCTCGTTTCCTAAGGTGTTTGCAAAAATACTGTCAATGATTTAATCACAAAATCCACACTGAGAAGCATGGAAGTTGCAAATAGTAGAGTAACATGGTAATAAAAAATCTGCCTGAGAACATTGCACATCATTTAAGTTAAGACTTTGCAAGGTCTATTCCAGGTACTTTAAAAACAATAAACTTCACTAGAAATAATAACAGCTGGGTTAACATTTTTATGCATTGTTATGAAAATGCTTCACTTTTCCATTTGCTTCTTTATAGTGCCATATGTACAATGTATTTACCCCAAAAGAAATCTTACAGGAAAGTAGTAGGGAAGAGTTAAAAAAAGGATTTGTCCTGCTTTGGTAAGGCATGTTCTCTCTTTGGCTTCCCTCTGGCTAGAATGCATTATTCTTTCCAGGGTTAAAGCCTGGCATCAAAGATGATCCCATATCCATAGTAAAGACAGGAGAACTGAGTGACTGTAACTGCCCAGGGTGTCAGTGGAAATCTGACAGTCTGGCAAAGGCTTAGAGAGGGAGAAAGGCAAAAAATGAAGCAGAAACCATCTGCTTCTCTTTGCCATGGATGAAACAAACTGGTGTGACAACCATGTTTGCTGGCCTTTGCTCATAATATAGTTGTCTTATATTTTTTAGTAATGAGTAAATAATGCTTCTCCCTGAAGATCCCATCACTACAAACTCCTCACGGGCTCCTGGGAGGAAATCCTGATGGGTGCCAAACCCAAACTTGTCATGGATACTGGGGGGAAGTTCCTGTGGATGCCAAGGCTCCAACTGAGACACTGTCACTAACATGACTGGAAAGCAGGCAGGTGTATTCCCACATCCCAGAGTGCTTGGATTAGACAGACCTCTGCTGAGTGAGGGACATGAAGCCAAAACATGGAACAAGGGACAGAGGGGCAGTTTTGAGAGAAGCTGCCATTCTAAATTAGGAAAAGGGCATAATGTGAATTAGTAATCATTCATCGTCTTTACTAAAGAGTTCAACCATCTGACTTTTTAAAAAGTAACATTTTTCTATTAAAAGCCACTTCTATCACAAATGTACATAATGTTTATAACAATGATTTAGGATGTGGACTTTCTCTCTCTACCTTTTTTCTTTTTGTTTAAATATACTGTCGCTCAGAAGAACAAAGTAAATATTATTTAAATGCTTCTAGTGAGAGCAGAGTTAATGTAGAGAAAATGCTTGGAGATGTTTCATGTTTTTATCATAACAGCTTTTTACCTCTGCATGAAATGTTGAAAGTTGTTGTAAAGGTACAGCTGTAAAACAAACCAAGGTGAATTTTGTTTTAATCAGGGCAGAAAATTTGAGTCTTCTAAATTACACGGGTAATATTGTAAAAAGTTTGTGAAAATAGGTAACTGGACTTCCACCATCAGACTTTTGCAATGTATCACCAAGAATTTACGAATAATTACACCAAACCAAAACACCATCTTACACTGCCCAGAATATGAGTCTGCTACTTGTGTGGTCTTTATTTGTATCAAATTAGCTGTCCACATATAGCCCTCTACCCACCATTGATTACCTAATTACACAATCACTCCATCAGTAAATCAGCACAACATCTGTGACCCTCCATGTCAGTGCAGCAGCCCCCTGTGATTCCCCAGGAGCTTTGCTGAGGCGGTTCTGCTGACATAATATATTCATTATCCATTAGATCTGGCACACGCTCTGCAGTGCTCAATTACAATACAATCGAGCGCAGGGCCCGGTGTCAGCCCATGTAATGACTTTCTGATTATCTGTCTTTAAATGATGAATGAAATGAAAATGTACTATTCAAACCAAATGTAAGATTGCTAAAGATGCTAAATGGAAATTTTACATACCCGCTTTGTGGAAAGAGGGATGAGGTCAGAGGGCAAGGGTTTGCCTCACATTCAGAAATAAAAAGGTAGAAATCTTTTCTTAAACCACTTTTGAAAGCGTCTGGTGGAATGATGCTGCTTTCAAAGATGTGGTCTTGTACCCATGCACTTTCTGATCATCTCAAATGTTTTCAGTCTCACAGTAATTCATTGGAAGCATTTAAATGTCCGTGATTTTTTAAAAAAATCTTGTATTTTCCTTTTTTGTTGGAGAGACTTAAGTGCTAGAGTTAGCTCTGTGTGTAAGAACATTTCTTTAGAGTAAAGATGATTATAACAAAGAGCTGAAATATTGAGTCACTTCCAACTTAATATATTTCCTATTTTATGAATTATGGGGGGGGAATGCTTTATATTGTTGCACTTTAAAATACATTTCTATGTGGAGCTCACAATTTTACAGCTTATTCTTAGAGGCTTGTTTGGGAGCAGCAGTCCTGGCATCCATTTTATCCTCAGATAAGAAGATAAAATATATTCATCTTTTATGATGAGCATCCGTATTGCTGTGCAGTACCAATCTGTAAAACCTTAGATAGCCAGTGACATAGATCACTGCCAGATGTGGTTTCTTACACAATTTCTTAAAATCACAACTTTAAACAGTGTGTAACCAAGTCTCAAAGAGGAGGCTGCTATTCCTGAAACACCACATAGCAGTATGGAAAATAATACTGCAACTGAAAAGTGTCCTTCTAAATAGTCTAAAACAAACTGAATGATATCAGTATATGCCAGGATCATAAGCATTCTGCTGTTCAAATAATTATGAGCAGATGTTTGATGGTACAGTTGGTTTTGTTTCTGTTTACATCTTCAGTTATTTTACTTAAAATTGAAAATCCCATAAAGCCACATGCCGGAGTGCTCTTTGACTCGTACTTAAATTACAGCTTCCCATTTTACACTCTTAAGTTGAATATTTTAAGGTGTGCAACTTTTCTGGGAAAGGTGTGTGTCCACACACTCTGGACAAATGAATTTTGTTGCTTGTAAATCTTGTGTGCACATTCTAAGGGTACATTGAATGAGTCATAAATACAACTGCAACACAGAAGTTTATGCTGCATGAAAACAAAGAAAGGCAGTGACAACTCTCTGGAGTTGCTAACAAAGTCCAGTTCAGTTATAAAACTTAATGCTGTACAGCAACTCAAATAAATTTGTTTTTACAAATATTGTCCTGTTTGGGGAGCTTGAGGGAAGGAATCAAAAGAAATTGTGTGTAGCTTACTGATACTTCATGATTTTTGACAAATTTATGATTAAATTTTAGGTGGATATGAATTTGGCTTTAAAGTGGCATCACTAACTGAAAACCTACCTGAAGATTTCACAGCACTCACGTGCATTTGTGGTTGAGTTGGCCCTTTCTATAAGCAGAAACATTGAAAATATTTGTAGCCCCTTAAGAACTTGGAACCTTCTATTTTCCCCAGGCCTCAGGGTCTCATTTTGTTTAGATGTTCAGTAATGAGCTTTCTGATAAAATACAGAGAAATATGCCAACATAAAATGAGGTAGAGAGATGCTGTCAACAAAGAGAGGGACAGTCATCCCTTACAAATCCATTACTTTCATCTAAACCAAGGGGCAGAGTTGCTGTGAGCTTGTCTCAGGGATCCAGACGGATCACACAACCTCATGAAAGGAAATTGTGGAATCTATTACACAGAAAGAGGAGACCTGCTGGTGAAGTAACTTTAACAGTACTGTTTTTCATACTGTTCATACCATTTTAGTCATTATCATCAGACCATCCTATGCCTCTTTTGCTTTAGCTTTTAGGTCAAGGGCTGATTTTTTTTTTAGAAGTCAGTAAATTCTTTCAGTTGAATGACTTTGTCAGGTGGCAAAAGAATTGTCTGGGTGCAAACTTTTATTTTGAATGATGAAGATGTTTCTATCAATTTTAGTTATAGTACAGTTCCCACTCAAAAAAAATTAAAAATAAATTAAAATTCCCAGAATTTAGTATTTTTACTTGGTTGTAGAACCCAAAACATAGGAAAAGCACAAATGTCTGACAAGTAATTCTTGTTTTCTTCATTTAATTTTCTCCACTCTTCCCTCATTGAATATAATCCTCAGCAGCTCTGGAGATTTGTAATATCAGGTAACAAAGCTGGGATAATGCAGCAGAGCACAAACCCTGGGCTGCTCCTTAAAACGAGGAGAGAGATGACCTCTGGAAGAATAATGCAATTTAGTGCTGCTCCACTGGATTTACTCCTGTTTGTGCTTGTTAACGTTAGAAGGCAAAAAGCCAGACAGCAAGGAGAAAGAAAAAAAGTGTGAGGAAAGTCAAATAAAGGTAAATGCTCAGGAAGATTGTAGTAAATTTAGGACTTGCATATTAGGTTATAAAATTTCCCAGTTTACAAATTAATTGGCATAAATACACATAGTAAAACAAGTATAAATTGTAATTATTTTGAAGGCTAAGTATAGCATCTTTTTCTTCTGTAGGTCAGGTGCTGATCTTCTGTGAAATAACTCTGGAGAATCTCATTAACAACAGTATTTCTTAATTTTTTGCTGTTAGAGAAATAGAGAGAATACAGATCAGAATTTTGTCATTCCTAATAATTTTTTCTCCTCACTTTCTGTCTCTTCCCTCCTTGCCATTTCTCACTAGAACTTTTCCTCATGGGACAAGGTGCTATCCCAGGATACCATCCCCTCTGATTGCTGTGCCAGAGGACAGCCAGTGATATGTTTGATAGATAAATTGCATGGAGCAAAATGATGAAATTTCATGTACATTCTAATTTCACTGTCAGCCCCCAGGGGTCTGGAGTGGTGGGGAATGATGAAGTACAGCCTGAAGCAGGACTTTTCTGCCTCCCAGGTCCTGACTCTATACCCACAAAAGAGCTCAAGATGTCGCCTTTGTTTTAAAGGAAAGCAACTAATGCCTGGATTTATCCTGGCCTGGGATACAACTCCCCTTGGGGTTTGAATTACCTCAAGTGATTTACAGCTCACACTGAAAGGCTCCATTATATTCCCAGGCTTTGTTAGTGGTGTAGGCTGGATGATTTAAGATGGTGGTTATCAGAGGTTATTGTGTTGTCTGGATAACGTGAGGAGCTTCCTGCTTGTGTTTCCCACTCATGTAGTTTTCTCAACCTTTTATCTGCAGGGCATGTAGGCTGAGCTTTCTGGAAAGAAAGAAAAGAGAAATTCATTGTGGCAACCCAGTAGAAATGAGAGTAATCTTTCAGTGGCCAGTTGTTACTTCTCTTCATTTTGTTTAATCAGGTACATGTAGAAATGTACTGCATATATATATATATATATATATCACCTCATGACCATCTTCTGGCATGAGATGCTGTGCAGACAGTGAGGCTGAGAAGCACAGCCCCCAAGGACAACCTGGAAAGCTTAAGACACCTGCTTTCCATGATATCAACTAAAGCTGCTCAAAGGTGCTGGGGTCTAAAAAGTGTTTTTAATCTCCCCTGAGTAGCTGGTACACGTGTTTAAGCCTTTCAGTGATACTGGACATCACCTGCTATTATTCTGCTTCCTAGTGATACACAAATGTTTATGCAAGCAAAAGCTACAACTCCAAGGCTTCTCCCTGGTCTTTGACAGAATAGTGATGTGCACATTACTACTCTATGTGTGTGGGCACATTTCAGATACCCAGAAAAATGCAGAGGTGCTTACCAAAGGAGGTGTAAGTTTCTGCTAAAACATATATTGAAAATAATGGGGAAGACGCAAGCTTTTAATTAGAAAACTTGCATTGGTACTAATTGGAAATAGAGTTTCAAGTCTCTTAATAAAAATAACATTTTAATCTCAAGCCTCTTACAGTACTAATCAGTAATTTAAGTACTCAGTAACTGGAAGGCCAATGTTTTTGTAATCTACGTGGGGGTTTGTGTGAGTGTGTGTTAGATGTTAATAGCTGTTCTCAGCAATCAGCACATTTCAAAGGCAGGTTTAAAACACTGAGGTAGTGTTCCTCTCATTTTCGTACTTGATCACTGTTTTCCCAGAGATAAATGACAAAGACAAGTGGACCAAATGAAGCCTTCTGGTTTCAGTTATGACCCTTTACTAACAATACCTTACAACTTGAGGGACACAGAAAGCATAACATGCTTCAGAAGCTTCCAAAATCAAGCTGTGTCTCTGTTTTTCAAGTAGCAGAGATTCCAGCCTCTCTCACTTGGTTGTCAGGTTTTGATTGACAATGATTTTCCTCCAGTTATCCCCTGCTTCAAAATGCCATGGGAAGGATATTATGCATTCCCAACCTGTCAGCTTTGGCTGCCTTACAGAGTGTTCAATTATGCTCTAATCGAATAGCTGCCCAGTGTAGGCCACATAATGACTTCCTGATTATCTGACTTTAAATGATAAATGAAATGAATATGTAACATTCTTTTCAAATACAGGATAGTCACTGAGCCAAATGAAAACTGATTTTGTGCCCTTTTGTCTGGAAAAAAAAGTTATATTTTATTGTAATTCCATTCAACAGTTGTTCTGCTGCTTGTTTTGCTTTCATTAAGATAAACATGGAATGGGTTATCTAGGAAAATGCTAGTCTTTTTGTTTTCAGACAGATGCTGAAAGTCTTAAACACTGGTTACATTGTTCTCCTGGGTCTCTTTGCATTGACTTGGTAAGGTCAGATTGATATTATCAGTTCCTATCGAGAATGTTTCAATACTTGCTGGCACTGCAACAAGTCTGCCTTGAGTAATGTCTTATAAAGACAACATTAAGATCTGCATAAATTATTTAGTGGTGAGAGTGCTAGATGTTTTTCATTTCCAGTCTGTGGTATTAGTACTAAGCAACCAGTACAGCTTTGACATCAAATAAACCTCTACCACCTCACTGGCATAGCACACATTTATTATGCTGAAGTCAAAGGCTCTGTGGCCAACAGCCTAAGAGGGGCAGTTTTCTGAAGCACTTCATCTTAATTTTAGATATGATTGGTTCTGCCAAAATGATTTGCAAAAAGTTACCTTCATACAAAGACTTAGTATAAAGCAGCCCCTGATTTTTGGTCACATTAGTCTGATAGTTGGGGCTTTTATACTTCTAGGAATGTCATGTGATGTAATAGATAAAAAGAACAGTTGTGTTGCATTTCAGCTCATTTTGAACTTTGTTAATTGGCTTTAGCACTGGCAGTCCAGGCCCAGCTCCTTGATGAAAGATGCACTTTGACCCCATTCTGAGCAATTCCTCCCTGAACTCAGTGAGCTTCTGAACCTGTATTCTTTCTGATTTTCAGCCTAATGTGAAGATACAATACGATAGCCATGTAAAATTCTCCAACTTGGCTGCAGCAGAACTGTCTTTCCTGTATACTGATTTTGCCATTATTGTTCTTATTAAGCAGATTACTGGGAGCAGGATCTCAAGGGCTACTTAGTTATTTCTTGAAAGTGCTCTAGTGACTGAAATATTTGAGAGAAACATCCATCTTCATGGGACAGCATTTTGGGAATGACTCTTTCCCTCAGAACTGAAACCCTTTGGTGTAATGGACAAATTGATGGTGCTCCAGTCACGACTGTGTGTTTGAGGCATGTGTGTCTCTGTCAGAGCAGGTGGCAGAGGAAAGCTGCACCCACCTGCCACCTGCCTCTGTTTCAATCCTGGGTGCCCAACGTGAACAATCAAACCATTTTCATGGTGCTCTTGAGAGCTGGTAAGAGGAGAGTAAGCCAGAAAAATCTGGTCAGCAGACACACTGGCACTAAGGAGACACTTCAGAAAGCAGGCAGAGAGTCTGGGTATTGGCAACAACTTCATCAAGTCACCATTAAGAGACGATAGTCCAGCTCCGCTTAACTTGAGGTAGCAAAAACGCCTTTCCATGTTATACAGCCCCATCAGAGCATGCTGAAAGTTAATGCAGCCTTTGACTCAGTTGTATTCCTGTAATTTTTACCCAGTTATTCTCTGGGGTTTGCCTCTAGGGGCTGGTAATATGCTTTACCAAATTTGAGAATTGAATTACTTGAAAAAACCTGTTTAACAAACCTTATGGCTTAGTAGATTGTGATTCAGGAAATCAGAAATCTTGTAATATTTTCTCCTGTGTCACAAAGAGAGTGACTTGAAAGGAACTAAAGTGAAATTTTTTTAGGTACAAAATAACATCTATTTTAAAATTAAATAAGTAATTCCTGGATTCCTGAAAATACATGGAGTTTCTAACTAAACTTCTTGGATCTACAGTGTAAGAGTCTCACGGTTGGAACACACAACACAGGTGAAACTGAGGGGCACCTGAGCTCTTGCACAGTTGAAGTGCTTTCAGTTGCTCAAGTTCACTTGATTGTGTTCTGCTGTGCTTGTGATTCTATAAATTAGCTACAGCTGAGCTGGCTGCAGCTAACAGGGAGTTGGTGTTGTTATTTCTGTAGTAGATTTGAAGTGAGATGGAAGGTATTTCTGGGTTTTGATCAGGTAAGGCAGTATGTGTGCATAGAACAAACAAAATTTAATTAATTGAAAGTCTTTATGATTTTTTTTTTGCTTCACTAATTGTTATTATGCCAAACTGAGGTAATTATGGTGTTTGTCTGTACTGTTTTTGACAATTCTTACAGTGGGCTAATTCACTCTTCCTAACCCCTTGCACTCCAGCACAATCAACTACCTGAGTATTTGCCCTGGTTGTTCAGTGTTTTGTTGTTGTTGTGGTGGTTCTTGTTTTGTTTTTAACAGGTAAAGCACTTTTCTGTGTAGCTGAAGTGTTAATTTTAGCTGTGCTTGAGCTGCTTATTTAAAAGCAATGCCTGTATGGCTCAGTAATACAGACACACTCTCTGGAATTGAGTAAAGACAAAAGAAATATATGTGCTTTAGAAGGTATTTTACAAAACTAAATAGTGCAAAATTAAGAAGGGAGAAGGAGATTTCACTTGTTTTTTTGTTCATCTCTTGTAAACGCTTCTTCACTGGGAGCATTCTCAAAAGAAGAAAGACTGTAAATACAATTCTGAAAACTTTGTTTATTAAACAGATGAGGGGAAGAGGAAATCAATCCAAAATGCTTTCTGGCTCTTTTCAACAGTTGTTGTGGGAAGGATGTGCCAATATATTTTGTCATGCTTTATGATGCATCCCTTTCCCTCTCTTTTGATTTCTTTCCTCCCCATTTTTCTACACTGTACATAAAGAGAAAATATGAGGGGCTGAGAGGGACTCTTAGAAGGGTGTGAGCACTGAGGAGAGCTTCTCAGTGAGGACTTGTCACTGCATGTTCACCATGAACTCTACAAAGAAGGAAAATAGGCAAACAGAAAGGCAGGAACAAGAAAAGATAAAGACTCTTCCTAGAGTTCAGACAGACAAAAGGTATCTTGCCTGGTTTCTTCTTTGTCACAGCTTTGCTAAAAGCAAAAAGGTAATCTAGTCATAGGACTTTGCTATTTCTCTAATCTAGGTAACAAAATATAAACTGATTTAGGAAAAGCACTGTGTTTAGCCAGGTGTTGCTGGATATCTCTTCAAGAAGCAACCCCAGCTAAATCAAATCTTTCTGATGAACTCAAGCAATATGATATGAGTTGTGTTTTAAAATGTCTAGTTTTGAAGCTAAAGAAGATAACAGAAAAACCCAAAGAAGGA